>CAJQZP010000945.1:4950000-5662500 GCA_907164705.1 Parnassius apollo | reverse complement strand
TGTCAGTTAATTGTACCATGCGTATAACCTTCGCACAAGTGCAACCAATAAGTTGACTAAGTTTTACCGCAATCAGATGAACGGTATGGCATCGTAGAAAGTACGAACAAACATAAATTTTTATATAGTAGAAAATATTTTACTGTTTATATACAGACCTGTAGTTGATTAGAATAAGCGTTATTATAGCAGCTGATTTGTTTTTCTTTATAATACTAGAACTAAATGAACGGTTGACAATAAATTATTTTAGAAATTATGTTTTTTATTTTTATTTTGTGTAGATAGTTTAATAAGCACCCTCTGGTGCCCGTTTATCGTTGAATTTTGGGAGACGTTGTATATGAGTGTCCGACTCACCAGCGTACTGAGCGTATTGAGCGGAGTACGCGAGGCTGAGCTGCTTGGAGCCCCACAGCAACGCGTGTCCGTACTGCTGCGGACGTTCCCGTTGCACACCGGCCGCGAATTGTATGCCGCGGCATTTCACGAATCTGCAACAAAATGGCCGAAATTACACAGGGTAACTTACCAAAAACTAAATATTAGGTTTTCCTGTTTCCATTCTCAAAAGCAGCCAGTAGTCAGGAATTTGGCGGTGTTTCACCTCCCTGCCTTGGAAAGCACGACAAAGGGAAACAAATCAGGAAATAGGCAAAAGCGTCTCCGTAATAACGACTAAAAATAAAATCCTGCGGTTGCCAACTACCTTGTCAAGCGTGGCAGCTATGGCAAATACCCCCTATGAGGAAATCTATGGGGGGCTAAGTTCAGCAGTTGTCTTTAATAGGCTGTGAAGATAACTATTCCCAGGGGTTATTTTCAACCATGTATTAATTTTTTTTGAACGTGGTAGAGCCATGCTGCGGCTATATTAATTGTATAGTTGTAGCACGAATGGGTCGGCCCGACCGGGGGAAGGGCCACGCTCTCACAGAATTCTAGCGTCAAATAGCAGCTTGATGCTGCTGTGTTTCTTATGGTGAGTGTAGAGAACCGGAGACCCTTTTTACTGGAATCGAGGCATTCCACCTAAGTCCTCATGGGTGACAACGCATCTGCATTTTGATTCTTAATCAAGGATAGATGTAGATGTCTATGGGCCACAGCAACCACTTACTATCAGGTGGACAGTGTGCTCGTATGTCATCCTATCCTATAAAAAAAAAACTGTTCCCAGGGGTTACTTTCAACCATGTATTAATCTCTATTACAATAACCCTTTTGATAGTTTTTGTTTCATGATATTTAAACTTGGTTATAGATACTTTATATATTTTCTGGGACTTTGTTGTAATATCGTATACATTGCCCAATGGATTAACTACTAACTCTGACCTCTTTTGTTTTTTTAGAAATATATAATGTAATGCATAAAATTTTCATAAATATACTGAGAGGTCAAGATTAATATATTTTAATGTCCAGCATTGGACTTGCGATGAAGAAGAAATAAAAAAAGCATGTGTGCAGTTCATGCAGTAGAAATGAAACCTTCAGAAAAGGAGACCAAGATAATAGGAAACACTGTATACTGTATTCTATCTCATTCTTTCGCAGACTAAATCTTAAAAATATACATGTTTATCCCTTTTTAGTGTCGCTTAATGTTTAATCGAGTTTTCATTTCAATAAAAAGTAAATCACCTATCCGTGGCAGCGTTATAGCAATAGTTGGGCAGGAAATCGTAGTTGAGCTCCCAGAACACATGCAAGGTGACTCGACCGTAGGGCGCGAGCACACCGTGGTCGGACTCGCGCAGGATCGCGTCGAACTCGTCCAGGGTCAAGTAGCGGCTGAGCAGCTTGTGGCAGAGCCGGTTCACCGATATCAGACCTTCCAACTCCTAGTGGGATAAAGTTGTTCGTAAATCCTAACTTTTATACATTTAAACAAGCAATTCTTGATAATATATATATATATATATATATATATATATATATATATATATATATATATATATATATATATATATATATATATATATATATATATATATGAAAAGCGGGAAAGTGGGGACGAAATTAGAATTTGAGGTAGTATAGGCTTTTGATGTTTATTTCTAGAATATTTGTTATATTTTATGTTCATTAGTTTAGAAATGGATAAACCAAACCACGGATATTCTTAAAAGTAAAAGAATCAAGAACTATTAAAGAACACAGCACTTAAAACATTGCTTTCACATACACTACTAACCGAAAAACTATTAATGTATAACGCAACTTTTCAATGATCATACTGTCATCCCTAACAAATAAAATTACCTTAGTCACCAATAGCGACATCTGGTGAGCGTAAGAATATTAGAGCTCGTTAGACTCACCACGACGCCAGTGATGTCACCGGCTTCGAACTTGGCGACCGCCGCGTCCAGGGCACGGTGCATATCGGCATTGATGCGCTGCGCTACCTGGCATAACAAATTGTTATTTTAAAATTAATTACATAACATAAACATAGCATAAACACTCACGCCTGTCACCCAGAGGGGTAGGCAGAGACTACAGACTTCCATTTAGCACGATCCTGACATACCTTTCTCGCCTCTTCCACATCCATATACCTACGCATACATGCTCGTCGGTTAAGGGTACTCTTAATTTGGCCCATTTTTAGTATATCGCCAATTTGGTCGACAAACTTCCGCCTAGGACGTCTCTTTCCGACTCTTCCATTCACTTCTGCAACATATATTTGCTTTGTCAGTCTTTCCGCATTCATTCTTTCTACATGACCAAACCACCGAAGCATTCCTTTCTTAATCCTGGTCACCGCATCATCTTGCAAACCACACTCTTCTTTTATCACACAGTTTCTCACCCTGTCACTCAGATTCAGCCCTAACATACTCCTTAGCGACCGCATTTCTACTGCATTTATTCTACTCTCGTGCTTCTTCTGCCACACCCAACTTTCACTACCATACGTTAAAGTAGGGACTAATACAGCACTGTGAATTGCCATACGTGCCTTTTTTGACACATTCTGACTTTTCACAATAGAGTGTAGAGCCCCATTTACTTTATTTCCTGCATTCACTCGTCGTTCAATATCCTTATCATATCTCCCATCCCTGCTGAATACACATCCCAAATATACGAACTCATCCACTTGCTCAATTAACTCTCCTTCTATTCTTATTTCACATACCGTCTTGCTTTGATCTCTTTCAAAAACCATCACTTTCGTCTTACTTGCGTTCACTTTCATTCCCCTTTCTTTTAATGACCTGTTCATTAATGTAACCATCATTTGCAACTCGGCCGCCGACGACGCAAGTATGACTTGATCATCGGCGTACAAAAGGCATTTGATGGTTAACTCACCCATTCTTAACCCGCATTCTTCAACTTTCAAATTTTGCAAACAACTGTCCATAAATAGGTTGAACAACCACGGGGAAGCTACACAGCCCTGTCTGACACCTTTATGGATGCCAAACCAGTCCGAGTAGATCCCGTTGATTCTAACACAAGCACTCGAGTCCCTATACAGAGACTTTAATGCCTGTATCAAACCAGCGCTCAACCTAAATGCGTTCAGCGTTTGCCATAACACATCCCTGTCCACTCTGTCATAAGCCTTTTCCAAGTCCATGAACGCACAAAAAACTTTTTGGTTTTTCGCCAAAAACTTCTCCGCGATCATGCATGCATCTGTACATAGGGTTGCCAACTTTTTTTGACAAAAAAACGTATAAAGTGGGTTGGATAGGAAAAAATAAAGTATTAGGAAGAAAAAAAGTATTTTTTCAAATTTTATGTTTTTATTGCTTTAAACACGTATTTTTGTGTGCTTTTAGCACATGCTAACAATTTTTTGTTGTCTTTAAATGTTGCAAAGCTTGTTTGACAATCAACGTTTAAATTTAAACAAATTATTTTTTTAGTTATTTTAGATTTTTTAAGAGTCACTGGTATGTCGCTATCAGAATTACTCGTCATTTTCAGCATTAATATTTACTTTAAAATGCATTCTTCACTTATAAACAAAACTAAAGGACCAGTTTTGTACAATTTCGTCGATAGTGAGAGACATCTGTGACAAACGTCACAACTGACATCTAATAGGCCTTTCCGATTCACGCCAACAGCGCTGTCAGCGCCAATAATCCGTTCCGAATCAACCGTAAGCGCGCTGATGACAACGCTAACGATGCCCATGGTCGCGAGCGTAATCACTGTTGGCGCTGTTGGCGTGAATCGGAAAGATAGGTAACATTTCGTTCAGCAATTATAAATCGTTAAGTACCCATGATGAGTATGTTTTACGCATGACAGTAAGGATTGAAAATAAAGTATTTTTGCATACTTTATTTGTATGTAAAAGTATAAAGTATAATTACCAAAAATAAAGTAGGATACGTTATTATAAAGTATGGTTGGCAAGCCTATCTGTACACCCCATTCCCTTTCTAAATCCCGCTTGCACATCCCAAATTTTTTCATCAGTTTCTTTCATAACTCTTTCAATTAGTACCTTAGCATACAGTTTTCCCACAATGCTAAGAAGGCTGATACCACGGTAATTTTTACAGTCCTGCTGTGACCCTTTTCCCTTATATATTGGGACTATCACGGCTTTGCACCAGTCTCCCGGTACCCGCTTTAGTTCGCAACATAAATTAAACAAGGTGTACAGCAGACCTGCCACCACGTCCTCTCCAGCCCTTAGCATTTCGAGTGAAACTATCATATCCGGCTGCCTTACCTACTTTCATGCTTTTCATTATTTCATTTATACTTATCTCCCTATCTCTTTCTTTCATCTTCTTTCGGAATTTCTATTTCATTTAGTTCACACTTCTCCTCACTCATAAATTCGCTTTCAAAATATTCCTTCCATCTCTTTAGACTCAACACTTCATCATTCAGGATACAGCCATTCTCGTCTCGTATCGCATTCAATCTAGGCTGTTTTGAAAGTCCCCTGGTATTTCTTACGAGTTTCCAGAACATTTTAATATTTGCCTGGAAGTTATCCGATATTCTTCTATCATTCCTATCCGTTCTTTCTTGCTTTTTCCTTTCAACTAATTCTTTTACTCTCTTATTTAAACGTTTAAACTCAGCCTTTTTTCTTTCATTCTCATCATTCTTACCGCCAGAATTACCAGCTTTGGTCGCTAGTAAATCTAGCCATGCTCTCTTCTTTGCTTCAACTTCCATACGTACCTCATCATCCCACCATAACGTATTGTCTTTCCTTTAATTCGTTCTCTTACTAACACCACATACTTCGGTAGCTACATCCACTAAACCTTTCTTAACATTATGCCACACATTCTCCAAGTCTACTCATTCACACACAACTCATCCAAATTACTTATATTTTCTCTCAGTCTGCATTTGTACTTGTCTTTCACATCTTCATCTTGTAACCTCTCAATTCTTATACGCTGTAACGCAGTGGTAGACACAGATGTCCTATGCCGCCAACGTCTGAATAAGCCCCTAATTCGGCATAAGACCAGGTAGTGGCCCGTCCCTACGTTGGACCTCCAGTAAACCCTTGTATCCACCACTGCGCTCCTCATTCTTTCATCCACGGTTATGAAATCTATCATGCTTCTATCATCACCTCTTTCCCAAGTATACATGTGAATCTTCTTATGACGAAAGAAAGTGTTCGTCACAAAAAGATTCCTTTCCACACATACGGTGAGGAGGCTTTCACCATTCTCATTTATACTTTCATCACCAAACGTTCCCAATACCCTTTCATAACCAAGCCTCCTCACCCCAACCCTTCCATTAAAATCTCCTAGCATAATAATATTTTAATTTCCCTTACACTTCATTAACACCATCCTTACCATTTCCCAAAACTGCTCCTGGATATAAGTGGGCTTAGACATGTCTGGGGCGTAGACCCCTAACACAAACAACTTCTTTAAGCCCACTTTCATTCGTATACATAGCAGTCTTGGGCTTACACATTCATACTCTTTCACACATTGGCCCATTCTTTCTGAAAGGATGATACCTACTCCCTGGCATGCCCGCTCGATCTCCTCTACACCAGACCAGTATGCGGTATACATGCCATGTGCAGTGACATCCTTCCCCTTCCTTTTCGTCTCATTTACACATAACACATCTATTCCTCTATCATACATCATATCGCATACTTCATCCATTTTATCATTCATTGCCCCACATACATTCAACGTAGCCATACGGGCCTCTGCAATCCACTTTTAGCCTCTCCGGGAGGCAGAACGTGACGGGTGGCGAACCTCGTCGCCGGTTTTCCTCCCGGAGATTCTTCGCACCCCTGCCCCATTAAAGGGGCGCCGGGAACTCGGGGCCATTTCTTTTACTATTTGCCTCATGGTGCGAAAACTAGGGCGTGGCATATTTTACGCCGCTACCACACGGCGAGTAGCCGAGTCTGTTCTTTCGGCTTTGTCGCTCTTTTAGCACCACCCGGGGGAAACGTGTAGGGTGGGCCTAGGATTAGGTGGTCGAAGCCTACGGACGCGAGCGACTTATCCCCCCCTTCCCTTATTAATTAAAAAGCACAGAACAATATATTTATTTTACATTGATTACCCAAGGAGGCTTTTTTGGCCTTTGCTGGCCGGAGCCGTGGTAGCTGTTAACGCTCGCTGTAAATATAACAGAACGCGAGTAACCCCGTGGTTGGATCCCCGCCGGCACCAATGAAATTGTTAATTGCAATTTTAAGTGCTGATTTACCACGTGCTCGACGGTGAAGGAAAACATCGTGAGGAAACCTGCATGTCTGAGGAATAAGAAAAAAAAATTTTTGAAGACATGTGAAGTTGGCCATTGGGGCACGCAGCGGACACTTCCTTGCCCTAAAACCCTTTCAGAAATGAGGGGAGGCCTGTGCCCAGCAGTGGCACATAAAGGCTATAACTTTACCCAAGGACTTCTTAAACGAGCTTTGCGAACTTAATACATTACGCACTAAGTTACGTTAGTTCTCCGTAACTCGTTTAGTCGACCGCGAGCAGCCGAGAAGACTAGTTCTTTGTTTTGTAAACCTCGAACGTTGTTTGTAAAAACTAACACTCATTTTGTTTAATGTGACTAATAAAACGCCGTCATTATTTATGTGCGCACGTTGTCAACGTGATTATGAAGTTTATTTTTTTACCGAAACTCAGGTGTCATCTCCGGCTGATACTTCATATCTCTTCTACCCGGGGTACAAATTAGAACACTCCTTTGTGCCCCGGGTTGGAGTTGCGTATACGTCAGGGAGGACATGTTTTCGATGTCACGGCAGTATTTAAGGTACGGTAAGATTTGTCCATCCTATGGCTGCGCGTAGACAGCGACGACCATCCCCGAGGAGGAGGTCTTCCGTAGTAGTAGTATCGAGGATCTTTAATGTGAGGGATCGGCGATCTTTAGTATGTATCGATGGTTTTTAGTGCGGGATCAGGGTGTTCTGTAATGAGTTTTGGGGGTCTTTTACGTACCCGCGGGATCTGTAATGTGTTTCGAGGGTTTTTATGTAAGGGATCGAGGATATAGTGTATCTAGGAATTTACCGTGTGGGATCAGGGCTAAGTAGTGTAGATCTGGGGTTTTAATGAAGCATTGGCGAGGATATAGTGTATCTAGGGATTTACCGTGTGGGATCAGGGGTAATTAGTGTTGATCTGGGGTTTTAATGAAGCATTGGCGAGGATATAGTGTATCTAGGGATTTACCGTGTGGGATCAGGGGTAATTAGTGTTGATCTGGGGTTTTAATGAAGCATTGGCAAGGATATAGTGTATCTAGGGATTTACCGTGTGGGATCAGGGGTAATAAGTGTTGATCTGGGGTTTTAATGAAGCATTGGGGGTCTATAGGGAGGAATTGGGGGTCTACAGTGTGTATCAAGGGTCTTTTAATATGATGAATCGAAGGACTGTAGTATACTCTGACAGTCTTTAATGTGAAAAATTAGGGATATGTAGAATATGTTAAATGGAACAATCTGAAGAGGTGTACTCTCTGTACGTGTGGCTGGCTGTGCCTGTGTGTGTGGCTGGTGTCCTCACCAGAGCGTTCAAGTCGACGTGTCGACCCAGCAGCGCGACGTGTCGCTGCCTCAGCAGCGAGGCGTACCTGCCCGCGCCGCCGCCCGTGGTGGCGCCTCTAGCGGCACACTCGGCGCGATAGCGTTTATCCAACAACATGCTGATAAAAACATTATTTTGTAAAAGTAAAGTTACAGTCGATGACTTTAACTTCTTTAGCCTCGTGTCTATAATAGAATAGAATAATTTTCTATTCAATATAGATTACATGTTGTAATTCTTATTGAAAGTCATTTTTTACTTTACCACTTATTCGAAAAATACCTCTGTTCTGAAAAGAACCAGCAAGAAACCCTAGGGGCCTTTTTAAAAAGATAATTTTACAATGTCAATTGTCACAAAATATTTACAAAATTTATTTCAGAAACAGCTTGGAAGCGGCCACCAATGAGGTGGCCCAGGGGTAATTATCAACCATGTATTCATTTATATCATAATAACCCTTTTTATACAGTTTTTGTTTAATTAAATATTTAAACTTGGTAATAGAGAGACCTTGTATATTTTCTGGGACTTTGTTGTAATAGCGTATACATTGCCCCAAGAATGAATTACGGACTCTGTGAAATCGAGAAACTGGTATCACTACTTTGTGTTTGTTCCTATTTAGTGTTTACAGAATGTATATCACTTTTTTGTTATTAGCAAGTGGTGACCATGCGGTGATGTAAGAGAATACTTAAGTTTAAAGATTTTTTTATTTTCAAAAAAGCCAAAAAATGCCACTTAATACATGAAAATAATAATTACATTTTAGTAAACTTATTCCAATGGTCGCCGAATACTCAGTCAATAGCTTCACAGACTCAATTGAATGGTGAAAAATGTTCAATTATATTTTGAGATAGCTGAGATTTAAAACTACTAAATGAGCATATAAGGCAATTTATTATAAATATGTGCTTTTTCAAAGGTTTAGTTTTTTTTTTGTGTAGTTTGTTCGAACCTTTGGTAGTGCAAGTAAGCTAGGTCGACGAAGACTGCGTTTACAAATATTGGGATGTTTTTTTACAAAAGACAAGTTAGTATGAATTGTTTTATCAAGTATTTTCCTAATTATAATGCAAATATTATGCCTTTTTTTTTAAATAAACTCCCGCTGGATTTCTTGCAGGTTCTGTCCCGGACGGATTTTTTTTTCCGAACCAATGGTAAAATAAAAAACGACTTTCAATACGAATTACATGTGTAATCCATATTGAATAAAAATGATTCCGTTCTATGTCCAGCAGTGGACTTTTAAGGACTAAAATAAGAAGAAGGAAGGTATATATATATATATATATATATATATATATATATATATATACATATATATATATATATATATATATAACAAGAATTGCTCGTAGGTATAGGATTTATATTTTTGTTTTAATAAAAGTTTTTGTTAAGTGCTTCGAAATTATGAAATATTATTTTCAAACTTCCTGGTTACTATCACAAAATAAATTGTGTTATAGATTTGTTGTTATCTCTTGTTTATGAATTATAGTTTCTTACGTGTTGGTTATGAAATGTCTAATTATTGTAATAATTGGTACTGTAACAAATCATCAGTGTATTAGTTTTCAGTGAATAGGCATGTATCAGTGTAATTATGTTGCATCAAATAGGTACTTCTGTTTTGATAAAAAAATTCAATAGTGTAATGTAATAAAATAAAACTGCGTTATATTGTAATCAATGTTGACATAATTTGTTACCCAAAGTTATAAATCATATAAATAGTTTACGCCAGCAAATATAAATTTTATTTAACAATCGTACATAGCGTTTTGTAGTTCTGCCTACCCAATCTACACATACAGAAAAATTTAAAACTTGTTTTTTACATACACGCCATCTAGTGTTCTAGCTTCGTAAACGTAGGGAAACGTCTCTGTGTGTGTAAACGACACTATATTCAATGACAGATGTTATAATCAAGCTTTGTGTCGAATTGGGTGGATTTTGAGGCAATGACCCATGACCCATTCCAATAAAATGTAATCCGATAACCGCAAAGTCTACTCCTACGACTTAATAATTTTCCAATTACACAAAAATCCAAATAAACTAAAAATGTTGACATCAGCGCCATCTTGCGGGAGAGTGGCTGGAAACAGTCAGTAGGTTTCACCTTAAGGATACCTCAAAAACTACACATGAAAAGCACCAGCTTTTAAATAAAAAGAATCATCAAAATCGCTTCAACCAGACCAAAGTTCTGAGTAAGACACAAAAAATATACTGTAGAACTGAGTACCTCCTGCTTTTTTGAAGTCGGTTGACAAAATAAATTAATGGTATTTGGACCGTACACTATTCATAGCAATAGCAACTGTTAAGACAAACCTCGCAGCCAACTGCTTATAGTGTGCGTAGACTTGTTCAGACAACTTGTAGACGAACTGATCGAAGCACAAGTTGACCTCGGCCTCCACCTCATCGTACAGGAACTGCTTGCGGAACACCGTGAGCGCGTACTGCGCCGAGTCGTTGTACAGGTCCAGAGGGTAGAGGACGTACCTAGGGAAGAAAAGTTTGTAGAAAATTAACATTTCAAAAAAACTAGTTTTTGAAGACGGTACTAAAGTAAAGTAGTGTATCGAAGAATTAACACCCCACCTACAGAATTTATTAAATTAAATGAAAATTACTTTATTTTTGACCGGTAAGAGAATGCCTATAGGCATTAAGTCCGCAATTTGCATTCTTTTATTCTTAGGGAATGCATTAAAGATTTTAAAATTAATAAATTCCTTGAAGATACATTTTTATAGTTTCATTTATTAACTTTTGTACCCTTTTGAGTGGACCTGACAATTTTACAACCTTAAAATAACAACTATAGTACGGCCAACTAGCAGCGATACGAAAGGTCATTTACCTTAAAAACGACTGTGGAGTTGACAATCTATTATCTATCTCTTTCCATCTTGTGTATTTGTCGTAATGTCTCGTTTTCCCGGTAAAAACATGTCAGGGTCAAGACGGGTTCGCCAACATTCGGGAGGCCATTTTAGTAATTGTTGCTCATTTAATTACTGTTATTTTGTTTCGTTGATAATTGTTTTTACGTATACGTTAACATGTCCACGGTATACACCGTTGAGTACCGCGGACATGAATTAATGTCCGCATTACGTGCTGCTTTATTTTCGCCTTAATTGATATAAAATACAGTATATTTTTAATTGAACACTATTTCATTCGATTCTGAACAAACTAAAGAATATTCTGAAGAATTATATTCACTCGGTTACATAGACACACAATATAACAGCCATTCGCTTTTGCGCTGCTGTTGCGGTTAGTTGTGTAATCGTTGAAGTTTTGTGATTGTGATTTTAATTGGATTTTCTTTCAAAAAACGGTAAGTAATGTTATTTATCTTTACTACGTAATGTTTTTGAATGATCTAAGTTACAACAACAGTAACTTTTATGTTTCAATTGATAAAAAAGTAGAAATATAAAACCTCTACGCGAACAATTCATAACGGTCAAGATTTCTAATAAGATTCTAATAAAATAATAATAGTATATTTCTTATTGGAATACCATAGTAAATACTTTTACTAGGAATTGCTAAATGTTATATCTATATGACTGTATAAGAAAAATAAAGGAAGACGATATAAAATATATACACAAAAAGGTTTTGAAAATGAGTTTACAAAGCACGCGCAAACTGTCTATTGTCGAATTTTTAGCAAATGTTTGCAAGTGAAAAAGTAGAATTATTATAATTATTACATGCATAATTTCGGTTCATTTAGGAAGAATATGTTGTATTGATTGTAAGGACATAAAAATAAAATAAAAACTTACGATATTTCATTCATAAAACAAAATTTATTGTCAGTAAGTACACTTTATCAAGATCCGTTAGAAACAAAGAGCTGTACAAAATAAAATAAACATTTAAATGTTATGGTTATTGTTTCTACTTATCGAAAATCTTATCGGCTTTAAATAACTGTAACTAAAACCTCTTTAAACATAAATGAAAGGTCGTGAGAAACATAAATATTTAAAACAAGTGCCGCCAGCTGAGGTGACGACAGAGGCCCCCGTACAAAGCTGTTTTTTGTTATGGCGGGCGCAGTAAGGGAAAGGTTAAGAGTGATTAATGATAAAGCGACAACCAAGTACGTCGAGATATAAATCACCAGATTTTACTTCTCCGAAACAGAAACGTCCAAGGGTATGTATAGGAATAGGATATATATTTTTATATATATATATATGAATGTTGTTTAGTAGTTTTAATTAAAACTTCTTGGTTCGGAGTGTACTTTAAAGTTATCTTAAAGTTATTTAAAAAAACAGCAACTGTAATAATAAAACTCTTAATTTATTAAAGATGTATGTAAGTAAAGTATGTATATCATATTAATTTAATTTTTAATTTTAACTTTTTTTTAAAACTTGCTGTGAATGCAAAAAATATGGTTATTAATACCTACAAATATGTTAAAGAAACTTGGCCTAACGATAAATACCCATACAGAAAAGAGATGGCGCAGAAAGCATTTATTTAATTTAGTTTTATTTACATTTTTTTATTTATTTAATGACATTTACAGAAAAAAAACATTACATAATTTTATAACTTCTTAAAACTGTAAAGACAGTTTGTTGGCGAATAAATACACTCTTATATCCGAATTACATAATTAAATAAGTACTCAACCCACATAATATAACAAACAAATAGAAATTTTAAACATAAAAACTTTAAACACTCTATCAGTTCAAAATACAACACCCCACCCACATAACATTGCAACCAAATAAATTATAAAAAATAAAAATTGTAAACATAATCCGGATATATTTTTTCAAATAATACAAATAACAGTTTTCTAACTGGTCATAACATCTAGCATTTTATCTAAAAAATAATTCCCAAGTTTCTTTTTAATTGTTAATTTGCAATTAGGTCTACCTTGCCTTAGCCAATCTATTTCATTAAAAAGCCTTGGTATTAAATATTTTGTACATCTTTTACCATAGTAGTTTTTAACACTAGGCTGAAATAATTTCCTTTCTCTAACTTTCCTAGTTCTATATTTATTATCCAATTTTTAGTTATAATGGTTTTTATTAATGTTTTCCAAAACTAATAGCATGTTAGCTTTGTGTTCTACCGGTAAAATTTTACAAATAGAAGAATAACTTATCATAATCTTTCTTACATTTTTCTTTAACTTTTTCATTTATAAGATATTTTAGAAAATTAATAAAGAATTTGTTAACGCTTCTCGTTGGCCGTAGTATAATATTATGTTTTAAATAATTACATTACAAAGAGCTTTTAAGAGGCCACTCGGCTGAGTAGCTTTCGGGAAATTATGATAATATCTCGTCAGGTATACCTTAAAACTTCAAAACGAGATGGTAGAACCAGTGCCTGTTGCCAGTGACGACTTATAGATCTGAGAGATGTGGATTCACATCTGGCTATATAAGAAAGGAGCTGTGGAGAGATCTAAAGTGACCGACATAGCCCAACGGATTGGTAAGCTGAAGTGGCAACGGGCCGGCCATATAGCTCGAAGAACCGACATCTGCTGATTAAGAAAGGTTCTCGAGTGTTATGAGGATACCGGAAAGTGAAGCGTAGGGCGCCCCCCAGCTAGATACAGTGACGACCTTGTAGGAAATGCAGGAATTCAATGGATGCTGGTGGCTTGAGACCATGCTTTGTGGTGTTCCTTGGAAAGCCCATGTTCAGCAGTGGACTTGTGAAGGGCTGTAATGACGGTAATGAAATTTTACCTACAATTCTTTTCACCCTATAGGGGATTTTTCAAATTCAAATTTCAAGAAAAAAGTAAAGTAAAGCCTATTTAACAAAAACCGATTGTTAGTTAATATCGGTCAAAATTAGCGATATCGCGTTACCGTTATAGCCTATTAAAGTGCACTGCTTAACATTGACCTCTTACCATACATGCAAAACAATAGAAGATTAGATTAGATAGATATTAGAACACTTGCTCGCGGTATGTTCCAAAAATCATCATGAAAGGAAACTATTAGTTGCCAAAACTGATATTAAAATTTGTAACCTAGGGGAATATCAAAGCATTCTGTCTGAACCATTATCTGATGCTGCTCAAATTGTATATAACTTAGTTAATTTTTTGTGTAAATAATTTAAGAAATTGTAGTTTGTTATTTAGTTATTAGGTACAATGGGACTGACATGTTTAAAATAACCTACGTCACTAAATTAAAAAAAAGAATTAATATGTAAGCTCTGACAGCGCGCGACATGTTATACTCCCGTTCGCTTGGGACCGTAATGGCGGGAAAATTTGCAAATTAGCAAATTTTTTGCTATATTGCAAATTTTGCTATATTTTCACTTTGAGACAATATTTATGGATAAAACTTACAGGAATTCTTGTTGAATGTATAAACTATCGAATAAAATTATTTTTGGTTGCTAGAAATTGTAATAAAATACGTAAATTACCCTGTATAGCATAGTAGAAGTATATACTTCAATTTTAGTGACAAAATTACTACTAATTTGAATTCTACACCTTTGTTTTTAGAGAAATTTATATGAAAATGTTTGGAAATATGTATATTTTTATGTTTTATGTGTTTCCATTCGTTACTCATACCAAAATATTAAAATATTAAAAAATTTAAAAAAAATAATAATATTTTATCTGTATGACATTTCGAACAATATTTCAAACATATTTTTGTGTGAATTTGAAATAAATACAACGTCAAGTTATTTGAAATATGTAAGAAAACTATTTTTACTTACATTTTACACTAAAAATAAATGAGAATTTGGAAAATAACACATTTATGACCCAACCGCCAAAATGGAGCTTCCGGATTTTGAAGTACTTTTGGCAATTTACTTTTCACTTTTTATACCACAAATTATATATCTACGTGTTTACTATATTACAAGGAATATAAAAAAGTATAATACTTTCGTTTTTAGTCCAGACACAAATATAAAATTCTATAAAAAGACGGAGCACCTTCATCAAAACGACACGTGGAACGCCGAAAGTTCAGAGTGATTTCTTTTTTTTTTTTTCTAAGAAACATTGCCAGGTTATGGTTTAAAATAAAAGAGCATATCTTTGTCTTTGATACTATTATCTATTGCATAGTGTCTTTGGTTTTGTTTAAAACGAAAAAATAGTTTTTTCATAGGTACACACGTTTACATAATTCTGATCAAATTAGCGCACGACTTGGCGGACGGAAGGATGGTATTGTTGTTGTTGTTGCACATCTATGCTTCTTATTGTGGGCAGATTGGTTGCTTGTACAAAAGACTGAGATGCAAGATTGGTTTTCCCGTCGATGATTCTTCTATTTTTGATGTCGACGACCAACTGGTGATGTTGAAGAAAATCAGCACCGATGATTGGTTTGCTGACTTTAGCGACGATAAATCTCCATTTGAATGGTCGGCGTAGATTAAAATCAAGTTCCATTGTTTTTTCTCCATATGTAGGAATAACCGTATTGTTTGCTGCATAGAGTTGAAAATCTAGTGGCTTCAACTTCTGTCCTTGCTTCGGCGGTAACACTGAGATATTTGCTCCGGTGTCGATAAGGAAAGTAAGCTTGCTTTTTTTATCGGTGACGAAAAGACGGTAGGACTTTGCTGTTACGCTGGATCCCGTCGCATCGAGCGTACTAGTTAGTTTTCCGTATTCGTATTTTCATTTTTGAATGTACACGGTGCTGTGCATTTTCTTGCCTCGACCCCGAAACGTCGATGATAGTAGCAGTAAGGGGATCTTGATGTTGAGCTTATTCGACTTCTACTTGCAGAGCGGTTGCGACGAAAAGGTGATCTTCGGTGTTGCTGATTGCGCTGGTTGTACTGTTGCTGGTAAAAGGTATGATGCTGGGAAGCTTTGAGCGCGGCGACTTCGGATGATAGCTTCCGAATTTCTTCGAGAAGAAACTGGGTATCATTGGCCTTTGTTGAAGTGCCTTCGATGATCGATATGTGTGAGCTACTGCTGTTTTCGATCATCTTGTCCGCCAGGAGTGCCAGTTCGTCGAGCTTCGTCTGCGTGCTGAATGTTTCGCTGACTGCTATTACCGATCGAATATGTGGTGGTAGGTGGTTTACCCACATTAGCCGTAGTGTTGAATCCGGAACTTTATCTCGCGCCAAAGTACGCATTTTGCGTAGGAGTTGTGTGGGTTTCTGGTCTCCAAGTTCTATTTCTGATAGAAGTTTTTGTAGCTGTCGACTGTCGGATTCTTCGTATGCGGAGATCAGCCGATCCTTCAGTGAATTATACTGGTCGACTGCTGGTGGGTTGTACAACAGGTCCGCAATTTGTTCGATGTCTTGTTTCTCAAGTTGGGCTATCACCATCTGTGCTAATTGCGCTTGGCTCTTCTTTAAACCATTCGTTGCGGCTTCAAAACTGACGAACCAAAGTCGTGGTTTGTCTCTCCAAAACGGTGGTATTCTTAACAATAGAGATATACCGGCGATTTCTGGTTCCTTTACCGGGTTTGATGTATATGTGTTTGCCTCCTGCTCCATAATGACGGCTTGATTACACTGATTTTATATAAACTGAAGTCTTCCTTCTCGGTGTTCGTACGGGTTTCCTTCGCGGTGTTCGTGCAATAGTAGTGGTACGTCGCAGGGTGTTCCTTCTTGGTGTTCGTACCGGATCTTCCCCCCTCGGTGTTCGTACGGGGTCACCACTGTAATAGTGGAGACGAACTGTCCACTATTAACAGACTCCGAGTGGTTTTCTTTAAGGTGGAGAAATGAAACTACTGTTTATGTTTATGAATGTACTGTCGAATGGGATTCGGAATGGAATATCTTTTGCATCAACCTTGCCTATATTTATATGGCTGGCTCACTATTGATTTGCCAATGGTAACAATTAATATTTTGCCTAGCCAATTATATTGCTTATTTTATGACCAATGAAAACTATTTAAAATATACAATTATCTACGTTTCGTTTCCCGGCGTGAGACTTGTTTGTTGTTCACGAAGCTACGTCGCTGGACCGGGCTATATAAGACATGCAGATCGGTGCGCACGCTTAGTCGGCGGGCGGCGGCGGTGTGGAATACAGCTCCGGAACAGCAAGAGGAAACGAACTGCGGCGTTGAAGAAACGGCTCACCATTGGTCGACGGATACGTGACGATAGCGGCGTGTGAAGTCGGTGTGGCGCTGAATGATATTTGCGGCTGCTTCTTGTTTCTTTATAAGAACGTCAAATTATCTATATACAGTCCGCAGTATCTCAGTAGCCAAGAATAATTAGGAAATAAAATGTTTTTTTATTTATTCTCGCCTTCCGCGTTATGGTAGCAGCGGAGTATATATTATTTATTCCCGTTTCGGTTTGATTAATCTGGCTGCTACAGTACGATCAAAAGTGCGCATGGCTTGGTTAACAGGTTAAAAAAAAACATTGGCCTCACCCATAGAGTGCACCATAGGGGGGATTTTTATAATAAGTCCTTATTAAGAAGACGCTGCTGTACATATCCTTGCTTCCCTCTGTCGCTTTTTACGACACCCAGGGACTGGTATACTGTAGTGGATATTCTTACACGGCAGTGGCGGTGTAAAAATATCCACTACTTATTCCATTTATTAAACATAGTAGAGCCATGCTTCAGCTATATTATAGTTGTAGCACGAATAGGTCGGCTCGACCTTGGAAAGACCACGCTCTCGCAGAATACCAGCGTAAAATAGTTTAATACTGCCGTGTTTCGTATGGTGAGCGTAGAGATCCGGAGACCCTTACTAGAAACGAGGCATTCCATCTTAGGCCTCAGGGGTAACAACGCATCTGCGTTTTGATTCTTAATCGAGGATAGATGTAGATGTCAATGGGCTACAGCATCCACTTAACATCAGGTGGACTGTGTGCTCATTTGTCACTAATTCTATTTAAAAAAATACTTCCTTTTAAGTGACATCTAGACAGAAAACAAAAATAGTACTATGTGCAGACTGGCCACTCGACCCCTACCGCCGATCAGATATATTTCAATAGAGAGCGATTATAAGTAAATGCTGTGAGACATTCGTACTCTCATCTTAGTCCTCCACCGCATATGTAGCCTACTTAGTATAAACTTCGAAAACTGCAGTCGTTAGTTACAATCTGATGAACTATAGGTTCGTTTAATACTTTAGTTTTCTAGGAAAAATAAAATTGGATTGCAAGTAATTAATCATGCATTATCGCAAAACCAAAAAATACCTACTCCATCATAGCAGGCTCTTTGCTTCGCAGTATGTGGTCCGTTAGGATCCAAGGCATGGACATCTCTATGGGGAACTGGATGCGCTTCTCCATTGTGATCAGATCGTTGCACTCCTCGTTGTGCTGGTGGCGGACCATACATTTCTGGAATTGAACACCACACATGTTATATTAGCAACATTGTTCGAGACGAAACAGATGTTTGAGTAGACAACACAATTGTTAGTGTCTTAAAACTCGGTTGATTTGTTTTGAACACAATTTCTGCCACTCCTAAGTGTATTAGATTTTAGTGCACTACTTTTCCAATCAAGAGTTTGTCTGAGTAGGTGAATACCAGCATGAAATAGCAGCCTAATGCTGCTGTGTTTTGGTATGGTGAGTGTAGAGAACCGGAGACACTTTTTACTGCAAACGAGGCATTCCATCTTAGTCCTCAGGGATCAAAACGGATATGCATTTAAATTCTTAATTGAAGATCGATATAGATGTCTATGGGCCAAAGTAACCACTTACTATCAGATGAACTATTTTTAATAGGATAGGGTGACAAACGAGCACACAGTCCACCTGATGGTAAGTGGTTGCTGCGGCCCATAGACATCTACATCTATCTTCGATTATGAATCAAAATGCAGATGCGTTGTCACCCATGCGGACTGAGATGAAATGCCTCGTTTTCGGTAAAACGGGTCTCCAGTTCTCTTCACTCAAAAACACAAAAAACATATCAAAAACACAAACACAAACACAAGAAACACAGCAGCATTAAGCTGCTATTTGATGCTAGTATTCTGTGAGAACGTGGTCCTACGCCGGTCGAGCCGACCCATTCGTGCTACAACTATACTACTAATATAACTGCAGCATGGCTCTACCACCTAAAAAAGTGTCTGCTCGTTTACTACCCTTATTCTAATTGATAGAATCAGGCGTTACTTTGCGGAAATGCATTATAATAAAAAATGAAAATATAAATTTCTTTGCAACTTTCCGCTAAACATATAAAATGATGTGTCTTACCTGGATTGAAACGCACCTCCCGCCCTCCCTCAATTGCATACACTAACTCCGTCACCACTAGACCAAGCACCACTACTCTCAACACCACTATTCCAGGCAAGACACACCATCGACGATAATACGACACGTGTTTCGCCTCTACACGAGGCATCCTCAGGTAATATAGAGTCTATATTCGTCGATGGTGTGTCTTGCCTGGAATAGTGGTGTTGAGAGTAGTGGTGCTTGGTCTAGTGGTGACGGAGTTAGTGTATGCAATTGAGGGAGGGCGGGAGGTGCGCTTCAATCCAGGTAAGACACATCATTTTATATGTTTAGCGGAAAGTTGCAAAGAAATTTATATTTTTATTTTTTACCCTTATTCTATAAAAAAAGGTAACACCCTTGTACATATTCTGTGTTCTGCTATGCTCCAGTCTGAAGGATATAGAGAGCCAATTTAATTGCTGGCTGTGAGGCATTCCATATTAGTCCTCGGAGGTTCTTAGCCTTCTTTGTTTGCGGTTGGCTGGTGACCATGGGTTGCAGTAGCGACGTATCATCAAGGTGGACTATAGTTTCTCATTTTAATTTTATTAAAAAAAAATACACCACAATACTGATACGATTTCAATGGCTGCGTTTGGCAGAAAAAAGCGCTAGGAAGCGCTTGTAAGCAAAATGGCGATCGTAAGCAGTAAGCGCTGTCAAATCGTAAGTAGCTGTTAGGAACCTACCCTAATTTAAATATATGTTTGTAAAGTATTCATATTAAAAACTTACCAATCATGAATTTTTAATAACATGTATAATATGTTTATTCATGTCATTATATTACTTGAAACTAATTGCACAAAACAACTTATAAACTCTACTTCAAAACAAACAAATTAAATAAGCAAAATGGCGAATTGTATCAGCGCTACGGAAGTTAGCAAACGTGTCCTGGCCGAGAACTATATAGTTTCGTCATTTTGCTTACAAGGGCTTCCTAGCGCTTTTTTCTACCAAACGCAGCCATCATGTATATTCATTACAATTGGTCCATAAATATTGTATATGTAGTCTGTAGTCATGCGATTAACAAATGTAGAATTAGTTATATCGGGTCTTGTGAACAATCTCTTCTCGATAAAATAAATATAATTTGTGATAATCTCAATCGGTTAAATCGTCTAGAACATACAATATCACTAGCATACGCATTGCAGGCATCGAAAAACGAAGTATCTTTTTTAAATATTTATTTTATAACGTAAGGAACGAAACTTATGCCATTCGAAAGGTTCTGTGCCATAGTATGCCAATGTGCAGAAAATTTTTTTATGTGTTGCCATTAAAAAAAAATTTGTGTTGCCATTAAAGAAATTTATGTGTTGCCATTAAGGCAGGTAAAATAAAGTGAACATATAGAAATTATTTTACAGTGGAAAACATTTTTATTATGGCTGTATGAACTAAGATTCCTTCGCCTTCGCTAGACGGGAAATTTTACACAAAAGTTATGCAAGCAAATACTCGAGTTTAGCGAAAACTTGACCAGCTGCGAACTGTTTCTCCTGTTTCAATGTTTACACAATGGTTAACTAGATTTTGAAACGTAAAATTGAGGTGATTTTATGTTTTAAATGTTTGCGCATACGAAGTGGTACTAACGAAACAAATATTCCGATCTTCATATTAACCTTCAAGTTATAGTTGACGTCTTAAGAACTTGAGATACTGTCGTCATTGACTGTCTGCTGTATTGTACTACTATCTACTGTAATACATCAACATATCGTGAGAAAGATTTAGAACATAATATATTGTATATTTTAATGTCTGGTAAATAAATTACTATAAAAGATTTTTTTTTATATATAGGATAGGGTGACAAACGAGCACACAGTCACCTGATGGTAAGTGGTTGCTGTGGCCCATAGACATCTACATCTATCCTCAATTACAAATCAAAATGCAGATGCGTTGTCACCAGTGAGGACTAAGATGGAATGCCTCGTTTCCAGTAAAAAGGATCTCCGGTTCTCTACACTCACCATACGAAATACAGCAGCATTAAGCTACTATTTCACGCTGGTATTCTGTGAGAGCGTGGTCCTTCCCCGGTCGAGCCGACCCATTCGTGCTACAACTATACTACTAATATAACTGCAGCATGGCTCTACCACGTAGAAAATAAGAATAAAGATAATTTCCTCGTACCCGCAAGGGCCAAAAGTACAACTGCATGAGTTCATAATTATCGTTACACCGTTACAGTCTGTTAAAGTCCACTGTGAACATAGGCCTCAGCCATAGATTGCATCACAGGGGGGATTTGCCACAGTTGTTACGCTTGGCAAGCGGGTTGGCAACCGCAGTTTTTTGAATTGAAAACTTCTTTAGCATCGTTGTGATTTGAAACTGGGTGAAACGAAAAAGCGACAGTAAAAAGAGACAGACACATAAAATCATAAGATTTTATGTGGGAGCAAATGAAATAGGAAATTTAAGACGACACATCGAAAACGCTATCGCCGTACTGATACCGAGTGCCGAGAGCCGTACCGAGTGAATACATAATTTCTATAAAGACTTGAAGAAACGCCGTCATAAGGTCTAAAATTGCGTGGCGCCCGCGACGATTAATAGCGCTTAGAAATTGTCAGAATCTTAAAATATTTTTTTAAAAAATTATTGATTTAAGTTATCAAAATAATGAGCAAGTAAATTATGAATATTGATGTTATGAATATATTTGAGTGATTCCCAAGCATATAGATCAAATGATTTCGTTGTAATTTCAACTATAGTGATTTTTAGAGGTGTTTTCGCAAATAATTATGATCAAGTCAAAATTATACAATCGTGTTTTTGAGCAATCAAATTCAAGAGAAAGATATGAATTTACCTATATCAAAATTCTACTTTCATTAGTAGTGTCATAGTCCTATACTATTCGATGAAAGGAGGTGCATTTTTCACGGTGTCGCCTTAAGTAAGAAAAGGGATAGCTAGATCAATGCTCGCGGGAAAAGAGCCTTAAGCGCCGCCGAAACGGCGTCGCTTACGCGTTTCGTTCAACAAGGTACGAACTGTAGTACGAAGGTGTCGTGTGCCTATGGAATAAACAAGCAGTCAAGAACGGCCAAACTTCAACTTCGTAATAGGTAAAATTGATAGAAATCTTTTTGTAACTAGTGAGTACTTTACAAGGTATATCGAAAAGAGTATAAACTTTCGAAGGGAAATTAATCTACTTTGTCATTTTGAAGGTTTTACTTCTGTCGCGTGTGAGCTGCACGCATGTGTTTTTTTTTTTGTCGTTATTTGGAAGACTCTGCTACCCTTCTCGTGATTTATTTCCTCTGTCACCTTTTACGACACCCACGAGATGATATAGGGTAGTGAATATTCTAGCACCGCCACTACACGGTCCATAATTACTAAAGAAAAATAAGCAAATACTTTTAGCATTGTTTTGACTGGGAATTTTGACGGGAACTTGACCGCCGATGGTTTGCAGCTTTTGTAAATCGTTTAAATAATGGTTTTGATACGCAAAAGTGGTGCGATTTTTTATTTTAAATGTCTGCCCATGAAATTATTAGTGGAACGATGTAACAAGTGCTTCGACGGTGAAGTAAAATCTTTAGTTTTTATCCGCTTAGTCACTTTGAGATACTAACGTCAACGTCAACACACACGTCAACAGTCCGTTGAGTAAAGCAAGTGTCAAAATCTTCTGATTACTTCGCAATGTAACGCGACAGCTTATTGTGGAATTTTGTTAACAAAATACACATCAGACTAGGCTGTATGGTCTAAGACCTTTGCCTGCCTTGGAGAATAGTAACAACAATTAGCGTTATTTCTATTTTTCCCAAATTCTTTAACACTCTATTTATTAGACAATATACTAGTGTTTAAATAAGTAAATTGTTTATTTACTGAATTTTTGTCATTAATTCTCTCCTCTTTGCCCTTTTCCCATAGTTTCTGATCTGATCAATTTTCGACCACAAGCGATATTAGTCGAAATAAATAGGCAATACTTACATTTACTTTCCTTCCCATTGTCATCTCTAGATAGAACTCCCTGTACCAAAGCTGGGAAAGATCACAGCATTTTTGTAAGGAATCTGAAAAAAAAGGAAACTTATTTGACATACCTAAGAATCGATCACTCTTGTGATTAGATTAGCCGCATGGTGGTGGCGCAAAAGTATTCATTATCCAATTTCAACCCGTGTGTCGTTTTTTATGAAATATGGGCGACAAACAAGCACACAATCAACCTGATGGTAAGTGGATGCTGTGCCCCATAGACATCTACATCTACCCTCAATTTAGAATCAAAATACAGATGGGTTATCACCCCGGTGGAATAAGTTCGAACCCCTCGTTTCCAGTAAAAAAGGTCTCCGATTTCCTCCACTCACCATACGAAACAATGCAGCATTAATCTGCTATTTTAAGCAGGTGTTCTGTAAGAGCGTGATCCTACCCCGGTCGAGCCGACCCATTCATGTTACATGCACGGTCCTGAGCTACATACTCATACATCCATTGACTTCCTTCATCTCTTACCAGGTCGTTACTTATAGTGGGGGTTTTATTTGCCTATTTATCCACAAAAATATGTATTTGTAATATTTTTTATCTTAAAACAGAGACTATAGAGAGAAAGCACTCCTAAGTTATTAAATTTAAATGTTTTCGGCAAAAACTTTGAAAGTTGTTATGTTTGTAACATGAAACGAAAATAGAAGGATTTCTTATAGAAATAGATTTTTTTAAACCGTTTGGATTATAAATATATATTATACGTGGTAGAGCCATGATGCAGGTATATTAGTAGTATAGTTGTAGCACGAATGGGTCGGCTCGACCGGGGAAGGACCGCGCTATCACAGAATACCAGCGTCAAATAGCAGCTTAATGCTGCTGTGTTTCATATGGTGAGTGTAGAGAACCGGAGACCCTTTTTACTGGAAACGAGGCATTCCATCTTAGTCCTCAGGGCAGGGTTGACAACGCATCTGCATTTTGACTCATAATCGAAGATAGATGTAGATGTCTACGGGCCATAGTAACCACTTACCATCAGGTGGACTGTGTGCTTGTTTGTCACCCTATCCTATAAAATAAAATATAATACTAATTGAAAGTTATTCTTATGTTTAACTTACCTTACTTAACTTACCATCACACACAGGGGAACCCAAAAAAAGAAATGTAGACTTACCTGACAGGTTCAGTAGGTAGCCCCAGTAGAAGCTTTGGCGATGGAATGTCTCAATCTGAGTCAACGTCGTCGCATCCAGATCCTTGCGTAGGGTCCTCCTACCTCCGGACTTGTCCGATATCAAGGCTTCCAGCTGAGTACGGACCATATAAAGCTGTGTGGATGACGGACCTGGGGACGGATTATGAAATGAAATTATATTAATTTCGGATATAAGAAATGAAAATTCTTTTTCCAACCGCCATTTTATACGGTTTAAGATTTTGAAAATGTACAATTTCAAAATGAGAATGTAAGAATTGGAATGGGGAGAGGAAGTGGTGAAAAAACTTCTCAGAGATTTTTTTTATTGAAATAAATTCATTATTAAAAAAAATACGTGTGGCACTCGGTGACTGCCGCGGTAAAGCTATTGCATAGCATTTTTTATCAACTTATGCAATTATAATTATTTATTTATTTTATTTATGCAGTTAAGTCTTTGATATTAAATCAAGTTACACTTTTTGAGCGTGGTGACCGATAAGAAAACAATTTTTTTTCTCTTATGGAATAAATGAGAAGTTAATATTGTTTAAAATATTTTTAATATCTTACAATACATGTAGGTTATTCAGGAATTTTTATTATTGAGTTAGCAAATAGTGTACACGCACACAAACACCGTGCCGAATTCTGCCGAGTGCCGAAGTCTGCCGAACTAAAACGACTTTAGACGATGCACGGCTTTCAACGCCACACTTCCGTGCCCGTAGGAGTGGGGGAGCGTGAGGTTTTTTTTCGTTACGGAATTTCTGGATTCGGTCCCCGCGCTCAAGGCCCGCGATAGAAGCTATGCAATAGCTTAAAAAGCTAAAAGAAAAGAAATTCCAACACATTTGCCATAATTGACTATATATAAATTGTTTTGATAAATTGAAATTTGTTATCAAATTTGAAAGAAAGAAATTAAGAAATAGATAATTGGTATTCCAGCTTTAAATCCAGTAGCCATTATCGTCTAAAAAAACCCACGGCTGAACATGGGCCTTTTTAGAAGATATAGTTTTAGGGAGGACTTTGATATAGTTGCCATGTTTAGCAACAGTATATTTATATATTAAGGGTTGGCAATTGTATATTTTTGTAATTTTAAGTTGTGTATGACCGTATGTATACAATCCACGATACGATATATGATATTCCATATCGACCCATGGATTGATATGTGAGAGTGGAAATTATCACACCGCCACCAACCAGCTTTAAATATCGACATCAAGTTATCAATATAATTACAAAATTAGAATTCATAATTATAATTAAAATATTTGTAAAAAAATCTACTTAAGCCAAGTTATCCGAAAGAAATTATCCCGGAATTTCGTTCATATTAAACGCGATAAAAACCGTAAAATTAATTTTTTAAGCAAGTAGTAGTTCCACATTAGTCTATAGGGGTGACAATATATCTGAATTTTAACTCTTGATTAAGGATAAATGTAGGTGTATATACACCACAACATTCAGTTACGATCACGGTGGACTGTGTGCTCGTTTGTACCTTAACAAAATTTCTAAATATGGAACATTTCTAAATATAGGGCATTTCTAAATATGGAACATTTCTAAATATGGGGCATTTCTAAATATGGAACATTTCCAGATACGGATCATTTCTATATACGGCAGAGGATATACACACCTACGTTACGACGTGGCACCTTGATGGTGAAGCTAGCGTCAGCGTCCTTCTTTCCACGCAGAGCGGGATCCTGTTGAGGTTCGCAGCCACGCGCCCAATCACCGCATGTCTCCCGCACCGACACTATGATACTGCGGATATATAACACTTGTAGAATTACTAACTCATAGTTTTACTAATTGCCAGAGCTTTTTGTCAAGGGTCCGTGTTGGCACAACTTTCAGAGATGCTGTTCCGCCAAGCAGCAGTGCACCAGCTGATGAGCAGCTGGAAGAATACAACAGGAAGTATAATTACAGATTGTGAAGCATTTCTTGCCACTTGTGATTTGCTGCACTGTGAGTATGTATGGCTTGACTGCCTCGTTGGTCTAGTGGTTGTAGTACGCCTGCTAATTATGAGGTCCTGGGTTCTAATCCCAGGTTAGGCTTAAAAATAGAGCTTTTCCGTCAAGAAATTCTCAGTAGCTGCCTGTAGTAACGAAGTTGGCGGTGTCTCACCCCCGTGCCTCGGAAAGCACGTAAGCCTGTTGGTTCTGCGCCTGATCTCTCTCCGGTCGTGTCGGTTTACCGTCCCATCGGATTATTAGAGTGAGGGAATAGAGAGTGCACCTGTGCTTGCGCATACACTTGGGCACTATAATCCTGTCCTGCGTTGATGGCTAGTCTCCGTTGAGACCTGACGCCGTGACCGAAATTCGCTCTGGAGGACATTATTATTATTATGACACCTCAGTTATAAAACAAAATTGAAGTAACAAATATATGTACAATCCAGTCCACATAGTAAGTGGCCTCTGTAGCCCTTGAACTTCTCTCGGCAACGAACTTCAAATAAAGAAGGCACTGACGCGACTTTCACAAAAAAACATGCTTTAAACACTGTTTTCTGGCAATGTATCAAAAAACGTTTGCATAGTCAAAGAACATGTTGTAGTGAAATATGTTTGATAGTTTATTGTACGTTACATATTTTAACTATATCTGGGGGCACGGCAGTGCCCCCGCCAAGTCGAGCAAAAAAGCGGCACGGCCGTACCATCTTTTCTCGAAGCAATTCAGGTCATTTTCGACCCCCTATAACTTCGTGGTCAATAAAACTAGAAGCCTGAATTTTCAGTAACCGAGTAAGCATTGTATAGATATGGTATATTTCAAATTTCATTCAATTTTAACCAGTAGTTTAAGAATTGTAACCAGTTAAACTTTCTTAATTTTGTCAGTCACTGACTGACCGATCATCAAAACTCTAAGGCACTTCTAGCAGACATAGAAGCTTCAAATTTAGAATGCAATTAGTGTTTAGAGCATAAATCAAGGAAAAACTAAAACATTTGTTAATTTCTGTCCAGTTTTCTAGATACACTAACTGCATAAATAACTTTGTAATCCCTTATAAATATATGGAATTACAAAGTTACATTTGCAGTGAATGAACCAGTGTACTTGTATATGTATTACAGGTGTACATAGGTACGTTGTTGGTACTCAAGAAGTAGAAGGTACTGGAAAGGTAAAAAATTAAGACTATCTTATATATAAATATTCAAAAAGAAATGAGATGCAATTAAAAACATAACTTGTAAAAAAAAACCAAGTCTCGCAACTCAGTTCTTCTACCGTAAAAAGTTGTGAGATCCATGTAATACCAAGTCGGTTAATTTATTCAGTTCCTACTTAAGGGTCCTTCTGTTTTAAGTTATTACGTAATTACCTAACCTAACAACATTTTATAGTGACAATATCAATTTTAAACGTCTTTTATATTTTAAATATATAGATTGACTTGGCAATCGCATTAAGCAATCTAATCTAATATAATACGTATTACTTGTGAGATACATTGTCTTTTCATGCGATGGCCAAGTCAATCTATATATTTAAAACATAAAAGACTTTTAACATTGATATGGTCACTATAAAATGTTGTTAGGTTAGCTAATTACATAATAACTTAAAACAGAAGGACCCTTAAGTAGGGACTGAATAAATTACCCGACTTGGTATTACATGGGTCTCACAACTTTTTACGGTAGAAGAACTGAGTTGCGAGACTTGGTTTTTTTTTACAAGTTATGTTTTTAATTGCATTATTTCTTTATAACTACAGAAACAAAATGTTTGAAAACAAATTTATAGAAATATTCTCATGTTGAAGGATAAGTTTTAACTGTTGAAAATTTTACACACTTTTTGTGAGTGCGAACACCACCGTCAACAAAACATGTTGTGTGATTTATTTTATGCGATTTGTTTCAAAACATTACGTGTTAGATGTTTCTCAGTGCAAACGTACTGTTGGACATGCGATGTCTTATATTATACCCTTCAGACTGGAACACTGCTAAACGCACTGCTATTTTACGGTGGCAGGTAAGAGGGTGGTACATACCCCAGACGGATTCATAGACAGTAAAGGAATCCCACCACCTTTTTATAGAATAAGGGTGACGAACGAGCACACAGTCCACCTGATGGTAAGTGGATCCTGGGGCCCATAGACATCTAAATTTATCCTCAATTAAATCTCAGATGCGTTGTCACCTCTGAGGACTAAGATGAAATGTCTCGTTTCCAGTAAAAAAGAGTCTCTGGATCTCTACACTCACCATGGAAACACAGCAGTATTAAGCTGCTATTTTACGCTACTATTCTGTGAGAGCATGGTCCATCCTCAGTCGAGCCGACCCATCCGTGCTACAACCATAATATAGCTGCAGCATAGCTCTACCACGTATAAACCTATATACGTATATACCTATATAATATATACGTATGACTCATTGTTTGATTTACTAATAGCAACCAGAGTATGGATGTGGTCAGTTTTTATACCTGATAGTCACGCGGCAGCTTTATTACGGCTGCAGTACGATAGAGCCGGCTCGGCTAAGGAAGCACCACATGCTCACAGAATACCAACGTAAAATAGCAGCATAATACTGCTGTTTTACATAGTGAGCTACAAGAACCAGAGACCCTTTTTATTGGTAACAGGGTATTCCATCTTCTCACTCAGTACCCAGAGGTGATAACACGATATATTCAATTATCAAGTGTGTACTTTGTCACATTTACATGTTTTCAAAAACCTCGAAAACTCGCCCATTCACACATACACAAAAAAATAATAATAAACACCAAAATTTAGGAAAATTAAAGCCCCCCAGTTTCTTGCCGTTTTTCTGAACTGGTGTAGATTTTGACGTTTATAAGAGCATGCATAGGTCATCGATCGATGCATACAGATGGTTCGGGACCGCCCTACGTAGCATTCCTTGCGGGAGGTCTCTATGTATGTGTGATGGACTGTAATGATGATGAAGATGAAGAGAAACGAAGATCTTAAAACAACCCTAAACTGAATAAAGTTTTGACTTTGATCCTGTAACAACTCATTGGGCAACCGCGTACCTGCGTATAAGGTCCTTCTTGTTCTTAATAGCCTTTCGCAACGGCTCGCGAAGGACCAACTGCACAAAGTCCTGAAGCTCCGCGTATATCGAACGGCGGGCCGCGTCAGCGAAGACTGTCTCCATGCGAGCCATGAGAACCTGGAGGCCCTTGATCATCGCTATCACTTCTATCATCGCGAACTTCTCCTCCGACGTGTAATTGTAGCGGGTCGCCTGAAAAAAGTAAAAATTAAATATCATTGAACATTCCATTTTAAACTCTTACCAACACTCATGGGACGACATGGGAGAGTGGATATTTTTGCTTCGACCCATTCTGCAGCTATATTATTAATAAAGCAAGAATAGTTTGTTTTGCAGGGAAAGGACCACACTATCACAGAATACTGGTGTAGAGAACCAGAGACCCTTTTAACTGAAAACGAGCCATTTCATATTAATCCTCAGGGGTGACAATGAATATGCATTTTAATTTTTAACTGAGGATAAATATGTAATGGTGGAATGTATACTAATTTGTCACCACTGATCTATTGAAAGAAAAAAAAATTCTGAGCTGAGAGCTCGTCGTAAATTCCACCCTATAAACGACCTCGACCCTGCCGGAACTGACTGCTGATTTCGAAATATTTTTATCCTCCAGACATCTTTTCTTCACCACAAAGCACTTATTACGTCGAAAAACATCTGAATACATATGTTTCGGAAGCGTTTACGTTCAATAATTCTATTTGTATGGACTATTTCATACATTCAATTTCTGTCAACTTTAGTCCATACAAGTTGAGTTTAGAGCAGCCCGGTGGACTAAATGCTTCATAACCCTCTGATAAATGAGCGGAGGCCTTTGCCTGGGACATATAAATGCTGTAGTTTTAATTTACTTTAGAAAAATTTGAACATACTCACCCTCTCGTACTCCTCTGCATCGGGAGGGCATCTCGCGTTAATAGTATGATCGGTCGGATGAAGCAGCTTCCACGAGCACAGTTCCGTCAGCACTGAACACCAAGAAGACAGCAGTTGCAGCCCGCGGAGACAAAGTTCCGTCACCGCCTTATTCTCCGCATCTGAACCGGCCTCTTTAAATGTCGTTGTCACCTGGAAACAATTGATGGAACATTTCTATGTTGGTACATTTTCAGTTAGTGGAACATTTCTATAATGGATCATGTTCAGGTGGAACATAATTTGTAAGTCCAAACACATCAGGTCCCCGTGACCATAAGTACTGCTAAACACTCGCAAAGTCAGGGAAACCAAAATAGTAAATAATAGTTTCATTTCATTTAATGCCTCTAAAAATCCAATAGTTAACAATGGCCTCCCTCATAGACTGCCTCAATGAAATGAAAATAGGCATTAATCATATCCACTTTACTTTGAGAACGGCAATAAAACAATAAATTTAGTAGGCATCTTTGACCTTGTAACTTCGCAGGGTCACAGACTCAAGTGCAAAGTAATTGTACAAAAAAAAAATTTAAACGTTTAATTCAAAATTTTGTTTATTTTTTGTTAAATATCAGTGCCATAGGCTTCTACTCCGTTCACACGTTACACCCTATTTTTTCCAGTCGGTAAAAAAGATCATCCAGTTTATTACTTTGTGTTGGTATCAGGAAGATGATACTTTTCATCTCCTGTATCAGTATCCATCTGTCCCTTCTTACACCACCACAACTCATCGTTAGTTATATTTTTAATTTGGTCTTTATTTTTAGTACACTAAGATCTGTTTTTGTTTTAGTTTCAGTATAATATGTACTTACCTCATTGCTATACCTAGCGAGCTCCGATATATAGTTCTGGTGTTCCTCTCTGATCTGAGGTAGGTGAACCATTAGGTCTGCTTGAGGAGATGGTGGATTTGGACTGGAAGACATAGGCCATCTGTAAGCAAGAAATATAATTAGACTTCTTACATCTCATCGTCATCATCATTTCATTCAACTCACAGAACAAAAGGTTGCGATGAGAGAGGTTTCTGTAAGAAACTATAAACAACCAGCATAAGATAGCAGCATATAATGCTGCTATGTTTTATATGGTGAGTATTGAAAACCGGACACCTTTTTACTAATAACGGGGCATTCGTAGTCCTACAATTGGCAATACATCTGTAGGCTATTCTCCTACATTTATAAAATTATATATTTATAACATTTATTATTTAGCATCATACTATTATATTTATTTATTAATATTAAACAGTATTCAATTTATGTCTATAATATTTATATAAAATATTATGTATATGTATTTATACATTAGTTTTATATTAACACACAATACGTTATTACACTCAGCCAGCGCGCCGTCGTGACGTATATCGTAAATGGAAACAAACACCGAGACCAGTTCTTTTGTTTTACGCCACTTCGTTCGACTTATGCGCATCGTGCGAGTCTTACGGACCTCCCGCCAGTCGGAACCTGCTCCTGATGCGAAGTGCATGTCGCTCGATACTAACCGCTTTAGAATTATCCGCTTACGTATTATTGTTCTTAGTGTTAATTTATTATTGTGAACTTTCTCTACTTCTTCTCTGTACTGTATACTTTCTTGCAAACTATCTGTGCTTGTGCTATACTCCTTCTGTATGTATATAGTGTTGCGTTGAAATTCGGAGAAAATACCAAGACTGTGAGTCACATTTTTATTTCACCTACGCAACCCACACATCTACATTTTGATTCTTAATTTAACGTCCTCCAGACCTAATTTCGGTCACGGCTGCCAGTTTATACTGATACTAGTCATCCGCGCAAGGCAGAATTACAGTACACGAGTTTGAATGCAAGCACAGTTACACTCTCCATAAAGAGAGTGAGAGAGATTCTGATGCGAGTGTCTGTGCCTCTAGACCATGGTTTCCCAACCTTTTTTTTTTTTGAGGTTCCCCGGATTATTAATAATATTTTCATGCCCCCCCCCCCCTTTACATTTACAATAAATACAAAAAATGCACATGATGTACTTAAAAGCCTTTTATTTTAATTCTAATAAACAAACTTTAAGAGTTTAACTTAAAATAATAAATATTTTTTATCCAAAAAATTTAATAAAATAAGAGAAGGTATTAATGAGACACTTGAGCTTGCATGTTCTGTACCAGTTGGTTGATTCTAGGTTCTGTTCTTGCCAGAGCTATCATCAGGTCGCTATCGATATCAAGACGATTTCGCTGTTTAGTTTTAATTAAAACTAGAGCCGAAAATGCTATATTTTTTTTGCCTGTTTACCACCTTAGTGATAATAAAAAAAAATGCAATCGCTTTGCGCCCCCCTTGACATCTCTCTATGCCCCCCTTTGGGAGGCGTGCCCCCCTGGTTGGGAACTCCTACTCTAGACCATGACAAAATCAATTTTATGGATCGATTATAATCTGTTTTCCATTTACATACAAATAATAAATACTTAAGAGAACAGAATACTATTTTCTACTAAATTATACCACCATCCTTTAAAATATCAAAAATTTGTTAACCATCCTTACTTACAAGTATATTAATCTACGAAGAATAGTTACTTTGGCAGTTAGTCCATAGTTTAGAGACTTAGCTACTCAATCCATAGTTCAATGAAGCTGAGTGACTAAGACAATAAGCTATTTGCATCTCGCTTATACTTCTTAAAAAAAAAGAATATTAACAATGCTATAAACATTACTAATACTCCCCTTAACCACTCGTGGTAAGCTTAAATTGCTTGTGTTACGAGTGGTTCACGCCAGTAGTCGAATAGCGGATTCGAACCCACGACCTTTTGGAGTTCGCGGTCCGTGCCCTGCCATTAGGCTACTGTCGCTAATTCATTTAGTAAGAATAACAAACTGCATTACTCACTTGCTGGGGTCATAGTGTTTAGATCTCTTGATATAATTAAATGGGGCGATTTGCATGTCTCCAAAAAGCGGCACCACCTCGAGGTTCTGAAAAGAAAACTTGCTTCGGCATCATGCTTATCAACACATAATTATTTCTTTTACATTATATAATCTCCGGACCAGCTCCAAGGGTAACTTGGTGATGTTCTCGAATAGAGTTAACTGTCTCACCTGAACCATTATTGTATGGTACATATACTGCTAAATAAATAATCTGAAGTCAATTACTTAGAGATTTATTTATTTTTTATTTCACTTTTCTTTACAATCATAATTAATTACTAATAATAAGCTATGTTATCACTTAATTATAATAATTATGTAATATGATCCTTGTTGGTCAAAAGAAAGATATAGTAGAAACCCACTGCCAGAAACACATCATGCTGGACTAATACGTGGTATATTAGTAGTATAGTTGTAGTACAAATGGGTCAGCTCGACCGGGGAAGGACCACACCCTCACAGAATACCAGCGTAAAATAGTAGCTTAATGCTGCTGTGTTTCGTATGGTGAGTGTGAAGAACCGGAGACCCTTTTTGCTGGAAACGAGGCATTCCATCTTAGTCCTCACGGGTGACAACGCATCTGCATTTTGATTCGTATTCGAGGATAGATGTGGATGTCTATGGACCGCAGCAAACACTTACCATCAGGTGGACTGTGTGCTCGTTTGTCACTCTATCCTATAAAAAAAACACCACACAAAGTCCTGGGATGTGGAACGCAATACCTCTCTGCGTTTCTTTTTCGTGGTTTTCTGTAGAGCCACACTGCAGCTATATTATGGTTGTAGCACGAATGGCTCGGCTCGACCGGGGCAGGACCGTGTCCTCATAGAATACCGACGTAAAATAGAAGCGTAATGCTGCTGTGGAAATGTGTAATTTCGTATGATGAATGTAGAGTAGAAGCATTCCATCTTTTTCCTCAGGGGTGATAACGCATTTGCATTTTGATTTTCAACTGTAACTGCGAAGAAATCTTATCCTGAGTTTTGGTGGGAACTTGAACGCCGTCGGATTGCTGCTCCTGTATTATTGTTTAAATAATGGTTTGAAGTGGATCTTGATACGTAAAAGTGAGGCGATTTAGGTATATTAAATGTCTGCGCATATGAACTATTTGTGAAAACGATGAAATAAGTGCTCCGATGGTGATGTGAATATCAAGATAAGGTGTCCTGCTTAGGCGCCTTGAGATAATATCGTCATTGACTGTCTGATGGCTTAAACTGCCATTAAAATCTTCCAAAACCTCCACAATGTGATGCATCAACATATTGTGAAGAAGTTATGAAACAAATAACTATAAAGGATAATTTCTTAATATACTTGACACTGGCAAAAGTACAACCATACGAGTCCATTACCAAAGAAAAAAAAACTTATTATTATTACTCGTATTATCTGGATGGCTCACCTTGAAGATCCTGTCGATTCTGTCGAGGCGAATCTTCTTTTTCTGGTCTAGCCGGTTGATGTTGCACAGATCGGAGTCCATCAGGAATAGACCAAAACCCATGACCTAGAAAATTTATGAAACATATTATATACAATTGCAGTAACCCTGGCTCACTTTGACATAAGGACGTCAAGAAGTCTTTTTGACGTAACATAGTGCAGGGTTCAAAACATCGCTATTACAAGATTGTAGTAGTGGAGTAAGATTTTTTTTATTAACAGGCTTTACGGCTCTGGGTTCTAGCCCTTCTGAGCCTATCATTTCTTTTTTTATATATTTTTTTCACAATATGCTGAATCGTCACATTGCGAAGTTTTTGGGAGATTTTGACGACAGCTCAACCCCAAGGACAGTTGATGACGACAGCCACTCAAGTTCATAAGGCGCCCAAGCGATTAAATTAACTTGAGGTTTATATCAACATCAAAGCACTTGTTTCGTCGTTTTCTCTAACAGTTCACACGCGCAGATACTTAATTTACAAAATCGCATCACTTTTACGAACCGAAATCCACGTCAAACTATTATTCAAGCGCCAAAACAGAAGCGACAATCCGTCGACGACCAAGTTCCCGCCAAAACTCCAGTGAAGTAAGATCGTCGCGAGGATGCCGTTAAAGGCGACAAAGGAAAACTGATACAGGAGATGGGGAGCGATAACTTTCCAATAACAACTAAAATTAAAGACTCTGGTTGCCAACCCGCTTGCCAAACGTGCCAACAATGACAAAACTCCCTATAAGGCAATATATATATATATAGGTTCAGCAGTTTACTTTTATAGCTTGTAATGAATGAGTGAAAGACAAGTAAGTATAAAATTACACACAATGTCTTTTTCTTTATTTTCTTAAGAGGATTGTGAAGCTGTAAATTTTCATACGAAAAGCGATAACGTTTTCCCTTCCGTAATTATCACCTAATTTTCATAATTTTTGAAATGTTTTAGATGTAATAAACAACTAGGTCTGTATGTTTTTATTTCAAGGAAATATATCGTACGATATAAGTTATTAGCATCTAAATATCTATATTTTTGACTTAAAAACTTTCTCAAGCGTTTTTATTATTTTTTTAAATTAAACTAAACTGAATTACTTACAGACCAAAATTAAGGTATACTGAATCTAATTAGACCAAAGTTGTCTCATTTCGTAAAGGTTTATGGGAGTGAAAATGTTATCGCTCGAAACAATATTTTAAAAAGAATATATAGGCAATAACTTCCACCATTTGCAACTCTGTCTATTGTAAGACGGCAATACGGAGCGAGCGACGTGAAACAGATAGCATTTTTGAAAATACCTAATCGGCACTTCACAATCCTCTTATCCTTTTTTTCTTTTTAAAATGTTACTCCCACACTAACATTTTCTACTGTAACGTGGGGACCGTTTACATACATAAATTGGACAAAGACAAACCAGACCTGAAAATTTTTTGTAGGCCGTACAAATACTAATTTCGTGCAGGATTCGAACCCACGGCCCTAACGAAGCAACTCAATAGTAAGCCAATGCGTCGAGGAGCGGTCATTGAAATCGATATTATTACTTTTATTTAATGTATAGTGTTTTATACAACAATTTTCATTCACTTACAAGTTATTCTTCGTGGTAAAGGGTCATAACCAACATTTAGAGAATTATAAATGTTTTTGTATACTTCAAGTATACAAAAACATTTATAATTCTCCAGCGGTACCAATGGCCACAACTTCTGTTGCCCAGATCGGACATACCTTCACCAGCATATGCTTCTCCGATGGAGTCAGGTACATCTTTGTCTCGTACATGTGAACGCAAATGTTCACAACGTCAGCTAACAGGTCTTCGTAACCTGAAAACCGAATTTTGTACAATGTCATCTTTAATGTATGGTATTGGAAAATTAATGGTATATAAAAACAGAACCTAGAACTTTTTTATAGTCTAAAAGTGCTAAACGAGCGAGCAAACAGTTCACCTGACTGTAAGTAAACTCTTGAGCCTATTATATAGGCCTAGGATTAAGCTCCTATTTTACGCTGGTATTCTGTGAAAGCTTGGTTCTTCCCCGGTCGAGCCGACCCATTCGTGCTACAACTAATATAGCTGCATAAAGGTAATGTTCTCGAATTATTTTATTTCTCAGACATGCCGGTTTCCTCGCGATAATTTCCTTCACCGTCGATAACATCGTAATGCATTTAAAATGGCAATGAAAAATTTCATAAGTGCCCGTTCAGATATAGCCCAGGTTGTTCGCATCTTGTGAAATTTACCTTAGCTCCTGACATAACATGTATTTTTCTATTTTTTGACATGAAGACATTGTAAAAATGTTGTTGTTTATCCGTCGGTCCATCCGTTTGTCCGTCAGAACTAAACTTTTAAATAGCTGAAACGATTGTGAAATATCACCAACAGATAGAGAGCAAAGCCAGGAGTGAGCTAGGCTATATTTTATAAGAAAATTTGATTAACCCCTCGTCTGTACAAACGCCATATTCTGGCGTCTCAAATAATATGCGCATCTGTCAAACGCCATAATATGGCGTCGAGTGATAGCAAACTATTTGTAACATATATATGATATATATAACATACATATATAACATATATATCTGTTATGGATAATCTGACAGCTTATTTAATAACGTTTCCATTGATATATGATTTCAATATACTTACTTAGTATATATATATATATATATACATATATACATATATACTTAGTATACTTGTCATATACTAAGTACTTCGGAAAGTGCTCGACAGATGCGCCATATTGGCCAAAAGGACCCCGACATTAGAGGTGTTAAATAAATGGTAATTGACGATAATTAAAAAAATTAAATGACGCCACATTAACAGATCCGATTCAGGCGAAACCAGGGCAAGTCCCTTGTATATAATATAATATAACAATGTTTACTCACCATTGATCTTCTCCAGTGCGTCCTTCACGGTATCTCTAATTTTGTTTTGAGTCGCAAGGAACATCGATAAGTTCTGTGACTCTTGGAGGCTCTGACTGTCAGCCATCACTTTCAGGAATTGAGCTGCCCTGGAGTAATAAAAGACATTTTTATATAGAAATCAGTGAGTTTTGAAGTTTTCTTGCGCATAAACTTCATTGAGGAAAGTGCCTGTGCGACCCTGACCATATAAATCCTGGACCATATATTCATATAAATCCTGAGGTACTCATTAGTTAACTCATTACAACCTATGGAAAGTCTACTCTCTCACTCAGCGAGCTATGGAGAGGGCTTTGCTCGTGATTTGTCTGCATGATAAACTTAGAAATGAGGATATTCGCAGTAAAACTAAATGAACCGACATAATAATGGATCAGTAAGCTAAAGTGGCAATAGGCCGGTCATATAGGTCGAAGAACCGACAACCGATAGAGAAGAAAGGTTCTTGAGTTGCAGCCTCCAACCGGTAAGCAAAGTGTAAGGCGGTCCCTCACTTAATAGAGTGATAACCTGGTAAAATATTGTTACGAGCTTGAGGTTCGTTACAATAAAAACTGCCGAATGAATTACCAAAATTTACACTTTTATTACCTAACACTAATTAAACTTAAAACACTAATAATTAATTACACTGATTCACTTTATTTCGCTCCGAAGCTTCGCTTGTTTCGCCGAATTCAATACTGCCTCGACCGCGTCTTGCAGCGCCTTTAAATACACATTTTTCACCGAAACATCCAGAATATTCAAGTAAATACGCGCGCCAACCGACCAGGTGCAGAAAGTTCGAGTGTGGGGCTTCTAGAAAGCTTAATTCTTCTGTTCGATACTAGATGGCGCTGTTGGTCGAAAGTCAAGATTGACATTTTCTAGGAAGCCCTCTTCGCTCTGGTCCCCGACACTAGATGGCGCTAGTGCCCATGTAACCCATGGATTGGTGAGTTTTTGATGTAGGTGTAGCAATACAGAATAAAAGAACACAAAACAAATGATAATTAACTACATAATATATACATATTACTAATAAATAAACTATACATATATGACATATCCATACATAAATAATATTATATACAAATATACAACATGTAACATAACTAACGCACTTTGAGAAAGTACTTTGTTCAGAATCGATTCCTATCATTTTTAATATAGATAATTTTTATCCCAAAAATAATTAAAACTACGTAAATTACAATCACACTAAATCTGTACAGTCAAAACAAACTGAAATGGACCATAACTTAAGGCAATAAAACTTTTAAGAGTGCGTGAGTTTTATTTGTATTATTACTAATTCTGGCATTCAAGAGAAATGAAGAAAAATTAACTTTATTTCAAGCACGTTAAAGTCTTTGCGTTCGTGGATTTGTACTGTGACCACAACATTCTTCCAGAATTAGTATAACTAATTTGATAAATAATCAGTGCATAAAAATGTTTAACTAAAAATTCAGTGTATGTATTATGATTATAACATAATATACTAATTGGGGTGTCTGAGGGTGTGTGTTTATAACGTTACATATTGTATAAATACACAGTATACAGTGATACCTCGAAAATTTGGTGGTTTTTCTATTTCACATATTTTTTTAAGTTTTATAGATTACAAACCAAAATTTTGGTATATGATTTTTCTCTATATGACCTTGGATTGTATAAAAGGAAAACACGATATCATGAAACTTTCTCGATAGAAAAAAATTCTCTCTAATTAGTTACATTTCTCCATGACACTACAATAATTTTACGAATAAGTTCATGGAATTATTTTGAAGGCATAGTAAATAATCATATATAAGTTCTCATAAACCATTTGTTAATCCATAACGTAGTTTTGTTTAAAAAAATTGTTGTTTAGCGCTTACTTAGTTTTTTTCCGAGCGCTTGCTCGGTATAGCTATCTCACAATTTGCGTATTATGAAGTCATTGCATCACTTTCATTTTGGCACTCCCTCAGTTGTCCGTGAGCTGCACGAAAGGAATAAGCCACGCCGCCAAAACTACGATTCATTTTCAAGGTATCCTCTTAAAAGCATACATAATTCATACATATTAATGACTATGAATATAATATACGTCTGTTTAGCGATACATATTAAATGGACGAGCCATGTAAAATGCGTTATGTGTCCTTTAATAGATGTTCAATGTCCATGGACCATCTTTTTAAAAGTGTACTTACTGGGTGCTTTTCTGATGTAATCAAGAGATGACTCAATGGAGGCGAGAATCAAACGATCGTCTATTATTTTTCTAGTCTTCTCTCTTCTATAAACCATCAACTCTATTAACAACTCACCTTCGGTAGGTGGAGTAGTCGTTCTTGACCGAGCTCTTCATGTTCTTCAGTTCGTCGAGCACAGCGAACATGTTCACGAACTTGCCCAGCGTCAGCAGATACGCCTCTGACACGAAGTCCCGTCTCTTCTCCGCGTGACAAAGGCGGCGCACTTCACCGCAAAAGCGTTCTATCGCTTTACGCTGTTGAGATGTGTCTTTTAGTATTGATTATCTCTTTATACAGCATCAACATGTAACAAAAATCCTGTGGTTTCCGTTAAGTGTGTTATCATTTCGTTCAGTGCATACGTGGTAGAGCCACGCTGCAGCTATATTATGTTTGTAGCACGAATGGGTTGGCTCGACCGGAAAAGGACCACACTCTCACAGCATACCAGCCTAAAATAGCAGCTTAATACTGCTGTTATTCGTATGGTGAGTGTAAAGATCCCGAGACCACTTTTACTTGAAACGAGGCATTCCATCTTAAATGTAGATGTCATAGACATCTACATTTATCTACTAACCACATACACTTACCATCAGGAGGATTGTGTTCTCGTTTATCACTCTATAAATAAAAAAAACAGATTCAGTATTCAAATGTATAAAAAAACTTTACTTCAGAAAATTCAAACACAAAACAATCAAATAAAAATTTAAATAAATTTCGATTTGCAAATTGTATGTAGGATGATTATCCCTGCATAGATGGGGAAGTAAGAATATTGTCAAAGATCCCGCTTTACCCATGCGCTTGTCAGTTAGAGATAATAAAAACCACATACAATTTGCAAATAAAAATTTAATTTAATTAAGTTTGATTTTTTGTTGGTTGAGTGTTCTGAAGTAAAGTATTTCTATATGTTTATATACTGGTTCTAATAACCACGGGAACGACAGAATTTTTATATATTTATGTATGATGTATTATATAACTCTTCTGTACGTGTGATTGTCACTGAAATCCTAAATGAATGGACCGATTTTGATCAAATTTTATGTGTGATTAATTTCATTCGAGAACGGTTTAGATTCACTATTGGACCCCGTAGGTTGTGCTGTTATCGATATACATAAATCACACGTGCGAATCCGGGGTGGATTGCTAGTCTATTATAAAGAATTTAGGCTAAAGAACCAAACCTATCAGCCCATGTCTTACGGGTGTCTTAAGAGGCGACTTTGTAATATGCCGAAAGGTTCATATGGCTTCAGATCGTCTCGTTAACGCCAGGCGTAAAGTACCCACGCCACTGCTGAATATAGGCCTTTCCCATTATATAAAGGTAGAAGCATGAGAGGTTTCTTTTTCATACATATAGATTACATCATAGGAGGGATATTTGCCATAGCTGCCATGCTTGGCAGTCGGATTGGCAAACGTATTGTTATTTTAGTCGTTATTAAAAATTGTAATGGTAGAACCGGCGACGGGCAGCAGCTTCATAGGTGAGAGATGCCTGGCTGGCTTTCACTAATTCACTTCCCAACTGTGGCGAATACCTAAGTATATACCTACCATGACCATGTAGTGACGGTGTAAGAATAACCCCTATCCCATATCGTCCCCATGTCGTAAGAGACGACAGAGGGTAAAAATTCAGAAGATACTGCTCCCTTGTCCTGGTTTGTCGCCGGTCTAGATAATTTAAATAATAAATAATAATAAAATGTTTGATTTCGGTAAATCTTTTACAATTACTTTGCCGAGGCCCCCCCAGAAAGTAATCATAAGATACTTGTGTTGGGAGAGCCTCGCTCTTCCTACTTAATCATAACAACTTAGATTTACATCAAAATGGCCAAATTTTCAACTTAATAGTTCATTTCTTCATGCAGTATATAAATAAAGAAAAGAGAATCCGTATGAATGTGTGTATGTGTGTGTGTGTGTGTGTGTGTGTGTGTGTGTGTGTGTGTGTGTGTGTGTGTGTGCGTGTGTGTGTGTGGGTGTGTATGTGTGACATGTATGTGCTGATGTGTGTGTGTTTGTATACGTACGTGTGTCGTATAAGGTGGTGTTTGCAGTGTGCCACTGTGTGTGAAGCATCAATTTTTCTTGCTCTTTTCAATGGTCGCCTCTTACGAAATCCAAAGAATAAAATGGAGTGATGGTACCACCAGCGTTATAACCCATCTTAAGTCCACTACTGCCCAAACACAGAGACTCGCTTGTTCTTACCTAAAAAGACAGAACCTCACCTGAAAGTACATGAACTGCAGCAACTTTTCAACTTCTGGAGCCAACACCTGGACAGTGCGCTCGTATATGTGCACTCTGTCTGGTTGTTCGTTTGAACGGGGCTGGGGAATCGCTCTGCTGCAGCATCTCCAGGTGTAAAGCATAACCGCGTGGGCATTTCCCTCCTCTAAAAGTTCATTCTGAAAAATTAAATTAAAACCATTTCTTAGCATTTTTTTACATCATGTGAGGAGAAAATGGCGGCCCACGTATTGCCGGCTTGTCCAGAGGTCGCCGTATATAGGGCTAAAAATCTCGGCATGTGGACAGGAATATTGATGATTGTTCGAGCCATGAAATCTCCCTGAAGAAGTTTAACAGTCCTTTAATGTTGAGAGTAGTTCCGGGGAGCGATCCCGGCGTACCGAGATGTTTAGCCCTATATGCAGAGACCTCCAGACATGCTAGCAACACGTGGACCGCCGTTTCCTCCTGCCTTGCACAGGAGACTATCTTTAACAGATACATAACACACACAAACTCTCACGCATGACATACAGAAAGGCATACCTAACTTTCTGTATGTCAGGCTATATTATAGCAGGATACTATGGAATTCCAATTACCACAATACTGACACACCCACTTTACCTTCGTCAAATCGTACTCGCCTCTGTTATACTCTTAATACTGCCTAATTTGAAATTATAGATAATTTGGCTGACAAACTTCCATCTAGGGTATACCATGCTAATTGTACAATTGTAATAATACAAATTAATTTGGGGACTGACGCCAAAAATCATACTGTGGCTTTACAAAACTGTAATCCGGCCCATGATCACATACGGCGCTCTGGTATGGTGGACCAAGACCAATGAAGCCACCACAATTAAGAAGCTTCAGCGCTACCAGAGACTGGCATGTATGGCTGCCACAGGCTGCATAAGAACTACGCCAACAGCAGCCTTGGAAGCGATGCTGGAGCTAACTCCGCTTCATCTACATATACAACAAGAAGCGACTTTAGCTACCATCAGACTCAAGACCCTAAATCTTTGGAGTAAGAATAGTGTCCCTCATACAGGCATAATTGATAGAATTTACTCAGAAATTCCTATCCTACAAGCCAAATACGATAGGATTCCTAAACAATTTGTTTTCGATAAGAAATACAAGATACAATTAAATGAAAACAGCCAGCCGGAAGGATTAAGCCCAAAAGAGCTTAGAATTTTCACCGATGGTTCTAAAACAAATGAAGGTGTAGGTTCTGGAGCTTTCTCTGAAGACCTCAATATTCACATATGCACACCGCTGGGTACCTATAACACGGTCTTTCAGGCGGAATGTATGGGTATCATTCAAGCGGCCATAGCAATAGATGCTAGGAAGGTTAATGACTTCCCCATCAGAATACTGACTGACAGTAGGGCGGTACTACAAGCTCTGAGTTGCAATGGGGTGAACTCGGGACTAATATATGAATGCCATCAACGATTAAATGAGGTATGTAAAAACAACAATGTGACTGCAATGGATAAAGGGACACAGTGGATCCAGAGGCAACGATGCAGCGGACGAACTGGCCAGAAGAGGATCGGCTCTGGCCACTATAGGGCCGGAACCAATCATACCAATCCCCTTTGGTAACGTTCGTTCAATGGTACGTAGACACTTCACTAATCAACACGCTCAGCTTTGGAAAAATCTAGTAGACTGTAGACAAGCTAGGGAGGCCCTACCTGTAATAAACAGTCGCTTAACCAAAGTTCTAATGAGACTGAACAAGCCGCAGATCAGGATAGTAACTAGTGCTATCACAGGACATGGCACCTTTAACAAACATTTATTTACTATAGGTGTTACAGATAGTCCCCTGTGCAGGGCATGTATGGGGGAGGAAGAAACGGCGACCCACGTGCTACTGAAATGTCCGGAGGTCGCTAAGTACAGGGCTAAACATCTCGGCACGCCAGGATCACTCCCCGAACTTGCATGCAACATCAAGGGACTGTTGAGCTTCTTCGGGGAGATCTCATGGCTCGAATAATCACATTATTCCTGCCCACACGCAAAATACGCGCATAGACGTGGAGTTGCGGAAAACAGCCCGTCGCAAACTAAACTAACTAAACTAAACTACCATGCTAAATCTGCCACTCACTTCTGAAGCATAAATTTGCTTTTTCACTCTTTTCTCATTCATTCTTTCGACATGTTCAAACCACAGGAGCATTACAACATCTTGCAAACCACATCAAGAACAGAGATTACAGATTCTCAAAGATCAGATATTCAATACTAAAATCAACTGAACTATTTTTTATCTCTTGCCTCACTTACAAACAGTGTCACTCATCAGTAAGCTCACAAATGTGACTTCAGCGGCTATTTAATCACCAAATCTTTATATACAAAAAATCTTAATATACCAAAATATTACCAAGTTAGCATGAACAGTAGCTTCCTCAATGTACTTCGCAATTCCTGTGACAAAACCATTTCGGTCCTCGAAATTTGTGTCAAAGTTGGCCTGGTAGAGAATTGAACAAGGTGCTGCTTCAATACAGGGCTGCTCATCTGCAAGAGTAAATATTTACTGTAACCACTTGTATTTTTTAAAGTTCACTGCTGAACATAGCCTCCCCCATAGATAGCCTCGTGGGAAGGTTTTTGCCATAATTGCAATGCTTGGCAAGCAGGTTGCGGGTTATTTTTAAATTCTTATTAGAAAGATGCTGCCGCCCATCTACTGATTACCTCTGTCGCCCTTTACGACACCCACGGAATGGTATGGGGTGGTGGAAATTCTTACACCGCCACTACACGGTGTGACATCACCGGAGTTACTATTATAGTAATGGCATTGTCTATTTGATATGTCATAGTTCGATCGTAGAATCAGACAGCTTGTGATCTTCCTGGGTATTTCATGATTTGGCGGATTATTCATAACCTATAACTATTGTAAACTTTGTAAAAAATATCAAGTAATACCAGCATCACTAGGTTGAGGTTTAGGTGGGGTGGCTCTTGGCCTAAAGCTGTGGACATTTATACAACATTGGCCGAATCATAAAATGGAAGTGTATCATTGAATGCCTAGGCAGATCACAAAAAAAAGAGACTAGCACCCAGCCATTAGGGCTGGGTGTAGACTGAAAACTAAAAAGGTTGTGGATTCAAATCCACGATTCAACTGCTGTCATGAACCACTCCTAACACACACATTTTAAGCTTACCTGATGGTGGTTAAAGGGTTATTAGTAATGTAATAGCATTGCCAGTATTTTTTTTTATAAAAATAATATGCCCAATTCTAAAATACATAGTAAACAAATAACTCAGTTTGTATAATCTGTTGATGACATACTTTTTCTTTATAGAAGAGGGGGCAAATGAGCATATGGCTCACGTGATGGTAAGTGATTACAAACAACTGCAATATAAGGGTAATTGCAGACGTAATGCCAGCGTTTTAAAAAGGAGTAGGCTCTTAATAACATATGAACAAGTTAATTAATTCTTTGTGTGCCTTGGTTGTCACTCCAACCATTAGAATTAAATTACCAACATTAAAAACATTAAAAAAACTCTTGAATAAATAATTTTCAAACAAAAGTGAAGCAAAATTCAACATCATGACTAATATGTTTACAATATAGAATAAAACAGAGGTTGAATACTGTGATGTATTGTTTTTTTTTTCAATATGGCTTTTGGTATTGTGGTTATATCATAATAATTCTGCCAATGTCTGGTCTATGGTCTGTCACATCTTGTCTTGTGACTTCGCAGTGGGAAAGAAGTTGGTGGTAATTAATGTAACTAAAAACAAAACACAACAAAACTAAACCTGAGTTATGGTCAATGTTACAGGAGCAGGGACTCAGGCTACTCCCCTCCTGTAACTAGACATCTGAGGAGGACATCTATAATTAAGGACAATTTTATACTTGGGAATCCAGACTGCAGCACGACACATTTAGATGGAGACAATTTGGAAGCATCGGTGAAAATAGTTAGCCAATCAGTCTAACTTTTTGCTACAAGGCTGCAATAAGTTCTGTATGCAGTTGGGGAATTTTTATTAATGTTTAAATTCAGTGTGATTTTAGGATTCAGCAATAGAGCTTCATAACTGGTTTCAAAATTGAGTAGAATTAGGGATGTTACAAGGGATACTTGGCAGCATGACAAAAAACAAACTGTCATAAGTGAATATTAAATTACTTACATTCAATTTACTTAATTAACAAAGTAAACAAGTACCCCCAAATAGAATAACAATAGATATTTGAATATAACAATGACTGCTGTGTAATGTGGACTTCCACTTTATAAACAACTCACTGCTGACATAAGCCTCTTCCACAATAAAGGGAGTAACCTAGGTAATAACCTAGCTTGGCAAGAGCATTGGCACACTTATGAAGGTGCACTCCATCTATCCTCTGATGATTATCTTACAGCATATGCGATGGTGATTTTACTTTCAATAAGCCTTAATGTTACAGGCACAGGCCTCAATACTACCACTACCATATTCCTATGTTTTGATTTCTATAAATGACTAGTGATTCTTTGCATGGGTAATTTCTCGAATATAGCGCCACCTACGGGGTCCAAATCTGAATCTAAACCATCTAGGGATCTATTCTAACACACACAATTTCATCAAAATCAGTCAAGCCGTTTTTGAGTTTTAGCGTGACTAACGGACAACTATTGATCTTTATACATAGAGATTAATACCATTTTATTATTATAAAAACAACCTTCTAGAATTACTAAAACTGCCCAGTTATACCACCGTTATTAAACTTCCAGCAAATTGATTTAACAAAAAAAATAGTTGAAGAGTAGAAAACAGCAAAATAAGGGTTGTTAGTCCAAGCCGCAATTAGTTCTCTCATTTGCCTAGCCTAGTTGTTCAGGCATATGATCATCATCAACATCAAACCATTACAAGTCCACTGCTGAACATAGGCCTTTCCCCAGGAAGTGTTTTTTTTTAATAGTATAAGGGTGACAAACAAGCACACAGTCTACCTGGTGTTAAGTGGATGCTGTGGCCCAGAAACATCTACATTTATCTTCAATTAAGAATCAAAATGCAGATGTGTTGCCAGCCCTGAAGACAGAGATGGAATACCCCATTTCCAGTAAAATGGGTCGCCGGTACTTTACACTCACCATACAAAACACAGCACATTAAGCTGCTATTTTACACTGGTATTCTGTGAGCATGGTCTTACCCCAGTCGATCCAACCCATTCATGCTGCATCCACAATATAGCAGCAGCATGGCTCTACCACGTAAAAAGTAGCTGCAGCATAATGGCTACAAAGCATTGGCCTTAGTCACCTGCATCTCTTACCAGGTTGTCACTTGATCTAGTAAGAGGCCACCATTCTCTTGCCACTTCAGCTTACTGATCTACTGCTTTATGTAACTTACTCTGGCTTCACTGTAGATATCTTCATTATAGTCTATGATGAAGGGAAATTTCAAGAATAACTCTCTCAATAGCTTATGCTGTTCAGGCACAGCACAACGGCAATAGATTGTTAACATATTAAAAACTCCAAGCAGATTACCTCGTTTCAATGTCTACGAGCTTATTGTCCCACCTCACAAGACTAATCCGATCTTAATTCAGCATTCTCCAGAATGTTTAGGCTGTATAATGACATCTAGGCCACATGATTTGGATATTTTCAATGACAGCTTAAATAATTTCAGAAGAAAAATGTTACTTTATTTAGGTGATAAATGCAAACCTTTTACATTTCACAACATTACTCTATGTTAGCTGTGGTTATTATAAATGTTACATATTCTTAATAGAATGGCTGAAGACATTGACCTATTCTGTTGCACCTGGAGCAAATTCACTATGGCAGGAATGTTTACAATTTGATACAATCAATAACCACACTTTTGTTATACATGAAAAGACCTACACTGTTGCAACTATGATGACTGGGTTATCCCAGTCATCATAGTTGTTAGTTTAAATAAACATATAAACAATAACAACAAAGAAATATTTGAGGCAATTATAAAATTGGTTTGGAGACAATATCATCATTTCTTCTCTACATATTACACGACACTAAAATAGTTTATTTCATTAACATACAAGCATACTTAGAGTGTACACACTCGACACTAAGATATTTATTTTTAAAAACAATAAAATCGGACCCTACAACATACTTTCGTCGTATAATATATAGCCGGCGTATTCATTCGAAAAATAAAATATACAGCAAAAACCATGTCTTCAGTAAATCGACAGCATTTGTTTATCGACTGCCGATTAGTTGTTACAGTTACACTAACCACCGGATGTAAAGGAAATAGTATGTACATATAATTTACACTTTTATGAATAATAAATAACTTGCCTGGTAATGTTAGTTCATCCAGAACATCCACATTGCTTAACGCATCCGAAAGAGACACTTTCTCACTTACAGACATTATTTTACTTATCTTATAAAATAACTACAGCAAACAGTACCGTATCTAATGATTTTAATATCCTACTTTCAAAACCTTCCGTAATGCACTGAAATTAAGTAATTTATAAAGTAAGCCCCTTATATACATTAATAGTAAAATTAAGAGTAAATATTGTATTTCATTCAAGTTCTGTTATTGATTATGAGTAGGCATACAAATTACAAATCATAGAGGAAAGTAATATATATCGTATGTTACAAATATACAAAACCCAGCCCAACTTTTATTCTACCTACAATTTGACATTGACAGAAAAACAGTCAAATACTATTTTTCTTTTCTTTTTAATAGCATTGGCTAAAAGGCCTTCAGCCCAAAGGAACACTACATTACGGCACGTTTATATATACTTTAGTACTTTTATTAATAGGTCCTTACATATAAAATTGGCGTTTCGTACGGGAAGAATATAAAGTCAATTTTTTTTTTTGGAAAATATATTTAATTAGTCAAAGTGTGCACCGTTGTTATCTATGCACTTTTGCCATCTCATAGGTAGCTCATTGATCCCTTTACTAAAAAAAAACATGGGGGCAAGAATCAATAACCTCTTTGAAGGCGGTTTGGACTGCCGCGGCGTTTGGAGTCCGAGTTGAATTTTTTTCCTTGTAAGAAGATTCGATTCGATTATCGTACAGCAGCCACTTTTCATCGCAAGTAATGATTCGATTTAAAATCCCTTAATTTTTGTGTCGGTTGAGCAAAGTAACACAGCAGTCGACGCGTGTTTGCAAGTTCAATTCACTCAATTCATAAGGTATCCATCGTTCAAGTTACAGCCCATGCTTGAGTTAATTGAGATAAAACTAGGTGGTAAATATTAATAAATTGAAGTGAAAAACTAGGGTCTATTATATCTGGATAATTTCTTTGAAATTCATCACATTTTGTAATATAGTTTCTTCATCAACATGTAATAAAAATGTTGGTGTTAGAAAATCGAATATTCGACGGACTGCACTCATACCAGTAAAACGTGTATTTAATTGAGCTATTAATGTGTCTAGTACATTATCCAAAATCTCTATTTTAAATATTTCTTTTCTGTTTGGAAATCGGTGATCAGTAGCAATTCATCAAAATGTTTTTAACTTTCCTTTGCCTTTTTTCTTAAAATTGGTACCTATACCATATTTTCTTGCAGTTTCACTAGATTTGCACTTGAATAATTCTAAATAATTTTCATAAATTTGCAACTTTGCTTTGGTCTCTGTTAAAGCTTTACTTGCCCCACCCAAATTGATGTCGCATTTTTGTTAAGTTTTGGATACATAATTCTTGTAATTCAATACACTGTGCATGAATTCGCAAAGCAACACGAACTCCAAAGTTAGCATTTTTTTTTAATACTCTCTGCTTCACTACGCTCATCTTTATTAGGACTCTTTAGAACTATTTCTGATAATGCTTTGATAATATTAAAAAAACGAAATTTTATTGCAGATATCGGATTGACCCTACTGGACCATCTAGTCGGATTTAGTTTTATTTTATAGTGGTGTCCGATTCACCAGTAAATTTTGACAGTAAATCCTAACGTTTGATGCTGTTTCCGAAAAAGTTAAACAAATCTTGCAACGTTGCGAAAAAATTTGTATTTCCACACAACTGCTAACGGCATCATTTATCACCAAATTTAAATTATGAGTGGCACAATATACGTAATCCGCGTTAGGCTGGATATCCTTAATATGTTTTTTGACACCATTCATCACACTGGCTCCATCATAACCTTACGCCACACATTTTTTTAAATCTATATTTTTATCAATAAATAATATAGTCACTTGGTTGACTAAATCTGCTGCACCATGTTTGATAGCTGCATAAAAGTATAGAAACAATTCTTTTACTTCTATATTGATTGGCTGTCCATTTTACGATCTGGTTATTACTGCATACCTCACAACAATGCTTAGCTGGTCTACCTTCGATATGTTTTATGTCGTATCCATTATGGTGGCGAAAAACGGTGATGCCCTAATTTGTTCTAGTAGATGGGTTTTGAGTTAGGTCCTCAAGCTTTCAATCATTTCATTCTGAATTGTTGCGCTTAGATTTCTTATAGATCTCAAAAACATTAAAAAACACAATTTCAAAAAAGTCCTGATATTAAACAGTTAATAATTCAATTTAAGGCTTCTTCCACCTAAACGCGTAAGTGGTTAGACGTGTCACACTAACGTTAAAATTCAATACTTAAAGTGCTAAATTAATATTGAGAATTCGAGCCAGTTACCAGGCGAACAGAAAATAAGGAGTGTTTAACAAAAGTGCTAACAAGTGACAAACATAAGTTGATACATACACAAAGCTAGCTTACTTGTGAGGAGGGGTCACGATAAAGTGGTAAATAGTCTATTCAATTACTGTTGTAACCACACAAACTTTAGACTTAAGCAACTTTGATATAAACTTTGATATGTCTAAACTTATAAGATCACCCCCTGGCCGTAGCATGCAACATACATTATCGGATTCTGATGTTTCCAATATAATTCCGACACCTGCTACACCGTCTTACATTACTAAACGTAACAAAAGACAACGCGAGTCAGGCGATGAACAATTATCTTCCTTTAAAGATGAAATTCGAAACATGTTGGATGAATGGAAAAATACACAAAACTCGCTCATAAACAAACTAGTCTCAGATATTGCAGAAATAAAACAGCAAAACATACAAATTCAGCGCTCAAATGAAGAAATTGAAAAAGCTCTTGATTTCCTTAACAGTCAGTGTGAAGATATGAAGAAGACGGTTGGTTGTCTTGAAAATAAAGAAAAGCAACACCTACTTCGGATAGCCTCACTCGAAGCGCAAATAGAAGATATGCATAGAGCCTCAAAGTCATCTACTATAGAAATTAGGAATGTGAAAAAAATGAACCTGTACATTCGGAAACTAAAGCTGACTTGTGTGATATTGTCCAAAAAATATGTAAGGTTCTTAATGTAAATGTTCAGGAACCTAATATTAAGGATGTGTTTCGTTCGAATGGTAAAACGGGTAAAACCACAATCGTCACTGAATTCACATCGGTTATAGTGAAGAACAATGTCATCCAGGGAGCAAAAACGTTCAATAAACAGCATTCTGATCAGCGTCTCAATAGTGCTATGATAGGATTCAAAGAACAAGTAAGACCAATTTATGTATCTGAAGCTTTAACGAACAAAGGGCGAAGGTTATTTTTCGTAGCAAGAAGCTACGCAAAAACTGAAGGCTACAAATTTTGTTGGACTAGCCATGGAAAAGTATATCTTCGTAAAACAGCTGACTCATCTCACATTGAAGTCAAGGATGAAACGCAACTGCTAGATCTCAAGAAACAAAACTGACTAGGCAAACCTATAAATTATTTATATTTACTAAATTTTTATTCTTTTTTACGGTCATGTTACACTATATAAATATCTTATGTGTCCATCTTTGTCTATATATACGTTATATTTCACTCTATATACATATTATACAGGTATTCTCTCATTGCTATTAAAATCAATATATAAAACATTTGCTTCGGCTGCAATGTTCTTAAGAATTGCAAAAAATAAGACATTTTATTTTATCTCTTCTTCCTACGTAACCACTACATTAATTATGTCACAAGTCGTTTTAAATTACATTCGATCGTATAAACAATAATAACTTAATGAAAAACATAGACCAAATTAGAGCGGGTGCGTCTTTCTTGTGTAGTCCAGAATCTTTCAACTCTCTTCTAAAATCTCAGATAGCAATGAATAATAATTTACAAATACTAACGCAAAATATCAGAAGCATCTCCAAAAATTTTAATTTAAATTTAAATTTAAATTTAAATTTTAATTGCAATCAAAGTTTAACATGCGCAATAAGAGAAAGCGTTTTGATGAGTGCGAAGATATCAAGGAAGAATTAAGTGAAATTCGTAAACAAATGTCACAAATGATGTCGATGCTCACAAATTTGAGCATTAGTCAGCAAGAATTTAATAATAAAATGAATAATGATGTCTCAGATATTAAAGAACAGATGACTAATATAAAAACTAATATTCAGAATCTCACAATAGAGCAAAACACAATAAAATCTGATATCCTAAATATAAAGTCTAATAATAATATTACCAATAAGAACGTTGAAGCATTGCAGTCTGAAGTAAACCTGCTTAAAAATACGTCAGGCAATCTTACAACTCAGCCTGCAGACACTTCTTACGAGTCTATCATATCTGAAATTACTGAACGAAACTCTAGACGTAAGAACATAATCATAGATGGACTACCGGAACCCGTATCGAAAAATAAAGAGGAAAGGAAAGACATCGACACAAAACAAGTAACTAAGATAGTAAAGACGATAGATGAGAGTTTCCAGCCTAAAGTGGTATACCGTCTTGGCAGATATAGCCCCGGCAAAGATCGTCCCATAAAAGTATGTTTTTCGTCTTCAGAGACAGCTTTAACTATGTTACGCAGTGGGAAAAAATGAGAATTTAGGCAATCTCAAAATATACGCAGATCACACCCCTCTACAGCAAAAATATTATAAAGACCTTAAAGAAGAAGTTAAGCGCCAATCGATAAATAATAACAATAAAAACTTTATTATAAAATATGTAAGAGGTGTGCCGAAGATCGTAGAAACCTCCTCAAAAAACTAAAATCACATGACACCACTCACCTCCAAACACTTTCGTGCAACATAAACCCAACTACCTATGAAATTGTTAATAGTTACAAAGATATTTCTTCCACCAAAAAGTCTCTACGATTTCTATATGCTAACGTAAGAAGTATAGTGAAACCAGGAAAATTGGATGAACTAAAATGCGTAGTTGAGTCGTTTCAGAATAGGATTCATATAATCATCCTATCAGAGACATGGATAAAGTCAGACGAGGAAGCTATTAGTCTTCAGATTCCCGGCTATATTCACCATTTTAATTACAGGCGTAACATGAGAGGTGGTGGAGTATCTATATTCATTTGCAATAGCCTAAAACACCACGTAACAGAAAATCAGTCCCAGGGTGAAAATCACTACCTATGGATCCATCTTGACCACTATTGTCTTGATATAGGTGCTGTATATCGGAAACCAGACGCCTCAAATTTAAAAAGTTTCTTCCAATTTTATTCCAAGCAATTACATGAAAGAAGCAGAGCCCTTGTATTTGGAGACTTTAACATTAATTTACTGAGTCAACAACAGGCAATCAATAACTACAAGGAAGTGCTAGAAGAGAATGGTCACAATATAATAAATAAAATAGACGAAAAATACTGTACCCGTGAAACAGTTTCAACAAAATCAATAATAGACCATGTTTGCTCAAATCTCAAACGACACAGATTTAATTTCATCATAATCGAAACCCCTATGTCTGACCATAAGCAAATATACTTTGAAATACAGAAATCCCGGCCTGAACCACTGCGAAAAGTTAGATATGAAGCTATTAACTACGAACAACTATGTAAAACTATGGTAAACTGTACAGATATTGGTAATAAATCATATGAAATATTTAAAGAGAAGCTGGATTCTTGCCTCAGCAATAGTAGATTCCCAAAAATAAAAATTCTTAACCCACCTCGCCAAGACTGGATCAATAGGAAAATTTTAGATAGAATAAATAGTCGAAATATAATATGGAACAAATTTAAGAAGAATCCAGAGGACAAATTATTAGAAGAAGCATTCATCAAAGAAAGAAACGAAGTATCAAGAACCATTCATAAAACTAAAACTAAATATTATTTAAAAGCATTCAATGACTGCAAGAGCAACCCTAAAAAAGATGTGGAAACTAATAAAAGACCTTTCTAACAACAAAGTAAGAGACCCATCTCTACCGAGTAAACTTTTAACAGCGAATGGTTACATAACGGATCAAAATGGTATATGTGAACAATTTAATGACTTTTTTACTAATGTAGGCTTGATCTTAAATAGTCAAATACTAGCAAATCCCCATAATAATTTAACCTATACAAATAAAGCAAACACTGCCAAGTCAATCGCGCTAACACAGTTACAGCCATGTACAATGGAAGAAATTGCTAATTTTATAGATAGCTTAAGCACAAATACTAGCTCCGGATTAGACGAGGTAAATAGCAAATCAATAAAATGTTTGAAACACATCATCCTTCCTGAACTTACTAATTGCATAAATAAAAATCTAGAAAACGGTACTTTCCCTGATAGTTTAAAGATCGCTAAAGTTACACCTATATTTAAATCTGGTACTAAATTGGAACCTGGCAATTACCGCCCAATATCTGTTCTTCCTGTAATGTCTAAAATCTATGAAAAACTTTTATATAAACGTCTTGAAACTTATCTCTCTGCACAAAACTTCTTTTACAAGCAGCAGTATGGTTTCAGACCGAAATCTAACACACTGTCAGCTACAGTGGACCTCATAACTAAAGTGAAACTTAGTATTGATAAAAAACAAATAGCACTAGGAGTCTTCATAGATTTAAAGAAGGCTTTTGATACAATTAGTCACGACCTATTATTAAAAAAACTATTTGATATTGGCATTGCAGGAACCGCTCATGAGATACTCAGATCTTACCTCACAAATCGTCGGCAAGTGGTTAAGATCGGTGAAACACAGAGTGGGCCCAGAGTTGTAACCTGTGGTATACCTCAGGGATCGATTCTGGGGCCTCTTTTTGTTTCTTATATATATAAATAATGTAAAAGAACTCGGGCTTAATGGAGACATAACGTTATACGCCGATGATACCGCTCTATTCTACTTTGGCCATTCTATAGACTCTGTTATTAAAGACGCACAAAATGACTTAGATGTTCTAAACACTTGGTTTCAACGCAATCGGCTTACTATAAATATATCAAAAACAAACTATATAATATTTACAGCAAAAAACAAAAAAAATATCACACTACACGCCATTGACAATAAATAACCAAATTATAAATAAAGTTAATGAAGAGAAATATCTTGGACTGATATTAGACTCGCACTTAACATGGAAACCACATATTTCTAAAATTAAAACAAAATTAACTTCTCTTTCTGGTGCCATACGGGGGATGGCTGTATGTTTACCGCACCGAGTTCGATATAATATATACAATTCTCTTATAAAACCGCATTTAGAATACTTGACTGAAGTTTGGGGCACCGCTGCGAAAACAAATCTAGAACCACTACAAAGGTCACAAAATAAACTTATTAAAATATTATTTAAATATGATTTCCTTACACCAACAAATCTACTGTATAAACAAACAAAATTATTAAATATTACTCAAACATATATATATAAAACTTGTATATTAATAAGAAAAATATTAAATAAAGATATATATACTCAAATAACATTCAAAAAGAAACAACAAATACAAAAAATTGGACTAAGACGTGCAAACGACCTTTGCCTCCTAACCCCAAGAACTAATTATGGTAAAAAAAACTTAATGTACGAAGGTGCGAAATTATATAACCAATTACCGAAAAATATCAAAGAAGCAAAATCAATCCCAACATTTAGAAAGCACTTAAAATATTATTTAACTTCTAACCTGAGCGTACATTGATTTCACTATTTTACGCGTCGCTTCTAGCTACACTCGGTCTGTGTAAGGTGCGCGTCCAAGCATTGTTTGCGCCTTTGGCTATGTAAGACTTTAAAAGTACCCTATTTTTTTTAGTATTTTGTTGCTCTAGGAATAAAAAAATTGCTAAAACATGTATAATTACAACTGAATGTGCTTGAGTGAAATTGATTCGATATATTAGTGTACGCCTAGGATAAGACTATTATTTTTGTTTGTATGTGTTTTAAAACTTTCTCATATAAGTGAATTATTATTATAAATTCTTATGAGAAATAAAGATATCTCAAACCTAAAAAAAGAGCTATCTGATAAAATTACAATTGAAGGCAACTCAAGTATTCCAAAATGTAAACCAGTATACACACCTAGTAACTCGATGGTTTTGTTAGAAACAACAGATCAAGAGGTTGAATCTACACTAATGAGTTTGAGATCAGATAGTGCAGTAGGTTGGGATGGTATTTCCTCAAAATTATTAAAAAATAACAAGGACATTATTGTTCCACCTTTAACACGTATCTTGAACTTGTGTATTAAAACAGGTAATTTTCCGGACGTATTTAAAATTTCTGTAATTCATCCTATTTACAAGGGAGGAAACAGAGAATGCGTTAATAATTACCGCCCGATTTCTGTACTACCTTCCTTATCTAAAATCTTTGAAAAAATTTTGAACAAAAGACTAATGCATTTAGAGAAAAATAATATATTATCCAACAATCAATACGGTTTTAGAGCTGCTAAATCTACAGCTGATGCAGTTTCTGATCTAACTGAATTTGTAGTTAGTCAAATAGATAGTAAATTTAAATGTATTGGAGTGTTCTTGGATTTGGCAAAGGCCTTCGACACAGTTTCTGTTCCGATTTTGCTGAGTAAAATGGAAAAATTTGGTATCAGAGGGATGGCACTTGCTTTATTCAAGGACTATAAAAAAATAGGATCCAGAGGGTAACCATTGATGGATATTTTAGTAATAATGCTCCTATTAACTATGGTGTACCTCAGGGTAGTGTACTCGGGCCAACTTTATTTTTAATTTATTTTAACGATTTATGTAACCTAAAATTAGATAGGTGCCAAATTTTTACTTACGCTGATGACACTGCATTAATCTTCTATGGAAAAAGTTGGGACGAAGTTAGGATTCATGCTGAATTAGGAATGCAAGCAACGTTACAATGGCTCAATCAAAACCTTCTTACTTTGAATATCTCAAAAACAAAATTTATGTTGTTTGCAAATAATAAACGAGCGCTAACTACTGAAAATTCATTTAAAATAAAAATACACACCTGTAAAAACAAAAGCTCAATTCAATGCAACTGCACATCTTTAGACCGAAATGACACAGTAAAATACTTAGGCGTAGTGTTGGATGAAAATCTGACATGGTGCCCTCATATTAATCAGTTAGCAGGGAAAACAAGAAGCTTGGTATATATATTCAAAAAACTAAGACACGTGGCAGACTATTCTCTACTTAAGACTGTTTACTTATCTTTGACACAGTCTATCTTGTCGTACTGTATTACCTCATGGGGTGGAGCCCGTAAAACTCATCTCATAAAATTAGAAAGAGCGCAGCGTATATTACTCAAAGTAATGACATTTAAACCATTTAGCTATTCTACAGATAAACTATATTCAGAATGTGACGTATTGACAGTTAGACAATTGTATATAAGAGACACTGTTATATTCCAACATGAAAAACTTACATATGATCACGAATTAACAACCAATCGCCGGAAAAATAAGGTCTGTCCTACTTGCCATTTTAAAACATATTTTATAACTAAATTTCAATGCTAGTTAGGTCCTATGCTTTCCAAAAAATTTTACAAATCTACTCACTTAACAAATATCAATGTAAAAAACTACTATTATCTTGGTTAAAAACTCTAAATACAGAAGAAACTGAAAATTTCTTGGTCACTTTGAAATAACATTACACTAGAATAATTTAACTTTCTACTAAAAGTACCTTATCTATAATAATTAAAAATTATTCACTTATATAGCTATTTATATAACTATATTTAATTAAGTCTAAATGTAATTAAAAAAAACCTTTGCAAAAACCATGAATTAAATAATTATATAATATGTATTGACTGTTCACTGTACATTGCATAAGTTTTTGTTAAATACCTATAGAATTACTAAAATTATATATCATATATCTTTGCAATACTTCATTGTAACCTATCACCAAAAGAAATAGTTCTCTGACTTGTGATAACAATAATCATTTATTGGATTACAAATTAAGAAATTAAAAATGTTCCTATAAATAGTAGTCTAACCTTTCATACGCATAATAAGTTAGTATGACGGTAATCGCAAAAAAGTGATAATGTATTTACGAATTTGTAACGTAAAACATAGATTAGGTGAATCATAATATGCCGTATGCTTTTATAATTGTAAATAATGGTGCCTTTGGAAGTGACTAGTGTCTAAGATACAGGCTCGGCCTAGTTTAGACGCTAGTGTATAAAATTGTATAGATGAGTTATAACTGTTCAAATGTCTTTAAGATAAATAATGTAATCCTTACTTGGTGTCAATAAAAATTTATTATTATTATTATTATTAATTATAAACAAACTAAAAAGATTAAAAAAAACTTAGAAATAGTAATTAATACCTTTGGGCATATCCAAAGCTTGCCGCAAAATTTCAATCCTACCCATTGCGTTAGCATTTCCTAGGGTCGTCGACGTAGATGATATAAACGTTTTGCAAATCCTGGATGATCAATGGCGCAAGCTACCCTATGCAAAAATACCAGAGGAAATAAAAACTGAAAAGAAAGTAGATGTATTTTGGGCTAAACTTAGTAAATGGAGTGATCTGACAGAAAACAAACCTTTCAGCGATATTTCCCAATTCGCGTTGGATTGTCTCGTGCTTCCACACGCAAACGCAGATTGTGAACGAATATTTAGTAAGATCAATCTTACCAAGTCAAGGACTCGGAACAGACTAGTAACGGTGTAGATGCAATCTTATTGTCATGCGATGCAATAAAACGCAACAAAAGTGGCAATTGCACCGATTTTGAACCGACAGAAGAAATGTTACGAAGAGTCAATAATAAAAGTAATGACGGAATGCAGTGTATTGACCAAGTTGCAGAAATTGATATAAATATTCCTATATTTATAAGTTAATTGATAATTTAAAGTTGTATAATTGATTATTAAATTGTATACTTTCTTATTTACTTACTTACTTACTTATCTTCACGCACAATCCCTAACGGGGTAGCCAGAGAGAACAGATCGCCAAGTGTCACGATCCTTACATACCTCTTTCGCTTCTTTCAGGTTCATTAACTTCTTCATACATGCACGTCTAGGTATCCGAGTACTTTTGACCCTCCCCTCTTCGAGCAATTTGCTCACATGGTCTTCGAAAGTTAGTCTCGGTCTACCTCGACACCTTTTAATATTTACTTTCGCTCTATATATTTTCTTCACCATTCGGTCTTCACTCATTCGTTCAACGTGCCCAAACCATTGGAGTACCTACGCCCCTATCAATTTTTATGATAAGGTCATCTTTCAATCCTGCCATATTGCGAATCTCTTCGTTTCGCTTTCGGTCGGCTAAGGTAACGCCACACATTTTACGAAGAGATCGCATCTCCACTGCATTCAACTTGATTTTATGCTTCTTCTGGCATACCCAGGTTTCGCTGCCATATAACAAAGTCGGTACCAACACTGCATTATGTATTGCAAGGCGTGCACTCTTCACCACGCCTTGCCTTTTTTACTAATGCATTCAGGGCACCATTGACTTTGTTTCCGGCAGCGACACGCCTATCCACATCTAAATCACATCTTCCATCCCGGCTGAAAGCACTCCAAAAGTATACAATTTCATTTACCTGTTCTAGACATTCCTGATTTACCCATATTTCACATTTCGTTCTCTCTTCGTCCTTTTCAAATACCAGAACCTTAGTTTTATTAGCATTCAAACGGAGACCTTTAATTTCACATTCCTCTTTCATACACGTGACTAATGCCTGCAGTTCTGCTTCTGATGGTGCAATAAGCACTGCATCATCAGCATACAGCAGACAATTAGCTTTTATGTCACCCAATTTCACACCCAAACAGCTATTTTTCAGCTTCTGTAAACAGCTGTCGAGATACAGTATGAACAGCCAGGAAGACATGACACAACCCTGTTTTACGCCCGCTTGGACGCTAAACATGGGTGACAGGTCATGCCCTACCCGCACACAGGCTTTACAGTCATAGTAAAGTGACTGCACAGCCCTTAACAATCGACCATCCACACCATATCCCGGCAACAGTTCCCACATTTTCTTCCTTATAACCTTATCAAATGCTTTCTCCAGATCCACAAAAGCACAGAAAATCTTCTGGTTAACACTCAGAAGCTTCTCCGTGATCATGCGGAGAGAAAACATTTGATCCGTGCATCCTCTTCCAGGTCTAAATCCGCATTGTGCCTCCCATAAGAATCTTTCCGATTTCTCTTGCATCCTACGTGTCAAAACCTTCGAGTAAACTTTACTTGCTAAACTGCTCAAGCTGATCGCCCGATAGCACCCGCAGTCAAAATGTGAACCTTTACCTTTATATAAAGGCACAATGACCGCGGATCGCCAATCATCCGGGACATCTCCCGTCCGCCAGCACAAATTGCACAGCAGATGGAAGCTGTCCCAGACGCGAGGCCCACCGTACTTGACCATTTCAGCAGTAACTCTGTCTAGTCCCGCAGCCTTACCACATTTCAAACTTCGAATCGCACGTTCAATCTCTTTCATGCTGATGACCTCAGTGTCATCGAGGTCCGTGATCATGACACGCATACATTTCTCTATAAAATTCACTCCATCGCTGCATGACGTCCGATTTTTCTGAGAGGACGTCATTGGTTCTCGAGAGCACTTTGTTCATTCTTAAGGCTGTCGCACCACTCCGGGACCTTCCAACCTCTTTCCAGAAGAGTTTGGAGTTTTCCCTAAAGTTGTGCGACAACCTCTCGTCCGCTTCTATTAACATACTTTAATATGTTTGAGACTTTGAGTTATATCTTTCTTTATTTTGAGTCTAACCATGCTTTTTTTCTTCTTTTTTTACAGCTTCTCTCACTTCATCATTCCACCATGCATCTCTTCGGCTACCCTCGTGTGATATTTGTCCCTAGTATCCGCTTCCTGAAGCTTCCAGCTTCGGATGCGACAGACCGACTGTGGTTCTGTTACTGCCGTCCGGTAGCGCCAACCCGCGAACAAACCCCTAAATCTAGTAATTACTAGATAATGATCCGTTCCCAGGTCAGCACCCCTGAACACTCGTGTATCCATCACCTGTTTTCGCAGTCGGTCATCCACCAGGAACAAATCAATCATACTTCTCTCATTCTTTCTTTCTCTAGTGTACATATGGATTTTCCTGTGATTAAACATAGTGTTTGTCACAAGAAGACCCTTTTCCTTGCATACAGCCAGTATAAGCTTGCCAGCATCATTAACCCTTTTATCGCCAAACTTTCCAAGCACCGACTCGTATCCTGGTCGAGCGATACCTACCCATCCATTCAAATCACCACATACAACAGTTCTTTCGTTTCCCTTAACCAAATCTAGAACTTCTCTTACATTCTCCCAAAATTCCTCCAGCTCAGCCCTGGACGACGAAGCTACCGGCGCATAAACAGCCAAAAGGAATAACTTCGTCAGTCCCAGTTTGAAGTGAACCCAGAGAAGTCTTGAGTTCACAACCTTGTATTCTGTCATAAGATCGACCAACCGGGACGACAACAGCACTCCCACTCCCTGGCAGGCGTTCTCGCTTTCCGGGACTCCGGACCATATAGCTAACGTAACGCCAGGGAGCTCTTCAGTACCACTGCCTTTCCGTTTGGTCTCCGACATACACACGACATCTAATTCTCTTTCTTTCATTATTTCGATCAACTCATTCGTCTTATCTCTCATGCCCCCTCTAACATTCCACGTGCCAACTCTGCACTCCGTCCTCCACCTTCCGCCGTGTCGGGCTGTGCGTGACGGGTGGCGGTCCCCATCGCCGCTTTGCGCGCTGCATTCCACACCAACGGGGACGAGCTCGTGTGCGTCGCCTTGGGGGACGCCCTAACCCTCGTTTGCATGGTTCGCAGCTGTGTAGAATTCTTTATTTATTATTCTTTTCAAGTGTTATAAATAAAAATATTATCGTTTTATATTTTATTTCTCAGATGTACGATCTTTTTTAATAAATACTACCTTTTTGAACGAAACGTACTATATTTTTTTACCTGTCCGATTCCAACACTGTTTACAAGGTACAATGCCGCGCGGCTCAGACACGTGGTCGGCTCCCTACGGAACGGTTGAATACAGCGTTGCGTTTTTTGAAGTCATTTACGATAATTCCTTTGACATATATTTCATACGACTTTTAATAATTACTCACCTTACGTTTCTTTTACCTGATTACTACGTTTCAGTTTATTATAATTAAGTTTTAATTTTATACGGTTTTTCTTTTACCTCTTTACTATAATGCCTAGAAAAAGAACTCAGCTTTCTAGGCAGACTGCTACTGCAAAGCGATTGCGACTTCTACGCAGCAATGAAACACCCGAAGAAAATCTGCACAGGTTGGCTACTCAACGAGCGATCAGTGAACAAAACCGTGTTAGGGAATCGAGTGTTGAACTTTCGCAGCGGTAGCCTCACAAAATATCCGTACTTCGGCGAATCGACAACGGGAATCAAGTGCTGAACGTTCTCAACGTTTAGCCGCACAAAATTCCCGAACTTCGGCAAATCGCGAGCGGGAATCAAGCGCTGAACGTTCTCAATGTTTAGCTACAAGGAATTCCCGCACTTTGGCAAACCGGCAACGGGAATCAAGCGCTGAACGTTCTCAACGTTTAGCTAGACAGAATTCCCGCACTCGGCAAACCGGGAACGGGAATCAAGTGCTGAACGTTCCCATCGATTAGCACAGCAAAATGCACGAACAGCAAGGAACAGAACTCGCAGGCAATATAATTTATTTAATTCAGCTTTTTCTTATGATTATACCCTTGACTATGCTGAGCTAAATGGTACTAATATTTGCAGAATGAATAAAATATGTATTTCATGTCAAGCAAAAAAAATGGCCGACTGAAGCTCCTGGACTGTGTTGTAATGGTGGCAAAGTAAATATTCCTAAAATTCCAGCACTTACATCAATTCTTAAAGATCTAATATCAGGCTCACATCCATCTTCTAAGCATTTCTTAAATCACTCTAGACAATATAATACTCTGTTTCAGATGACTTCATTTGGTGCCAAAGAAATTCGTGAAGGAAACTTTATGCCCACTTTTAAAGTCCAGGGGCAAGTTTACCATCTGATCGGTACTTTACTTCCATCTGAAGGCGCACAACCCGAATTTTTGCAAATATATTTTATTTTCCCATACAGATCATGTATCTTTACGCTCAAATTTAAACCCAACGTTAAAAACCGATCTTATCGACGCTCTCCAAACATATCTTCACGATCACAATACTTATATTCAAAGTTTTAAATATAATCTCGAAAACAGACCAACGAATGATTTTAAACTTATCATTCATGCTGATGTGAAACCTCCTAATGAACATCGAGGTCGATATAAGGCGCCCATGGTAGATGAAGTAGCTGTTGTTTTAATAGATGAAGACAAAAGTCCTCGAGATATAGGGTTAAATACCAGAGACGGGCGCCTTCAGCGAGTTTCTGAAATACATAGATCTTATGACCCACTTCAATATCCTTTACTGTTTCCCTTTGGAAATGACGGATATTGTATAAATATTCCACAGTAAAATACTACTGCTTGATCTAAAACTATATCATGTATGCAGTTTTATGCATTTAGACTCATGGTGAGAATAAATGACTTTAACAGCATACATTATTTCAAAGGATTATTTAATCAATACTGTGTTGATATGGCGGCAAAAATGATTTCTGAGAGGCTTGACTTCATAAAAAGAAATCAAAAAAAAACTAAGAGCAGAAGAATACATTCATTTAAGAGATGCCGTGGTTAATGATGGCAATGTAGACGCTTCTAATGTTGGCCAGCACGTTATATTGCCATCGTCATTTACAGGATCTCCTAGATACATGAATGAAAAAAGTCAAGATGCCATGATCTATGTCAGGAAATTTGGAAGACCAGATCTCTTTATAACATTCACATGTAACTCCGAATGGCCAGAAATAAAAATTGAGTTACTACCCGATCAAAATTCTTACGACAGACATGATTTGATTTCTAGAGTATTTCATTTAAAACTAAAAAAAATAATAGACCTATTAAAGAAGAAAATTATATATAAATATATAATTTGGACCATCGAAAGCCTTCGTTTATAGTGTAGAATGGCAAAAAAGAGGTTTACCTCACGCTCAAATTTTGTTGTGGCTGGCTAACAAAGTGCAACCGGATTCCATAGATGCAATAATATCGGCTGAAATACCTGACAAACAACAAGATCCAATGCTTTATAACATTGTCATAAAAAATATGATACATGGTCCTTGCGGATTTCACAATTCTGCGTAACCATGTATGAAAGAAAACATTTGCTTAAAAAATACCCCGCATTTATTTCTGAAACACAAACCGGGGATGACGGTTACCCAACCTACAAGCGCCGTTCACCAGATAATGGTGGAAACACCGCAATAATTCGTGTCAAAGGTACAGAAATGAGAGTGGATAAAAGGTGGGTTGTTCCCTATAACCCTGTGCTATCACGAAGTTTCAATGCACACATTAACGTAGAGTTTTGTCAATCGGTCAAAGCCATTAAGTACATCTGTAAGTATATTCATAAAGGTTCTGATCAAGCCACATTTTCGTTACACAATAAAAACGATGAAGTAGAAAAATATTTAAATGGTCGCTATGTAAGTTCCTCGGAAGCACTCTGGAGAATTTTCCAATTTCCGATTCATGAACGTTTTCCGGCAATAGTTCATTTAGAAAATGGACAAAGAGTTAATTTTATAATAATGAAAATCTTCAAGATTGCGTCAACAATCCTTCATCAACGACACTTACAGCGTTCTTTGATCTTTGCAAAAGAGACGATTTTGCCAAAACCCTTTTATATCACGAAGTACCCCAGTATTACGTATGGGAAAGAAATTCATTTTCTAGAAGAAGACGTGGACATGACGTTGAAGGATATCCCGGTATAAAAAAAGACTCAACTTTAGGTCGTGTCTACAACATTCATCCGACACAAACTGAATGTTACTATTTAAGGATGTTACTGCATCATGTTCACGGTCCAATGCCATTTGAACATCTAAGGACAGTAAATGGTGTTATTTTCAATACTTATCAAGGAGCTTGCAAGGAATTAGGTTTACTGGAGGGAGATGAACATTGGCAAAATACTATGTCAGATGCTGTCATGTCCGAGCCGGCTCCAAAATTAAGAGAATTATTTACCATAATCCTCATATTTTGCCAACCATCTGACCCCTTGCAGCTATGGAACAAATTTCGGGAAGATTTGTGTCAAGATATATTATACAGAATGCGTAATGAGACCCAGGATATGACATTAGCATATAGTGATGACATATACAATGATGGACTTATCATAATTGAAGATAAGATTCATGAGATTTGCGATAAATCATTAACTGATTTTGGGCTTCCTGCAACAAAAAAGGAATAACACACACCATAATTTGGATCCTTTAGAAATAGCGTTGCGGAAGCCATACGATGTAAATGAATTAAATGAGTATATTACTGTAAATGAACCCAAATTAGTTAACGACCAGGTGATGGCATACAATAGTGTTATGCACAGTGTTCGCTTCAATGAGGGAAAAATATTTTTTTTGGATGCTCCAGGCGAAACCGGCAAAACTTTCATTACTAATTTGATATTAGCAAAAGTAAGGTCTCAGGGAAAACTAGCTTTGGCAGTAGCGTCATCAGGAATCGCTGCAACTTTATTAGCTGGTGGACGCACAGCTCATTCACTTTTAAACTGCCCCTAACCGTTTCGTTACAGAAAGATGGCGTGTGCTCTATTCGTAAAAATGGCCCTTTAGGAAAAGTTTAGCAAGACGTCACTTTAATAATCTGGGATGAATGTACTATGATTCATAGAGCTCATGTAGAGGCTCTAGATAGGACTCTTAGAGATATTAGAAGCTGTGATAAAATCATGGGTGGGATTACTGTCATGTTCGCTGGGGATTTTCGACAAACTTTACCAGTAGTAGTAAGAGGAACTAGAGCAGACATTGTAAAATCTTGCCTCAAAAGTTCTCCATTATGGAAATTTGTTCATACCTTAAAACTATCTACGCACATGAGGGGTGGGGTGGTATTTTTTTACCTTAAAAAATACTGTATCAGATTTGGAGTGACTAGCATTGAGTTTAATATCAAAAGTTTACCCAGATATCGTCGAAATAGAAAATAAAGATTATCAATGGATGTGTCAACGAGCAATATTGGCGGCGAGAAACAGTAGTGCTGACGAAATTAATGATTTAATTTTAACTAAACTTCCAGGGGATTTAGTCACCTACACTTCTATTGATAATGTAATGGATCAAGAAGATGCAGTCCATTATCCACAGGAATTTCTTAATTCCTTAAACCCGAGTGGCCTCCCCCCACATTCTCTCAAGTTAAAAATTGGTGCCCCAATTATTTTACTTAGAAATCTTAAGCCACCAAATTTATGTAAAGGAACTCGACTTCAGGTTAAATTTCTTCGCAATAACGTGATCGTTGCAACAGTTTTGACTGGTCCAGCGGTTGGTCAAACAGTAAACTCGAATCCCAATGATTCCAAATGATTTATCTTTTCATTTTAAAAGAGTCCAATTCCCAATTAAATTATCTTTTGTCGTAACGTTAAATAAATCACAGGGGCAAACATTTAATATGTAGGATTAGATTCACGGCAAGACTGTTTTTCGCACGGCCAACTATATGTCGCGTTGTCAAGATCAGGTTGCGGAAACAATCAATATATTCTTCTGCCACAAGAAAATAAAACAAAAATATAATTTATTCAGAAGTACTTTAAAATAATATTTTAACCCGGTTTAAAGTGGACGGATACTCCCGCCTGTAGTCGTAATTCTTATGTGTCTGGCTGAATGTCGAACAGATAGACAGCTATTGCCTGCGACTTACAATCTTAATCTATATTTTTCTTAATATTATAAAGCTGAAAAGTTTGGTTGTTTGTTATGAACGCGGTAATCTCGGGAAATACTGATCTGATATGAAAACTGTTTAAATATTCAATAGTCCATTTATTGAGGGAGGCTATAATATAGGCAATATTTTATCTCGGTATTTCCACGGAAACGAGAAAAACGCGGGTGAAACCGCGGGGCACAGCTAGTTCTATATAAAACTCTGTCGTAATCGAAGGTCCGCGGCGCGAAGAAAAACCGAGACGATCCTCGAACCAAAGAAATTTGTCAAGGAAGTGGTGAACCATGACAGCTGGCGGCTGGTGAGTAGAACTTTTCACCATCCTTTCCACTACCTCGACGTTCTGTTATCTTGAGATCGAACTTCTCTCATTTTAACGTATTCTGGTTAAATAGTTTAAAAATTAAATAAATAATTGTATGTAATAAATAATTTGAGTTTTACCTATTTCCTTAATTTACAAAATATATACAAATCATAGTTTTACAAAGAAATAGTTTTATTAAACATATACATTTTATTTCTTAATAATTTTGTGTGATATTTAGATTTCTTTTACATTTTATATTATTTTTATTATTTGTGTGTGTAAATTAATACATAATTGTGGCAGACTTATTCCCGGTGAAATGATTAAAATCATCCCTACGTTTGATGGAGATAAACGTCATTTAAATCTATTTTTAAGATTGTGTGAATATGTTATAGCTAAATTTACTGGCACGACGGAACAGAATGTGTACGTGATGAATACAATAATAAGCCGCCTTATCGGCAATGCAGCTGCATTAGTCGGCGAGCATGATGATATCGAAACGTGGGATGAGTTTAAGCAATTATTAGTTCAGAATTTTGGAGACTCACGAAGTGAGGAGTGTTTAAATATCGAACTTGAGGCATTAAGAATTAAGCCCGGAGAAAGTTATTTAGATTTTTGCTGTCGAATTCAATCTTTGAGATAAATTTTAATAGGCAAATTTAATCGGTTGTCGGACTCAAATATGCACTGTAGTAACTATATAAAAATTAAAAAGGCTATTTATGAAAATACATCATTAAACGTTGTCCTGTACAATTTACCGGAACATTTAGTTCGAGTAGTGCGTCTCAAGGCCCCAAATTCATTAGAGGATCCGCTCTCCACCGTATTAGAAGAAGTTAACTTCCATAGTCAGTACCAAATGAGAAAGAAAATGTCTGGATCTAATCTCGCGTCTCATTCACAATCGCATAACGCATCGCCATCATTTAAATTCGGTAACAATAACACTCAACCTCAACATTTTTCTAGTTTTAAGCCCATGCCAATGAACCAACCAACTAGATATAATTTTGGCATCCCACCAAATAAGCAGGTGCAGATGCCGCTCAAGGTCACAACATTCTACACACAATTTAACAGTTTCGGAAATTATTATCAACCACCACAACCTAATAACAACCAAATGCAATTCCGGTATTGTCCACCTCAATTTGGCTATAGACCTGTAGGCCTTCAGCCTTTACCTTCGATGCGTCCTCAACAAGTTCGGTATGCAACAGCGATACAATAATAATAGTAATCCCCTCAGCATAACCAACCGCAAACTAACAGTGGTAGAGCCACGCGGCAGCTTTGCTGTTGCACGTATGGGCCGGCTCAAACCGGGGTGGTACCACGACCTCACAGAATACCGGCGTGAAGTGGAAGCTCTGCTTCCGCGTTTCGTCTGGTGAGTGCACGTGGCCGGAGGCCCAAATCCCCCGCCCCCCAACAACATGGTAGCGGAATTAAATGATGATAGACTACCCCAGAAGGGTACCAGCACCCCAGGAGAATCCCTCGCTGAGCATCCACGACCATGTTTCTCCACTTCTGAGCGTGGGTGCTCAGGCTGCCCCGCGTATTCTGGAGGGGGGCAAAATTCCGCTCAAGACTACAACTGCTCGGGGCAAACGGAGCAACAAGACCAAGGAGACCCCTGCCACGCTGTCCGTGAATTTCTGCAATATCAGGGGACTTCACTCTAACCTAAACGCCGTCCACTACCATCTCGAGACGGCGAGGCCGGCTCTGCTCTTTCTGACCGAGACGCAGGTGTCCTCTCCGGCTGTTGTCTCGTATCTCTCCTGCCCGGGGTACAAACTGGGACACTCCTTTGTGCCTCGGGCTGGAGTTTGCGTTTACGTCAGAGAGGACATCTGTTCTCGATGCCTCGGTAGACTTGAAGGTTCGGACCTATCCATCCTTTGGCTACGCGTAGACAGCGACGACCATCCGCGCGTCTAGGGGTGCCTCTATAGGTAATAGCGGTAATGCCGAAACAGACCAACTCTTCGACCACGTCCAAATGGCTACAGATTCGTTGTTAGATCAGATCCCCTCCGCAGAGATCGTGATCCTCGGCGACTTTAACGCCCATCACGCCGAATGGCTTGGTTCACGTTTTATCGATTCGACGGGGAGATCTGTTCATGCTTTTGCCTTGGCATATGGTCTGACACAACTGGTTACTTCGCCTACGCGGATTCCAGATGTGGAGGATCATGTACCTTCCCTGTTGGACCTTCTGCTGACCTCTCACCCGGATGGATATCAGATTTCCGTCGACGCCCCTTTAGGCTCCTCGGACCATTGTCTTGTTCGGAGTGTGGTGCCACTCACGGTGAAATCGCAGTTACATTCTGCAGGCTGCCGCCGTGTTTGGCACTATAGGTCAGCCGATTGGGATGCGGTCTTTCTTTGCATCCTACCCTTGGGGGCGGGTTTGCTTCTCGCCGGACGATCCCAACGTTGTTGCGGATTCTGTCACTGATCTGGTACTTCAGGGTATGGAACTTTTTATTCCTTCCTCTGTGGTGCCCATTGGAGACAAATCTCAGCCATGGTTTGGTCTCTCCTGTAAAATAGCATCATGCTATAAGCAGGAGTGCTACCAAGCCTGGACTGACGCATCAGCGTCCCGGGATGTAAACACCAGCGCTCTAAAAAAGAAGTATAATTCCGCCTCTAGGTCCTTCAAAAGAGTCATTGCCAAGGCAAAGTCAGAGCACATAGGCAGAATTGGCGAGAAACTAGTTCGCCTTCCTTCTGGAACCCGTGCATTCTGGTCTCTCGCCAAGGCTGTCCAGGTGGAATTTCTGTCAGCCATCTTTTCCATCTCTGCACAGGGAGGACGACTCACTGGCCCATACCGCAAAGGAGAAAGCCGATCTTCTAGGCTCTTTTTTTGCGTCCAACTCTACTCTCGATGACGGGGGGAGTACGCCGCCGACCATTACGCGGTGTGAGTGCTCCATGCCGGAAGTGCAGTTCACACAGCGCTCGGTTGGCAAAGCACTCATCTCCCTGGACATCCACAAGTCGAGTGGGCTTGACGGAATCCCCCCAATTGTGCTGAGGACGTGTGCTCCAGAGTTGGCACCGGCTTTAATGCGTCTTTTCCGGTACTCCTACCCCCCTAGGCGTAGTCCCAAAATCATGGAAAACGGCTTTCGTCCACCCGATCCCTAAAAAAGGTTCAGACCCGTCCAACTACTGGCCTATCGCCATCACCTCCTTGTTCTCCAAAACAATGATGTCCATTGTAAACTGCCAGCTCATGAGGTACCTTGAGGATCACTAGCTGATTAGTGACCGCCAATACGGTTTTCGCCGTGGTCGGTCAGCTGGTGATCTTCTGGTCTACCTAACTCACAGATGGCCGGAAGCAGTAGAGTCCAAGGGGGAGGCATTGGCCGTTAGTTTGGACATTGCGAAGGCCTTCGATCGGGTTTGGCACAAAGTGCTTCTTTCGAAGCTCCCTTCCTATGGGCTTCCCGAGAAATTGTGCGATTGGATCACCAGCTTTCTTGCAGATCGGGGCATCAAGGTCGTTGTAGACGGTGCAAGCTCCGATTGCAAGCCTATTAATGCTGGTGTTCCACAAGGCTGCGTGCTATCGCCAACGCTGTTTCTTCTGCATATCGATGATATGTTGCAAACCCGTAACATTCATTGCTATGCAGGTGACAGCACTGGTGATGCTCTTTACACCGGCCGAGCCAATATTTCTCGGGAAAACGTCTCCGAGTGCCGGGACAAACTTGTGTCTGAAGTCGAGTCTTTGCTGAACAGAGTCTCGGATTGGGGGCGACTAAATCTAGTCCAGTTTAACCCCCAGAAAACACAAGTTTGCGCGTTAACCGCTAAAAAGAACCCCTTTGTCGTATCTCCTCAGTTTCAAGGCACTTCCCTTGTTGCCTCAGCCAGTATCGGAATCCTCGGCGTCGACATATCGAGTGACGTGCAGTTTCGTGGTCACTTGGAAGAGAAGGCCAAATTGGCCTCTAAAAAAGCTTGGCGTGCTCAGCAGAGCGGGACAGTCTTTCATGTCGGCACACCGCCTGCAATTTTACAAGGCGCAGGTTCGGCCGCACATGGAATACTGTTCCCATCTCTGGGCTGGGGCTCCCCAGTACCAGCTCCTTCCACTTGACCGCATCCAGCGCAGAGCCGCTCGAATCGTCGACGACCGAGTGCTTTCCGATCGGCTCGATTCACTGGCGCTGCGAAGAGATGTTGCATCTCTTTGCATTTTCTTTCGCATATACCATGGAGAGTACTCTGAGGAATTGTTCGGATTAATCCCAGCCGCCAAATTTCGTGAACGCACTACGCGGCAAACGTCCCGATACCATACACACCATACCATTCTGGATGCTTGGCGGTCTACCACTGTACGTTTCAAGAGGATTTTTCTTCCCCGTACAACCTCTCTGCGGAATAGTTTACTACCAGCGATTTTTCAGGACCGATACGACCTGGGGACCTTCAAGGAAAGAGCGTACTCCTTTCTAAAGAGCCGGCAACGCACCTGCAATTCCCCTGGTGTTGCAGTTGATCATGGGCGGCGGTAGTCACTTAACATCAGGTGTGCCGCATGCTCGTTTGCCCCTTCTTCTATAAAAAAAAATACAGATGTGTCGATGCGCACAGCACCTGTAGCACGACCGCAGCAAGGTTTTAGGTTAAATGATTTAGAATTAAACGAGAGTAATTATAATGACGACATGTATTACTACGAAAACCCATATTACTTCGATCAATATCCTAATGACGCTTCTTATTATTACCCCGAATATCAATCCGAAAAAACTGTAAGCGCGGAAACTGAGACCAACGTGGCAGATACGAATAATATTAAGACGACGGAAAGTATTGAAAATTTTCACATAAAAATCTCAACAAAACCCCCGAAACTCGCTGATGCCCTATCTCGTATCAAACTAAACGCATTAGATTCCAACGATGACACTGATTCGATGCAAGTAAACGTAGACGATACAGACAAAAACCTTAAAAACTATGTAGACAGCTTGACCGACGAAATTTACCGCATAGCAAAGCTTAATAAATCAAATGAGAACTCCGATACAATAACTGTGTCTGACCTATCAGCTACTCTTTCAGCATCTAATCCAATAGATATAACAGAACAAACTTACCCCGTACCATCTATTAGCACAGAAACAGTACACTCAGCGTTAGAATTAGAATCTACAGGTATATCTATATTAAGGGAAGCTGTAAATACTAAGCCTAATCAAATACTTATATTCACTTGGTTTAGAAACGAAATGCAAGTCAAAGATATTTCAAATAAAAAGCACAAAATTTTAGAAGTGTTCTTACCTATCAATAACGAAAACTTAATTAAACAATTTTTAAAAGAATAGGTAAAACCAAAGATTAAATACTTCATTTATTTTGAGGACGAATCACATAGAAAACAATTTTCCAAAATTATCATAGAACTATTTAGAAAGGGCACTGTAGAATTCTTCGAGTATACAGAACAGTAAGAACAAAAGTTGAAGACGAGGCCAAACAGAGGGAAATAATTCTAAAACATCACGAGGGTAAAATATTTCACCGCGGTATAAAGGAAACCATGGTAAGCATACGTAGGAACAACTTTTGGGATAATATGCATGAAACAGTTTCGGCTGTAATTAATGATTGTCATACCTGCAAAATTTCAAAATATGATAGAAAACCAATTAAACCGGTTTTGCAGTTAACACAGACCCAATATTTTCCTATTCAGGAAGTCTTCATAGATCTTTTTTCTATAAAAAATAAATATTTTCTTACCTTAATCGATGCTTTTAGTAAATTAGGTCAAGCATTTAAAATCTCAAATAGATCCACACTGGAGGTAGTTCGAGCCCTTATAAAGTACTTTTTATTCTACGGCGGACCTAAAAAGATAACTTGCGATCCTGGAAAAGAGTTTAACAATGAGCTAATGCGAGAGCTTCCAAATATGTATAAAATAGACCTTCACATCACAACACCCAATAATCCTATATCTACAAGTATTACAGAACGTTTTCATTCGACAATAGGTAACTGAAATATATCGTATTGCTAAGTACGAGTAGATATTTACAGATACAGCTTCTACATATTATGATTTATGCAATAATGGCTTATAACCACACAATACATTCAACTACTAGTTTAACTCCGTTTGAAGTCTGCTTTGGGCACACTGATTCTGGAAAGATTTTTAATAACGATTTCGATAGGGCCTATACCCAACAGCTGTTAAAAGACCATCAAAAACGCACTAAATATTTATATAAGTACCTTTCCGATCGAATGATTGAACAAAAGGAAAAGGCTAGGGAACGGAAAGGAGGAGAAACAAGGGTAGTACTCAACGAAGGGCAAATAGTGTACGTAAAGGACATCAATATTAGGAAAAGTACGGACAAACCTAGCTACAGGAAAGCTGTTATTCAAGGTCCTGCAGAACGTAATATCATTCCTGTTAAAATAGGTGTATCCTACAAAGGTCCCTATTAAAAATTTCAAACGACCTCCACAGGTGGTGCGTGGCCATCCTGACTATGGCTCGTATACTTTGGACCCGCAGTCTTCAACTTCAAAAAATTGACAGCAACCCGGGCCTGCTTCCTGTAAAAGAAGGCCAAGCTTTTAAGCAAATACTCGTAACCAGGTGGCTTATAGTTAAAGAAGTTGTTGGCGACGCGTCTATAAGAATATTTCAATTTATTAGTTAACCGATTACGAACAGCTTCTAAAAACAAATTATCGAGCAATAACATTCTAATAAGAAAACACTTAGTTGAATCTTAAAGAAATATCGAATTATTAATTTGAAGGTCTTGGGTTCGATTCCCAGGCCGAACTAGTTTGTCGTTTTCTTAGTAATATTTTCTTAATAAATTCATATAGGGAATTTTAAGATATAAATTATGTTTCCGGGTTCAGTTCACCAGTTGAAATCACCTTTCCAATAATATTGTTAATTTAAAGGAATATTAAAATAAAGTTAGAGACCAGGATTTGTTCCCCGGTCGAAATGATCACTTTGTGTATAAATAGAATTAATGGAAATTAATTGCATAAGTATTATCTTATATATAAGTTTGATACGTTTTGTATGTAAATAAAATGTTTATTTTCAATGTTTGATTCATAAAATATTTTGTTTATGTTATCTGATAAGAAACATGATAGCTGATAAGAATCTAGTTAGAAATAATTTCCGACATTTGAGAGTCGTGTGGAATCAGTTGTTCACCTAGTATTGGTTGATAGCAGTGTGTGCTAAATTTGCCACCTTTTACCGACAATTGAGAGTCGTGTAAGAATTAGTTGTTCAAATAGCGCGAGTTCATAGCCGCGCGTTAACCTTGTACTTAGGAGGGCAAAATAAGTAGAATTTTAAATATTTGCAAATTTCAGCAATTCATGTAAAATTGACTTGTAAAATATTTCAGATTGACTGTATGAGCAAAATAGGTGCATTCTGTGTTATTTTCATGTGAAAATTCCTTTGGATTGGTGAAATATTGATAGTTTTGTGTAAGAAATTTAAAAGTGTTTTAAATAGTAAAATGTATAGGAAAAATGTAAATTAAACTATTGTATTAGTTAAGATATTTATAATTTCAAATGAAGAACATTGTTTCAACCTTATATGTTAGACATTTAAGAATTCTAACTTAGTACATACGTTGTAAAATAGGCATATTTTGTTGAATAAATAAAAGGTTTTTTGTGATATAAAAATGTAATGTATATCATAGTATAGATATTTTTTGTGCTATCTTTATAAATAAAATGTATAAATGTATGTCTTATACAAATAAAGATATTGGGCAAACCGTGAGAGAGTGATAGTACAAATTGATGTAATTAAGTAGCGTAATCGCACAGAGGGCGCGGCTCTCTTTCGAGTATAGCTTTGTTGATACCCCATTAGACTGGTTTTCATACAATTCGAGTAAGGATCTCCTAGGTGTGCGTTATTTCGCAGTTAGCAGTGGCTGCAAATAACCGCCGGTTCGACATATCGCCGATCGTTGAGTCCCGTGATTCCGTGAGGCGTCGAGGTCACCGGCCCCTAGGTGATTCTTGGCACTTTATGCGCTTCGTGCATCCTGTGCCTAGTCGCGTATTAAAGTGCCACCGTCGCACTTCCCCCAACCCTTTTGTTGACAAAGGGGTAGGCAGTGCCCCAAGTTTGACTACGCCAACTTAGTTGCAACCTCCATCCGCGTCGCGCAATACAGCCGATCGGCTGGATATAGACAGGGCCGTGAGTAGACTACTGACTCTTAGGTAGATTCACCATGTCCGATAAGGACAATGATAAGGGGGAGCCACCACCGAGAACCAGAAAACCACCGGACCGAACAAGTATTCTGGATCGACCGATAGCATACCGGGACATCTTTAATCCGGAAAGGACTCGAGTAGTGTCTTCCTACTCGCAGATCCCGACTAGGAAACCCCTATCTCCAGGGAAAGGACCCGCACCGAGGACCGCGCTCTCGCCCATCGTACCTGAAGGTACGACTGGGCTGGAACCGGTTCCCCAACAACAGCGGGCTAAGAAGTCGTGGAGAAGGCACACTCCGCCTGAGACTGCAGCATCATTGCAGGAGAAGAGAAAATGCCTAGGATCCTCCAACTCCTCGGATTACTCGTCATCCGAGGAGGAACAAGACCAACGACCGATAAGGAGATCACCACCGAAGTCGCCATCGCCGACTAAGCCCACTCCCCCCTAGATCAGAGGAACATCACTCCAGCATGGAAGCCGTGGATCTAGAGCAGGGAGGAGAAGGGTCGTATGGTTGGAGTGCCACAACATATGCGACCTTAGCCCCGAATACATCGGCTGGACACTCGCCGTCCATGTCGCCCAGGAAGACAACCGAAAATCCGTCCGGGCGTCCGCTGGATGATGGCCAACGGCCATCTACTAGCTACGCCCATATGGTAGCTGCGCCAGCAGTGCCACGACCCAAACCGGCGGCAGTGACTTCTGATAAGCCTGCCGACCGGGAGGAGAAAACGAGATATCCGCCCATAGTGGCTGAATGCCTCCCGGATTGGACGAGGCATTTCAAGGAGCTCAATAGAATGTTGGGCCACCCATTGAATGCCCGTCCGTTCGGGAAGGGAGTTCGATTTACACCACAGAGCGCCACTGAATTTAGGACTGTTCAACGTTATATGGTTGAACTTTCCAAGGTAACACCTAACATGTCGTGGTACTGCTATACCCCGGATGAAGACAAGCCCACCAAAGTGGGCATCCGGGGCCTACCAATGGGGACCGATACCAGTACCATCGAGGAGGCTATAAAGGCAAAGGGCTTCCCGGTGGAATACGTTAAAGCGATTCCACCACGAAGGGGCAGACCAGGATGCGTCTACTTTGCCCAGTTCGACCACCTGAGCCTGGAGCAGCTCAAGAAATTATATGAAGTTGACGAACTACTCTATATGAGAGGAGTAGTTATTGAGGCCTGGCAAAGGAAAGCAGGACCGGCCCAATGCCACCGCTGCCAGGCCTTTGGACACGCCTCAGCAAATTGCTTCAGGCCGGTGAAGTGCGTACGCTGCGCCGGGGAGCATATAGCGAGCCTTTGCCCTCGGGGTAGAGAAGAGGAACCCACATGCGCCAACTGCGGTAAGAACCACACAGCCAATGACCGTCGCTGCCCAGTCCTGAGGAGGACTGCACGAAGACAGGGGATTACCTTACCGGGGCTACTCCCGGAGGACCCGAAAAGGATCCCCCAGAGTCGCCCTAAAGCCATTACCATCCAGAAAGACGGGTGGGCTACCATCACGGGGAAGGGCAGACAACCAGCCCCCCCCCCCCCACCCGTACCACACAAGGAAACGGTGGAACCCGTAGAGGAAAGGGCAACCACCGGGGAGACTCTGCAACCTCCCGCCAACCCTGACCACAGAACGGCAACCCTCAAAGAAGAGGAGGCGGGAGAGAAGCAGAAAGAAGTCGCAGCCTCCTCGGGCTGTTACCTCTACCCCGACACCTGGACCAATAGCCTCTCAGGCGCAGGTTACAGAGGAGACCACCAAAAAGGGCGTGGGTAGAGTGCAGGAGAGGGCCCCACTCGTAGAGAGAGCCCGACCCACACACAGAGCGCGCTCTACCCAAAAGCAAGAAGACCAACGCCCGAGACCAGCACCAACGCCTTCATATAGGAGACCACCGACGGCCGGCCTCGAAACAGCTGATGCAATCCAGCGCTTAGTTGGCATTGCCATTGAGGTCGGCACGCAAGTCCTGGCCGATATAAGAGCCGGGACTGACCCCGTAACAGCGATCATGAAGGCGCTGGCAAACCTCCTGGCCAGGCACTATGGAGGAGAATAACCTGCGCCTAATGTACTGGAACCCGGACGGTATACGGCAGAAGCTGCATGAACTCCGCACTGTCGCCCAGCAACAGGACATACATATCATACTGCTGGGCGAAACAATATTGAATCCAAAGACGCAAATAAAGCTGCCAAACTTCCATATCTACAGAAGGGACGAGGTCACTTCTCAAGGGGCCGCCTACAGAGAGACGGCGGTTCTAGTGAGGAGGGACATCGTCCACCAAGAGCTGGATCTACCATCCTACCAGACAATGCGTTCTATCGGCATAAGAATGGAGGCGGCGGACGAGGAACTAAGGATATATGCAGCATACCGCCCGCCAGGGACTCCATTCTGCTCCTCAGACATCCGGATGGTGATGGAAGGCGATACACCTACAATCATCGCCGGGGACCTGAACGCCAAACACCCGGCGTGGGGGTCCAGAGTGATCACCCCACCGGGTCTTGAGCTATACGAAGATGCAGAAAAGAACCAGTACGACGTTCTAGGTCCCGAGGAACCAACTCATGTTCCTACTGACCCACGGAGGCATCCGGATGTATTAGACATCGTGCTCACTAGGGACGTCAACTATCCGATAGTGGTAGAAGTGCTGTACGACCTTCCTTCACAGCACCTCCCGTTACTGATAACCCTTGGCTTAAAGGCAGTGACTACGCCGCCTAGAGCTTTTAAAACCCGTGTCGACTGGAGGCTCTACTGTCAACATCTTCAGCAGAGACCTCCAGCACACCATCCTATAAGCACAGCGGACGACGTAGAGGCCGCTGCTACTAGAATTACCAACAACATCAAGGAAGCCCTCCACGCGGCTTCTACGGTCGTCCCGATTACAGCAAGGCGAGACGATCTGCCGCGTGAGATATGCGTGCAGATCAAGCGCAAAAAGGGCGCTGAGAAAGCTCTGGGCGCGTACTCGCTGTCCCAGAATTAAGACACAGCTGAACACCTTATCGGAGGAACTGTCGGTTGCAGTCCAGGCCTTCAGAGGAGAGGCCTGGGATCGGCGCATCCAGAAGGCGGAAGAGTATACGTAGCTCTATAGACTGAACCGGCAGTTGACCAAATCCAAACCTCCCGTTTGCCCGCTGACTGACAATACGGGCAAACGATGCTACGATGCCAAGGGCAGAGCGGATATCCTAGTCGAGCACTTCGAGGAGCAATTTATGCCGAATACAGCAAGTGCGGAGTTTATGGAGCTTCATGCCCGGAAGGAAAGTCGCGTACAGGAGTTCCTGTCGTCGCCCGCGCCGCCTCTTGCAGGAGATTGGTTCATCTCCCCCGCAGAATTGCGGAGGACAGTAACCTGCCTGCAACCGAGGAAGGCGCCGGGGCACGACGGGATTACCAACGCTGCACTCCGACAGCTGCCCAATAGAGTCATAGTAGCGTTTGGTCGACTCTACAATGGGATACTGCGGACATTCCACTTCCCGGAGGACTTTAAAAAAGGCAAAATCATCGTCTTGCCGAAACCCGGGAAGGACAGGCGTAGAGCTGCCAACTACAGGCCGATCACGCTATTACCACATATAGCTAAACTGTTTGAAAGATTGCTGCTAAGACGTCTCCGTCCGTGCATCCAACTTCGGGCGGAGCAGCACGGATTCAGGAGGGGTCACTCCACAGTCACCCAGCTGACTAGAGTGCTGCACCTGCTTGCGGCAGAGTACAATCGTGGCCGCATATCGTTGGGCGTCTTTCTCGACATCGAGAAGGCGTTCGACCGGGTGTGGCACGCAGGACTATTATATAAGCTGAAAGAACAGACCAGTGTCCCTCTTGCTATATTGCGGTTAATAGCGTCTTTCCTGGAAGACAGGAAGTTTTACGTCTGCGTAGAGGACGCCGGATCCGCAACGAGAACCATCAAAGCCGGCGTTCCACAGGGCAGCTGTTTGTCTCCAGTCCTGTACGCGGCTTACACCAACGACATACCTACATTGGCAGGCAGGCTTTAAGAGTGGCGGGAGGACGACGTTGAGCTGGCGCTATTCGCGGACGATAGCGCCTATTTCACCTCGTCCAGAAGAGCCCACATAGCCACTGCCAAGATGCAGCGTCTGCTGGACCTGCTGCCACCATGGCTGGATGAGTGGAGGATGGTCGTCAACGTTGGTAAGACGACCGCTCTGCTCACTCGCCGTCTCAGGAAGTTTCCACCCCCGCTGACCCTCAACGGCCAGAAGATTGCGTACCAGAAGGCTGTAACCTACCTTGGGTGCAGGATCGACAGGACGCTGCGCATGACCGCGCACGTCGACTTCGTCGTCCGCCGGGCCCGATGTGCGGCGACGCTCTTGCCGGTCCTGGCATCCAAGCTGCCCATACGAACCAAGCTCCGGATATACAAGATGTATATCCGGACCATCATCACCTACGCTGCACCGGCCTGGTACGCACTTCTGAGCGACCCTCTGAGGCGGCGACTACAGGCCCAGCAGAATCTGACATTAAGGACGATCCTCGGAGCAGGTCGCTACGTCCGGAACGACGTGATAGCGGCCGACTTGAAGATCGAGAACATCACCGACTTCGTGGCCCGGTTAGCGCGCGGCATGTTTGACCGTGCCGATAACGGGCCACACGAACACCTTAACGGCTTTGCGCCGTTACACACCCGGCCACCGGACGGGCGACCTCTTCCAAGAGAACTCCTCTCTATATGTGATTAGAGAGTTGAGTAACAACCCACAATGCCGCAGAAAGGCCAACTCAGACTTACCAAATAACCACCTTTTTCCGTAGTCGGATAACTACGGAAAAACAATTTACCGCCACCACGGAAAAACCCGAGTATGCTATCGAGCCTAAAATAGGCTAAAGGACTGTCCCATAGTAATGGGATGTGAGTACACCCGGGCAATGGGGGTTACCCCGAGGCCCGATACCTGCATTGTCCTAGGACATTGTAGACGACATTCAACGTTCCATACAATTCGAGTCTCGTCCGGACCGCGCTAGTGAGCGGTCTCGTCCGCCGGTCGTCGACTCCCGCCCGGGTGGGAGAAGTACAGCGCGTCGCTTCGCAGTGGGTGCGCGCGCTGTGGGGCCAACTCGGCTTGCGTGGAGCCTTGAGGACGCCCCTGACCCCACCCGGGATGAAGATCACCCAACGCTGCGTTTCACCTACACGCTGGGAAGCGAACTCCGAAGGCCCGGCGCACCCAGGTGCGTGCGCCTGTTGGTGACTTCGGCTCCGCGTCGAGATGCATCTCCGCGGAACCTGAAGGTTGCTGACCCTTCGGCAGATTCCCTTACTAGAGGCGCGAGACACGCCAACTTTTTGCCTAGGAATACCAGGCCTTCAACTAGAGCCAGGAAGGAGCACTGGAGGCCCGGAGCAGCTGCTGTTGGAGCGCCCTCCTGTCGGCAAGATTGGCCCTGCGTCACCTCCCATCCTCAGGACTCCGCGGGGCTTCGAGACGGCCGACCCTCTGGTAGCATCGACCTGGTGGCGCGCAATACGCCAACCAAGATTACCAACAATGTCGTACTTGTACGGCTCCCAAGACCGGCTCATTGATATGAGCTGTGAGGATTACCCGGGTAATGGGGAACTCCCCGAGGCCCGATACCTGCATGGGATAAACAAAAGTAGTCCCATAGCAGACGACAATCAACAACAACATACAAATCGTTCGGGACCAGCTACCAGTATATAATATAATTAAGAAAGAAAAGTATATAGGGAAGTGATAGGGAAAGTAATTACTCTTTCACGGAACGGTTTGAAGATAATTACTGTTTTATACCCAAGGGATCCTTCACCTTTAAAATAAGTACAGTTCATTGGTGTCGCTAGCGCGGCACATATTGAAGAATTAAGGCGTTGGGACCGGGACGACCTCGGAATACCCGTAATCCCCGCCTGAACCTATTTGAAGAAAAAGAAGAGGTCGACGCCCTTGTGTGTTACTCCGTTGCTGGGTTCACATACGTTGATCCCGAACCCAACGTAGGGTAAGACCCTTCCCTCGTTCCTGTCCTTTTTCAGAAGTGAACTTATTAGGAATTAAGAAAAATTTAGATAATGATTTCTTAAATTTAAGCGAAGACTACACATTGAATAAAACTATTATTTACGGATTTTATCGCGTTTAATTACTTTAATTTATTTTTATTATTATCCCGACGTTTCGGGTGCTTTACAGCGCCCGAAACGTCGGGATAATAATAAAAATAAATTAAAGTAATTAAACGCGATAAAATCCGTAAATAATAGTTTTATTCAAAAATTTATATTTAAATATTATTAAGTATAAAGATTTTAGTAGGTTAGTTGATATAAATAAACCTTATTAATTCCAAGCCATGAAAACCCAAGCTGATTATTCTTGCGAGTTAACTATTGAAAAATTTAAGCAACCTGTACCATCCAATCGATTTAAAAGAGGTCTCATAGATCCCCTAGGATCAATCATTAAAGCAATCACCGGCAATTTAAATCACGAAGATGCTCTTAGATACGATTCCGTTATATCTAAATTAAAGAACAACCAATTAAGTGTTGATAGTAAAATCACCGTTGTTTCTAAAATGCTGAATAGCTTGGCGAATAGTACAGAAACTTTACATGAAAATGAACTAATATTAGATGAACGCTTATAAAGAATTGAACGAATAGTAAAATACATAGCTACCAAAGAAAGTAATTCAATTTATAACACCTATATTTTAGGCATGTATAATATGTTTATTAGTAACTTTCGTAGTATTTACCTTAAACTTAGTGAAATAGAAACTGCTTTAGATTTTAGTAAAGTTTCAGTATTACACCAATCAATTATTAATTCATCTGAACTATTAGTGATACTTAATGATATACCCTGTACCCTGTAAATGTAGAGAATTTAATAAAGATTGAAATAATTATTGTTATGAAAGCTTACATGAAAGCAAACCAGATTACGTACTTGTTGGAAGTTCCACTTACTGATAGTTTTAATTATAATTATTACAAATTATACCCATTACCTGTATTCGATGCACGTAGAAACAGAACGTCTGAAATAATTCCCAAGAGTATTCTTACATTTTGGTGAAAGGTTCACAATACTTACCGGTCTACCGGCCGTGCAACGAAATAGCGGCGGATGAATTCCTGTGTATGAGCTCCAACATGATATCCTATCCTAGGATAGGATACCATTACTAGAAACACATTCAGCACATGTGTTTCTGACAACTCATGAAATTCCAAAACAATCTCACACCATGCGAACCTCGGCTCGTTGACCTTGAGGATATCAAAATCCAGTCTATCGGCCCTGTAAATTGGGTTATATGCGCCAACCATAAAATAATATTAACAAACAAATGCCAGGATGACGTAACTGAAGAATCACTTATGGGCACATACATCATAAAAATTAGTGAGGACTGTGAGACCTTAATAGATAATTATAAATTGTTGCACCGCCTATACTTGCGAAGGCATTGGGCTATAGAGTCACCCCAGTAATAAACTTACCAAGACTGGATCACCTGAACCTGACGGATACTGGAGCAGTTAACCTGAAAGGCTTAGCCTTAGACGACGTGAAACATCTAGCATATGTGTTAAATTAAAATCTTAAATTCAGTGGCAGTGAACATAGTGATCAAAGTGATAATAGTATGATAAGGGTCAGAGGTGTTAGCTTAGCTACCTTATTACTGTATGTTACTTTACCTATCGTTATTACTTCGTTTTGACATCGACTTCTGTCAAGACGTATTAATTAAGTAATTATAATTATAATTGTATTACGAAATAAAATAGATTTTAAATAGTTTTTAAAAAATCATTTTACGTTCCCGTAATCTTGACTAGTTTTATAAAAAACTATTTACGTAAACAGCGTTAAAAATACATCAATCGCCTAGAACGCGCTAGCCCCGACTGCGTATTACACCCTGGGTGAATCGCGATTTTAGGTAATAATTTCACGCAGGTAGCAAGTGACAGAGGCCTGCTCTATGCTTGCAAATATTTTTTGGGCGTTCATAAGATCGTTATCGTATATTTAAAAAAAAACAAGATCTTTTGTTTCACTTTTGCTTCTGTTCTGTTCTACGCTTGTGGCGTAGTGCTGAGTGAAAAGACAAAGTTCAATAGCTCCTTAACGGCAGTAAGTGCCGGTTCTTCAATCATTTGCAAAAGCTCTCTTGCCTTGCCTTCTGGTGAGCCATTTTTATTTCATTCAGATTCATGTCCAGGACTCGGAACAACCACTTCTAGTCTTTATATATATACAAAAGCAAAATACTACTGACTGACTCATCACGATATCTCTTAAACCATAGAATACACACAATAGAATGGCTGTCAACTTTATTTTGTACGAGGTTTGGCGTCGCCAAACCCATAGAGATATAATACCTATAAGTCAGTCGCCAAACCCGATTCGCTGTGTTGACAGACTGAATAAATTTACACATTTTAGACTTTTGATTAATGTTCAAGATCATCATTAAAAAATCGTTTAAATTTTAATACATAATTATTTGTAAATATGGTGCAATTTGGAATTATTAAATAATTTGCATGCGAAATTTGGAAACGATTGTAACGTCAAAACACATCTCGTGTTGACATTTATACGTGTGAATTGACGTGTTATTGACATTTTAGTGGCTACGCTGGCTCCGCCCACTCCCCCGTTCTATTATGTATGTATTATAGTTTTCTATGTCTTAAACTATACTTACACATGATTGACTTGAAATTTAGTATAGTTACTCATTTCGCAATGTAGCCGCTCACTAGGAATGGATTTTACGATGGTCCAATTAAAAAAATCTTGCCATTTTGTATCTAGGTCTATTATCGTGCGTCCAGCGGAGCGAAAGGGTATCAGCTAGTCTTAATATATATAATTCTTCCGTCCGTGTGTGACTGAACCCCTCCTAAAGGGCTGGACCGATTTTGATGAAATTTTGATGAATGATGATATAGCTGCTGCTTTTGAGATTCAGAAATCACCCATACGTAGACGGGGCGGATCGCTAGATTGTATGTAGTTCTTAAACCACATGAAGGACTGCACTCACCCTGAAGAAGTGGAGCTGATTAATTCTAATTAGTTTTAGTCTGTCACGACATCCAAATGCTATATTTTTCACCAAACATACAAACTTTTTAGATGAATTACAGTTCAGCACAAGAAACAACTTCCGCTAATCGATAATTTGACACAAGGTAACTTCATAGTAACCCGCGGCAATCTAATTGACTCAGCAACCGTTAAGACTTCAGACACGTCAACTTAGCGAGAAGCAAATTGAATAGATAAAGCGTAAGATAGTAGACCTCGAGACACTTTTTGAAATTCGTTCCCTGAAGAAGAGAATAAATCAATTTTCTTGTTTATCTTTTTATATAGACGAGATATTTTATATAACAAAAGAACACATAGTCCACCTGATGATAAATGCATACAGTAGCCCTTGTAGTTCTAGATCTATTCTTTCTTAAGAATCAAAATGCCAACCCTTGAAGACTAAGATGGAATGTCTCACTTCCAGTAAAAAGGGTTTCAGACAAAACCATTTTGAACTGATTTTCGCAGTCAAAAGTGGTTTTGACCGGTTATGAGTTTTGACTGTGACGTATACACACCGTTTAACATTTATTTGATGGATATCAAATAAATGTTAAAAGTTTGACTATAATATTTTTGTATGTCATTGGTTACAAGCGCATCATACAGGTCTGTTATAGCCCTTATATTTGTGAAACCGCCTCGTGCCTCTTGTTTGACTGCCTTATTAGTCTAGAGGTCGTGGACGCGACTCCTAATCATAAGGTCCCGATTCCGAATCCTGGGTACCACACCATAAACAATCAGTTATCTAGTTTTTCAGCCAAGAAATTCCCAGTAGTAGACCGGAGTCAGAAAGTTGGCGATGTTTCACCCCTGTGCCTCGGAAAGCACGTAAAGTCTTTAGTCCTGCGCCTCATCTCCCTCCGGTCATGTCGGATTGCCCTCCCATCGGCCACTCGGCCACTAAAATCCTATCCCGCGCAGATGACTAGTCTCCGTTGAGGCTGGCCACACTAACCAAAATTCTCCATGGAAAACATTATTATTATATTAACATATTTTAGTGAAGTAGGCTTGGTTAAAAATATCGATATACCTATCGAAATTTTCTCATATATTGATATTTATTTTTGAGTATCGAATTTGTATCAATTTCGATATGTTTTAAAATGTTTTATCAATCGGCAAAAAATTAAGCAGCAAAGCAAAGCAGTTTTTTTCGTCGTCCAACCGTCCAGTAGTTAACCTGGTAGCTCGCGAGGCCACGCGTAATATGACACTCCCGTTCGCTCGCGACCGTAATGGCGGGAAAATTTGCAAATTAGCAAATTTTTTGCTATATTGCAAATTTTGCTATATTTTCACTTTGAGACAATATTTATGGATAAAGCTTACAGGAATTCTTGTTGAATGTATAAACTATTGAATAAAATTATTTTGGTTGCTAGAAATTATAATAAAATTCATAAATTACCTTTTATAGCATGGTAGTAGTATATACTTCACTTTTAGTGCCAAAATTACTACTAATTTGAATTCTACACTTTTGTTTTTGGAGAATTTTATATGAAAATGTTTGGAAATATGTATATTTTTATGTTTTATGTGTTTCTATTCGTTACTCATACCAAAATATTAAAAAAATAATATTTATCTGTATGACATTTCGAACAATATTTCAAAAATATTTTTGTGTGAATTTGAAATAAATACAACGTCAAGTTATTTGAAATATGTAAGAAAACTATTTTTACTTACATTTTACACTAAAAATAAATGAGAATTGGAAAAATAACACATTTATGACCCAACCGCCAAAATGGGCGTTTCGTATTTCGAAGTACTTTTGGTAATTTACTTTTCACTTTTTATACCACAAATTATATATCTACGTGTTTACTATATTACAAGGAATATAAAAAAGTATAATGCTTTCGTTTTTAGTCCAGACACAAATATAAAATTCTATAAAAAAGACGGAGCACCTTCATCAAAGCGACACGTGGAACGCCGAAAGTTCAGAGTGATTTCTTTTTTTTTTCTAAGAAACATTGCCAGGTTATGGTTTAAAATAAAAGAGCATATCTTTGTCTTTGATACTATTATCTATTGCATAGTGTCTTTGGTTTTGTTTTAATTAAAAAAATTCTTTTTCAAAGGGTAGTACTTGTGGTACACATGTGTATCTCTATTCAACCACTCTGTTCACAACTTTTTTACAAACGCATAAATCACTCTTTTGAGTTTGTTACTTTTTTCTTTGATTATCGTTAATCGATGATAAAAAATAATAACTTAATAAATTTTCACTGGCAAACGTGTCTCACCTGTAACACAATCGAACAGCTGGCCAGCTGGTCTACAGCTGTCATCATCATCAATACAGTTCTTTACAAGTCCACAGCAGAACATAGGTCTCACCCTAGTATTGCCACTAAACACTGTTCTGAACCACCTGCATTCATTGACCTCCCGCATGTCTTACTGCGTCGGTATTCCATCTAATTAGGGTGTCGCCATCACCGCTTTCCGGTTCGAGGCAGCCACTACACAACTTTTCGATGCCACTTCAGCTTACTGATTCGTTGGGCTGTCGGTTTTTTTTATTTATTTATCAAAAGTATTCTTACATATTTGCTTGATTTGTACCATTAAACCAATAATGGTTTGTATTGGTACTCACATTCGCAACTAACGCACTGCTTTACATAAATATTTAATTAATTTGTTAAAAGTAAAAAAAAATGTATATACATATAAATATACCTCCTTTATTGTTCAACGAACTGTTCCATGTGAGAATTGCAAATGGGTAAGCGCCCATTTGCAATTCTCACATGGGACAGTTCGTTGAACCGGTTCTATTAGGCAGCGCAAACTACTTAACTATATACAGAATGTTTCACTATTATACAAACTAAATTATAACTATGATTATGATTGATTTTATAAGACGAAGTTCTTTATATTATTGTTACGAGCTTGAGGTTCGTGACAATAAAAACTGCCGATTGAATTACCAAAATTTACACTTTTATAACCGAACACCGATTAAAACTTGAAAGACACTAATAATTAATCACACTGATTCACTTTATTTCGCTCCGAAGCTTCGCTTGTCTCGCCAGATTCAATACTGCCCCGATCGCTGCTTGCAGCGGCTTTAAATACACCTTTTCCACAAAACATCCAGACGGTTCCAGCAAATACCGGTCCCGATCGACTAAGTTCGAGAGTGGACTTTTCTAGAAAGCGTAATTCTTCTACACGTCACTAGATGGCGCTGTTGGGAGAGTTCCAGAAAGATCGACATTTTCTAGGAAGCCTTCCTCGCTCTGATCCCCGACACTAGATGGCGCTAGTACCAGGTACTTGACGTCAACTTAGGCGCGCAACACTGCCCCTCCTAAGACATGCTCGTCCCGAGCATTATCGGCTCCATAATAACGCGCCAGGCGATCCACATGGACGATCATAGGAGTCCCTCTTGCGCCTTTCTGAAACAGCTCCGCAATGTCAAGGGCTGTCCTATCCCATGGTGCACCAACATTGTACAATTTCGATGCTCCTCTACTACGTGTCTGAGGTCCCTTCACTACCGCACAACTTGTACATGTGCGACACCAATCCTCGACATCGTCACGATAATGGATCCAGTAAAACTGTTCTCGGATCTTCAGTAGAGTTCGTTTAACTCCCAGATGGACTCCTGAACAACCATTATGGTACAGCTATAGAACATTCGGCACTTTAGCTTTAGGGACAACCATTTGCAAACGACAGCTGTCTCCTCGACCATTGTCCCATTTGCGGCACAGGACTCCATCCTGAATCAGCAAGCTGTTCCATTGGGCCCAATAGATTTTAGTGGTCGAACTCATGGCTGAGATGTCGCTCCACGTAGGCTTGGTAGCACGGGCCTTCATCCCTTCTAGAATCGGCTTGATGTCCGGATCTTCCTGCTGTGCATGTTGTAAGCTGTCCTTCCACTCGTTGCCGAGGTGGTCTGTTCTGAGCATCCTCACGGATACCACTTCCTTACTCTCTTGCCAAGTACAGTGCTTGCAATATTCAGGACAAGGTCTCCTTTATAATGCATCTGCGTTGCCATGCGATTTCCCGCTGCGGTCATCACAAAGTCGTATTCCTGCTGCTGGGTGGTACTGTTAGCTACACAACCCTCTCGAGATCGATCACCTTCCCTTTTTACAGATCGCTTAGGGCAGCTGAATCGAAGTTGGCCCCTTTCCCCAAGGCCGTAGCACCTTGGGCTGTAATTTTTATTGTGGTCGCGAACCGTAACTGCTGCAACCTCCCTAACATGAGGGGAACGATGATCCTGCTGCCGCCAGGCGGGTCCGTTGGCTGCACTACCCTCTCGAGATCGATCAACTTCCCTTTCTACAGTTCGCTTAGGGCAGCTGGATCGAAGATGGCCCCTTTCCCCACAGCCATAGCACCTAGGGCTGTATCCATTATTGCGGTCGCGAACTATAGCTGCTGCAACCTCCCTGACGCGATGGGAACGATGATCCTGCCGCACGGCTTCCACCTTCAGTGCATAGGCCAAGGCGTCCTTAAGCGTCACGTGGTACCCAAGCCTCACAGCAGCTCTAACTTCAAGGTCGCGGATGCCGTCGATGTATGTCTGCACCAGGTTCCCTTCAATGAGCGCAGGTACAGACCGGTATGCTTTTCGCACCAGCTTCTCCACCTCTAGAGCCCACTGCTGCAGGTTTTCGTTGATGCGCTGCACGCAATCTTTAAGCTGCGCACGAAAGACGTGTTCCAGGTGAGCGTCGCCATATCTCGCCTCCAATACCTCAAGAAGCTGCTCATAATTCACTTCCTCACCGAGAGCTTCCAGAACAGTTAAGGGCTGGTCTCGCAGGCCTAGTGTGAGAGCAGTCATGGCCTGACTTTTATTCCAGCCGTTCGCCTTCATAACGGCTTCAAACTGGATTTTGTAAGCTGACCAGGAAGAAGTCCCGTCGAACAGTGGCACTTTGAACCCACGTAGCGAAGGTGTTGTAGCTACTACGGGAGCTGTAATTCCATCCCCCAGTTTGAGGTCGTCCAGCGTTTTCTTCACGTTAGCCATCACGTTGTCAACCCGATTGTTCACTTGGTCGATTCGGGTTTCAGCTTTCTCGATTCGGGTTTCAGCTTTCGCGATTTGGGTTTCAGCTTCCGACAGGCGGTTGTCATGCTGAGCAACCCTATCCTTCACCTCCTTTATCTCCTTCCCGAAGGTAGCGTGAAGGTCCTCCGACGGACCTGTTCCTCCTGTCGGCGAGCCTGTTTCTCCTGTCGGCGAGCCTGTTCCTCCTGTCGGCGAGCCTGTTCCTCCTGTCGGCGAGCCAGTTCCTCCTGTCGGCGAGCCTGTTCCTCCTGCTGCTCTTTCAACCAACGGGCCTGCTCCTCCTGTCGGCGAGCCTGCTCCTGCAGCATCATCATCAGAGCACCTAAGCCAGGTGCTGCAGATGTAGGAGCTACTGACGGGCCTGCAGCTTGCGGCTGGCCATCCGATATCTGCGGCGTTGCACCACCAAATCTTCTTTGGTCCGTCTCCTGCTGGCGTTGACTTCGGGTACGGACACCCTCCGTTTCCTCCTTAGGTAAAATCGGCATGATTTTATCCCACTTCTGACACCAATTGTTACGAGCTTGAGGTTCGTGACAGTAAAAACTGCCGATTGAATTAACAAAATTTACACTTTTATTACCGAACACCAATTAAAACTTAAAAGACACTAATAATTAATCACACTGATTCACTTTATTTCGCTCCGAAGCTTCGCTTGTATCACCATATTCAATGCTGCCCCGATCGCGGCTTGCAGCGGCTTTAAATACACCTTTTTCACAGAAACATCCAGACGGTTCCAGCAAATACCGGTCCCGATCGACTAAGTGCGGAAAGTTTGAGCGTGGACTTTTCTAGAAAGCTTAATTCTTCTACCCGCCACTAGATGGCGCTTTTTTATAGAAGAGGGGGCAAACGAGCATGCGGCTCACCTGATGTTTGGCGGCTGGGATTAATCCGAACAATTCCTCAGAGCACTCCCCATGGTATATGCGAAAGAAAATGCAAAGAGAAGCAACATCTCTTCGCAGTGCCAGTGAATCGAGCCGATGAGAAAGCACTCGGTTGTTGATGATTCGAGCCGCTCTGCCCTGAATGCGGTCAAGAGGAAGGAGCTGGTACTGGGGAGCTCCAGCCCAGAGATGGGAACAGTATTCCATGTGCGGCCGAACTTGCGCCTTGTAAAGTTGCAGGCGGTGTGCCGGCATGAAATACTGTTCCGCTCTCCTGAGCACGCCAAGCTTTTTAGAGGTCAATTTGTCCTTCTCTTCCAAGTGACCACGAAACTGCACGTCACTCGGTATGTCGACGCCGAGGATTCCGATAGTGGCTGAGGCAACAAGGGGAGTGCCTTGAAACTGAGGAGATACGACAAAGGGGTTCTTTTTAGCGGTTAACGCGCAAACTTGTGTCTTCTGTGGGTTAAACTGGACTAGATTTAGTCGCCCCCAATCCGAGACTCTGTTCAGCAAAGACTCGACTTTAGACACAAGTTTGTCTCGGTACTCGGAGACGTTTTCCCGAGAAATATTGGCACGGCCGGTGTAAAGAGCATCACCAGTGCTGTCATCTGCATAGCAATGAATGTTACGGGTTTGCAACATATCATTGATATGCAGAAGAAACAGCGTTGGCGATAGCACGCAGCCTTGTGGAACACCAGCATTAAAAGGCTTGTAATCGGAGCTTGCACCGTCTACAACGACCTTGATGCTCCGATTTGCATCGCACAATTTCTCGGGAAGCCCATAGGAAGGGAGCTTCGAAAGAAGCGCTTTGTGCCAAACCCGATCGAAGGCCTTCGCAATGTCCAAACTAACGGCCAATGCCTCCCCCCTTGGACTCTACTGCCTCCGCCCATCTGTGAGTTAGGTAGACCAGATCACTAGCTGACCGACCACGGTGAAAACCGTATTGGCGATCACTAATCAGCTGGTGATCCTCAAGGTACCTCATGAGCTGGCAGTTAATAATGGACTCCATTGTTTTGGAGAACAAGGAGGTGATGGCGATAGGCCGGTAGTTGGACGGGTCTGAGCGGTCACCTAGGGATCGGGTGGACGAAAGCCGTCTTCCATGATTTTGGGACTACGTCTAGGGAGTAGGAGTACCGGAAAAGACGCGTTAAAACCGGTGCCAACTCTAGAGCACACGTCCTCAGCATAATTGGGGGGATTCCGTCAGGCCCACTCGACTTGTGGATGTCCACCGAGAGGAGTGCTTTGCGAACAGAGCGCTGTGTGAACTGCACTTCCGGCATAGAGCACTCACACCGCAGGATGGTCGGCGGCGTACACACCCCGTCATCGAGAGTAGAGTTGGACGCAAAGAAAGAGCCTAGCAGATCGGATTTATGGGCCAGTGAGTCGTCCTCCCTGTGCAGAGATGGAAGAGATGGCTAAGAGATATTCCCCTGGACAGCCTTGGCGAGAGACCAGAATGCACGGGTTCTAGAAGGAAGGCCAACTAGTTTCTCGCCAAGACTATGTGTTCTGACTTTGCCTTCGCAATGACTCTTTTGAAGGACCTAGAGGCGGAATTATACTTATTTTTTAGGTGTTTACATCCCGGGACATTGATGCGTCAGCCCAGGCTTGGTAGCACTCCAGCTGAAGTTGGACTTCTTAGTCAGAGAATTTGTCCTAAATAAAAATAATCATCGATAACTTCCAGAGTAGTGTTCTCAAATACTACCAACATAGGTGTGACACGGACATTAGTCACCTGTACTCGGACCTTTTTCATTGTAGTTTTCTTTTTTTCGAATTAGTCCCAGCCGCCAAATTGCAGGAACGCACATCGCGGCAAAACTCTCGATACCATCCTCACCATCAGGATGCTTGGCGGTCTACCACTGTACGTTTCACTAGGAGTTTTCTTCCGCGTACGACCTCTCTGTAGAACCGTTTACTACCGGCGATTTTTCAGGACCGATACGATTTAGGAACCTTCATGAAAATTACTCCTTTCTAAAAGGCTGGCAACGCACCTGCAATTCCCCTGGTATTGTAGTTGTTCATGGGCGGCGGTAGTCACTTACCATCAGGTTAGCCGTATGCTCGTTTGCCACCTCTCCTACAAAAGAAAAAAAGTTGGAATTGCTATATTCGTCTGTTTTTTTTTTATAAAACGAATGTGACAAATGAGCACACAGTCTACCTGATGATAAGTGTATGCTTTGGCCCGTAGACATCTACATTTATCTTCAATTAAAAATCAAAATGCAGATGCGTTGCCAGCCCTGAGGACTGAGATGGAATGCCTCGTTTCCATTAAAAATGGTCTCCGGTTCTCTACACTAACCGTACGAAAGCAGCATTACTACTGCAGAATTGAGCTGCTATTCTGAGAGCATGGTTCTCCCCCGACCGAGCCGATCTATTTGTGTAACAACCATAATACTGTTGCGCACTATAATTAGCGCCCGGTATATGGCGGGTGATTATTAGCGCCATCTGGTATCAAGCAGCAGAAATAGGAGCGTCAAGATCTTTCTAGAACTTTCCACCTCCAGCGCCATCTAGTATCGAATAGAAGAACTAAGCTTTCTAGAAAACTCCACACTCGAATTTTCTACACCTAGTCGGTCGGGACCGGTATTTGCTGGAATATTCTAGGTGTTTCGGTGGAAAAGGCCTATATAAAGCCGTTCAACTTACAGTTCGCGACCGGGGCGGTATTGAATTGGCGATACAAGCGAAGACTTCGGAGCGAAATAAAGTGAACTAGTGTTGTGATTAATTATTAGTGTGTTGTAAGTTTTAATTGGTATTCGGTAATTAAAGTGTCAATTTTGGTAACTCAATCGGCAGTTTTATTGTCACGAACCCTAAGCTCGTAACAATACATAAAACAGCAGCATAGCTCTCTTTACCATGAAAGATTGGTGGTCACCACATCTCGTAGAAGTCTTAAATATATCGCAATAGAGTTATGGGTTCTTACACGCTCACTGGTCTAAGAGCTCAACAACAACTCAAACAAAAAGGTGAATAAAACGATTATAAAAATTGTAGGGTATCTATTACATATTTGTCACTTAAATTTAGTACAAAATTAACACACCACAAACATTATATAACATACATACACTAACAATAACATATAACCCATTCGCTGCCAGGATTGAGTTTCTAAAAATGTTAGGGTTACAGCTTCTGTAGCAATTAACACAATAACAAAATCTTAACATATATAAATTACGTGACACGTTGTTTGTCTCTGGACTCCCTAAACTACTTGACCGATTTTAATCAAATTTGCACAGCGTGTGCAGTTTGGCCCAACTTGAGAGATAGGATAGCTTTTTTTGCCCATGAATGACCCACAATGGGTCGTCGCCTGGCAAGTTAGTTTTAATATATATATATATATATATATATATATATATATATATATATATATATATATATATATATTGACACTATAAGGCAGTACTCAACTACAATTACACCTGCTAAATGTGATCAGATGGAATTGTTTAAATAGAGAATAGGCTGGTGCTTAGCATAGGGAAGTAGAAGAAGGCTGCAACCTAATTGATAACCTGGCTGCAAATGGTGTAAAATACATACCTTTAATATATGACGGATTATAATGATAAAAAATACCTTGATTAATAACTAAAAATGTAACATAAAACAGTTTGAATAGCTTACTTCTTATTCAAATAATTTAATGTCAAATCCAATGTGCAATTTACAATTATATGTACCTATATACTACGATACCATGGCTGTGAACAGATTAAAAATACAAATAAAACCTTGGTGACAGAACATAAAAACTTTATGATTAATAACTAAAATTAACAACGGAATATTTGTAAAGCTTTCCTCTCCAAATAATTTGATGCCAAATCCACTTTGAAATCCACAGTATCTGTAGATATGTACCCAAACAATACCCTGGTTATGAAAAGGTTAAAAAAATAAATACCTTGTGTTACAGAACAAAATAATTATAAGATTAATAACTAAAACATAAAACGTAACCTTAAAATTAATAAGAAATAATATGTGCCTGCTCTGACAAAACATTTTGGAGATGGCACTACTAAAATAATTTAAAATGTTTTGAAGCTTTATTTTGTATCGCATTAAATAATTAAAAATGTAATAAATTACAATTTGGGAAGTTTTCCTTAGCCTTAAACATAGAATTCACAATGTCTTTACATATATGTCTCTACTCTCCATGTATGAGACTATTGCAAAGCATAGCTTCAGCCTAAGAACATACAGTCAATTATCGCGTTTGATATCGTTGAAAAAGTGGACATAAACGATAAATTGCTAGGGTTGTCAAAACGGGTAGTTATGAAAATATCAAAACTGATTTTATTTTATTTCAGGTTTAATCAAATTCCTATGTATGTGCAACTGATGAAACTTTAATTACTTGAAATGAGGGCGACCCATAGTTTTATACTACACATGTAGTGTGAACCATCTTAATTTTTTTGCGTGACAGGACAACCCTAACAGACAGCCGTAGCCGTAAGTCACTCGGGAGTGCTCCGGCGCGTCCAGGTGCCTTCGATGACGGACTGTTAGTAGTACTTAGACTGTGCCATAGGTTCTAAATAATAAGAGCTAAAATTTTTAACTTTTTTGTTTCTTTTTTTTTTAATGCTAATCCTGATGCCTCTCAAACATAACAACCCCATTCGATTCGATTTATAAGATCGTGCATTGTAACGATAAAATAAAATAAGTATACCCCATATTATCCCTTGGGTGTCAAAAGGCATAAAAGAGGACATGGAGCATCTTTCTTAGAACTCAAAATAATAGTTATATAACTCAAGATAATAGTAACAACTTAGTTGCTAACCCGCCTAACAAATGTGGCAATCTATTTTGCAAACCTATGTTCAGTAGTGAATAAAATAAGGATGAACGATATTATATTACGTATGCCCAATGTATATTACCGGAACGAAAGTCTAGCGTTGACCGTTACTGCTCATAAATCGAACATAAGTTACGGGGCAGGCGTGCGTGTCGTTCAAGCGCGCTAATTGGCTACTGCTATTTGCGTACGACTACAGCTATTGGCGTACTGATATGACACGCGCAGCTATCCCCTTCACGTCTCGTTCAGCGCTAGACTAACGTGCCGCGACTTGTAACAGAAGCACTCACTCTGCTTAAACTAGTATATCGGTCAAACATTATGTCGAGTGTCAACTTCAGAGCAAACTCGGAAGCCTAAATGACGCGCATTTCTAATTTGAACGAGGGAAATTTCTAGAAATTACTATTATTATGAAAAAAACATAAATTTTGTAATTCTACAAAAATACTATTAGTGGTGCGATTGTGTAGTTCGGATGGGAATCTTAATTGGCTTTGTTTTGACGTATTTTTAACATGTTTAAATTTGTAAGTTTACCGGTATGTAAGTATGAATATAATGGAATATTATAATCCAATTTCAACCCAATTACTGACGTCTGAATAATCTGAAATTTCAGAGGCGTTTTAAGGAACGATGACGATATAACGTCATGATAATGACCTAGTATTGACCTAGTATTGACCTAGTATTCTCAAAAGGATCATCACAGTTCATGACTACTGCATGTTGTTTTAGTCTTTTGATAATTTAAGGACAGTGTTTCATAACGCACAGGTCACGATTGATGTCCTACAGACCGTTATTCGTTCACGGCGGCCAGCCTTGACAGAGACCAGCCATCTGCGCAGGACAGAATTACTGGAGACAGATCTCCTAACAGTCGTGTCGGATTACCGACCGTGTCCCTCCTGTGCTTGCGTACACACTTGTGCACTATAATACTTTTTTTACTTTTATTAAAAACGGTACCATAGGGGCAGTTTACATACATAATTTTCACAAGAACAAGCATCGAGACCCGGAACAATTATCTGTATTTAATACAAATACTTGTTCCGTGCGGGATACGAACCACTGCGCCACGGAGCCGTCAATTCTGTACTGCGCAGATGGCTAGCCTCCGTTGAGACTGGCCGCCGTGACAGAAATTCATTTTGGAGGATATTATTACTTTGACTAATAAGCTTCACGATTGGAAATGATTGAGTGCATACATATGGCACATTATTTTCTAGAACAGACGTTTCTATGGATTAAAAAATAAAAATGTACACATATAAATTGTAAATGAAAAACAGAGTCAAACATAACTATTTTTTTGATTCGATAATTTTTAATCAATGTCTAATGCGATGTCAGCCGTGTAGTGGCGGAGTAAGAATATCCACTACTTCAGATCATCCCGGGGGTGTCGTAAGACGCGACAGAGGGGAACAAAGCAGATGGGCAGCAGCATTTTGCTAATAATGACTAAAACTAAATATAGTATTGCGGTTGCCAACCCGCTTGCCAAGCGTGGCAACTATGACAAATATCCCCCCTGTGAGATAATCTATGGGAGAGGCCAATGTAGCAGTCGACTTTAATAGGCTGTAATGGAACGAAATACCACATCAATGGCTCCAACAGCCATCGGGGTATCTCATTTTTGCATAGACAGAGAAACCTATAGACTAATGATCAGCGTGGCCTCGAGTGAGAAAGGACGATAACGAATTTTTAGGTTATACAATAATCTTTATGACTTTAAAACACATTTAGATAAAAAATTTAATTGTTCTAAGAACTGAACTGAATAAGATTCACCCATCTTAGGCTCACAAAACACTTTTTTCTCACTTAAACCAACTTGTGAACTCCTTAAATCGCTACGCTTTCAAAGTTGTTTAGCAAACTGTAGAGTTTGCTAAACAAAAAAACCGGCACGGTGAAAGGGACAAACAATCACACCGCTCTATCTCATTTCTATGCAAGACGTGTGCATAAATCTATCTTTTTCGTGTGCGAATGCGAAAGAAGGCGTCAATTTGTCTATAGGTTTCTCTGTCTACGCATTTTTGGTTGGAAGTTTTGAATTTTGTAATACATGGAAAACTCGAATTTGATTCCCGCCGGTACTACTTTTCGAAACCTGCATGCAAAGCCCAACAATATACATTACACTCTCTTTCTCAGCAGCTTCTTAATCTAGAAGTGGGTTGTTGTAAACTCACTGTTACTTTATTTCAAAATTGTAATTTAAAATCAGCCAAGATGTTATAAGTGTTGGAATAAGCACATATATGTACATGATTACAAATCTAATCATATCTCTTTTTTTATCATTCAAATCCTTTAAGAGAATTATACAACATGTAAAAAAAACCTGTTCTGTATGTGAGCTTGATTTTATGACTTTTTTCATGTAAACCTTATTTAGAGGATAATGGAACAAACGATTTTGTTTTTAATTTTCCACTAAAACAATTGAATATACCACGTTTTTTCTCATAGTTCTACGTTGGCACCTGATTCTGAGCTATAGCTTAAAATTTGAGTTGCAAGATTCCACTCATAACGACAGACAGGCAAACAAACATAAACGTGGTAAAATCCTATGAAACGGAGAGCTTAGGGTCGGCCCACACGTACCACAACTATACCACATCGCAGCAACAAAATGTAGTCACGTGTGAATAGGGTCGCTGCAGCTTTTTGCAGTTGCATTGTGGTAGCGTAGTAACCCTAGTCGTTGCGTCGACGCAATGTTGCGTTTGAGGTGTGGCCGGCCGCTAGTTCCGTGCGATTCTGTAGTGGTTGCGTAGTGGTCGGTAACACTAAAGCAGTCGTCAATGACGGCAAAATGTGGTACACGTAAATTGTACTATTCATTTCTAATACAAAATCGCCCGCCCACGTGTTGTGGTTGTAGTACGTGTGGATAGATACTGAGATGGCAAAATATACGATACGTGCGACCGTTGAGTAACAATATCTAAAAGTTACGACTTTAATTTCTGTTGACTCTGCTTCATTTATCACTTTATTGTTCGTTCATCACTCCCATATAGACACATCAATATCTTAAAGTATACTGACAGGCACAAGACACGACTCACCATGATTTCTTTAAGTAAATAATTTCGAAATTATATCTGCGTTCATTTTCTACCAGGAACATTCGTCAAAACCCTACTTCTTGGCCTAGCAATACTACGTTACATGGCCATGACTGCTGTTGAAGTCAGGAATAGCCTTGCTGAAGTTCGAGATGTGCATGTAAGTGACACAACTGTAAGGAGATGTTTCAATGAAACTCATATCATGGTCAGAAGACCTGCACATGGCCCAGAGCTTACCAGGCAGAATCGAGTCAGCTGACTTGCATTCGCACTTTAACATTTATTTACTAATATTTTAAAAACAGTGTGACAGTACATGCCGGCTTACAGTATGCCCAAAACGTCAGAATGGCTTTATTAAAACATGTGAATTGGGATATGGAAGTAGTGTTCACAGATGAGTCCCGATTTTATTTATGAGTTTTGTTTTTAGCATATTCTCTGCCAAAGAATAACTTAAATAATACTTATCAATAAGAAACGATACCAAAAAAATTTCTAAGACCATTAATTACTTAAAATTCAAAGTGAGTAGTTTTTTGTGCCGGTCTGTGTAGTTGCTTTTGATTAGAGTACAACGTTTCGCAGAGTCCGCCGATAAATGTTCAAAAAGGTGTTACCAGATTTTATTTGTTTCCAGAACATAATAATATGATCGTATTTTTATTTATTTTTTTGTAATAATATTGCTGTAACAATGTTCCCCTTTCGGGTTGGGATAGGATTTTTTTACATATTGTACACTACTTATGAACGTAAATCTGTAGAAACAACCCACAAAAGAAAAAAACTGTGTAAGAATTTTTAGAGATAAAAAGTACTTATGGAATGGAAACTCACCTCAACAGTACCAAGTAACACATTTGCACTAAAATTATAAAACGCAATAAAATTGTACCATCAGAATTAAAACATCATTAAAATGTACAGTCTGATAAATACAGGTCCACCAAGTTAGTTTACATAGTTTGTATCATTTAGCATCAAAGTGTTTTAGCAGACGCATATATTAAAATATCACAAAATATAACCCAATAACTCAAGAAATTGTTAACGCACCATTTGACTTACAACTTACACTTAAAGCACTAGATTTAAAACCTAGAACTCTATTGGTACTTCTTGTATAACTAATTTATAACCTAAACTCTGTACACATGACTTTAAATCGTTGATATGGTTGATCTTTTCAGGTATAGGGTCTGTTATAATCTGATGGTCGTATTCGGTTAACTCAACAATTGGGGCCGGGATGTCAAAATCGACACCTACTGCATAATCATCATCTTCTATGTTTAATTCCTCTAGTCCATTACTTGCACCTTGGAGGTTATCAAACTGTATTTCCGGTCTAGCATCATCAAATGGCATTTCCGGTATGTTCATACGAATACAATTGTGTGACTGCAATAAAGAGGGCCACACAAATGTTTCTTCGCAAATGTCGCACCTTAGATTGTTGTTCGGGAAATGCTGTGTCGCTTTGTGTCTTGCCAAAGTGTAGTTTGAAGAGTAGTATTTTCCACAGATCTGAAATAATGAAAAATTAACGATTAATCAGTTAGTCCGTTATCAAGCGCTTTTCTTCTTTATAAACGCTTAAAAGTCTACTCGTCTTTTCAGTTTTTTAATGCCCGGCGATGGAGAGTGGCTTTAAAGATGCTCACATCTAGGGCTGTGATTATTCACGATTAATTTCATTTAGAAAGAACCATGTCTAACCACAACCCAAAAAGATTATACTGTCATCAACATCCTGTATATATGATCCATGAGCAGTGCGTCCCGCAATAGGAGGTCACGCACTTAACAAATATTAAATGTCCTCATATTTGTTATTGTCAATAAATATGAGAGTGAGGGTGAGGAGGATGAGGCACATGGTAGAGTTTGTATAAATTTATGATTGTATGTTAATGTAATAACTAATTAATATATGTAATGTGTGTAATTAACAAATAAATAAATCAAGTCATAAGATCTTTCGTATTAGTGATAGTATATACCTATAAACTGATTACATTTGTTGCTAAATGAGCGACAAGCCGATAGCACAGACTCGGCTCCTCGCCGTGGTAGCGGCGTTAAATATACCACCCCATTCGCACCATGAGGAATCAAAGTAAAGAAATGGCCCCGAGTTCCCGGCGCCCCTTTAATGGGGCAGGGGTGCGAAGAATCTCCGGGAGGAAAACCGGCGACGAGGCTCGCCACCCGTCACGTTCTGTCTCCCGGAGGGGCGAAAAGTGGATTGCAGAGGCCCGTCTGGCTACGTTGAATGTATGTGGAGCAATGAATGATAAAATGGGTGAAGTATGCGAGGTGATGTATGATAGAGGAATAGATTTGTTATGTGTAAATGAGACGAAACGGAAGGGGAAGGATGTCACTACACATGGCATGTATACCGCATACTGGTCTGGTGTAGACGAGCTCGAGCGGGCATGCCAGGGAGTAGGGATCATCCTATCAGAAAGAATGGTGCAATGTGTGAAAGAGTATGAATGTGTAAGCCCAAGACTGCTATGGATACGATTGAAAGTGGGCTTAAAGAAGTTGTTTGTACTAGGGGTCTACGCCCCAGACATGTCTAAGCCCACTCATATCCGAGAGCAGTTTTGGGAAATGGTAAGGATGGTATTAATGAAATGTAAGGGAAATGAAAATGTTGTTATGCTAGGAGATTTTAATGGAAGAGTTGGGGTGAGGAGGCTTGGTTATGAAAGGATATTGGGAACGTTTGGTGATGAAAGTATAAATGAGAATGGTGAAAGCCTCCTCACTGTATGTATGGAAAAGAATCTTTTTGTGACGAACACTTTCTTTCGCCACAAGAGGATTCACATGTACACTTGGGAAAGAGGTGATGATAGAAGCATGATAGATTTCATAATTGTGGATGAAAGATTGAGGGGCGCAGTGGTGGATACAAGGGTTTACCGGGGGTCAAACGTAGGAACGGATCATTTTTTGGTTTTATGCCGAATTAATGGTCTATTCAGGCGGTGGCGCCATCGGTCATCCGTGTCTACCACTGCGTTACAGCGTATTAGAACAGAAAGATTACAAGATGAAGGTGAGAAAAACAAGTTTAAATGTAGACTGAAAGAAAACGTAAGTGGTTTGGATGAATTATGTATGAATGAGTTGGACTTGGAGAATGTATGGCAAAATGTTCAGAAAGGTTTAGTAGATGCAGCTACCGAAGTATGTGGTGTTAGTAAAAGAAAGAATGAAAGGAAAAATAATACGTTATGGTGGGATGATGAGATACGTACGGAAGTTGAAGCAAAGAAGAGAGCATGGCTAGATTTACTAGCAACTAAGGCTGGTAATTCAAGCGGTACGAATGATGATTTTGAAAGAAAAAAGGCAGTCTTTAGACATCTAAATAAAAGAGTAAAAGAAGTAGTTGAAAGGAAAAAGCAAGAAAGAACGGATAAGAATGATAGAAGAATATCGGATAACTTCCAGGCAAATATTAAAATGTTCTGGAAACTCGTAAGAACTGCCAGGGGATGTTCAAAACAGCCTATAATGAATGCTATAAGAGATGAGAATGGCTATATTCTGAATGATGAAGTTTTGAGTTTAAAGAGATGGAAGGAATATTTTGAAAGCATGTTTATGAGTGAGGAGACAACGTATGAACTGAATGAAATAGGAACTCCGAAAGAAGAGGAAGAAGGTAGCGAGATAAGTATAGATGAAATAATGAAAGCAATGAGAAGCATGAAAGCAGGTAAGGCTGCCGGATATGATAGAGTTTCACTCGAAATGCTAAGGGCTGGAGAGGAAGTGGTGGCAGGCCTGCTGCACACCTTGTTTAATTTATGCTGGGAACTGAAGCGGGTACCGGGAGACTGGTGCAAAGCCGTGATAGTCCCAGTATATAAGGGAAAAGGGTCGCAGCAGGACTGTAAAAACTACCGCGGTATCAGCCTTCTTAGCATCGTGGGAAAACTGTATGCCAAGGTACTAATTGAAAGGGTCATGAAAGAAACCGATGGAAAAATTTGGGATGTGCAAGCGGGATTTAGAAAGGGAATGGGATGTACAGATCAAGTCTTCTCCATGCGCATGATCGCGGAGAAGTTTTTGGCCAAAAACCAAAAGGTTTTTTGTGCGTTCATGGACTTGGAGAAGGCCTATGACAGAGTGGATAGGAATGTGCTATGGCAAACACTGAACTCATTTGGGTTGAGCGCTGGCTTGATACAGGCATTGGAATCTCTTTATAGGGACTCTAGTGCTTGTGTTAGGATCAACGGGGTCTACTCGGACTGGTTTGGCATCCATAAAGGTGTCAGACAGGGCTGTGTGGCTTCCCCGTGGTTGTTCAACCTATTTATGGACAGTTGTTTGCAAAATTTGAAAGTTGAAGAATGCGGATTAAGAATGGGTGAGTTAACCATCAAATGCCTTTTGTACGCCGATGATCAAGTTATTCTTGCGTCGTCGGCGGCTGAGTTGCAAATGATGGTTACATTAATGAACAGATCATTAAAAGAAAGGGGTATGAAAGTGAACGCAAGTAAGACAAAAATTATGGTTTTTGAAAGAGATGAAAGTAAAACGATATGTGAAATAAGAATAGAAGGGGAGTTGATCGAGCAAGTAGATGAGTTTGTATATTTGGGTTGCGTATTTAGCAGGGATGGGAGATATGATAAGGATATAGAACGACGAGTGAACGCAGGAAACAGAGTAAATGGAGCCCTGCACTCTATTGTGAAGAGTCAAAATGTGTCAAAAAAGGCACGTATGGCAATTCACAATGCTGTGTTGGTCCCTACTTTAACGTATGGTAGTGAAAGTTGGGTATGGCAGAAGAAGCACGAGAGTAGAATAAATGCAGTAGAAATGAGGTCGTTAAGGAGTATGTTAGGGCTGAATCTGAATGACAGGGTGAAAAATTGTGTGATAAGAGAAGAGTGTGGTTTGCAAGATGATGTTGTGACCAGGATTAAGAAAGGAATGCTTCGGTGGTTTGGTCATGTGGAAAGAATGGATGAGGAAAGAGTGACAAAGAAAATTTATGTTGCAGAAGTGAATGGCAGAGTCGGAAAGGGACGTCCTAGGCGAAAATTTATCGACCAAATTGGCGATTTATTGAAAACGGGCCAAATTAGGAGTACCCTTAACCGACGAGCATGCATGCGTAGGTGTATGGATGTGAAGGAGGCGAGAGAGGTGTGTCAGGATCGTGCCAAATGGAAGTCTGTAGTCTCTGCCTACCCCTCTGGGTGACAGGCGTGAGTGTTTATGATTTATGATTACATTTATATATACAGGGTTATTTTGCAAAGACCAGCCAAATTAAAAAAGCCACGCTGCAGCTATATTATGGTTGTAGCATGAATGGGTCGGCTCGACCGAAAAAGGACCACATTCTTACAGAATACCAGCGTAAAAGAGCAGTTTAATACTGCTGTGTTTTGTATGGTGAGTGTAGAGATCTGGAGACCCTTTTTTACTGGAAATGAGGCATTCCACCTTAGTTCTCAGGGGTGACAATGCACCTGCGTTCCAATTCTTAATCGAGGATAAATTTAGATGTCTATGGGCCACAGCATCCACTTATCATCAGGTGGACTGCGTGCTTGTTCATCACCGCTATTCTATAAAAAAAAGTAAATAAGTAATATAAATTATAGAAAAGGACTCTCGAGAGATCAGCAAATAGTTAGATGGTTATAGAAAGAAGAAAACAATGATTTGGAAGAATCGTTGGACTGCTAAGGCTCTGATTATGAAGATTATGAGCTCCAAGATAGTTTGAAGTATATTCTAAGCAAGACTACATATCTAATTTTGAAGAAGTTCAAGAACTAAATATGCAGTCTTCTCACGACAGGGATGTTTCATTTGAACATTTAAGTCCTATCTACGTCCCGAAGCTGGACACAAGCCTCCTCTTTTCTAAGTGTTTTAGAGTAAGGAAATGTCCGCCGCGCTGCCTCTCTTTGAAATATTTTTTTCTTATTTCTCAGACACGCAGGTTTCCTCACGATGTTTTCGTTCACCACCGAACACATGAAAAATCAGCACTTAATATTACAATTAACAATTTCATTAGTGCTGGTGGGATGGCGAGCATCCCGGATTCAAGGGTTGCTCGTGTTAAAATTAACCTGAAGTTAGAGCACTGTTAGTATTACTGTACTTAATTGGCACACAAAAATCATGCCATAATATAAAAATTGAAGATGTATTCTCAGCTGATGGAACCAGTATGGATATTGTAAGGGCAGTAATGTTTATTATGAGATTTAGATTTCTTTTGCGCTGTTTGAGGTTTGACAATGATATAACAGAGCAGGAAAAGACACAAAGTCATAATGTATAAGTTAATAAATATTTCAAGAAAACAATGCGTTTACTGGCCAAAAACATTTAACTACATACTGTACATGTCGGCAAAACATATGCCCAAGACATTTGGTGTCGATTTGCATCAGTTGTTTGGAAGAGAATGCCGAGTAAAAAAAATTAAGCATTTTTTTTGTTATATTTTTATGTAGAAGTTACCAAACATTAACCAAAATACTCGTTTTTTTTTTCATGATAATGACTAATGCTAAATTAAAATTATTACAAAATTAACCACGTATTTTGTATTCTATCTGCTATTATAAATAAAACATTATTTATAATAGCAGATTTATAAAATGTAAGAAATCAAAAAAAGGCTTTCACAGACCCCACGCGAAGGACAATATTACATAAATAAGCACAACCAACCTACAGTTAACAGAAGCCAGATTTTTTTTGATATTACAGACTTTTTAATTTTATATGTATTGATAATAACCATTACCGTTACAGCCTATTAAAGTCCACTGTTGAACATGCCCCCCCCTCCCTAAATTGCCTCATAGGGGCGATATTTGTCACGGTTTGGTAAGCGGGTTGGCCGCAGTTTTTTATTTTTAGTTGTGATTAACAAGATGCTGCTGCCCATCTCCTGATTTGTTACCCTCTGTCACCTCTTACGACACTCACAGATTATATGGGTAATGGATATTCTTACACCACCACTGCATAGAAATGTTAATGAAAATATTTCATTTATTTAGTATTAGAGTATATTAAAATACAAACCTCACAATTAAACCTTGATAGTATAGTCTTTTTAGATCTTGGATCCACTATAGCCTTTTTGGGTGGGTTCATGTAATCTATCGGTTGAACGTGCAAACCAACAGCTTCGTTATTATAAGGCTGTGGGCTTGGCGAGGGTATAGAGTTAGCAAGAAAGGTTTTTAATCGACTGTCAATGACAATATTCTGGTCCACAACATGGATTTGCATGCTTTCAGACAAATTCTGCTTAGAACTTGACACTTGTTCTAGTGATTTTTCATTATTTGTATCAATTATCTCATCTACAGCTATTGGTAAAGTTGTGTTAGGCACATTCTCATTAATATCGCTTTCTTTTTCTGTGACTAAATTGTCTTTAATGGTAATATTTTCCCTTAATTGAGAATTGTCACTTGTTTTTAGGAAATGTGACCACTTGTGCTGCAGCATATCAGTTTCCTTATCAAACTTCTTCAAGCACTGATCACAAAAGTAAAAATCTTTGTAACCTGTCATTGCACGGTTGCTTAAATCAGGCAGAACAGAGACATGTGATTCTATCAAATCCTTCTCAACAGAACTCTCCTCACAGAAGTTACACAGGTAAAGTCTATCACTTCCCAGGTTACGAAGGGTATATAATACTTCTGGACGCTTGTCCGAATGTAAAAATGAGATGTGGTGTGCTACAGCACATTTAGTTTCAAACTGATCTTTACATATATCACAAACGAAACAGCTACTGATGTGTTCGTAGCTATGGTCCTTTAAATCCATAAATTGAAAGTAATTCTCCTTGCACGTCTTACAATTGTACATTTTAACATTACGACATATGTTACGTTTATGTTCTAAATATTCAGCCTTAGTAGGTAGTAACAAACCACAGGAATCACAATGCAATTTAATGTGAGTTTTGAAATATATTCTGTCAATAAACTTGTTGGAGCAGTAGTTACAAATGTAAAATTTACGTTTCTTATGCTTCTGCTTTATATGCTTCTTTAAAAGTTTATAGCCTGTGAATATTTTTGTGCATTTCTTGCATCTGTGGTACTCCTGAACTTCATGCACAATTATATGATCAGAGAAACTTACCCGCTTCTGTGGCTGGGGTTTTTCAACCGTATTATGTTTCTTTGCCAGATGATTTTGCAATCGTTTAACACTTTTGTATGTTTTACTGCAAGAATTGCAATTGTAATATACAATCCCACACTTACTTGCACTTGAATTATAGGGGTTATTACTAGCAATTTTACTTATCCCATACTTCAACTTTTCCAAATCATCACGCACTAAAACCACTGAACATAATAGTGACAACTTATTCAAGTCTGGCTTGATGGATCCACTATCAGCCTCTGAAGAGACTACGTTGTGTTTATAACTCACTCGACTATCATTTAGGAAAGGTTTAATATTTAATCGGTCAAGCACAACAACTGGTTGCTTTCTGAAACCTCTAAAAATCTTTTCATTCGATAAAATTTCTTCCTTGATTTCCAGCGCCATCGCTTGTTCTCCCGCCACAAAGGTTTCCAGTGAGTGGGGCAAATTGGCTTTTGCCTCATTTTCACGCGACATAGGAATACAATTAAGTGTATGAAAACAAGATGAAATAATATAAACAGAATTACATTTAATTTAATGGTTAATAACGTCAACAAATAAACATGTCATACAATTTCAGGATTTATCAAAGAGTATAGTAACTGGTCGTAACCATTATGATTATAGTGTGTGGTGTGATAAATAGGGATCCGCAAAAAGTATCGATACTTTTAGTTCGATACCTAGTATTTTTGTACTCGATACTTTTATTAGAATATTTTACTAAGTATCGATACTTTCTTAGTTACTCGATACTTTTGTCCTTAACTAAATTGTCAGATAAAAGTCAGTTGACAGTACTTACTTTTCCGATGAATAGCATCGTCCCTCTCGATGGAGTAAGGATTTCGGGGGGAAACCCTATTATAGTTGGAATAATGCATGTCTGACCAGGTAAATACATTTTAAACATTTACTAGAAATATCTCGTAATTTTGATGAATAAATATTATATGTAATGAAATCAAAATGCTAAATATTTGGGTTTAAATGAGTTTCATTTGTATATTTATGTTGTTTAAGTAAAGTCTACCTATCAGTCATAAATAATGAGAGTAGAAGACTATTATATTATTGGCAATATTGACTGATCGGTGTTAAGCATATAAAAGTGAATTTTATTGTTTTCAACTTCTGGTTCCGGTGCTCTGCTTGGTTTGCTTCCTCAGAATGCCACCTCCTGGCGGATGACAAAGTGATGTGTGGAAATATTTTAGGAAAGTTTATCAAAATTCAGCGCAATGTAAAATTAGCTATAGTTATGAAGTCTCGCGGTAATACTTCTAACATGAAAAATAAAGTAAGTAAAATTAAACAAACGGATAAGATTATTATCAATTGGGTGTGTTCTTACGAAAATAAATACCCTGTGGAAAAAGCCTAATAGATTCAAATAAAATACGATGTTTGGTTGGAAGTTATTGTTTTTTTAGATTTACTAAATCGGACCAAAAATTAATATTAAAATTAATATTAAAAAAACTGAAGGTAGCCGGACTAACTATGACATTGGGACGTCAAACATCTCAGTCCCCCCCCCGTGACCATGGGTGCTGTAAAGCACCCGAAACGTTGGGATAATAATAAAAATAAATTAAAGTAATTAAACGCGATAAAATCCGTAAATAATAGTTTTATTCAATAGTTAAACTGCTTTAAAGATTGCGGCTGAGACGTCTCCATCCGTGCATCCAACTTCGGGCGGAGTAGCACGGATTCAGGAGGGTTCACTCTACAGTTACACAGCTGACCAGAGTACTGCACCTGCTTGCGACAGAGTACAATCGTAGCCGCATATCGTTGGGCGTCCTTCTCGACATAGAGAAGGTGTTCGACAGGGTGTGGCACTCAGGATTACTATACAAACTGTACGATCAGACCAGTGTCCCTCCTGCTATGTTGCGGCTAGTGGCGTCTTTCCCGGAAGACAGAAAGTTCTACGTCTGCGTAGAGGACGCCGAATCCTCAACACGAACCATCAGAGCCGGCGTTCCACAGGGCAGCTGTTTGTCTCCAGTCCTGTACGCGCCTTATACTAATGACATCCCGTCACTGATAGGACAGCTGCGTGAATGGGAGGACGACGTGGAACTGGCATTATATGCGGACGATAGCGCCTATTTCACCTCGTCCAGAAGAGCCCACATCGCCTGGATTAGTGGAGGATGATCGTCAACGTTGGTAAGACGACCGTTCTGCTCACTCGCCGCCTAAGAAAATTCCCACCACCGTTGACACTAAGAGGCCAGAATATTGCATACGAAAAGGCCGTGCCCTATCTGGGGTGCCGGATTGACGTGATGGGTATTCGCAAAGCATGCGCGGGCGATGCACCGTCCAGTCCTGGCATCCAAGCTGCCGATCAAAACGAAGATCCGGATATACAAAACATACATCAGACCGATTACCACCTACACTGATCCGGCCTCGTACGTACTTCTGAGCGAGCCTCTGAGGCAGCGACTGCAGGCCCAGCAGAACCAAGCATTAAGGACAATCGACGGAGCAGGTGACTACGTCCGGAACGACGTCATAGAGGCCAATCGGAAAGTCAAAACCATCCAAAACTTTGTGGCCGGGCTGGCGCATGGCATGTTCGACCACGCCGACAACGGGCCACATGGACACCTTAATGGCTTCGCGCCGTTACACACTCGGCCCCCGGACGGGCGAACTTATCCAAGAGAACTCCTCTCTATATAGATTAGAGATTTGAGTCAAGCCCACAATGCCGCAAACAGGCCAACATCGACTTTTAAAACAGACAATCTCTCTTTATTATGATTAACCGATTACGGCGAAACCAATTTTTATGACACCAATAAGAATTGCACTATCCATAAATGCCTAACTAAAGGCTTCCAGGACTGGCCCATAGTCGTGGGTCATGAAGAAAATCCGGGTAATGGGGGCATACCCCAAGGCCCGGGACCTGCAGGGCCTAAGAAACCCTCGCAGACAACACTGAGCTCGCAGTTCGTTCGAAATCTCCACTGCAGTTAAGTTCGAAAAATCTCCGGTTCAAAATCAAGATTCAAAAGAGCTAAAGTTAGGGAAAGTGAAGAAAATATACAATACACATATTTGATGTCTAAACCGAGACTTAGCGTGGACACGTAATCTCAGGCATCAATTACCTTTTAAGGAGAGGCGTGTGTGTTTCAGAAGTAGGCGTTATCAAAGGGTGCGTCCGCTGCGTTGTCTCGAACCCAACGTAGTGTGACTTAGATCGACGAGCAAGGAACTGGAAGACTCGCCAGATTGCTACTATGACAGCCAGAGTGAGGGGTTTTGGTTGATCATCAATTCAGAAACACCCTCAATCCTCTATATGTATATACATTGAAAAATAATAATAATGGATTCATTGGATTTTATCTGGTACATGAATGAAAAATCGGATTGTATCATTATTACTAATTAATTATGATCCACAATTACGATACTAGAATTTACCGACAGCGTGAATGAGACTCTATCGAATATGTGAGGATTATGATTAGAAAAAATGTAAGGAAAAGCAAAATAAAGTATCGGCAGTTCCGACTTATTGTTTTGGTAAAGAGATTACTAATGAGTTCATAATGGTTTTTGTGAGAAGTTAACAGTTATATAATATATCAGATAATCCGAATCAGAAGACGATCAGATTGTATGGAGTTGATCGAAATACAGATTTTTCATTCGCGTACAGTTTAAAACAGCAACTGCGGATAAAGTTAATTGCTTTAATTCGTAATAATATATATTAAATCGGAAATTACGCAGCTGATTAGAATCTTTGAGAAAAAAAATCCAAATACATTTTTCCATGAACTGTTTAAAAATAGTAATTATTTGATAAATTACTTTTTGTCAGATTGCGATGTACAAGATTGTGGGTTCATTAATTAGTTGTTGGTTCCTATATTTTGTAGCATAATTTTGAATGAATATAAATTGAACCATTATTGTGTAGTTTCTTGTGATTTCTAATATTTTATAAATATTACTCGATACCAAGTAATATCGATAATATCGATTCGATACTTTTGAGTTCATAATTTTATCGATATCGATACGTTTTATTCGATACGTGGTATGGAGTAGTTATCGACATTTTTAAAAATATGCGATGCCCTAGTGATAAAGACTACATTAATATATGTGATAAAATTGTTCAAAACGGCTATAAATCAATAGCACTCTACAGACTATCTATATTTCGGGCTATTAAATTGCTATGTTATTGCGCGCAGTTTATAAGAAAGCGTTTGGGAGGCCGGCAAGCGCATTTTAGACTAAAATAAAATAAATCAGTAAAACAAAACAATGGACATTCTTTCAAACTTTTTAGATGTTTAGGCATTTAGGCAAACGACTATCTATAGTCAATTTAAACGTTATTTTAACCTTGATGTAAATTATAAATCAATTAAAGGCGTATTTAAAAGTGTATTAATTGCATAAAAAAGAATCAACTATTTACACACACTATTATAAACACTTGGTATTATATACACTGTATTTTATTTACATTTAAAACATTAGCTAGGTTACTTTTGTAGCAGACAACCGTGTCCTTCGATCGCTTATAAATATACATTATAAACTAACTAAACAATGTCTAACACTAAATTAGGTCGTGCGCGATGAATAGCGTACCTGATGAATAGTGTCTACTATTATACCAACAGCGCTGCTGTTAGAACTATTTGCCGGGTATTAATAGCTCCATGGCGGCTATTTACATACCACGTGCTATGTGCTATGGAAAAATAGCGCGCTATAATAATGCGCTATGTGCTATATTAACCACCTTTATAGTTCCGACGTTCAGAGAAAGCGTTCCTGACACCTATCAGTTAGTCACGACTAGTGATGGGCACAACATAACACTGAGTTCGTTACCGTTCCTCCAAAATGAACCGCCGCGCCGCGTTAATTTTAAGATTATTTTTCGTTTTAAATTGGCGGAATCATTTATAATTTATATTTTAGTAATTTAAGTGGAAACCAAAAAAGGTAATATGAATATAATAAAATTGTTTTATTTATTCTTTGTTACAAAGTTACAATCTGTATTTCTATGCAATAAAGTACATTGAATTGAATGTGCGTACAGAATATTAATCAGACTCCGATTCGCTTGAGGAGGTGGTGTCTTCATCATCATCTTCGCCTACATGTATAATTATATTATTATCAATAACAGAATCAATCCTGATATCTCGGTCAAAATGTTCCACAATCAGGTTTTTAGTCTTCTCAACAACCTTTGCCCAGTCATCTCTTGTGACTTCCCCGCAGGCTACTTTTAATAGGGTCATTATCTTTTTCGTACTGAATGGCGGGGAACTATTGTGGCGGCGTAATCTTTTATTTGAGCCCAGATTAGCTCAATCGCGTTATATTGGCAATGATACCGTGGAATTCTTAGAACGCGATGACCGTACTCCAGAGCCATTCATTCGTATCGCACATTTGCCGCTTTATTTTCTTTAACTAATTTAATTAGCTCTGGTTTTAGCATCTGCATATTTGCGTCAATGCCTTTTGCTTGTAACCAAGCCACCATTTATTCTTTTTTATTAGCTTGGGTAGGTGGTTTCTGTATTTGAAACGAGTGATAGGAGGCATTATCCATGAATATTACAGAAGACCCTGGTAGGCTGGGCAAAAGCACGTTCTGGAACCACTCTTTAAATGTAGTGGCATTCATTTCCTCGTGGTAGTCATTTGTGGTTTTTGATTGAAATGCCAGTAACACGTTCTCCACAAAGCCGTATTTTGCAGAACCTGCGTGGCATATTATCAGACGGGCCCTCTTACCCATTGGTACTTTCGACGTCGACGCTTGTGTATCATCCGTCCAAGAACGGGAAACCGTGTGATTGGCGTTTAGCCATGTCTCGTCAATGAACACGACATTATCCCAGTTATCAATATTTTTTGCTTCTCTCAAAAAACTTATCCGTTTTAAAATTATGTCGTATCGTTCTAATAAAATTTTTCTTTTGTCTGTTTTTTTATACAAAAAACAAATATCTTTTAAGATTTTGGTTAAAGCAGTTTTTACCCCCGCTAAACAGTCCAGCTTCTCTTAACGATGCCAAAAGCTTCTTCCTGTTGAGAAATTCATTTCTGGAGTAGTAACCATATATATGATTTCTGATTGCATCGGCGTCAAAGGTGTCAATATCTGTCACGGGTTTAGTTCTACTTTTCTTCTTCGGAGTACGTAAAATATTATCTTCCGTGCCAGTAGAGCCGAACTTTTCTTTATTAATATTTGTTATCGTTCGTTTGCTAACTCCAAGCGCCTGAGAGACGCGTTCTTGTACTTGTTCGACAGGTAACAGGGGTCCGCCATTTTGCCGCTCCTGCTCAAAGTAATCTCGCAGCTTGATGATTAACTCACGGGCTCCACTTTTCAATGTTTGTTCACGTTTAGGCATTATTATGCACCAAAAGTAAAAAGAACGCAATACAAAACACAATCGAAGTCCGATTTAGCGCCGATGTCAGTTTGAAAAGCAGAAACAGTCCATTAAACGAAAGCCAACAAACGAATTAAACGAAAACATTAAACGAATCAAATAAAAACAGATCGAAAACACTTGAAGAACGTGGTCTATGCGCATGAAACGACAACAGACGACTGTTTTAGCGTCGCAAAATGGCGGCCCATAACGCTATTTGGGGTTACCATTTTCAACGTAAATATAAAAATGCTACTTTCTTTCCCGCGTTCGGTTTGGTCGTAGTTTTATTTTTATATTTAATAAAAGTTATCTTATAGTCCGTTATTTTCAAATTCTTAAAAAGAAAAACAAAACGTATTATTTTATAAAGTATAAGTGTATAAGAACATATTACGATACTGTTATTGCCTGTTATTGTTAGCACAGCACTACAAATATATAGCGACATAACCTTGTAATAGCGCAGTATAGATTTAGAAAAATATTGTTTAATAAGTTATTTGACACTCAGTTTGCCACAAAATTATAACATTCATTGATTATTGATATAATAATGTTGTTTTAATGCTCATCAATTGTTAAAACGGTAAACAACCAGCAAAAATACTTTTATCGTAACTGCAACGCCATTACAATGTTACGTCGTCAGTTCAATCGCGACGTGTCAGGAACGCATTCTCTGAACGGCCGAACTATAGTGTGTGATAGTAACCACAGAGTGCATTATATATAGGGGAAAGTAAAACGTCTTATAAATGGTCCATCTTGACGTACGTCCGCTCAAGGTCATGCACGACGCACGATGCTAAATGACAATGAGAAGCTTTCTTTGACGTACGTCAATAATTTTTAATTGCTTGCTGGACGCACTGGATGCATTTTTTATCCAGTAAACCTCCCCACTACTTTTCTTGTCGGGCTGATGGATAATAAATAGGCCGGACGTACATAAAAGCTGTCTTGCATCATAAAAAAGTAGGCCCGGTTTACATTTTGAGAAGTGACAAGTGCGAGTAACAACTGACAAGTGGCAAGTGAGAAGTGACAAGTGCGTATTTTATTCCCACTTGTCACTTGTCACTGCCTGTTCACACGCACTAGCAATTGTTATTTGTCAGTTGCACTTGTCATTCGCACTTGTCACTTCTCAAAATGTAAACCGGGCCTTAATTTGTAATTTTATATAGTACCCCCGCCTAAGGGTATTAGTGTTCTGTGATAGTACCTAACTAGCTTGCCAGGCAGACGTTGTTCTGCCCTTTTCGACGACCCTTTGTCGTGTCCTATTAAAAATCCTTAAATTCGCAAAAAAATGTGGGTCACTCATGGGCAAAAAACTATCCTATCTTTCAAGTTGGACCAAACTGCACACGGTGTGCTTTGAGTCCATCGCGGACAAACAACGTAACACGTAATTTATATATATTAAGATAATGCATGCGTTCGCTCTGTTATCAATTTTAGATCTTTACACGGTAAATAAAAGAAACAAAACATTTTAATTCATTTTATCATTATATTATTAATAAAATTAGCTTAATATCTCACTAAAGATTTACATTTAATACAAAAAACAAGGCCAAAAATAAAAAGTAAAAAATCTAAATGTTAGATCGTGAAAATACGTGTTTTTGGAATACTTCTAGTCCGGACTACATGAACAAACAATAATTAAAAATTAAAAATTTTGTATCACCGACTTCAATATAAATTATTAAGAATAAGTAAATCAAAAGTTATTTGTCAGACCATCATATTGGTCAGACCATCAAAACCATCAGCTTTCAAAAAAAAATCATCGAAATTGGTTCACGTAGAAATGTGGTAACGCACATATAACAAAAGAACATATAGTCAACATACCTCAACATATGGTCCGCGTACTGGGAGAAGCTGCAACTATAGATAGTGTCCGAGAAAAAATGTATGTTTTAAGGAAGGGTTATTATTGAAGTTAAAAAAAAGTCAAAAGCAGCTCTTCCACAGGATCGTCCACAAACGATGTTTACGTACTAACGTTGTGGTATTTTAATTTGATGTCGTTTTTATCAGCAAAAGAAGTATCAGGATTACACTATTATATATATATTTATATATATATATATATATATATATATATATATATATATATATATATATATATATATATATAGAGGAAAGACCCATACCAACCGATATTTAAATGGTGAATCTCAACATCATCCTTCACAGTTAGCTACCGTGGGTAAATCTTTGTTTCAGAGAGCACGAGGGGATCTGTGACAGAGAACATCTGGCCGCCGAGCTTCAGCATGTCAAGCAAGTGTTGCAAGACAACAAGCTTCGGGTCCCGCGCCTACGTCACAGTGACCGAGTGAAGCCGGCCACAGTCGAGCGTGTGCCTACTGTACTACTACCATATGTCAGAGGAGTCACAGACAAGGTTGGCTATATCTTGAAGCGAGCTTCCATTAAAACATACTACAAGCCGCCGAAGAAGATTCGTCAATTTTTACCATCCGTCAAGTGTAATATCCCTCTACAAGATGCAGGAGTGTACAAGTTAGATTGTGAATGTGGTCTCTCTTACATAGGTCAAACAAAAAGATCCATAAAAACCCGCGTGAAAGAACATATAGCTGACGTTAAGCACCGACGCTCCGGGAAGTCTGCAGTCTGTGAACATGTTCAAGATCGTCCCCACCATTACATCAGATTTGATAAACAACAAATCCTTGCAAAAGAAGACCGATTCCTACCAAGAATGATACACGAGGCTATTGAAATTAAAAAACATCCTAATTTCAATAGAGAAGATGGTTAGGTGCTGCCATCTGCTTGGGATCCTATAATTAACAAAATAAAATCCAAACCCATGCATACCACTGCAAGACTTCATGATACTGTAAGCTCGTTTTGCGTAAATCGGACCAAAAATTAATATTCAAAAACTGAAGGTAGCTGGACTAACTATGACACAGGGACGTCAAACATCTCAGCCCCCCCCCCCCGTGACCATGGTTGCTGTAAAGCACCCGAAACGTCGGGAATTAAAAATAAGTAAAAGTAATTAATTAAACGCGATAGAATCCGTAAATTTAGTTTTATTCAATTTCTTTCGCTATGTGTAGGCGCCAGGTGGCTTAGTGGGAGCGGCTGACATATCGTTGCAGCCAACATTTTTAGAATCAGCTCTCAGCAACTCACGTTAACAAAAAATATATTTCCCTTAAAAGTATTTAGGCACTTTTGATAATTATTTTTTTATTTTTACAGCCTAGTTGGTCTAGTGGTTGTAGTAGTATGACAGCTGATCATGAGGTGCGAAATTCGAATTCGGGTTCGAATCACGTGTCAAGACAAATAAATCTATTTATTGAGTTTCAAATTCTCAGTAGCTGCCCGGAGTCAGGAAGTTGGCGGTGTCTCACCCCTCGGAAAACACGTAAAGCCGTCGGTTGGTGGTTTTATCGCGTATAATTTCAATGACCTTAAACCGTTCAGTGTATGTAGAATTCCTATTACTAGTTACTGCCTATTAATGCAAGATCAGCATATACTGGTTAAAAGTAATATGCTTTGTCGATAAAAGAAGGAGATTTAAAATAGCACCACTTCTCATTGCCACTCTTTCATAAATAATGCCGTCGCGTGTCGCATGTTTGTAAAAAGAAAAAATTGTGAAATAGAAAATGGTAAGCAGTGAATGGCAAATAGTGAGATTCAACGCCCCCAAAACACAAGCGTGTCTTTTAACCGCTAAAAGGAGCCCGCTCACCCTGGCTCCTATATTCCGGAATGCATCTTGGAGTACACTGAACACCTTCAGTTTTTAGGGGTTGGATTTTCTTCAAACCTCAACTATGGGCGATTCATTGAGTTAACACCCAAAGCAGCCGCAAGGAAACTTGGTGTTCTTACAAGGTTCTTGCACAAGTCCGGTCGTGCATGGAGTACTGCTGTCACATATTGGCTGGTGCTACAAAATGCCACCTGGCAGCGTTATACTCAATGGAGAGACGTACCAAGAGGCTCATTGGTGACCTTGATTTGATTGAAACCAACCTTGTCAGCCTCGAGCACAGGCGCAGAGTAGCCAGATATCCTTATGATAAACTCCGATAGTCAAGCAGCACTGCTAGAGCTGAGGTCAAACTTACTGAACTCGAAGCTAGTTGGAGACTGCGTGAACCGTTTAAACACCCTGGGATGTAACAACAGGGTCATCTTAATATGGGTTCCGGGTCACGCGGGTATTGTAGGCAATGAATATGCCGACAGTCTTGCACGGGAGGGCTCAAAGAGTACACAATTTGGATCAGAGCAATTTTGTAGAATTTTAAGAAGCCTAGCCCGATTGACCCTTAAAACTCTTTATCACAATAAATCACTTAAGATCTGGTCTGAAACACTAGACTTAAAGCGTTCTAAAACCTTAAGGTGAATCCCTGACCAAAATGTTGCGAAAGTGCGTTTTTCAGACTCTATTATCTCATTAGTTATGAAAAATAAACTACATCTAAAAGTACATTATCATAACATTACACGTTCTAATTTATTTTTATGTGCTATAAATACATTTAAAATCAACTTTTAAAAAATGACTAAAATTCTTGATTACTTGCATTTGTTGCTAAACGCAACGCTCTAATCATTTGAGGATAACACTAATGGATAGATAATTAAAAAATCTATATTCTCCACGTTTTATTTAAATTTTTAAGTTCGTTTTTTCTCTTTTAATTGAAATAATTCCGAAAATTGTGTGACTTCTATGATAAAGGGGCGTGCGCAGAGTGCGGGCGGCATTACGCTGTATGCGTTAGTAGGAGGTGGCCGCGTCGCTGGTCGCCGCGTTCCGTATTTCGCCGCAAACATAATATTATTTGAGTACCTACCAACCGACGCGCTTACGTCACGGTATATTGTAACTCGGCCGTATCTTAGAAATAAATATTACAGCCGTGCGGTACGTAAACATGCGATAGGGCTGCTGCCTCCAGTATTTTTACATTTGCCCATTGATTTATGTGTTTTATAACTCAATGCATTTTCCTACTTTGTGTTTCCATTTAGTTTTATGATTGTACTTAAATATACTTTTTTATATAAACAAATATAATAGGTACTTTGTGAATTGAATAGGAAGTGTTCAATAAAAATGCGTGTCGTTTTATGATTGGTAGATTTAATTAAAAAACCATGTTTATGTTTGAATAACAAATCGGTCTTATAAATTTGCGGCCGAAAAATATTTGCGCCTCGGCTGAGACGTACGAAATGCTTTATTATTAAAATTTTAAATATAAAAAATCCGCATTATAATATAAAGCTTAATGCAATGCGTATGTTTATCAGTTGTCTAGTACCCATAACACAAGCTCTGCTTAGCTTGGGACTAGATGGCGTTGTGTGATAGTTGTGGAATATTATTATTATTATATTATTATTGTTGAGGTATCTGTATAGTTTTCTCATCTGGTTGGTTTTTATAAATATAAATTAAAATGAAAAGATAAATATACATAAATATCAATAAAATAAAATAAATACAAATAAATAAAGATCCAACCATATTAAATAAAAAATAGTCTCCTATCTTTCTCTCTATGTTTTGATCTTCTAAAACGAGTTTGAGTTGGTAAAATCAAGGCAAACTTAGGGTAGGGTTGTCAATTATTATTTTGATAATAAAACTAGTGAAATTCTGCGGTTTTATATGCGCAAGCGTGAACGTAGTTAGAACATAATATAACCTTTATATTTTACATAAATATCCTAAAAACTTATTATTTTAATATTTTACTAAGTACCTATAAAATTAACAAGTTTATTGCATTTTTATTTGAGTAATTTTTTATGCAATTTCTTTATCTACGTCTGGTTGCGCGGAAAACCATTCGTATTTATTTTATTTGACGGTAGGCTGCCAAATCGGTTATCCCTTTCCAAAACGATATCATTCGTACCCTCCTATCGACACATCGGGGTGGGAGGGTGGTAGGGGAAAGAAGATGATTCTAGAACATCACGTAATCATCGGAACCGAGGATATATAAGACACGCGCGACCGACGCGTAGTCTCTTCCCGCCGCGCTCATCGTTGCAACTACACCGCCTAGGATAATAGTATCCTAAAGAGCTCTTCCCGCCGCGCTCATCGTTGCAACTACACCGCCTAGGATAATAGTGTCCTAAAGAGCTCTTCCCGCCGCGCTCGCCGTTGAAACTACACCGATTCTCTCCCGACGTATCTCTGGGGCCCCAGAGTGCCTGTCCAGAGGAGGTTCCAGAAGTCGCAGTTATAGTGCTCGACCGCATAGAAGAAACATCCCGGTGAGTCAACATTTTCCTAATAGTATTTTTCTGCTTGATATAGTTGTTTTAACCCGCTCCAATTTTGTGTTTTCCCAATCAAGCAGGATTCCTTTCATCGATTTGGCGAATAATAGTTCGTTTTTTAGGGAAGAGCGAGTGCATTGTACCGCATATATAAGTGTAGAATCATTTTGTAGATACAGTCCACTTAGATTAATATCTCGCGTAATAGGTTTAAGGTTCGACCAGGGAACTAGACTTCGGCAGCCTTAAACACGTGGCTCCACCATTTTATGGTCACTTCGGGCAGGATTTGGATTGGTGTTTAGTGGTTATCCAACCATTTTCTGGTCGAATAATTAGTGTTCGTAAATAGTGTAAATAGTGTTCGTTTAAATTTTGATTAGGTACTCGCAAACAGAATTGTTTATTTCATAGCGCTCGTATTTGGTTAAATTTAAGGTTTAAAATTGAAACAGTGTGATAGCAACCGTTTGGTACGATTACCCGACAATCTTTATAAAAACATTGAGTTAGCAAGCAACGCGTCGCCCCGACTGTAGCAGGTGTTCGATTTAATTACGTAATACGGCATACCGAGCGTCCATCGTCCATCGTTTATGCGTGTGAGATTAATTGTGATTAATAACTTTGTTATAATAATTTAAAATGGCAGTTAGTGGAAGTGAATTTAAAATTAAAACGCTTTATGCCAAGAGGGACGTACTTTTTTCACGTGTACAAAACATTAGCGATCATATAAAGGACATTAATGTAGAAGCGGTGCGGGAAACTTTTCTGAATGAAATTGAAACGGTGGATTCTTTGCGGACGGATTACGAAAGAATATTAGACCAAATTAATCATTTGGAATTACAAATCGACCCGAAATACATAGTGAACTACCAACCGCTGCTGGCATTCGAAGATATGTTGTGTCGCGTCAAAAGAACGGCAAAACTCCTACAATCTGAAAGCGAAGCAAAGCCGGAATTGCAGGTACGTCCTCGTGACTCAATTAGGTTGCCGCCAATAGATATTCCGGTATTCAATGGTGATATTAAGACGTGGCCCTTCTTCTTCAGTAGTTTTCAAAACAATATACACAATAACCCATCGTTATCGGACGCTGAAAAATTATATTACTTAATTAGTAAACTTAGTGGCAGGGCACAGTCGATCTGCTCTGGGTTTACACCTACGGCAAACAATTACTTATTAATATTCGAAACGCTTAAAACTAAATATGAAGATAGGAGAATGTTAGCTTCCGAATATTTGAACCAGATTTTCGATCTTAAACCTATATCATCCGCGAACATCAACGGCTTAGAGCAGTTTCTAGATAAATTTGTGGCATCGGTGGCTGCACTTAAGAATTTAAAATTTAATGACCTTATGGACGTGGTGTTTCTCCATATTGCACTAAAGAAATTAGACCCCGACACCGTGCGTGCGTTTGAAATGGAGCATCGTAGCTCGGAGATGCCTTCCTTTCATTCATTAGCATCGTTCGTGCGAGATCAAATAAAGGTGATGCAGCGCTCTCCGAACGTTAAACAGGAGATTAAAAGGTGCGTCGACCGTAGACAGACTCAACCATCTAAAATAGCAGGGTCGTTAACGTACGTAACCGCTAAGTCAACATCACTTCAGCATACTTGTATCGTATGTAAAGATAAACACGGTAATTTATATAATTGTGCGACTTTTCGTAAATATTCACCAAGCGAACGTTATAAATTAGTAAAGACAAACAACCTATGTTTGAACTGCTTAAGCGATAAGCATTTAGTTGCAAAATGCAATTCGAGTTCCGTATGTAGCAAGTGCGCCAGGAAACATCACATTCGCTATTACATTTTGAAAATAGCAACATAGCGGCGTCAAGTAAAGCGGACAAGGAATTCACCCATACTAAGGTCAACGATTCTAGCGGTCGATCTGGTGATGTCACTCTGTGCTCATTGACAAATATGGGAGCACAACCTCCTTCAACCGTGTTACTGGGTACGGCGCGTATTTTGGTTAGGGATTCGCGTGGGAACGAACAAAGCGTCCGTGCACTGCTGGACAGCGGAGCCCAAAATAGCTTTATAACACGACAATGTTGTCAGCGCTTAGGCTTAGTAATAAATAGGTCACTTTCATGTCCTGTAGTTAAAGGCATCGGAGGTACTAGTAAAGCTACCCAGGGATATATTAATTTAAAATTTTATTCTCGGATAGATCGTAATGTTAACTTTGATATAAATGCACTAGTAGTAGATAGGGTCACTGAACGGTTGCCAACCGTTTCGGTTGACACCTCGGCAATGATTGAATTTAAAAATTTGATTCTAGCGCACGACACTTACGCCGTTCCTGGAAACATAGACATGCTCATTGGAGCATCGCTTTTCCCTCATCTTTTGTTAAACAATAAGGTCAGGGGCAACTCCTCGCATACCGCGCCTTACGCACTAGAAACCGTATTGGGCTATGTTATCATTGGCTCCACCCCCATCATAGATAGTATTTCGGCAACCTCTTATTGTGGTAAGGCTGTCGAACCGCTCGAGTCGTTGTTCCGCAAATTTTGGGAGATGGAGGAGGTGAACGTCCCACCCATAGCTAGCTCAGATGACAGGTTATGCGAGGAAATTTACGTCCGTACGACCGTTCGTGATCGCGACGGTAGATATAGTGTAGCGCTGCCCTTTAAGGGAGATGTTTTATCTCTCGACGATTCGCGTCAAATGGCGGAAAAACGTTTCTACAGCTTGGAGCGTAGATGCTCGCTTCACCCCAGTTAAAGGAAGCTTATGACGGCGTCATTAACGAATATATAAGAGAAGGTTACATATCACTTGTAGCTTCGAAATTAGATAACTACGAAGACACACCGTCGTATTTCATACCACACCACAGGGTCATCAGGGAGGACAAACTTACATCTAAGTTACGTGTAGTGCTCGACGCCAGTGCTAAAACTAGCACTCACCGGTCGCTTAACGATATCCTCTATAGTGGGCAAAATTTACAGGGCAGTTTATTTAATATAATAGCCAATTTTCGTTTGTTTAGTATAGCACTATCCGCCGATATTCGCCAAATGTTTCTTTGCATAGGGGTCCGTGAATGCGACCGTAGATTCCAACGCATTTTATATCGTTTCGACCCAAAGGATCCTCTAATGGTGTTTGAATTTAACCGCGTTTGTTTTGGTTTAAAGTCGAGCCCATTTCATGCGTTACGCACGGTGAAACAGCTCGCCCACGATGAAGGTCCCTCTTACCCTAAAAGCTAAGAGGGCAATTGAGAGCGGATTATATATGGATGATTTTGTGTACTCGGTCGATAGCGTGGAGGAGGCCACCCTAACCACCGCCGAGGTTATAAAACTCATGAAATCGGGTCAATTCGATCTTGTGAAGTGGACTAGTAATTCGCGTCCGGTTTTAGATACCATCCCACTATCACACCGTCTTTCGGCGATAAAGGAATTCGACGATTCCGATACACACAAGGTGCTCGGTCTGTGTTGGTCACCAGAGTCCGATGTGTAAGCCTTAAGGTAAATCCGCCCGTAGAGAAATGCACAAAGCGCACAATACTGTCATGCGTTGCTAGATTATGGGATGTCATGGGTTTCGTAGCTCCAGTGGTATTATACTCTAAGCTTTTGATTAAACAACTTTGGTTATTTGAATGCGATTGGGATGATTCGCCGCCTGACAGCATTGTTCGTTTGTGGCAGCGCTTTAGAGAGGAACTTCCTTTACTAAGAGAAATTAGAATACCGCGTCATATAAACGTCGATAGAAATAGCGTCATATCGGTCGTTGGGTTTGCAGACGCCAGCGAGAAGGCTTACGGGGGCGTTGTATATTTCCACGTTCAGAATAATGGTAGAAATTCGATTAGCCTCATTAGTTATAAGTCGAGAGTCTCCCCCCGTAAGGTTGTCTCTCTGGCGCGCTTAGAGCTTTGCGCAATATTAGTACTCACCAAGCTTATTACCGCAGTTATCAGCGCATGTAGGGATAGAGTTCACATAGAAAGGATATTTGCCTTTTCCGTCTCCACCGTCGCCTTATGCTGGGTTCATTCTTCACCCCACGATTGGGATACGTTTGTCGCGAACCGAGTGGCCAAGATCCAAGACGAGTTAGAAACGCGGAACTTTTATCACGTGTCCGGTACGGAAAACCCTGTCGATTGTCTATCCCGGGGACTCACCCCGATGCAAATAATGGACCACCCGCTTTGGTTCCACGGACCTTCTTGGGTTCACTTGGATCCCTCGCAATGGCCAATAACCGATTTCGAACCTTCGTCAGTTTCACAACCGCCGGAAGAGAAGAGACACGCTCTAGTGGCGAACGTTTCGAGCGAGGTTTCTCCAATTATTGCTTTGGCGAACCGCTTGTCCTCTTGGTCGAAATTATTGCGTAGCGTAATTTACGTTTGTCGATTCGCGAAGCTTTTACCGCGACGTTCGTATGTCTTAGCGTCCGATTACAACTATGCCGAGTCGCTAGTATTACGCGAACTTCAACGTGCGCACTTCTCTGAAGAAATTACAAGATTACAATCGAATAGAGCTTGTAGTCGCGCCTTTCAACGCCTTAAGCCATTTTTACAGGATGGGATTGTAAGGGTAGGTGGACGCTTATCCAACTCGCAGTTGAGTTTCGACCAACGGCACCCTATAGTTTTACCGCGTAAAGACCATATCATGAACTTATTAGTCGATTACCATCATAAATTGAACTCGCACGCTGGCCCCGACTTGTTGATGTCGATTTTGCGTCAAAATTATTGGATTCTTTCTGCACGTAGTTTAATACGCAATCGGGTGCACAGATGTATAGCTTGCTTTCGGGCACGCCCCAAGCCGTCATTTCCGGAAATGGCGGAACTTAGATCTTGTAGAGTAATACAATCGGTAAAGCCCTTCACGCACACCGGGTCGGATTTCGCTGGTCCGTTTAAGGTCACGCTTACTCGCGGGCGTGGTATAAGATCCACAAAGGCTTACGTCAGCATTTTCGTATGTCTAACTACTCGAGCGCTGCATATAGAACTCGTTGGTGATCTAAGCACAGCAGGCTTTATGGGTGCATTTAAAAGATTTCTATCCCGTAGAGGCCCTGTAAGTAAATTATATTCGGATAACGGTACGAACTACGTCGGTGCAAAACGTATTCTATCGGAACTACATGAGCTCTTAGCTAGCAAGTATTATAATTCGGAGTTCGCTCACATTCTAGCCGAGAACCGCATTGAGTGGTCTCTGAACGTCCCAGCCGCGAGTCATTTTGGGGGCAATTGGGAGACTAATATTAAGAGTCTAAAGAGTCACTTATACCGAGTAATAGGAGATCAAATTTTGTCCTTCGAAGAGCTAAGTACGGTGCTCGCTCAAATTGAATGCGTAATGAATAGCCGCCCACTTTGTCGTACATTGTCTAGTGACCCCTCGGAACCGCTGGCTCTAACTCCAGCACATTTTTTGAATTTAACGCCTTTAAAGTATTTGCCCGCCGCAGATATGGATGAGAACAGACTTAGCATTTCCGCACGCTACAAATTATTAGACCGGTTAGTGCAATCGTTTTGGAAACGATGGAGGATGGAATACTTGCATACTTTGCAGTCTCGGCAAAAATGGAACACAGCGACTGAGCCTTTAGCTGTAGGGACTGTAGTTGTGCTCACTAAGGAGAATACGCCACCTCTCCACTGGCCGTTAGGAATTGTCGAAGAGGTCTTTCCCGGTTCCGACGGAGTAATTAGGATAGCTCGCGTTAAGACCACGGTTGGGTCTTACCTACGTCCTGTTGTCCGTTTGTGCCCCTTACCTCTTCCATAATTAAATTAGCTTTCTAGATTAAAATTGTAGTTGAATTTAGGTAATCTTAGCGTTAGTTAGTTATTTGTTAGTTTGATCTTAGCTCTAGTTGTTTTAGTTATTTTTTGAAGGAGATCCTTCAAGGGCGGGGGAGATGGTTGCGCGGAAAACCATTCGTATTTATTTTATTTGACGGTAGGCTGCCAAATCGGTTATCCCTTTCCAAAACGATATCATTCGTACCCTCCTATCGACACATCGGGGTGGTGGGGTGGGAGGGGAAAGAAGATGATTCTAGAACATCACGTAATCATCGGAACCGAGGATATATAAGACACGCGCGACCGACGTCTCTTCCCGCCGCGCTCATCGTTGCAACTACACCGCCTAGGATAATAGTGTCCTAAAGAGCTCTCTTCCCGCCGCTCTCATCGTTGCAACTACACCGCCTAGGATACTAGTGTCCTATTGAGCTCTTCCCGCCGCGCTCGCCGTTGAAACTACACCGATTCTCTCCCGACGTATCTCTGGGGCCCCAAAGTGCCTGTCCAGAGGAGGGTTCCAGAAGTCGCAGTTATAGTGCTCGACCGCATAGAAGAAACATCCCGGTGAGTCAACATTTTCCTAATAGTATTTTTCTGCTTGATATAGTTGTTTTAACCCGCTCCAATTTTGTGTTTTCCCAATCAAGCAGGATTCCTTTCATCGATTTGGCAAATAATAGTTCGTTTTTTAGGGAAGAGCGAGTGCATTGTACCGCATATATAAGTATATGCGTATAATCATTTTGTAGATACAGTCCACTTAGATTAATATCTCGCGTAATAGGTTTAAGGTTCGACCGGGGAACTAGACTTCGGCAGCCTTATACACGTGGCTCCACCAACGTCTATTTTTAGGAACCTTTATTTAGTCTGAATCATACATAACACTATATTACTGATTTACTTACTTATACGTAGTTTTTTTTTGCAGTTACAAATATCTTGTGAGGTTGAAAAAGGCAGTAATGAAAAAATAATAAGAATAATAATAATTGACGTCAGCCACTTCTTTTCATAAAAATTTCAGATCATGGTCCATTAGGTTGCAGCTTCACCGAACCACAACTTATAATAATAATAATAACAATAATAATATAATATTATTTTGTATTTATTTTATTTTATTGATATTTATGTTCTTTTCATTTAATTTATAATTTTTATATATTTAAATATTTATATAACCGAACCAGATGAGAAAATTATACGGCTCCATCGATTTTAGCGACGAACGCTTGGATTTATTTTTAGAAAATGTCCTTTTGTCCATGTTTTCAGGCAATAAAAAAACTGCTACAATATAAGAAGGTAAATTTCGACTAATCATTAACGTTATAGCTCAGGTGGTATGTCGGTCGGGCGTGATATCGGAGTTGTGTTCGCGTCTTGGCTTTGGTCCCGCTTTTTTTTTCCTTTTTTTTTCAAGTTCCCTTCTTTTGTGAGAAAATCTACTATTTCAAACCCTTTTTTTTTAGTAATTTTTAAAAATACGAAAATTTTAATTTTAAAAATTTAAAAAATATCTATTTAGTTACTAATGCTATATTTATTATTTTAATAATTACCTACCCAGTAGGTAAATATTAAAATAATAAATGTAGCATTATAAACAGTAAATCTCCCTCAAACTCAATTTACTAATATTGTTCCTAAATAAGGAATAGCAGATAAAAGATTAGTAGGTAATAACTATTGCTCCTCAAAATTATATTTGACCTCAAGGTAAAACATATCCTAAAATTCAGTAGCTAAATAAAATAATAATAACTACTATTCAAGTATATTTTCAATATGTAAGTAAATGAAAATAACAAAAACGAAGCACCATTTGTAAAGTTCGAATCCATAATTAATATTTCAACAAATATTATAATTTACACTATAAAAAGCTAATTCAATATTAGCAGTATAGTATATGTATATAGTTAAAAATAATCAAAATAGTCATTTTTATTAATTAGATAATATATTAGAATACATAATTCTAATATAATGCAACTAATATACCGAATAAAGAAAATTAAAATACATTTATCATTGTACGCCGTGTCTATTTCCATAGAAGAGTTCATTGACATTGAAAAAATAATACTACGTTCGTAGCAGTAGGTGGCGTCTTTTGGCGATTTCTTACGCGATATATTGTAGCGAGCGTCGACAGACCAAACGCTCAAGGTCGTTCGCTGGAGGTAGCGCCTTAATCCGCGCTTTTGATCATAAATTTGCTTCAGAAGCCCTGAGATTAAGTAAAATAAATTGCGCATTCTGGCAAGAGCCCTAACTGAGAGGACACTGTTGTCTTAAAAGGCACATGTCCATCCTGTCCTGGGACTAAGCAACTCAAGAATGTGTCGGTTCTATTTCATAACGGAAGAAACGCCTCTGCACATCCTAACTGATTGCGGACCCCTTTATGCGAAAATTCGATGTCAGATCACAAACATAATAAATTTATGATTGGAGCATCAGCAACTTATGAAACTGTTGCTTTTAGGGATGCAAAAACGATCTCCTGGTATGTCTACAGAGATAGCCTTCGGAAGAATTTGGAAACGTTTCCTAAAAGCATTCAAACGATTGAAGGTCTGGAGTTAGTGACGGAGACAGTAAGCGTAGGTATTCGTGAAGCCTTCGAGGACAGCTTTACCGTCAATACCAAGTCCTCAACACGAAAAGCTCATTGGTGGAACACTAAAGCTAAAAGAGCTTAGGGAAAAGACCAGGAAACTATTCAATAGGGCTAAAAAACCAGAGAATGGATATTAATAGGTCAGCCCTAATCGAATATAATAAAGAAATTAGAAAAGCCAAGGGAGCATCGTAGAGGAAGCTATGCGAGGAAATTGAGTCTTTGCCTCGCAGTGCAAGACTACACAAAATGCTATAGAAAACTAAACTTAATCAGATCGGGCTTCTTTAAAAGCCTGATGGTAACTTAACTACTAGTGAAACAGAAACATTGGAGTTACTAGCGTCAACCGATTTTCCACACATAAGACATCAGACTTTTGCCAAGAATTCTTTCAGAACCCTACGAAGGCCTTGTAATAAGGACTGGTGTAGGGCTACATAGATAATAAGGCCAAACATGATGCAGTGGGCTGTTGACTCCTTTAAACCATATAAGACAAGCGGGGAGGATGTAATAATTCCCATCCAACCACAGAAGGGTATTGATATCCTTCTTTCTTATCTAGTGAAAATCTTCAGTGCAAGTTTTGCATGGGTTTATATTCCAGAACGTTAAAAGAAAGAGACTACGCTTTACCAAACACGTTTAGACCTATAAGCCTATCTTCCTTTCTTCATAAGACACTAGAAAAAGTTATAGATATATATATGTAGCTCTAGCTACGAGGCCCGTACATTTTTTTTTATAGAAGACGGGGCAAACGAGTATGTGGTTCACCTGATGGTAAGTGACTACCACCGCTCATGAACAACTGCAACAATCGGGGAGTTGCAGGTGCATTGCTGTCCTTTTTGAAAGGAGTAAACTCGTTTCTTGAAGGTCCCTAAGTCGTATCGGTCCGGAAAAATCGGCGTGGTAAACAATTTCACAGAGAGTTTGTACGAGTAAGAAAACTCCTTGTAAAACGCAAAGTGGTGGACCGCCAAGCATCCAGATGGTGAGTACCATCCTCAGTGAATTTTGACGCGATGTGCGATCGTGAAATTCGGCGGCTGGAACTAATCCGAACAATTCCTCAGAACACTCCCCATGGTAGATCCCCACAATAAAAAACGCAAAAGGATGCAACATCCCTGGGCAACACCAGTGAATCGATCCGATCAGAAAGACTCGGTCGTCGACGATTCGAATCGCTCTGCTCTGGATGCGGTCATAAGGAAGGAGCTGTCACTGGGGGTCCCGGCCCAGAAATTAATTAAAGTTGCAAGGGATGTACCGGCACGAAGTATTGTCTCGCTCTGCTGAGCACACCAAGATTTTTAGAGGCCAATTTGGCCTTCACCTCCAAGTGATCACAAAACTGCACGTCACTCGATTCGGAGATCCAAGATTTCCGACGAGGATATCGATGCTAGCTGAGGCAGCAAGGGGAGGAGATTCAAACTGAGGAGATACGACAAAGGGATTCTTTTTAGCGGTTAACGCGCAAACTTGTGTCTTCCGGGAATAGAATTGGACTAGATTTAGTCGCCTCCAATTCGAGACTTTGTTAAACAAAGACGCGACTTCAGACTCAAGTTTGGCCCGGTACTCGGCGACGTTTCCCCGAGAAATATTTGCACGGCTGGTGTATAAGGCATCACCAGTGCTGTCGTCTGTATAGCAACGAATGTTACCAGTTTGCAACATATCATTGATATGCAGAAGAAACAGCGTTGGTGATAGCACGCAGCCTTGTGGAGCACCAGCTTTAATAGGCTTGTAATCAGAGCGCGCATCGTCTACTATGACCTTGATGCTCCGATTAGCAAGAAAACTAGTGATCCAATCGCACAATTTCTCGGGAAGCCCATAGGAAGGGAGCTTCGAAAGAAGCGCTTTGTGCAAACTAACGGCAAATGCCTCCCCCTTGGACTCTACTGCCTCCGCCCATCTATGAGTCAGGTAGACCAGAAGATCACCAGCTGATCGGCCACGACGGAAATCGTATTGGCGGTTACAGCTAGTGATTCTCAAGGTACCTCATTAGCTGGCAGTTTACATTGGATACCTTTATTTTGGAGTACAAGGAAGTGTAGGCGATAGGCACGTGTACAATTTGATGATATGCGATGATACGCGATTCAATTTTGCATTTGTAGTGAAGTATAGAGTAGTGTGTTTTCTTTGCCTCCACCTGATGTTGACAGACTTCCGGCTTCTTAGTACCTTCCTCTAGTACGCCAGAGCGTACGCCATGAGACGGACAAAGGAGTGTATTTGCGTATTGGCGGGTCTAACGGACCCAGGACTACAATACTACAATACTGCGGACTATAGATACGTAACTTTTTTATTTTTTTGTACTCCTTTTATTTTTTAATTGTTTTAGTTCATCACGATTGCAAATCACATGTGTGTATTAGTAAATGAGGAAGACCTAATAGAACAGTGGCTGTATAAGGAATTAGATGAGAATGACGAACAAATTGATGGGCCAAAGCACCACTAGCACGAAACATTCGAGTTAGAAGTCAAAATATTATCAGATTGCCATACACTACACCTCATTCACGACCTTCTGAGCCGTATCGTCCACATGAAGCATTACTTTGACTGTTTGACAGTGCTTTCGAGGAAAAATTACTGTTTTGGACAAATAAAAAATTAGACAAAGGAAGTTAAAATACAAATCTCCTGATCGTACTGAATTGAGAGAATGTTCTAAAGAAGAACTAGATTGTTTCTTAAGTCTTTTGAAATATTCTGATTCTCAAGCAATTACTCAATCGGTACTTATGCAACATTTGATGAGATGTTATGCTCCCGTGGGCGCTGTAGCTTCAAGATGTGTGATGATCTGTTTCGCTGGGAATGTTCCCAGCAAACCAAATAAATATGTTTTGAAAATGCAGTGCCTTGCAGACTTTAAAACTAACTGTGTTCTAAATACGTATTTGTGCTGTGAAAAAAATACTGATGGGCTCACTTTGACACAGGAGGAGAAAATACTTCCGACACCAGTACAAGCATGTTTATGATTTTGCTAGCCAATTTTAAACACCAATCTTAATATTACGACTAATAATTGGTACACCTTTATGGAACTCGTATACACAATACTATGCTAACTAAAGGCATCACCGTTGTAGGAACGACGAAGAAAAACAAAAAGGAAATACCCAAAGAATTTTTACCTCACAAAAATCGTCCAATGGGATCTTCATTGGTCGGATTTACAAAAGATGCAACGATTGTCAGTTATGTACCAAAAAAAAAATAAGAGCGTCATACTGGTGTCTTTGATGCATCTTGATAGCACTGTTGACGAGTCTTCAAACAAACCTGAAATCATACTGTTCTATAACACTACAAAAGGCGGTGTGGATTCTATTGACCAAATGTGCGCAGTTTACTCAAGCAGCCGCAAAACATGTCGTTGGCCTTTGCCAGTTCTGTATAGACTCATGTGTAGTATCCTCTTAGCAGTCTGTGGTATAGACTGTTGGATATGAGTGCGTTGAACGCTTATATCATTCAACAGATTCATGAAAGGAAACCTAAACTGACACGTATGATGTTCTTGAAAGGCCTTGCTCAGTCTTTATGTGAACCCTATATGAAATTGCGATGCTACAATCAAAGACTACCGATCCCGATCCGATCCCATTACAACTACGGATGAACATTGCAGCAACTCTAAAAATTGAGTTGACAGCAGAAGAAGGCCCTTATGGAGAAAGCACAAAATTGGCAAGAGAAGAGAAAGCGATTGGAAAAATGCTAAGACTGTGCACTTATGCACAAAGTGGAAGCATCCCATATGCATCACTTGTGCGAATATTGTTTGCAATTAGTACGAGTAATTGAATAGGTGTTAAAGTTTTTCATAAAAAAGTTTAGAGTATTTTTTGTTTGTTTTATGAAAAAAGATTTTTTATTTAGTTGAAAAAAAGAAAACAATGTAAAGCTTATTAATTTTTTGTTTTTATTTAGGTTTTTGTAAACTAACTTCTGGCGATAAGAAAAAACGATTGATTTTGTAATTGTCATTAAAGTAAGAAATTAAAGTTCCTATTGTAGATTTTATAGATAAATATAGATTCTTTATAAAACAAAGTACTAGTTTTATTTAAAAAAATCTTTGAAAAAATATAACATTTGCTTTTATGGCCATTTTAAAATAAACGGGTCCAATGGACGCACGACTATAGAAACGTAATTATTTTTCACCACTGTAATTAAGGGTTAAAAATCTTGTGCGTTTATAAAAACTGTTTACGGAATTAATTTTGTCATTAGAAGAATCGTTTACGTCGTTGTAAGTGCTTTCTGAAAAATGCGAATCTGTGCGCTTAACGTTTGCAAAGAGAAGTCTAATATTTTTTATAGGATAGTGTGACAAACGAGCACACAGTCCACCTGATGGTAAGTGGTTGCTGCGGCCCATAGACATCTACATCTATCCTCGATTACAAATCAAAATGCAGATGCGTTGTCACCCGTGAGGACTAAGGTTCACTACACTCACCATACGAAACACAGCAGCATTAAGCTACTATTTTACGTTGGTATTTTGTGAGAGCGTGGTCCTTCCCCGGTCGAGCCGACCCATTCGTGCTACTACTAATATAACTGCAGCATGGCTCTACCACGTATAAAATATAACACTTCAAATTTACAAAATACATAATATATGTAGTTACATATCAAAATACATATTTAAGTATTTTTATTGTGAAACGTATATTTATTTAACATCTTTTCAAAATATTCCCAATCATGCTCTATACAAAGTTCCACTCGCCTAAACTAACTCAGAAAACACTTTTGCCAGTCTTGATCTGACAGGTCGGAAATAGCTTCTTCGTAGGCAGCCACGGCTTCTTCGACGCTGGAGAAAAATTTTACCTTTTATTTTTTCTTTGACAGGGCTGTAGGGTGGGTGACTTAGAGTTTCAGCACCAGATTCCTCAATAAATGTTTTTGTTCTTAGGGAGGTATGTGAAGAGCAGTACCATCTTTACCATAAGGGCACACGGGGCCCGTGCCCAGGGGTACCTCATTGTAAAGTGGCGCCGCCTTAGTGGCAGAAAAAGTCGTGAATGCCCTCAATAATTAGATATTATTTATTTTTTACTAATTAACTATATAAATATAACATCATAGCAGAAAAATGTTTTTGTCATTCACTTTTTTTTACTTTCCAACAGGGCCCCAAATTCTAGTGTGTCTAAGGGACCCGGTACGGCCTAAGACGGCGTTGGTGAAGAGGCGTTATCGTGATGCAGCATGATTCCCCGAAGCCCGGTCTTAGGTATTCTCTCTCGCACAGCTTTAAAATCTTTGGGTAATGCAACTGTAGTATACCATTCAGAGTTGACTGACCTACAATTTTCCAGCATTGACGTCGACGAATGTCCGCTTCGCGAAAAAAAACTAGTAACCGTATTTTTGCCGACGTTGCGAGGTCTTTGCAGTTTTGTCGGTAACTGTCCTTCTAAGTAGACCCATACCGATGATTGCCTTTTATTTTCCGGATCATGTTAATAGATCTATATCTCGTCACCAGTAGCGATTTCTGAAACACGCCTAGATGCCCCGTTTTCAAAACGTAGACACATTTAATGGCACCAATCCACACGAGTATGTTTTTCGCTTTCGGAGAGCAAACTCCATCGACAACAAAGCTTCCTCACTCCAAGTTGTTGATGTAGGATGGCATGAATGCTCCCTGAACGCCTACAGTCTTTTCAATGTCAGTATATGTGATTCGTGGGTCTTCTCGCACCAACATTTCATTAGTCCATACATTTTCTGCGTTACTGCTGTTTGCGGGGCCCCGGTTCTTTGGTCATCTTTAAGGTTAATTTTACACCTTTTGAATTCAGTTAACCACCTAAAAATTGTTGCGCGTGATGGAGATGTGATTGAATGCTGATTGAAACCGTTGTAAACTTAATTGTTCGGTTAAACTAAATTTATAATCATAATAGATCAACGGTTAATCATATTTAATAAACAAAATACATTTAATACGTGTTTTTTTTTTCAAATTATAATATATAAAAAACTTTTACATATTAATATTTTTGCGCGCCACAGTTGATGGCACTAGCGCCATCTGGTATCAAGTATCAGAAATATGAGTGTCCAGATCTTTCTGGAACTCTCCCAACAGCGCCATCTAGTAACGATAGAAGAACTAAGCTTTCTAGAAAAGTCCACTCTCGAACTTTCTGCACTTAGTCGGCCGGGACTAAGCTCGTAACAATATATATATATATATATATAAACATACATACATACATAAACACTCACGCCTGTCACCCAGAGGGGTAGGCAGAGACTACAGACTTCCATTTGGCACGATCCTGACACACCTCTCTCGCCTCCTTCACATCCATACACCTACGCATGCATGCTCGTCGGTTAAGGGTACTCCTAATTTGGCCCGTTTTCAATAAATCGCCAATTTGGTCGATAAATGTTCGCCTAGGACGTCCCTTTCCGACTCTGCCATTCACTTCTGCAACATAAATTTTCTTTGTCAGTCTTTCCTCATCCATTCTTTCCACATGACCAAACCACCGAAGCATTCCTTTCTTAATCCTGGTCACAACATCATCTTGCAAACCACACTCTTCTCTTATCACACAATTTTTCACCCTGTCATTCAGATTCAGCCCTAAAATACTCCTTAACGACCGCATTTCTACTGCATTTATTCTACTCTCGTGCTTCTTCTGCCATACCCAACTTTCACTACCATACGTTAAAGTAGGGACCAACACAGCATTGTGAATTGCCATACGTGCCTTTTTTGACACATTTTGACTCTTCACAATAGAGTGCAGGGCTCCATTTACTCTGTTTCCTGCGTTCACTCGTCGCTCTATATCCTTATCATATCTCCCATCCCTGCTAAATACGCAACCCAAATATACAAACTCATCTACTTGCTCGATCAACTCCCCTTCTATTCTTATTTCACATATCGTTTTACTTTCATCTCTTTCAAAAACCATAATTTTTGTCTTACTTGCGTTCACTTTCATACCCCTTTCTTTTAATGATCTGTTCATTAATGTAACCATCATTTGCAACTCAGCCGCCGACGACGCAAGAATAACTTGATCATCGGCGTACAAAAGGCATTTGATGGTTAACTCACCCATTCTTAATCCGCATTCTTCAACTTTCAAATTTTGCAAACAACTGTCCATAAATAGGTTGAACAACCACGGGGAAGCCACACAGCCCTGTCTGACACCTTTATGGATGCCAAACCAGTCCGAGTAGACCCCGTTGATCCTAACACAAGCACTAGAGTCCCTATAAAGAGATTCCAATGCCTGTATCAAGCCAGCGCTCAACCCAAATGAGTTCAGTGTTTGCCATAGCACATTCCTATCCACTCTGTCATAGGCCTTCTCCAAGTCCATGAACGCACAAAAAACCTTTTGGTTTTTGGCCAAAAAACTTCTCCGCGATCATGCGCATGGAGAAGACTTGATCTGTACATCCCATTCCCTTTCTAAATCCCGCTTGCACATCCCAAATTTTTCCATCGGTTTCTTTCATGACCCTTTCAATTAGTACCTTGGCATACAGTTTTCCCACGATGCTAAGAAGGCTGATACCGCGGTAGTTTTTACAGTCCTGCTGCGACCCTTTTCCCTTATATACTGGGACTATCACGGCTTTGCACCAGTCTCCCGGTACCCGCTTCAGTTCCCAGCATAAATTAAACAAGGTGTGCAGCAGGCCTGCCACCACTTCCTCTCCAGCCCTTAGCATTTCGAGTGAAACTCTATCATATCCGGCAGCCTTACCTGCTTTCATGCTTCTCATTGCTTTCATTATTTCATCTATACTTATCTCGCTACCTTCTTCCTCTTCTTTCGGAGTTCCTATTTCATTCAGTTCATACGTTGTCTCCTCACTCATAAACATGCTTTCAAAATATTCCTTCCATCTCTTTAAACTCAAAACTTCATCATTCAGAATATAGCCATTCTCATCTCTTATAGCATTCATTATAGGCTGTTTTGAACATCCCCTGGCAGTTCTTACGAGTTTCCAGAACATTTTAATATTTGCCTGGAAGTTATCCGATATTCTTCTATCATTCTTATCCGTTCTTTCTTGCTTTTTCCTTTCAACTACTTCTTTTACTCTTTTATTTAGATGTCTAAAGACTGCCTTTTTTCTTTCAAAATCATCATTCGTACCGCTTGAATTACCAGCCTTAGTTGCTAGTAAATCTAGCCATGCTCTCTTCTTTGCTTCAACTTCCGTACGTATCTCATCATCCCACCATAACGTATTATTTTTCCTTTTATTCTTTCTTTTACTAACACCACATACTTCGGTAGCTGCATCTACTAAACCTTTCTTAACATTTTGCCATACATTCTCCAAGTCTAACTCATTCATACATAATTCATCCAAACCACTTACGTTTTCTTTCAGTCTACATTTAAACTTGTTTTTCTCACCTTCATCTTGTAATCTTTCTGTTCTAATACGCTGTAACGCAGTGGTAGACACAGATGACCGATGGCGCCACCGCCTGAATAGACCATTAATTCGGCATAAAACCAAAAAATGATCCGTTCCTACGTTTGACCCCCGGTAAACCCTTGTATCCACCACTGCGCCCCTCAATCTTTCATCCACAATTATGAAATCTATCATGCTTCTATCATCACCTCTTTCCCAAGTGTACATGTGAATCCTCTTGTGGCGAAAGAAAGTGTTCGTCACAAAAAGATTCTTTTCCATACATACAGTGAGGAGGCTTTCACCATTCTCATTTATACTTTCATCACCAAACGTTCCCAATATCCTTTCATAACCAAGCCTCCTCACCCCAACTCTTCCATTAAAATCTCCTAGCATAACAACATTTTCATTTCCCTTACATTTCATTAATACCATCCTTACCATTTCCCAAAACTGCTCTCGGATATGAGTGGGCTTAGACATGTCTGGGGCGTAGACCCCTAGTACAAACAACTTCTTTAAGCCCACTTTCAATCGTATCCATAGCAGTCTTGGGCTTACACATTCATACTCTTTCACACATTGCACCATTCTTTCTGATAGGATGATCCCTACTCCCTGGCATGCCCGCTCGAGCTCGTCTACACCAGACCAGTATGCGGTATACATGCCATGTGTAGTGACATCCTTCCCCTTCCGTTTCGTCTCATTTACACATAACAAATCTATTCCTCTATCATACATCACCTCGCATACTTCACCCATTTTATCATTCATTGCTCCACATACATTCAACGTAGCCAGACGGGCCTCTGCAATCCACTTTTCGCCCCTCCGGGAGACAGAACGTGACGGGTGGCGAGCCTCGTCGCCGGTTTTCCTCCCGGAGATTCTTCGCACCCCTGCCCCATTAAAGGGGCGCCGGGAACTCGGGGCCATTTCTTTACTTTGATTCCTCATGGTGCGAATGGGGTGGTATATTTAACGCCGCTACCACGGCGAGGAGCCGAGTCTGTGCTATCGGCTTGTCGCTCATTTAGCACCACCCGGGGGACACGTGTAGGGTGGGCCTAGGATTAGGTGGTCAAAGCCTACGGACGCGAGCGACTTATCCCCCTATATATATATATATATATATATATATATATATATATATATATATATATATATATATATATATATGAAAATGTCACATTAACTTCAAAATTAGATCACAGATCAGTTTATATATTTTTTCTAATCATTTGGTTCCAGATATTTCTGAGTTTGAGATTACTTTACAGTGGTTTACTATTGTGATCTACGTGACCAATGTAGGGTTAACCCTGTGTTTGATTGAAAATAATTAGAAATTGTGTTTAATTGAAAATAGTGTCATATTGATGTGTGATGTGCGGATCGATATCGATAATTTTTCATTATTATTAATTGAAGAAGCATTAAAATTTATCATCAAACACTCAACTAAAGAAGATTACCTATATTATAATAAAAGTGTGAATGAACTGCTTCAAAAATAGGTAATTTTATCAAAACAACAATACAGCAGCTACACTTCTGCTAAAATATTAGGCCGCAAGGTGGTCCACACATCATTTTTAATTTGAAGTATAAATGATTTACTTTCAATTTATTAGGCATATAAAATAACACTTTTTCTGTAATTTTTTGGAGTTTTTGGATGAATGACCACTGAATTTGATTTTTAAATTCATCATTTTCATTTTGAAGTATATATTGTTACGAGCTTGAGGTTCGTTACAATAAAAACTGCCGATTGAATTACCAAAATTTACACTTTTATTACCCAAAACCAATTAAAACTAAAAAACACTAATAATTAATCACACTGATTCACTTTATTTCGCTCCGAAGCTTCGCTTGTCTCGCCAAAATTCAATACTTCTTCGATCGCATCTTGCAGCGCTTTTAAATACACATTATCACCGAAAGATCCAGAATATTCAAGTAAATACGCGCGCCAATCGACCAGGCGGCGAAAGCTCGAGTGTAGAGCTTCTAGAAAGCTTAGTTTTTCATTTCGATACTAGATGGCGCTGTCGGTTGAAAGATTAGTGATGTCATTTTCTGGAAAGCTCTCCTCGCTCTGTTACCCGACACAGATAGCGCTAGTGTCAGACGTCAACTTAGGCGCGCAACACTGCCCCCTCCTAAGACATGCTCGTCCCGAGCATTATCGGCCCCATAATAACGCGCCAGGCGATCCACATGGACGATCTTAGGAGTCCCTCTTGCGCCTTTCTGTATCCGGTAGGTTAGATCTTTGATCCTGGTTACAATCCGGTACGGGCCGTCCCATTTAGCTTGAAGCTTAGGAGATTTCCCTTTGCTGCGGACTGGATTGTGCAACCTTGTTGACAACCAAAGAGTTGCAAATTGTGCAACTCTTCTTTTACTACTACCTCTTTTTGTCGTTCCACATATTTCTTCCGCTGCACTTACCATTCCATCCCTAAGGTTCTGCCATGTTCTCTCCACACATTCTTTCCTGCCATCGATGGTGTCAAGCTTTTCGGCTACCCTCGTGTGATATTTGTCCCTAGTATCCGCTTCCTGAAGCTTCCAGCTCTGGATGCGACAGAGGTCAAGAGTACCCGGATACCTAGACGTGCATGTATGAAGAAATTAATGAACCTGAAAGAAGCGAAAGAGGTATGTAAGGATCGTGACACTTGGCGATCTGTTCTCTCTGGCTACCCCGTTAGGGATTGTGCGTGAAGATAAACATAAACAACAACAATTCCTCAGAGAACTCCGCGTGGTAGATGAAAAGAAAATGCAAAGGGATGTCATCTTTGTCCATCCCCTTGTTGTTCATTTTGCGGTGATACCGGGTTTTCATCTTTTCAGACATTTTCTGGCCTGATTGTCTGACGTGCTCATAAATGTAATTCATTTTGTTACGCAAATCATTTGCATAATCGATTATACTGCGTGGGACATCAGTTGGTATCCCGGTGATCAGGTCTGCAGGCAGCCGTAATTCTCTTCCAAAGTTTGCGAAAGCTGGTGTCACTGCTGTACTTTCGTGAACAGTGCTTCGATATGACAACAAAAACGGTTGTATGTGCTTGTCCCAATCTCGTTGCCGATTGTCTACAACTTTTGCTAGGTACCCAATGTCTGATTAAATCGTTCTACCATTCCATCAGATTGCGGGTGATAAGAAGTCGTTCTTGTTTTATGAGTACCCATAACTCGGCAAGTTTCCTGGAATATTTGAGACTCAAAATTCCTTCCTTGATCGCTGTGAATCTCTAAAGGTACTCCAAAACGACAGAAGACTTCATGAACTAGTTTATCTGCAACTGTTGAAGCTTCTTGATTTGGAATGGCGAAGACTTCTGGCCACTTAGTGAAGTAATCCATCACAACCATGAAATACTTGTTACCGCTTTCACTCTCCGGAAACGGCCCCGCCACGTCACTGGCTATTCTCTCCCATGGTGCGCCAACATTATACAACTTCAATGCACCTCTACTACGAGTCTGAGGTCCCTTTACAGCCGCACAACTTGTACATTTGCGACTCAGCCCTCGACATCGTTTCGACAGTGGACCCAGTAAAACCATTCCCGGATCTTCAGTAGAGTTCGTTAAACTTCCAGATGGCCTCCTGAACAATCATTATGGTACAGCTGTAGAATATCCGGTACTTTAGCTTTAGGGACAACCATTTGCAAATGACAGCTGTCTCCCCGAACATTTTCCCATTTACGGCACAGAACTCCATCCTGAAGCAGCAAGCTGTCCCACTGGGCCCAATAGCTTTTAGTGGTCGAACTCATCGCTGAGACGTCGCTGCACTTGGGCTTGGGAGCAATGGCCTTTATCCATTGCAGGATCGGCTTGATATCCGGATCTTCCTGCTGTGCACCTTGTAATTCTCGCAATCATCAGGATAAGGTCTTCCTGACAATGCATCTGTGTTGCCTCGCCATCTCCCGCTGCAGTGTCCGATAGTAAAGTCGTATTCCTGCTGCTGCTGGGCGGTGTTGCAAGCCACATTACCCTCTCGAGATCGATCACATTCCCTTTTTATAGATCGCTTAGGGCAGCTGGATCGAAGATGGCCCCTTTAACCAACCCGATTGTTCACTTGGTCGATTGGGTTTTAGCTTCCTTGATTTGGGTTTCAGCTTCCGACAGGCGGTTGTCATGTTGAGCAACCCTATCCTTCACGTCCCTTATCTCTTTCCCGAAGTTAGAATGAATGTCCTTCACGAAGAGCATCTGCTCTTCCTGTCGGCGGGCCTGTTCCTCCTGCTGCTCTTTTAACCAACGCGCCCGTTTCTCTTGTCCGCCCCGCAGCTGCTCTTCCAACTGACGGACCTGTTCCTCCTGTCGGCGAGCCTGCTCCTGCAGCATCACCATCAGAGCACCTAAGTCAGGTGCTGCAGATGTAGGAGCTACTGACGGGCCTGCAGCCGGCGGCGGCCCTCCGACGTCTGCGGCGTTGCACCACCAAATCTTCTTTGGTCCGTCTCCTGCTGGCGTTGACTTCGGGTATGGACACCCTCCGTTTCCTCCTTAGGTAAAATCGGCATGATTTTATCCCACTTCTGACACCAATTGTTACGAGCTTGAGGTTCGTTACAATAAAAACTGCCGATTGAATTACCAAAATTTACACTTTTATTACCCAAAACCAATTAAAACTAAAAAACACTAATAATTAATCACACTGATTCACTTTATTTGGCTCCGAAGCTTCGCTTGTCTCGCCAAAATTCAATACTTCTTCGATCGCATCTTGCAGCGCCTTTAAATACACATTATCACCGAAACATCCAGAATATTCAAGTAAATACGCACGCCAATCGACCAGGCGCCGAAAGTTCGAGTGTAGGGCTTCTAGAAAGCTTAGTTCTTCATTTCGATACTAGATGGCGCTATCGGTTGAAAGATTAGTGATGTCATTTTCTGGAAAGCTCTCCTTTCGGTCTGTTACCCGACACAGATGGCGCTAGTGCCAGACGTCAACTTAGGCGTGCAACAATATGATTTACTTTCAAATTATTAGGCATATAAAATAACACTTCTTTCTGTATTTTTTTGAAATTTTTGGATGTATGAATTTGACTGAATTTGATTTTTATTTTGAAAATAGTTTCTACAATGTTGAACAGAACTACGGACTAATTTAAGCATGTGGCAAGTATCAAGAAAAAATATATATATGTGCTACCCTGAAGCTGAATCTATGATAGAAGTTTGCAGTCTGAGTAGAGTGGAACTCTTCCGCCATGGCGAGGTTGGACTTTGTACAAACAAATGTTAACGCCTTTATTAACATGCCTGTTTCATGAACAAGATGAAAAGCTTGTGTTACTAGCCGTGCTTTTAATTTAGCCCCTAATTCAACCCTTAATCAAAAAGTTGGCTATATGTACTTTCAATGTATTGTTTATACCGACCAATAAAAACACTACAGCATCCGTAGCTTCATCGGAATTATCGGATATGAAATCAAACACGTAGTCGACATTGCTATAATGCCTTTGGCTACTGGCATGGTATTCCGTCAATTGCTTAAGCCTTACACTCATAACTTTTTCTATGTTGATGTATTTTAACCTGTATGTGTGCGTAAAATGCAATATAGTATGTGCCAAATCCATTGAGAAAAACGGACAATGACCTTTTGGTCATTTAACCAGGGGTTACAAACTTTCAATATATATGCACATTTTATATGTAGTACTTTCTTTATTTATAATGTTTTTTTATAATGATTGATATGAAGTACTTTATTCGTTTAACAAGAAAAAGCATTAATTTATAACACATATAAAGATTCGAGTGATAACGACACCGAATAAGTATGTACTTATTCAAAAGATAAATCTTTATTTTCAACATTCTATAAGAACTTTATTTTTATTCGTTGCAATCATCACTCGTATCTTCACTTGATGTGTATTCAGATGAACTGTCTCTAACATTAATTATAAAGCAATCTGCAGTTTGGTCAATTCTATCATCCATGTCACGCATTTTTTGTTCAACCTTAAGGACATGCTGAAGACAGTTTTTCTATTTATCTGGCGTGATTTGATTTAAACCATCTTTAAGTAAATTTTTAACATCTGTTAACTTGAAAGTTGTATTTTTTTGTGCAACGTACCCTTTCACATCTGCCCACACAAGTTCAATGGGGTTAAGCTCATGCCTATCTCTTTTGCCATCTCGTCGGTGACGTAACTTCGATAGTTATATTTAACTGCTTATCTTTAACTGCCTTTATTTTTTCTTTTAAATGGGTCTTTGTGTCGTAGGGCACGTATGCGATCTGTTTGGATTCTAGCCATTCCTGCATATTTTGTTTCAAGACATAGTTGTGGTTTTTTCTAAACGTCTGAAGTAGTAACTAGCGTTATCCATAACTATGACATCGCCGCTTTGCAGTCTTAAGGTTGCCCTAGTCGATGGCACGAACTAAGTGGTGGGCGGGATAAAAATGCATGCTATCTCAGCCGACATCACGTGCGGAATGGATAGACGCTGTGATGAGCACTAAGAAGCTAGTGCGCACACACATACGCACTCGAGTGACGCAATGCGAGACGGCGTCATCGCGTACCTACCTATGCGATTCATTTTTGAATAATAACATAAACTCAAACGGCAATTTGAGCTCCGTATCGCAGTGGCTTAGCGATGAGACTGCGCTGGGCAGCTCGAATCCCGCACGGAACAAATATTTGTATGGCCTACAAATAGTTATTCCGGGTCTGGATGTTTGTCCTTGTGCAATTTATATTTGTAAACTGCCTCCACGATACTGGAGAAAATCCTACTGTGGGGGTAACGTATTTTAAAAAGAGAAAGGAGAGAGAAAACAAATTGGTGTTATTATAACTTAGGATCTGCTGTGTGAAAAGTAATTATTATGAACCCAATTTATGTACTTAGTTGTTATTATGAAAGTTCTTATGTGAACTTAAGTAGATGTTATTATTATATAATAATTCAATTGATTTGTTTTTACCTACTTTTTAATCAACTTCGAAAAAAGGAGGTGGTTCTCAATTCGTTGGTTTTTGTTTATGTATGTTCTGTCACCCGATTTCTCGAAGATGCCTGAAGCCTGAACCGATTTGGAAAATTATTTTTTGTTTGAAAGGATATATTTTCCAGATAATCCCACGGTAATCGATGATGGTCAAATCAGGATCTGATGATGGGATCTTGGAGAAATCGGGGGCACTCTTCAATAAATGACAGCAAATCAACCGCGATTGCTGCTATCGCCTATCTAAGCATTCTTTACACAATCACACAATATAATATCACGCCTGTACCCACTAAAGGGACATAACTCTCAACTAAAAACGGTAACATAAAAAACTTTTTTTGAAAAAATATAACAATTTCTAAAACAAACACAAAAAGTGTAACAAAGTTATGTTTTCTTTATGTTTTTGTATTTTACTGTAGGTTATGCAAATATTACTGTAGGTACTACGTATTCTAAATAGGTATTTACTTTCCATAGCTAGTTAGCTATAATAGCCCACAGGCAACTCCCCGAAGTATATGTCAGCCAGTGTCAGGATAACTGCTTTTTCGACAGCGCGATTTTGATGTGAGTTTTATATAGGTTAATTAAATAAATAAAAAATGTTAGTTTGTAAATTGTTTATTGATTGTTTGTGTTCAATAGCGGTTTGAAATATTCTCTTAGTACTTAGAAAGTTATCAACGATAGGCATTGTGTCACTGCAGGGACAAGCACAAACGTCTATCAAAATAGTAACGTACATAAACGGAATACTAACAGCACAGACTTCCTTACAGAAGTCCAAAGAACACGTCTAGGCAAGGTAAGTAATTAGAAGAAAACTACAATTTAGAGATCGATTGTAAATCAAATTCATAGTACAGACACAATTAGCGAAATATGAATAAAATTTTGATTTATTTTATAATAGATAACGCTAGTTGAAAACTAAACACTGTACGGGAATGGCATCACTGAACGAGTCAGGTGGTCAGTCCAAACAAATAAAAGGCGCGATTGTAGAAAGAGATTCGTTACGAAACGTTTGTAGGCTAGGGGGGCTTGGCCTGTTTATGCTATTCATAACGAAGGCTATAAAATATGTAGGTACAACTTAGAAACTAAATCCTATGTGTACTTATCTGTATTCATAACCCAATATCTAAGGTAGGTTGATGCGCTCTATATAAAGTTGTTCAAAACGACTATAAATCAATAGCACGCTTCAGAACTATAAATTTCTAGCGCGCTATTAAATACGCTATGTTATAGCGCGCTATTTATAAGAAAGCGTGTAGGAGGCCGGTAAGCGCGTTAAGTTTTACAGCACGTTATATCTCTTAGCACGTTACATTACATGTCGCTCATTGGATAGATCGGGTGCTATATAAGAATATTATTTCGTAATAAGTCGCGTTTTAGACTAAAATAAAATAAAACGGTAAAGAAAAACCAATGCACGCGTTTTCATACTTTTCAGGCTTACTACTTTCTATAATCCTAAAAATATTTTTAAGTTATGTACTATTTAAAATAGAATTAATTTTATTTTTAGAATCGAAATAAAATTAATTATTTTTTATTATAATTGATGTAAACGTTATTTTAATCTTAATAAAAATTATAAATCAAATAAAGGTGTATTTAAAAATTTATTTATTGTATTTATAAAAATCAATTATTTACATACAATATACACTTTTGCATCTATATTTTATCAACATTTAAAACATTAGTTAGGCTTCTTTTATCACAACTGTGTCCTTTGATCATTTATGAATATACAGTATACACTAACTAAACAACGTCTAACATTAAATTAGGTCGCGCGCGATGAATAGCGCGCTACGAGATCAAATTTGCGTCACACGTCCTCTCCCAACAGCGTTGCTGCTAGAACTAATTGCCGCTAGATATTAATACTTGATAGCGCCAAAGCGCCATAGCGCAATAGCGCCATGGCGACTACTTACATAACACGCGCTATGTGTTATGAAGAGATAGCGCGCTATAATATGGCGCTATGCGTTATATTAACCACCATTAGCTCTATATATAATGTACTCTGTGATGCACTCCTTAGTTTTTATATAGTTCGTATTATTCTGTAATAAATTGAATCTAATCCAAAATATACTATAATACCATAGCAAAGCTACTACTATTTTATTTAGTAGTAGCTTATATAGTAGTATAGTAAATTATATATAAAAAAATATGAGTATGTCTGAGGTAAGGTTAAATATAAACAAATATTTTGCCAAGTGCGAATCGCACTTCCGAGCTTCCGAGATTACAAGATTTAAATACCTATACATATTACTATCGATCAAAAAAGCCAAAAATACACGTTTCTTTTTCTAGTAGGAAATCCTTTAATTTCAAATTTATTTTTACCACTTGCTGTTATAGTGGCAACAGAAATACACGTTCTGTGAAAATTACAACCATCTACCTGTTACGGATCATGAGATGCAGCCCGCTGACAGACAGACACACGGAGAGCGGAGGCTCCGTAATAGGGTCCTGCTGGTTACCCTTCGGGTACGGAATCCTAAAAAGTACTAAGTTGTCCACTCACATCTGTATGATTCTTTCTTCAAAGGACCATATTAGCCTGGTTGAATGACTGACCTCTCTGAGTTTGTTTCGGTAGATCGGGTGCTTCTTCTCAGTTTCATGTTTTTGTTGTGTTAGTGTTTTTAAAAAAAAGAACTTACAAAACACATTTTATTTATCATTGACTGCCCTTCTTAGATTATTATGTACTTACATAAATTACATTAGGTATATTAGGATATGAGATTCCTACACGTAAGCACGATTATCGAAAATCTAAAAATTACCTATTCTAATTAAATTAATAGATAATTTTAAGATTTTCGATAATCGTGCTTATCTATGAGATGTTTTCGTTAGTTAGCAAATTAAAGTAGTTAAGTACCTAATGTACTACCTGTATCGAAAGTTCATTATTATGTAGGTACCTACCTGTTTTCAATTTTAACTAAATGTGCTTCAACAAACTTATGGGCACATTTTAGCAGCTATATTCATCCCGGCTTCAGCAATGGACACGAACAAAAGGAAGCAATTTTTCTAAATAAAGATGTAGATATGTAGGTATTACAACCATAAATAGATAGCAGCGGCTAACCTAGTTAGTATATGTGAGTGTATGCTGCCTGCCCCTTCCGTCCATCCCAGTGATCGGGGAAACAATTTGTAGCGAAAGGCAAGATGTTTTATAACAAAAACGGGCGCGCGAAATTTTATAAACAGACCTTTGGTAGTCTGGATGTCATGAAAAATCTATTGAATGTATCTATTTAAAATAAAATTATTTGCATTTTATAACAACAAATCTATCCCTGTATGGTAACTGTTTTGCAATTTTCGTTCTTCTGATGGTATTTATTTCCGCCCAAAGATGTGTTAAAACTAGTGTTGAAATTCGGAATTTTCGACGCTTATAACTTCTAAACATACTCTTTTTTTTACTTTTTTGTTTCCATGCGGGGCTAGATAATGATGAGACAAATTAAAATCATTTTTTATTTTGAACGTACACCATCAAACAATGGAGTAATCGCCGGACTACGTTTGTATGGAAGAATAAGCGACTAATGTACCCTTAATATTTGTATTTCTCTTAAATATCTGGTATTGGGTATGCCACAGAACTATCTCTGGGCGATCTATTAGACCACTTTTTCTGTTTCTCTTTGTATACTTGAATTTTAAATGGTGCAACACACGTCGCAGAGAATTTTAGCTCAGGTTTGGCAACTGCTCATCTTGATTTATATTGAGCAAAATTTTGTCTAAAGTCGGTAATTCCCCTGCAAGAAAGAACTGATGCACTTTCGCTCTTACAGCCGATTTTTTTAAAATCGTCCAACTTGTCAATTACAGACTTTTTTTTATTAATTATTCCCTTTTCTGGTACTTTATGGGAATCTCTATACACACTTAATACGTGATATATAGTGCTCTTGCTGCCTCCTGAGATCTCCAAAACCTACCAACCATTTTAACGTTTGTAGGATACACGTTTTCGGGCCATGTGTCTTTGACATATTTGTATACATTAATGATAATATCTTGTTCCCCGACCGACAAAGTGGTAGGTTTTCTCATTTTTACTGGTGACGTTAAAGGTGCTCCAGATGATGGGCCTGTAAATAAATGACAAAAATATACTACCATAGTACTACACAACATAAATGCATATTGTTTTAGAAAATAAATACCACATGGTCACATGAAAAGAGCGCTTTAAGAAATGGAAAGGCTATGCCGTCGCATTTTTACCAATTTATACGTACCTGCTACGTTTATTATTAGTCAACGACGTCTCTTTCCACTTGACGTTGAAGGACCGGGTCCTTCACCAGATTCTCCTGAGCTCATGTAGATTTGGTAACGACCATCACAATAAAACTAATATAACAGGTTCAACAACAAAAACTTAACGATATAACAAATTTAACAGTAAAAACTCAACTAAAACAATGCAGTGAATGCTATGAATTACCCGAGACGTACACACGCAAGCGCTATCCGAAACGAATGAAAACAAAATGGCGGCCCAAAAAAGGTGACGCGTCTCTGGCTGCCATTGTCATGTTTCTTTTAGAACGAACTGACTTCTATTTTAAGACGTAACGCGCGTTTTGTTTATTTTAAAGGGATGAATTTGCAAAAGCTCAATATGGTGATTATATTGCTTTAAATATTTTTTTATATGAAACCGTTATTAAATGAATTGCTGCGTTACTTACCATAAATTGAAATACAAAATATAACACATTTTTTGCAATGTACCGATGATGATGACGATGACGATATTTATAGGAACCAAAGAAAATATCATTTAAGAAACAAAAAAACAAAACATATAAGTGTGAATAATATCAATATTTAAATATAGTTATCACATCTAAATTGAGATTTTGTAAGTTACGCCTTTTGACACTCGGCTCATATCTGAGGTCATTGTCCGTTTTTGTCAATCGATTTGACACGTAGTATAGTCTTGGAGATTTGTGTGTGCCATAATGACACAATTTTTTTAGAGTAGGTGTGCAGTACTGTCTATGTAGTGTTTTTCCGCCCCGCACCAAATGTGACAGACTTTTTTGTTCGTAGTATTACTCGTCCATTGGGTGGAATCAATGATATTATAATAATAAGAGGTAGATAGGTTATATGAGCACCGCAAGTGGCACGTGAAACTATTCTAATTAGCAAACCTGAGCTCAGTCGTCGCGTCATTGACAATGGCGTTGATAGTAATTCGTGTTTTGTTTTTGCACCGAAAATTACGTCATGTGTGATGAAATTCTGCACAAACTACATAAGAAAGGTTTCCAAAAGTCAAAAGGAATCATCAGTGGCGAAGTGGCGCTCGAGCCGTTCGTAAGTATGTTGCGCGCACGGTTGTTATCGGCTTAGTAATTTTTTACCTGCGTTTACGGCTTGGCCAACCGGGCCGGCCGTTCAGTTGAACAATAATGGAGGCTGATCTTTTTTCTACTGAGTCAGCGGGGGACGAACCAATACTAGAGGAAATGTCTGATCTTTTGAAAGAGCATTTAAACTACGAACCTAGCCAAATATTGGGCAAAAGAGGTAGGAATACTTCGCCTTCGGACCTTCAAATCGAACAAAAAAAAGCTAGATGATGTGAGCAAGAAGGAGACTGGGAAGAAGTGAAAAGCAGAAAAGAGAAATCTAAAGAAATAAGAGGTAGTAATGAAATATGTATAACGTCTAAAGAGAAGTTCCCGAAACAGTTTGCCCTTGCCAAGTTATTTAAAAATCAGAACCTAAACATTGTGCGAGTAAAATATATCAATTCATACAAAATAATTGTAGAACTATACGGAGAAAAAGATGCTGATTTATTGATACAGTGTGATCATCTTGTGGAATTGGGCTGGAGGTTTCAGCGACCATTTGAAGTAGGACTCTCTTATGGTGTAATTAAGAACATCGAATTAGATCTGTCAGAAAAAGAACTGTTAGAATCTATTTCTTGCTCAATTGAGGTGGTCAACGTGAAACGACGCAGAAAGCAGGGTGATGGAGAATCTGGCTGGACTGAAAGTGAATCGGTACGAGTTGGTTTCATAGGGTCTACGTTACCATCGTATCTGTGCATATATGACATGCAAGTTAAGGTGGAGCCATACCTATTTCCTGTTACTCAGTGTTCGAGATGCTGGCGCTTTGGGCACACCCTTAGAATGTGTCCTTCAAAACGTATATACTGCCCCAAATGTGGAGGTAAGCATGAAAATTGCGAAACAACAATATTTAAGTGTATTATTTGTACGAAAAATCACATGGCATTGAATCGTCAGTGTCCAAAATATATAAAGGAGAAGAAGTTACGGGAAATAATTGCTGAATTTAACGTTTCATACAGGAAGGCTGTAATTTAATAAAATGACCTTAATTGCCGGAACCTATCCCAGGAACCACAAATAAGTTTTTTAGCTCTATTTTTCCGGTTCAGGAGAATTCTACACCAGTTACTTACGCACAGGCCGTGTCATCGAGCCCCATTAACAAAAACAAACAGGACAGTCGGTGAGAAAAATCTGTTCGTAATGACACAACTAAGAAGATTAAGAAGAGAAGAATTCAGGAACCTAATTTAGAAGAGTATATACATGACGGCAATATGTCGACAGAGTCTGAAAGTAGTGTATGTGATCAACCAGTGTCTGAACAAAACAAAAAAAGATTGGATGGATTCAATACTTTCGTTTTCTGATAAAAAGACTCTAATACTTGGAGATTTTAATGGACATCACCCTGATTGGTCGAATAAAACCGATTCTAGGGGCACGCAAATTCTGGACTCATTAAAAGACTATAATTTTGTTTCTATAAACGATAGCAGGCCTACGCGATTAAAATTAGTTGGCTGTATCTTGCAACAGTCAGCTCCCGACATTACATTTATATTATCTGATATCGCTTTTAAGTTTAATTGGAATGTTACAAACGAGTGTTTAGGTAGTGACCACCTAATAATTAAGATTTCATCATCTATGAATCATTCTCCTATTATTCATAAAAGACGGAACTTTAAAAAAACTGACTGGGTGAAGTATCGTCAGGTAATAGAAGAGGAGTGCGCTCATTTCGAAATTTCAAGTAACCCACAAGAAGCCTATGATGATTTTATCACTTTGTTGTTCAAAGCCGCAGAAGCAAGTATTCCATTTGTTAAAATATGCCTAAATCCCAAGGCTAATTTTATTCCTAAGCCTTATTGGACTCCTGATCTATCTCACGCTGTTGCAGGGAGACGGCTAGCACTTAAAACATTTAGACAGAATCCTACACCGGCTAATTTAAATAGATTGCAGGAAAAAACTCGCAAGTCTCAAAAACTAATTAGAAACGCTAAAAGTAAAGGATGGTGGGAATTTTGTTCGTCCTTGAATTAAATATCTTCAGCTTCTGAAATGTGGAGAAAAATGCAGTGGTTAAAAGGTTATAGATCAGCTAAACGACAAATTGAAAAAAGTATTGCTGAGTCATTTTATTGTGCAGCTTAACAACTAAGTATGTAAGTCAACTGTACCCAGGTTACACATCTCAAAATCCTAAATTAGAAACCGAAATATCTAAATCGGAGCTTTATAAATGTTTAAAATCTAAAGATGAAGAATAAAGAAAGAGATGTGCCCGGGCGCAGATGATATATCTTATTCAATGTTACTTAATTTACCTATTGTGGGCAAAAACGTTTTACTCAATCTTTATAATATATTTTTTACACAAAGCTTTGCTCCTTATCAATGGCGACATGTTCGCATTATACCTATACCTAAGTCGGGTAGGAACACTAGTTGTACTTCATCTCTTAGACCTATTTCTCTTATTTCGTGCTTATGTAAAGTATTTCATGCCATTATCAATAACCGTATAGAGTGGTATATTGAAAACCAAAAAACTACTTTCTGAGGAAACTAAAGGATTCAGAAAATCACGTTTCTGTCACGATAATTTAACCGATTTAGTTACAAGCATTCAAATAGGATTTACCAAAAATATTTTTACAGTAGGATGGTTTTTAGACCTAAAAAATGCATATAATAATGTAGACATAAATTATCTTTTATCGACCCTCGATCAAAGATTTTTAATAATTGAAGGGATAGATTATAAAATAACTAGAAGTACAGGTCGCGGTCTAGCACAAGGAGATCTACATTCTCCGCTGTTGTTTAACGTAGCTACAATAGATATATAATATGTAAGTTTATAATTTCCAAAACACATCTTAATATCTCCCAGTATACTAATGATTACGTCATATTTATAACTTCTAAAACCTTGAAAGAGGCGGAAAATCAACTACAATTGGCATTAGACATTTTAAATTATTTATTTTTAAATACAAATTTCGATATCTCACCGTTAAAAAGTAAAATATGCACTTTTTCAAGAGGGCGTCGACAACATAACATTAGTCTAAAAATTAAATATGTTGCTTTAGAAGTAGTATATAGCGAAAAACACCTTGGAATGTGGCTGGATCGATCACTGCGGTGGAATAAACATATAAAGGAAACATCTGAAAAAGTATTAAAATTTTTAAATGTATTTAAAGTTTTATCAGGTTCGGGCTGGGGTGTCCACCCTAAACATTTATGGAACCTCTATATTAGTATTATAAGAAGTCGGTTAGATTATGCGAGCTTTTTGTATGATAACAGTAGTAAGACTAATTAATTTAAGTTAGTAAAGATTCAAAATCAGTCAATGAAAACTATAGGAGGTTATATAAAAAGCACTCTTATTCACTTAATGGAAAGCGATATCAGCTTATGCCCATTACATTTAAGAAAACCCTACCTTGCAGGCAAATTCTGGTTAAAAAATAAATCCGTGTTAAATAACTCTTCCATTAATCTTATCTCTAACCTATCCGACACCATTCAAAACAAGTATTGGAATAATAAGAAAAGACCATTAATAACAATAATCCATGACAACTTCAAATCACTTTTTATATACTCAAGCTCACAGTTGGGTATGTTTTCTCTGGATCAGTGGATCACTAGTTTAAACCTTTCAGATTTTTTAAGACCAAATATAGACGGAGTCCTAAACCCTAAACATCAATACCATGTATTGACCATAAAAAACATGTGTATTAATTACCTAAACGAACGTTACCCGAATTATCTGAGGATATTTACAAATGGTTCGAAAGATACTTTCGGAAACGGGGCTTCATTTTACGATATATTAAATGATATGGCAATAAAGTTAAAAATTAATACTAATATTTCTATTATGGAAGTTGAACTTGTAGCAATCTATGAAGCTTTATCCTATAGCACCTGGATGACCGAGCTTTGCTCGGTTTTAATTAAAAAAATTTAAACAATTAGTTTAATTAAAATTTACAAATAAGGGCTCACAAAAGAAGGGAACTTGAAAAAAAAAGGAAAAAAATCGTACCGGAGACAGGACGCGAACCAAGACATTATGATTTCGTGACCGCGCTATATCCACTTGAGATCATTAACACAATGTCAAAATTTACCTTCTTATATTGTAGCAGTTTTTCATTGCCTGAAAACACGGACAAAAAAACATTTTCTAAAAATAAATCCTAGCTAGATCGATTTATTGCCCCCGAAACTCCCTGGACACTAAATTTTATGAAAATCGTTGCAGCCGTTTCCGAGATTCCGATTATATATAAATATATATATATACAAAAATTGCTCGTTTAAAGGTATAGGATACAATCATGCAACTACGAGTATAACAATGTGGTTATTTTAACAGATTCAAGGAGTGCGCTTCAACACATTGCTCGGTGTACTTCGGTTTTTCGAGGCTTACCAGTAGCATACGCGATTTTAAAGCTTCTAGTTAAGTTACAGGCTGACTCCATAATTGTATATTTACAATAGATACCTTCGCACATTGGCTTAGAGGGTAATGGAAAAGCTGATATTTTAGCCAAACAAGCTATTTCGGAAGGCACTGATATTAATATTACCCCCTCATTTCAAAATTATATACCGTTATTAAAAATATTGTTATGACCTTTGGAAGGAATATTTTGATATAAGAGCAAAAGAGAAGGGTATATGGTACCATAAGATCCAGCCGTACCCAATGCGCTCAACCTGGATAGATAACCGAATATTGTGTAGACCCGATACTGTAATAGCATTAAAACTCATATCTATATATAATCCTATTTAAGAATTTTGTTGTACCTACTAGGGCGTCATAATCGCTTCAGTGACAAAGCCCTTTTTAGGGTTCCGTAGTCAACTAGGAACCCTTATAGTTTCGCCATGTCTGTCTGTCCGTCTGTCCGTCCTCGCTTAATCTCTGTGACCGTTAGCACTAGAAAGCTGAAATTTGGTACCAATATGTGTATCAATCACGCCGACAAAGTGGTAAAATAAAAATTGGAAAAAAATGTTTTATTAGGGTAGCCACCCTATATGTAAAGTGGGAAGTGATTTTTTTTTAATTTCAACCCTAACGTGTGATATATTGTTGGAAAGGTATTTAAAAATGAATAGGGCTTTACTTAAATAATTTTTTGATAATGTCAATAATTTCGGAAATAATCGCTCCAAAAGTAAAAAACAATGTCCCCCCCCCCCTCTAACTTTTGAACCATAAGTTTAGAAAATATGAAAAAATTCTGAAAAGTGGAACTTTGTAAGGACTTTCTAGGAAAATCATTTTAAACTTGGATGGCAACAACAGTACCCACTACCGGGAGCAGTTGCAGGAGCGCGCGGGCGAACATAATGAATACCCACCTTTAAACTCATAAGTGGGAACACTTATTGTGACGGACGGGAAACTACGGAACCCTACACTGAGCGTGGCCCGACATGCTCTTGGCCAGTTTTTCTAAGAATAAAAAAAGGAATCATATTTCATTCGTTTACTATTTCCTTAATTTATTTTCGTATTGTTTACGAATTCAAAAATATATTGTCAGAAAAAATAGAGCGGGATCAAAATACCCAAATGAGTGAGTTTGAAAGAGAAGTGATATTGTTCTGATCAAAGAATATAAAAAACAGATAGGTCTCTTCTGAGTACCGTCAATTCAAATTGTGTACATATAATTCTTGTTTTAGGGAAGGGTAAATAAATTATTTCGTTATTAATTTTAAGTTTAATTTATTTGTTTTGTAGCGTAACGAAGTATATACTTTCGTATATAATTGTTACAGCACTTTATTTGATAATAATAAAAATTTATATAAAATCAATTATATTTTTTTATTTTCCTACTTTTAATGCATTTTTACTACTTTATTACTTTTACTACGTGCACTCATGAGTGAATCGCGTTTTAGGCTTAAATCACGGTGTACGGTATAATGTCATATCTGATTAACTATTCTACTACACAAGACCACGCACTGTTGCAAATTACATTTGTCTCTTTTACGCTTGCGAAAGTTTAATCATGCCATCCTACTTAGACGTCTAATCGTAATGTAGTGTGCTGTTGCAATATTTAGTGATTTATGTGTGCGTTAAGACCGATTTACACTTGCACTGCGAGTTTAGTTACAGGGCAGTAGACAGTAAACGGTGAAGTGGGCAGTAGCGTTCAAACAATGTCTTCGTGGCGAATTTAGTTAAGGACATTAGTTCATAGAGTTCGTAGGAGTATAACGTTACAAGACTACGGAATTTTTCTGTTTTTCGTTTAAGATGGTTCTAAGATTACGTCAAGAATTAAATTATTCAGTCAGAGAAGTATTAATGGTTGTTGTTAAAGAAGTTTTTAAGAATTTTCATGAGTGCGGAATCTCGATCAGGTTTAATTTTACAATTTGAACTTCTACTATTATATAAACATTCGTGTTTTTAATACTCCTATACAAATTTATACGTGATTTCTTTCGTCCATTTTATCATCAAAACCCAATATAAAACGTATTCAATAAACAGTATCGTAAAAACTTTGTGGCAATTTTAATTATAAAAGTGCAATTGTACGTTTTGGCGCTCAACCGTTGCGTCCTGTCGTTTACACGAACGGCGAGTTTAGTTGCGGGTGGCGGGAGACGCGCGGGAGGGCAGCACTTCACACTTAACTCGCCGAAAAATAGCTCGGTCGGCTATCCCGTTCAACTTAATCGTTAACTTGCTACTTAACTCGCTTATTGCCGTTCAAACGTGGTTCAAACTTAATTCGACAGGGTCGCAAGTTAACTCGCTACTGTACTCGTTGAATTGTAAATAGGTCTTTAGTGTGCCGTTTTTGTAGATCGAACATTGTGTAGGTAACCTATCTACACCTTTTTACTTATAATATCATTGGGTTGAATGGTCTAAGACTATTTGTATATGAATTAAAAAATCGAACTTTTTGGCACAAGAAATCGATTCTTCGAATAATCGTTCTCAGATCGACCTGCCCACGAGAGAATATTATGAGATACTCTATGATAGTATGTTCCTTATAACTAGGGATGCTCAATGTTGCAGATACATCGATGATGATATCGATGTTGGTATCGGTAGCTTAACATCGATTTTCGATGTTTATCTTACTCAAAACATCGATGTTGGCCATTAAGGATGTTATTGCAAATGTACCTATTTAATAGGTTTTTAGGTCTATATTAATAGGTCTAACTTTATTAGATGAATAAAGAATTAGTAATATTGTTCATGGTTTATTATTAGTTAAATAAAAGAAATTAATAAAAAAATTAGATAATTTTTTTACAGGAGAGGGGGCAAACCATCAGATGAGCCGTATGCTAATGCGGCTCACCTAATGGTAAGTGATTACCGCCTCCCATGAACAACTGCAACACCAGGGGAATTGCAGATGCGTTGCCGGCCGTTTAAAAAGGAGTAGGCTCTTTTCTTGAAGATCCTTGAAGGTTGATTCCACAAGAAAGTTGTGCGAGAAAGAAAACTTCTTTTAAATCGCACGGTGGTGAACCGCCAGTTATCCAGATGGTATGGATGGTATCGCGAGTTTTGTCACGATGTGCGATGGTGAAATTGTGCAGCTGGAATTAATCCGAACCATTCCTCAGAGCACTCCCCGTGCTAGATGCGATAAAATACGCAAAGAGATGCGACACCTCTTCGCAGTGCTATTGAGTCAAGCCGATCGGAAAGAGCTCAGTCACCGACGATTCGAACAGCTCTGCGCTGGATGCGATCAAATGGAAGAAGCTGTCACTAGGGAATCCCAGCCAAGATATGGGAACAGCATTCCATGTGCGGCCAAACCTGCGCCTTGTAAAGTTACAGGCGGTGAGCCGGCATGAAATACTGTCCCGCTCTGCTGAGCACGCCAAGCTTTTTAGAGGCCAATTTGGCCTTCTCTTCCAAGTTACCACGAAACTGCACATCACTCGGTATGTCGACGCCGAAGATTTTACTACTGGCTGAAGCAACAAGGGAAGTGCCTTGAAACTGAGGAGATACGACGAAGGGTTTTTTTAGCGGTAAACGTGCAAACTTGTGTCTTCTGGGGATTTAACTAGACTAGATTTAGTCACGCCCAGTCCGAGACTTTGTTCAACAAAGTTTCGACTTCAGACACAAGTGTCCCGATACTCTGCGACATTTTCCCGAGAAATATAGGCACGGCCGGTATACAGATCATCACCAGTGCTGTCGTCTGCATAGCAATGAATGTTACCGGTTTGCAACATGTCATTGATATGCAGAAGAAACAGCGTTGGTGATAGCACGCAGCCTTGTGGAATATCAGCGTTAATGCGCTTGTAATCGGAGCGTGCACCGTCTACTACGACCTTGATACTCCGATCAGGAAGAAAACTGGTGATCCAGTTGCACAATTTTTTGGGAAGCCCATAGGAAGGAATCTTCGTAAGAAACGCTTTGTGCCAAACCCGATCGAAGGCCTTCGCTATGTCCAAACTAACGGCCAACGCCTCCCCTTTGGACTCTACTGTATCCGCCCATTTATGAGTTAGGTAACCCAGAAGATCACCAGCCGAGTAATCACAAAGGAAACTGTACTGGCGGTCACTAATCAGCTGGTGATCTTCAAGGTACTGCATGAGCTGGCTGTTAATAATGGATTCCATTATTTTAGAGAACAAGGAGGTGATGGCGATAGGCCTATAGTTGGACGGATCAGAGCGCTTACCGTTTTTAGGGATCGGGTGCACGAGGGCTGTCTTCCATGATTTCGGGACTACGCCGAAGGAGTAGGAGTACCGGTAAAGACGCGTTGAAACCGGTGCCAACTTTGAAACACACGTCTTCAGCACAATAGGAGGGACGCCATCCGGCCCACTCAACTTGAGAGGAGTGCTCTGCGCACTGAGCTTTGTGTAAACAGGACATCCTGCATGGAGCCCTCACTTCGCTGGATCGTTGGCGGTGTATTACCCCCGTCATCAACAGTCGAGTTGGACGCAAAGAGAGAGCCCAGCAGATCGGTTTTGCCCTTTGCGGCATGGTCCAGTGAGTCATCTTCTCTGTGCAGAGATGGGAGAGATGGCTGACAGAAGTTCCCTTGGACAGCCTTTCTCTCCTCTCCTTTTCTCGCCGATTCTGCCTATGTGCTCTGACTTTGCCTTGACAATGACACTTTTGAAGGACCTGGAGGCAGAATTGTACTTCTTTTTAAGGGCACTGGTATTTGCATCCTGAAACGTTGATGCGCGAGCCCAGGCCTGGTAGCTCTCCTGCTTATAACGTAGTGCAATTTTGCAGGAGCGACCAAACCAAGGCTGGGATCTGCCTCCGATAGGTACCACAGATGATGGAATAAAAAGATCCATTCCCTGTAGCGTATGTGTAGAACCACATCAGCGACAGAATCAGAAACAACGCTGGGATTATCCAGAATAACAAAACGAAAGCAGTGACAACTGTGATATTAAAGCTCACACTTGTCAGTTAAATTTGATATTTTTAGGTGATAGACGCGTTTAGGAATTCCGAATTATTAAAATGTTTAAATATTTAACAAGGGATGCAAGATTTAGTTGATATTGATTTTGCGGGTTCTCATTGTTTACAAGTTCTTATTTACCGATTTTGGGTTGATTGACATCGATGTTTCGAAGTTTGACATTCGATGTTAATTTCAATGTTAAAACATCGATGTTTCAAATGTTAACATCGATGATGCTCCAGCTCCACCCTACCTTGATCAAATCAAATATAGCATAGAGGAGCACCTCTTTCCCAAAGAGTATAGTAATATATACTCCTATGATATACTCTATCCTCTATATATGCTGAAAAAATATAGTTTGTGAATCAAATTGAATCAAATGAAGAAAAACGATCAGATTGGGTCAGATAGTTATTAATTAATTTTTCTAACTCTACGGAAGGCAGTCAAAGGGAAAAATGTTCCCGTCCTCACGTATCAAGAGCTGCCTTCCAGTCATGAATCCAGTGTTCAAAAGGCTACGGCCGCACAGGCCATTCAGACAAACTGCGTTCCACAACCAAAGCCAAACAAAGGTTTCGAGCACACAACTACGGAAGACGAAATGGATGAATTTACGAGCTATAATTACTCGTTGGGTGCCTTTAGGCAGTGTTATGTACGTTGGATGGTGTTACATACGAGCTAGTGTCAATTATGAAATTTCTAAAGTCGAAATAAAATTTTACGAAATGTTTCCATTCCGTATCACCAGCCGCCTCTGGGGAAGATTGGCGGCGTGTGAGCTTCCAACATCGATCAGGAACTTTGTTTATGGGACGTATGTGAAGATGTTTAACGTGAATTTGAACGATGCGGCAGTGACGGATTTAACGTACTATAAAAGTTTATCGGCCTTTTTCACACGTTCACTACGCGAAGGCGCTAGGTTTATTTCACCATCGATTTGTGTGTGTCCGTGCGACGGTGTCGTCCTGAATTGCGGACCAGCAGACACTGATAAAATCGAACAAGTTAAGGGAGTGACATACAGCTTAGAAGAATTCTTAGGTGAAAACAAATGGTCAAAATCCACCGATACCAACTATTACGACTCCTTGTTATTGGATAAAAAGAACATACTACATCAATGCATAATTTATCTGGCCCCAGGAGACTACCACAGATTTCACTCTCCATGCGATTGGACTTCGAAATTTCGAAGACATTTTTCCGGCAAACTCCTGTCCGTAAACCCATGGATGGCGCGGCTCATACCAGGGCTGTTCACTATGAACGAAAGAGCTGTGTATGTTGGTGAGTGGAAATATGGATTTTTTAGTATGACCGCTGTTGGTGCAACCAATGTGGGATCTATAGAAATTTATCATGATCCCCAGTTAAGAACAAACACTAAAGGTAAACGTAACAGAGTTGATGAACTCGTTACCGAGGTTTCTTATAAGAAAGGTGAACTATTTGGTCAATTTAACATGGGTAGTACAATAATCCTTCTTTTTGAGGCTCCAAAAGACTTTAAATTTGAATTTAAGTCTGGTGATAGAGTCATGGTTGGTCAAGCTTTAACAACTGTAGCTGCACACCATGCTAGATGACCTAGTTACAGTGATCTCATGCACGTAGTGCAATTAGGGCTAGTTTTCTACATGGTCTCCCTGTTACTGTAAGTATCAGAGGATAGCACGTACTCCTGGATTTAGCCTGTGTTATTTAAACAAAGTAGGTGTTGCTTTGTGTTACGTATGTTTATGAATTTATTTTGTAACATTTATTTGTTATTATCCATCATCATCATTTTTTCAAGCCCTTTACAAGTTTACTGCCTAACATAGGCCTCCCCAAGGAATGCCACAAAGCACGGTGCTGAGCCACCTGCATCCATCAACTTCCTGCATGTCTTACCAGGTCGTCACTCCATCTAGTGGCGAAATGCCCTGCACTTCACCTGCCGGTAGGAGGCTGCCACTCGAGAACCCTTTTTATGTTTGTATTTATCCAACAATAAGCTAAATATTTCCCTCAGTCTTCAATCCTATCTATATGATATGATAATCAATCAATCAATAGATATATATGATAATCCTTTCCAGTTGTATCAAAATTACTATTATTTATTTTCTAAAAATCACTTTATTTTTTAACTAGAAGCCAATATATCATATTTGTATGATAACTGTTTACATTATAAAACTGTTATGTAATAAATAATTTTAAATAAAAAATATATTTATTATTTAAACAGATATTAATTATGCATCAATAAAAAAATCTTAAAATATGTATTAGCATTCAATATATAAATATGATTAAATATAATTTACTTTCTTTTATTACATACTTATGTTTGTATGAACATAATAGTCATTTTGTATATTTTTCAGTGTGAACACTTAATATAGTAGAGTAGTAGTATTTTAACTATATTAAGCATATGAGATATAGAAATAGAACACATTATTAAATTATATTTTTTTTACATTTTTATTCATAAAAGATTATAAATAAATAAAACTCATAGAAAGTCACTTTTATGTTTATATTAGCACTGGTTCGGAAAGTACCTCAACCCTAGTAAGAACCAGCAAGAAACCTAGTAGAACTTTGATGACTTAGATTTTTTTGTTGTTAATATAAAACATAAATATTTGTTTATTTTGCTTAACAGTCATATTTGTTTATTTTGCTTAACCATCTTATAAAAAAGATAAGGAGGCATATAGACCGAAACTTAGCTTTTTTCTTCTGCTGTTAACCAATATCAAATGGATATTTTGTTCAATATTTGACTGTAAGTACTCGGGGGGTTTTCGCAATCGTCTTTTTCCCGGGGGGGGGAAACCTGGTGAAAAAATAAGTTTTGGGGGGATTCTCCGAGCGGGATGGTGTAACTTTACTTTTACTTTTACTCTGTGCAAACAACTAGACAGAAAAGGACAAGTAACTAGGTTTCTCGTTAATTTCAATAACTAACAATACGTTTGTACTGAGAAACATCCAACATATAATGTTTTGAAACAAATCGCATAAAATAAATCACACAACATGTTTTGTTGATGGTGGCGTTCGCACACGAAAACCTTGTAAAATTTTCAACAGATATTCAAACTTATCTTTCAACATGACAATATTTCTACAAATTTGTTTTCAAACATTTTGTTTCTTTAGTTATAAAGATATAAATATAGTTAAAATATTTAATGTACAATAAACTGTCAAACATATTTCACTACAACATGCTCTTTGACTATTGGCAAACACTTTTTGATACATTGAAATTGCATCAGTGCAAACTCAAGGTAATAATTATTATAACACACTTTATGTTTCAGTAACCATGCATACACAATGAGAGCAATTATTATTTGTTTTTATCATCGATATACTGTTCCATTTTGTACAATTTTATGTTATCATTGCCTCATGTAATGACTTGGTTCTTTTACTTGAGCCACAACTCCTGTTGACTTGACTCTTGGTTCCTGTTGCATGGTTGAGTCCAAGCGTTAAACTTTACGAGTTGGACAATTCTTGTTAATAACACAACGCATATGCTATTGCTATTTCACTCAACTCATATTAAGTTGAGTGAGATGTATGGCACTGGTTGTAACCTGTGGTCCACGTTGTAAAATAAGTATGTAGACTGTGGACAAAGTTAATTCAATGTTAATTTGGCTTGTTTACAATTTGATTTGAGTTACTCCAATCAAATAACTCAACTTGGACATCACTAGTTATCAACTTGTCAATAGTTCGTAAAAACATGTGTTAAAAATTCGAAAATCAAAAAATAAATTATTGTATGTGTGACAAAAATATTGTTCATAAGACAGAAATGTATTGTATAGATGACTTAATTACATCATGTAGAGCTTGTCTAAACTGAAATGACGCGCCCCACTACTTAATTAGTTGATTTCGATGTGTGAGTGTAAATATTAATAACGACGCTTCATCTGTGTTTGTGCGTCGACTGCTCAGCGAACTATGATCTGTATGCCTACGTGACGGTCGACTAGTCGCGTGATAAATCCGACAACGCTCTCCTTAGGGAGCAGCGTTGGGGCATTGTATGAAACAAAACGTCCGCTCTCTGCCACCTTCAGGCAATTATGACAAGTTGGACAAAAAATCCAAGAAAATCCGCTTCTTAGCAAATACGGTCTACAAAGAAATTGAAGTTAAATTATTTAATTATGATGGTATTTCTTCTATTTGTTAATTAATGGTTCAAAATATATTGTTTTTAATTTGTAATTATGTAGATTAATTAAACCAGATTGATATTCTTTCGAAATATTTATTTTACAAATTAGTATAATTACTATAATAATATGCATGTAAATTATGTAAAGTATCACTATTCACTCATCTCCATAGATTCACTTTCATCTGAATCAGAGTCATTAACAGAAATAATAAATTCAAAGTCCATGTCAAAATATTGCAAATACTGTTTTTCTGTGTCTTCAACATGCCGACATGCATTTGCCCACATAGTACTAACAATCATTTCGAGTCGTTCATTTATAAGTGACATAATGGATGTAAAATTTTGTGAAACATTTTTATTAGCCACGTAGTTTTTTAATATCCCCCATATATTTTCAATTGGATTTAGTTCCGGGTGATAAGGTGGTAGTCGTAGAATTTCAAACCCTTTTGATTGAATCAGTTCGTCAATAACGAACCTCTTGAATCTGTCCTTATTTTTTAAAATAAGATCGTACAGTTCAATTTTTTTCATTGATTCGTCAAACTGAATATTTTTTTCTGCAAGCCACGTTTGCATGAGTAAGAAGCGTTATCCACAACGATGACAGCCTTTACCGGGAGATTGGGCAGTAATTGTGTGGTGAGCCATTTCTTATAATTATCCAGATTCATGTTGTCGTGATAATCTCCACTTGTGTAGTTTGCTTTATACACCAAACTAGCATTTGGAACAAATCCTTCACATCCACCAGCGTGAACAATTATGACCCGAGTACCTTTCGACAACTTTTTTTGCACTGCTGATACTCCTTTGACTGGTTTCCAGCACATGTTTTGCAGATGTGTTGTATGAACATAACTTTCATCTGTGTATACGATATAGCGGCCCTCGTCACGATATTTTTTTAATTGCCTCAAATATTGAAAGCGTAACATTTGGATATCATGCTTTTCTACTAAAGCTTTACGGTTGTCATCTATTTTGGACCACTCGTAGCCCGATTCCTTCAAAATGATACGCAGAGTTTCTATACAACCGTTAAAACCAATTCTTTCTGTTAATACTTGTTTCAGCTTTCTTAACGTTGGTAATTCATTAAATTCTGTATGAAATGTCGCTATCGTTCTGCGAAGTATACCCATATCAAAATCATCCAGGTTAGACTTGGTACGCTTCCTTTTTGGTTTTGAGGGCGATCTAAAAATTTTTTGTGACGTATCATTTGATGTACTAGCTTGCTTCTCTTCTTTCAAAATTCGTGTAATCGTAGATTCACTAACACCAACGGCTTGAGCAGTTCGCCATCTAGCGTCAGATAGTTTTTCCACTCCATTTTCCGCTTCATATTTCATTCTGCGGTACACTTTCGCAGTAATTTCTTTTGCCTGTAAAATGTATGCATGTAAACCACCATAAAAACGATGTATGATTAAATAAGATTTTAAGCAATAACGTATTATTTTACTTACTTGACTCCGTAAATGTTTTTTGGTCGACATGCTGACGGTACTTTTACAATCGAACGACGCGTGCTCCTACGCTTGAGTCTCACCGACAACCGAATGACCAATTACAATGGCATTTGTATATGTATTGCGTCCATATTTTAAATTTGCTTGTGTGCGTTAATGCGATAGTGGGGCGCGTCATTTCAGCTTAGACGATCTATAGCAAAGTTTGGTTCTGTCTAGAATACTTTCTACCAGGGTACATCACCGCCTAAGTTATAAGAAAACATAGTGAATGTGATAATATTTATAAGCCACAGTAGAAACTAAATTAAATTTGAGACATACTAGGGAAAATTTAGAAGTGTTTGCATGAGAAGTTGTTTGAAGTACCATTCTCTTTATTGTTAAGCTTTGGCTGCAAGAGGGGTTAAGGGTGATATAAATATATATCCATATTAGGGTGGCGTAATTTTTTTTTACTATGGCATACTCACAAAAAACCTGTGTGATAGGCTCGATAAGCAAAAACTCAAATATTTTATGCTAGGTTTATATTTAGAGGTGACCTGAATAGAACAAAGTTGAAAAAAGTCTGAAACATGTCAGTGTTTGTTAATGCAAAACTTTATAAAAATCTTTAAAATTGTTCTTCAGTTGTTTCTGAACACAACCAATTATTAGTAAGCGTCAATTTGGGTCAAGGGTATAACCCCTATATATAACATCTGGGTAAGACTGTAAAAATGGACAGAATTATACATTTTCAAAATTCTGTTGTGTTGTTTGGCACCTGTAACAATTATAATACATAAAAGATGTTTAATATATTTCATTCTTTCATCCATAGGCAGCTTTTTACCACTGTGTTATTGCAAATTTAAAGAAAAAATAAATCTCCATACATTTTTCCTTCAACCCTAATATATGTTTGCGTGTCTATGTGTACATCACACCATCCTTTTAAGCCCCTTCCTGGACATACTTTTCACAAATGTATCAGCTGACATACATTTCTAAAAGACCATATAATTAATTTTTCACCGAATACGAATATTCGGCCAAACATTATTCGGCAGGACTACCTCGGCATCTAACCAATTTATGTCGAAACTTGCTACCTTAAAGCGCGCGAGATTAGTGCAGGACCCTTCCCCTCGTTACCCGCTACACCTGACATTTTATTGCATCTAGTACTGACCAAATTGCCTACACATGCTTGTGTTTTGTGAGAAAAAAAGTATTTCGTTGTGTTATTCTTAGTGAAAATTGATAAGTATATAATGAAAATGAGTAGCAGGAGATCTATTATTTGGACCTATTTTAGAGAAACTGATGACTGTAATGTAATGTTTCTTACAGTGCCTCAAAAACATAACACTTTACAAGTATATTTAACCCATAAATAAATATACTTTCAACAGTAAAATAATTATGAAAGACATGTCATTACTCAATTCGTACATTTCTATACAGTGGATACTTTGAGTACCACTTTAACGAATATTCGGTAAAGCTGCCGAATACCGAATATAAAACGAATATTCGGCCCATTCTAGTATTTATTATAAGCATGGAATATGTTCACTATAAATGTTTTTTATTCTTACACCACATATGTCTTACAAGCTGATACCCGCGACTTCGTCCGTGTTCTTAAAATTTATATTAAATGAACGCAATATTTTTTTTAGATAAGGGCCAAGTGTCTAAGCAATAAAACTTAGAAAGCCTAATTGAAATCTGACCAGTAGTTGTTCCGTGATGCACGCACAACTGCAAACCTCTATCATTTTATTTATATAGATGTACACAAGGAGTTTAATACCATATTGGTATGTAAATTGATTATGTTTTCTCAATAGTCTTCTGTCATATATTGTTAGCATATTTTATTTCTGAGTCATTTTTAATGCGAATAAATTAACTTGCTTTATTTAGTTGAGGGCCTTTCAATACCATAATAGCAAGCATGTAATTATCGTTTCTCTACATCCAATACATACATCCTTTCTCATCTGGACTCTTGATTTATGCAAGTAAAATTTCTGTAAGGCTTTGTCTCTAACTGCAACACATAAACAGTTATAAAATTGTTAACTATGTGCAGAGAGCAAATAAAATGGATATACTAGGAATTTATTCTTTTGTACCTTGTTTACTTTAGCTTGAGATTTTATGTAAACAAAATTGTGAGCTATCATTTTTGATTTCACTAGTAACTCACTGGGGATACCAGGTTTCTATATGTTAAAACGCTTCGGTTTTTTACGAACATTTAAAAAAAAACAATTTAAATATTTATGAACTTTTTAATTATTTTCATTTTGAGTCATCCTAAGTTGCAGAATGAATAGTTCGTAATATAAACTGTTTTTAGAGGCACAGGAGGATGTAATAAAACGGATTGTTACGGAGAACGAAAAATTTGTAAATCGAGCATCCCTTGAGCTAAAACTTTGTATGTGATATAAAGTTTAGGCAATAAGAGCCCAAGTTGTTTAACTGCAAAAACGAAAAGGTTACCCGAAATATCAGAAGCCTTGATTTATCTGATATTAACCTAAAATAAACAGAGTATAGAAGAATTATATAACTATTGTTTTCAACCGACTTCAATAAAGGAAGAGGTTCTCAATTTGACTATTTTTTTAGAACTTTTTTGCAGTTGGGCAACTTCTGTTTGTTGCAAACAGGATTTATTTTACAAAAATTACAACTTTTACTGGACCCAAACAATTTCTGTAATTGATAACATAAACTATGTAATTATAATAATTTAAAAGAATCTATTACGTTTTCACCCAATCACAAAGAAATTAAGGTTTCATCCAATGTCGTTACGTGAATGGGGTCTCGGCATTATACCACGTAATTTTTTTCCGTGGGAAACAGTGTAAAATTTCGAGGACATTGGGTTAAATAAAATATAATATGGCTAAATACTACACAATAATATTTATCATGGACGAGCTTCACAAATTATATAAAACTGATTAAGTAAATTATGTGAGTGAGGTGAGGGGGTGGAGCCATACATATCTCATGACACCTCACCAGGGAAATGGAGGGGGGGGGGGGTTCGTTACAAATCGCCATAATCAGCCTCACGTAAATAATGAAGGCCCCAAAAATGAGGCACCGACAGCAAGAGCCAGTGATAATAGACTTAAGAATGATACAAAATTAGTTTCTAATCATTATTTTGCATTTGCTTATTTTTTGTGCGTAGTATTAATTGAATGGTCTAAGTTATTAACATAATAATCGTAGATCATTTTCTCCTATCTACTCCTTTGTTATTGAGTAACCTCAAGCCAAGTTATGATTTGACCAAAGACCAGACATTGATTGTGACTAACCACAATAAGCTATTATATATAATAAATAGCCATAAATACGTAAATAGCCATATTATAAAAATTAAGCAAATCTGAAAGAAATTTATGATTTATTAATTGTATTTAAGAGTGAAGCCGTTTGTGACTTCTTTCTTTCCGAAAATATAATTCCTATTTAGTATATTATATTTTTTTTTAATTTTAGAAAAGGGCTTTGTCGCTGAAGCAATTATGACGTCCTGGTAGTTACAACAAAATTCTTAAAAAAGATAAATACGCTCAAATAAATTTATTAGTTACTTAATCTCTTATTTACTAACACAAAGTTTTTTGGCATCATCTGATAACGGGTCTGATAAAATGCTATTAATACTGCCAATCAATGACAAATGTAAAATACAATTTTGTCTTCCTATGGAGTTCTGGGCACATTCTATCAAAATGTGATAAACATCATCGATAACATTGCAAGTTGAACAGTTTGGTGAGGTAGTTTTTCGCATCATGTGTAAAAATTTATTGCATGTAATGTGCCCTGATCTGAGTCTTAAATACTATTGTTACTACTTACAAAGAATACTATTAACTAACTACTAATACTACTTGCAGTGTCGCGTCTACACATATCGGATCGTACGTTACCATATACCCTTCTCTTTTGCTCTTTCGTCAAAATATACCTTCCAGAGGTCATAACAATATTTTTTTAATAACCGGATATATATTATGACATTGGAATTTCACGCCTATGCTATGGTTTAGAAAGATAGTGTCTGTACTCTCATTCACTCTGTTATCAGTCTCCTGTTTTAATTGTACTCCTCCATTTTTTGATATTCGACTCATTTGTTCATCATCTATACAAACAGTGGCGGCGCAAGACCTAAACTTTATGTGGGCAAGATACATTTTGCGAGGCCCTCTGCCCGCGCAAGAAGACGGATTATATAAAATGAAAAACAAAACACTTGACATTATGAAATTTTTATTTTTACAAAATCATTAAGTATGAACACCAAACAATTTCAAACATAAATGAAGAAATATATATTCTGCTTTTTATCCTGCTGAATTGTTTAATTATAGCCTTATAATCCAGCTTGGATGCTATATCTGCCTCGATAGATAAAACTTTCAACGCTGAAAGTTTTCTGTAACTTTTGGAGAAGCTGTTTCACAAGTGTTACGAAGTTAGTTAAATTAGGGATTTCATTGTAATTCTTCATATATTCGTAAGGTTGAGTCACTAAAGTTAAGTCACTGCTTTCACCCACTCGCAGGTCTGTGTAAATCTTGACAGTTATTTTAATATTAGATGGTTTGGAATATTTTTAACTTGTTTAAATCATAAAAGAAATCAAAATTTTTATAATGTTGGTTTAAAGCCATAAATCTCAAATCCAAAATTTGTTATAATTGAACAATCATAGTGTTGAAAAAATCTGTTTGATACCGACTTTTAGGAGACTATATAGGTTAATCCTTGCCTTCATAACCCAACATCTTTTTCTTTTTGGCTACTCTTTTATTTTTAAAGTCTTTTGGCAGATCATAACAGTTTTTTTTTTTCAATAAACTGTTGAGCACCAGACAATTATTTTTCGAAACAAGTTTGTTGATATTCTTTAATCCAGTCACAAAATGTACGTAAAGGTTCTAGAGCTTTAATTTGTCTTCACCTATATTGACAACCCTACCAAAATAGGTAACAATTTTGCAAGTTCTTAGGAAGCTTTGTCCCTGTTCAGTTTATCTACTCATGTGCGTACAGCGCGAAAATATACGTACAGCAACTACATGGGCTGCTGTACCGCAATCTTTACTCGATTGCCACGCGCCCACGATTAAATAAAGTCAGTATTCTATGTCTAACAAACAGAACGGGGAATCCTCAGCCTTTGTCGCCTCATAGATTACTGTATATATACTGGTCGCCCCGCAGCGGGGATTCCCCGCAATAGCAACGCAAACTAATGTTGCTAGACTGAATAAAAACATATTTAGTTATGTCAATAATATCGATTCATGACAATGAATTTTTTTCGGCCCGTTTACGGTTTTAAGTAGGTAATGCATAAACCTCCAGGGCGCGAGGCCGTAGGCGGTGGCCCATGTCGCCGACGCCTTACGCCGCCTCTGTATACAAATAAACAAAATTGAAGTGGCAATTTGTAATGTCAGAATAGCAGCTTTTTATTTAATGCATATGAAAGTACTTATAAAAAAAAAACATTTTTTTTTTTTAAATTTTTGGCTGTCTCTTTTTTTTGTGTTCGTTCGGCTAATCTCCGACATGGCTGGATCGTTTTTGACGACACTTCCACTCGCAGATAGCTGATGTTATATGGAGTAACTTAGATTTAATTTATTTTAGAAAAAGAGTTAGGGCTCCGCGCAAAAATATGAAAACCCATTAAATCGTGATTAAAATCTGATTCAAGTAGGGAAGTATAATGATAAATTATTAAAAACTATGCGTACGAAGTCGCGGACATAGCTAGTTGGTTATATTCACCATGAAATGAAACCTCAAAAAAACTTCTCGCAATAAAAATATTTCGGACTACAGTACATGGCAGTAAATATAGCTTCGGTTTATATAAAGTCATCTCTGCACGAAGTGCTAACAAACCGATATTCATTAAGAGCCGTTATAAATATGTATTACGATTTTGCAAACAATTCCGCGTTCTTTACCACATAAATAAATTCATTTAAATGTAATTTTAACCTCCAGATTAAAATTAAAAGAGGTGGCCGTGGTTAACTATGACATTGGGACGTTTGAACACCTCAGTTCCTCCGTGACTATGTGTGCTGTATAGTGCTAGAAACGTCGGGAATATAAAATAAGTTAATATACGCGATGAAGTCCGTAATAACTAGTTTTATTTAAATGTACAGTGTTCGTGTAAATATAAGAAATCATCGTGTAAGGGTTTCCTCCTTTTTATATTTATCGCCATTGTTCAATTTTAAATTGGGGGTTTTACAACAATGTATATATAATATTTGAAGTGCACGCGACCTTATCCCAGCGAGCTTATTTATTTATTTATTAATCATATCACTATGAAAGTGATCTACTTTCAACCTTCGCTGAGGAAGACAATGGTTGAAATTTATGTGAATACATATAGATAGAGTTATGTCAAAATGATATCTACTAAAGTATTAGGTAATCCTATACCTTTAAACGGAATATCGGAAACGGCTCCAACGATTTTTTAGAAAATGTCGTTTTATCCGTGTTTTCAAGCAATAAAAAACTGGTACAATATCATTAAAATGAGGTAATGGCTCATATGGGATATAGGGCAGTCCCGGAATCGTAGTACTCTGGTTCGGGTCCTGTCTTCGGTCCTACTTTTTTTTTCAAGTTCCCTTCTATTGTGAGAAAATCTATTATTTCGAGCCCTTTTTTAGTATAATTTTAAGGACACGAAAATAATTACATTAAACTAATTGCACTCATGATTTTCTATTCAAATAACCAGTTCAGTTTTTTCTATTATCTTTTTTTTTTAAAGAATTATGTCGGTAAGATCAAAAAATATTATTCATATTCCGAGAAAAGCTCGATCATCCAGGTACTTTTATCTAATTGCATTAACAAGATCTTGTACTATGGTGAAACACACAAGTAATGACAGGTGTGACGGAGGTGACGCTCTACGAAGCCCTGGTTATCCAATTATCTTATCTAAAGATCGATGTATCACTACCGAGTACTGTAAAATGTATGTAAATGCAATATTCGAAATAATTGTATGAGCTAAGCATACTGCATACATACACCTTTCCGACTGTGAGTGTTGTGTGTACATTTCCTATACCACGTCAAAACAAAATTTCTAAGGACGACAAAAATAACATTGTCTATTTTTAACCCCCGACGAAAACACAGAGGTGTCATAAGTTGTATATATCTGTCTGTGGCATCATAGTTCCTGTACCGATGAACCATATTTGATTGTTTTTTTTTTGCCTTTTGAAAGGTTTCTTAATCGAGAGTGTCCTTAACCGTATTTATACGTGGTATAGCATGGCTGCAGCTATATTAGTTGTAGCACGAATGGGTCGGCTCGACCGGGGTAGGACTACGCTCTCACAGAATACCAGTCTAAAATAGCAGCTTAATGCTACTGTGTATGGTGAGTGTAGAGCATCGGAGATCCTTTTACTGGAAACGAGGCACCCCGTCTTAGTCCTCAGGGGTGACAACGCATCTGCATTTTGATTCTTAGTAAATGTAGATGTCTGTGAGCCACAGCATCCACTTACCCCAGGTGGACTGTGTGCTCTATTGTCACCCTTATTCTATTTTAAAAAATTATAAGAAAACCTGTTCAGCCATTTCAAGGTCATCAGCTCTTTTTGTTTTGGAAGTATTTTTTAATTTTAATTTAAGTTACCTGTACTTTTAGGTTTCCCCGGCTTTGTAAATCAATAATATCAAATATTACTTTGGTCGCAATTACGCAGTACAATTGTAGAGCTTACGTAATACCCAACTTAAAGCAGGCCTGTGTTTAGAGAGAATATGGAAATAATATGAACATTCTGGAATTATTGCTCTCAGTGCTTCATTAACTATGGTAGTCTACTTAATAGTGTTGAAATTGTGATCATTAGAATTTATGTACAAAAAAGTATTTATTGTAAATGCCAATACTTTTTAAGTTATTGATTTTTTATACTATAGACTTAATTCCTATGGCACATGCAAATCTGTAGAATAGGTTTTTGTCGCTTCACCTAATTCAATCAGTTGTTTTGGGTGACGTAAATGGATTAAACATGCATATCGCTTTTTATGTTTATAAATTAGAGGGATGATGGTATAGAAAAGGCTTTTTATTCGCTTTGGGCGACGAAAGTAACCAAACACTTTTTAAAGGATACTAGTGTCTTTATCACAAGTATTGACTATTGTTTAAGTACCTGAATTCGTCAAAATAAGAGTGAACGAGAGTAGGATGCTTCATACATGCGTCACACTACGCACGCACATAAGAGTTAAATAACCAGAGACCCTTTTTACTGGAAACGATGCATTCCATCTTAGTCCTCAAGCGGGACGAAGCATCTGTATTTTGATTCTTAATCGAGGATAGATGTCTATGGACCACAGCAATCACTTACCATCAGGTGGACTGTGTTGTCATTTATCATCCTTATTCTATAAAAAAAAAAAACTTTATAACTAACGCGATGATCGCGTTATGTTCTCTGTTAACTATGGGTAAAACCCGCGCTTGTGTGTGCGTAGCGAGACGCATGAAACTACCGCACTCTCGTTCGCTCTGCCAAAACTACAACTATATATAAAGTACTCTGTGTTGTGTTCCATGATGGACAGATCAGCATCTCATTTTTGAGATACAATAAAAAGGTCCTGTACTATTCTTAAAGAAACATGGCGGAATATATCAAAACTCAGGCACATGTGCATGGTGCGCCCTTGGGGAAACAGCAAACCCATCAACAAACACTATCCTGTTGAAACACCGCTAGACAGTGTTAGAATTTTTTCTCATGTTTAGTTGGAGTCAAGGTTTAAGGAAGGCTACACTTTATAGAAGAGGTCTTACCCCTTCGTACTTACATCCATGCTCAGACAGTCAAATTAGACTCATTTTTTAACTCATTGATTAACTGAATTTACGAATTTTGCCGCGTTTAATTTTAACTTATACAGGGTGTTAGTGTAAATACCGTTATCCTTGAAACCAGTGGTTTGGTTTCACTTATAGAACGTAAATTGAATGAATTAAAAAAAATACCGCTATTTTCTTTCATAAAATTTAAAAAGTTTCTGTTCAACACCGTCCTTAAATTCATGGATACCTTATGCGCCCGAGTGCCGTAATCACTGTAAAGATCACCGACCGCGCTAGCTACCTACACAACATTTCAATAAAAGCACAATAGGTACACAACCTGTGATGTAACTTTTCCTTCATACTTTCATCCTGGTTTAGGACATGCAAAAATTGAGGAATTAAGGAAAACTTGAGATTTTGCTAAAAAAATGATATTTTTCATTGAATTTACGTTCTATAAGTGAAACCAAACCACTGGTTTCAAGGATAACGGTGTTTACACTAACACCCTGTATATTTTTATAAATAAATGCTCTTCCGTGACCATGGGTGGTGCAAAGCACTCGATACGTCGGGGGTTGAAAGTTATTTGTGTCCACAAATTGAATAATCTATAGAGGCCATGTCTGCCATTCTGATAGAGCAGTGTTGTAAAATATATGGGTTAAGATTGTACCAAAACTGAGGCTAAAGGTTTCTTACGTCGTTCATAAATTCCCTCCGTTTCTTTAAAATATTTCTAAAGATACCTATTTGTATGCTCAATATTGTATTATAAAGTATTGCGATGTATTGCAATTGATGTGCAAGTATTATATATGTAAAAAAAGTTGCAAAAATTGTTTTATTTTCATCCATCACCTTTCATAATCTTTATTTTCCTTGTTTGTCGTCTGACTATGATTTGACCCAAACAGCTGGTCACATAAAATTCCAGCCTAGTTACCGCTACTTCAGTTGTCAAGCGTGGCGTGTTCAAGGGCAGATCCATGAATGTAATTTTGAGGCAGTAAAGCGTCTTCTCTCGTTGCTCTTCTCCACTTTGCGTATGTAGCCACGGTTTTAAGCGGTGCAAGGCAGAAAAACCTCTTTCCAGTATGTGTAATATAAATGTACCGGATTCGTCGCAACGGTCAGCCGGAAACGTGAGTATTATATGAAGCTATGCGATGATGTGCAACGGGACCTAAGCTATACACATTCCACAGTAATGTGATCCGAGACCTACCTTCTATATCTGTATTGGCTTAGCATTCACCCCTGAAGACTAGGTACGTCGGAGTGCCTCGTTACCAGTAAAAGGGGTATCTGGTCCTCTATATATACGAAACAGAAGAAGAGCGTGGTCCTTCCGCGGCCGAGCTGTGCGACGAAAGAACCACATATAAGAAAGAGTCCCGATCCTTGCATTGCCTATGAGTGATGACATCACCTAATACGATTAGCACTTACTAAAAATTGCAACTTATATCTTAAATGACCCAACATGAACCCAGTTCTAGGTCCAGTCAGTTGGTAGTACAAGAGATGGCTATTTCTGCTGTTAAGAAGTAGTTCGTGACTTTGTATTCTCGTCTCGGCTGTGAAGAATTACACTTCGTCCTCAGAGGTGACAACGCACTTACGACGTTCTTTGTTTATAGTTAGAAGCAATTATCCATAGATTGTATCGGCCACTCACCATCAGGTGAACCGTAAACTAGTTTGTAACTCTTATAAAACTTTTATAAAAAACACACAAACTTATAAATATATATTTCCTTATTTAATTAGGTAACTATAAGATGTCACAAAAACCTACTTTTGAAATCGCTGACAGATGAATTTTGTTTGTTGTTGTTAGAAAGTCTATCGTCTGCGCGAAATACACGTTTTGCCAAGACCAGTCTTGCATAATTTTTATTTTTAGGTGTGTATCTAAGTATATCTTTAAAAACCTGACAAGTGCGATGAGAGTCACGCCCTGGTTCCGTATCATCATCATCATTGCAGTCCTTCACAAGTTCACTGCTGAACATAGGCCTCCCCCAAGGAATGCCACAAAGCACGGTCCTAAGCCACCTGCATCCATCGACTTCCTTCATGTGTTACTAGGTCGTCACTCCATCTAGTGGGCCCTATACTACGCCTACCGGTACGAGGCTGCCACTCGAGAACCTTTCTTCCCCATCGGTTATCGGTTCTTCGAGCTATATGGCCGGCCCATTGCCACTTCAGCTTACTAATCCGTTGGGCTATGTCGGTCACTCTGGTTTTACTGCGGATATGCTCATTTCTGAGTTTATCACGCAGAGAAACTCCGAGCATAGCCCTCTGCATAGCTCGCTGAGCGTCCTCATACGGCCAGCAGTGAAGGACCACGTCTCAGATCCGTAAGTCATCACTGGCAACACGTACTAGTTGTACAATCTAGTTTTCAGAATTTGAGGTAATTCCGTATACCTAAACTTAATTATGAATGTTGATAATTCATCCAAAGTAAAGTAAACTTCAGCCTATATACGTCCCTCTGTTGGGCACAGACTTCTCATTTCTAAGAGGGTTTTAGGGTAAGGTAATAAACACCGTGCTGCCCCAATGCATATGTTGACGAACTTCATATATCTTCGAAATATTTTTTTCTTAATCTTTAGAAATGCAGGTTTACTCACGACTTTTCTTTCACCGCCGAGTACGCGGTAAATCAGTACTTAAAATTGCAATTAACAATTACATTGGTGCCGGCGGGGAACGTACCCGGGTTGCTCGTATACTGTGAAATTTACTTAGCTGAGCTGCCACGGCTCTTATAATAAATCGATAATTCACCCATCCGGCAAAATTACACCGTAAAGTACACCAAAGATCCGTCGGATTGAAGGACACACCTAACTTTTTAATTAAAAATACGAAAAGGTCCGTCGGATTGAAGAACAAACTTAACTTTTTAATTAAAAATACGAAAAGGTCCGTCGGATTGAAGGATAAACTTAACTTTTTAATTAAAAATACGAAAAGGTCCGTCGGATTGAAGGGCAAACTTAACTTTTATTTTAAAAAAATGTTAAGATTTAAATCGGTCTACCTCCCAGTAGACGCTAAAACTGAAAATGTAAGTTTGTTATTTAAATACGATATTTTTTGTCTAAAAACTAAAAATGAACGATTTTCGGATCTTTTCTCTTACGCGTACTGACCTTGCTTCTTGCCAAATTTTATGATTCTAGGTCAACTCTGTAAGTTTTGACGATGATTTCTGAATTATGTGAAATTATTAATGGTTGTATCTTTGATTGCGTTGACTTGAATGTTTTACACCTCTAAGGTACCGTAGACCTTAGTATTTTATATTAATTTATACTCGGTAGCTCTATCTACGAAAAATCGCTTTGACAGTCGGTCAGAGACCTTAGTATTTTATATTAATTTATACTCGGTAGCTCTATCTAAGAAAAATCGCTTTGACAGTCGGTCAGAGACTTTAGTATTTTATATTAATTTATACTCGGTAGCTCTATCTACGAAAAATCGCTTTGACAGTCGGTCAGACGAACCTCCAACTAAGATATATGTTCTTTAGCTTTTAAAAATCAATGTTTGTTTGTCTTGTATGCGTTTATACCATTAATCCCATTACGATGAAACTTTGGTGAGTTGTAATGTTTGCTTCCACGAATATTTCTACTTAAAAAAAAAAACAACAAAAATTATATTAGTTTGTTCGGTTTCTACACATGTTTATTCATCAGATTACAATGAAATTAATCCCTCGACTAGAGATGGTGAGAAGTTTAAGAATAAAAATATAACAGAAAATTATTTAGCTTCTAAATCAGTAATACAACAAAAATTGTGACTTATCTTAGTAAAATAAAATAAAAAATACAAAGTGGACATTGAACGCCTATACCTGACAAACGAGCAACTTATCACATTAGCTAATGTAAGTAAAATCAATGACAGATGCAAGATAAATTGAAATGTGTTTTACACATTTTAGTGCCTTTAAACTTTTTAATATATATACTATGTATAAGTGACTAACTAGCACACAGTCAACCTGTTGGTAAGTGATTGCTGTGGTCCACAAACAACTCCTCCTCGATTCCTTCTTCTTGCCTTTCTACGTACCAGTAAAAAGGGTCTCCAGATATCGTATGTACTCAAACAAAACACTGTCGATACTCGAGATGATGGTAAGTGGATTTGTGCTGCTATAGTTTGAGCTAGTGTTTTGTGTAAGTGTGGTCAGAGATCGCAATACAAACTAAATATCTACAATAATACTATATACTAAATAAAAATAAATATCTCTTCGAAAACGCCGCTAGGATTCGAAGTTTGTTTTATACATGGCAAACGAACACACAGCCCACCTGACGGTAAGTGGATGGTGGATGCTGTGATCTATAGACATCTACATCTATTCTCAATTGAGAATTAAAATGTAGATGCGTTGTCACGTCTGAGAACTAAGATGGAATACCTTGTTTCCAGTAAAAAGGGTCTCCGGTTCACTACGAGTACACTCGTACACTCACCATACGAAACAGCAGCGCTAAACTGTTATTCAAGAAATTTGCTTGTTTGTAAGTCTTGCATAAAATAAACGTAGGTACCTATAGGCTATATTGCGGTGCTAGTGATTGATGTAAATTGATAACTTTAAGTAAACGTCAAAAGTAATTTAATAGAATATAGAGTCGACCACGCTCGACTGCCTCAGCAAAATTTCCTCCAAATATATATCCCCAGACACATTGCGTATAAAACTGTCAATTAGCACTGACAATTGTTTTTTTTTCAATCGTTATTTTTAAAAAAAAGTTACCTTCACACTAGGATTATCTCCTGTATATGGAACAATTATTTCTAGACTATACAAATACTTGCGTGTGGGATTCGAGCTTAGCGCTGTAAGTCATAACTAAGCTGCACCACGGAGCCTTCAAAATTGCAATTATAAATTTCAGTGTTGTCGACATCATTCCGCCAACGTACGTTTTTTTTTTATAGGATAAAGGTCACAAACGAGCACACAGTCCACCTCGTGGTAAGCGGGCGCTGTGGGCCATAGACATCTACATTTAACCTCGATTAGGAATAAAAATGCAGATGCGTTGTCATCCTTGATTACTAAGATGGAATGCCTCAATTCCAGTAAAACGGGTCTCCGGTTTTCTACACTCGCCATACGAAACACAGCAGCATTAAGCTGATATTTTACGCTGGTATTCCGTGAGAGCGTGGCCCTTCCCCGGTTGAGCCGACCCTTGTCATGCTACAACCATAATATAGCTGCAGCGTGGCTCTACCACGTATAAACTGGTGCTACTGTTGCTCACAGTTCTCTTAAGCCTGATATGTCCTCCGATTCAGTTCGTGCTGGCGGAATTCACATCTCTTCGAAATTATTTTATTTCTAGGACATGCACGCTTCCTCACGGTGTTTTCTTCACCGTCGAGGACGTGATACATAAGCACGTAAAATTGCATTTGACAATTTCATTGGTGTCGATGTTAATCGAACCCGAACTGCTCGCAGACTGTACCTGAGCTACCACAAATCTTAACTCGTGTAAAGTTAGTTACAACCTTTATACGTCCTACTGTTTGTCATAGGCATTCTCTTGGTTTTGTGAGGATAATAATGTCTTCAAGACTAAACTACTATGACTGAATTACGTGACTAGTCATCTGCGTGTTTGCGTGAATTTAATTCACGGCGCGGCGGCCAGTCTCTACGGAGGCTAACCATCTGCGCTGGACAGGATTATAGTGCACAAGTATAGCCGCAACTACGTGGTGGGCGGGGTTAAAAATTAAAATGCATGCTATCTCAGCCGACATCACGTGCGAAAGCGAAAGGCATGATGATTTACAACAAAACGGGCGCGCGAAATTTTATAAACAGACCTTTGGTAGTCTGGATGTCATGAAAAATCTATTGAATGTATCTGTTTAAAATAAAATTATTTGCATTTTTGAACACCTAATCTATCCCTGTATGGTAACTGTTTTGCAATTTTCGTTCTTCTTATGGAATTTATTTCCGCCCAAAGATGTGTTAAAATTAGTACTTTTAAATATATTTTTTTTTACTTTTTACAGGGCTAGATAATGATGAGACAAATTGAAATCATTTTTTATTTTGAACGTACACCATCAAACAGTGGAGTAATCGCCAGACTATGTTTGTATGGAAGAACGAGTGGCTAGCGTACCCTTCGTGTTGTCGTCTATATGCACCGAGGTGCCATGCAGGTATCGGGCCTCGGGGTAGCCCCCATTGCCCGGGTATTCCTCATGTCCCATGGCTATGGGACAGTCCTTGTAGTCTATTCTAGACTAGATAGAATTAGACGGATTTCTCCGTGATGGTAAAAAAATATTTTTCCGTAATTATCCGACTACGGAAAAAGGGGGGTTATCTGATAAAGTCTGGGTTGGCCTTTCAACGGCATTGTGGGTTGTTACTCAACTCTCTAATCACATATAGAGAGGAGTTCTCTTGGAAGAGGTCGCCCGTCCGGTAGCCGAGTGTGCAACGGCGCAAAGCCGTTGAGGTGTTCGTGTGGGCCGTTGTCGGCACGGTCGAACATGCCGCGCGCTAGCCGGGCCACAGCGTATAGTACGCTCGTAGTCCGATCTAACGGCAATCCGACACGACCGGAGAGAGATCAGGCGCAAGACCACTTTACGTGCTTTCTGAGACATGGGGGTGTAACATCGCCAACTTCCTGACTACAGGTTGCTTTTGAACATTTTTTGGCAGAAAAACCCTATAATTGATTTTGGCCTGACCCGGGATTCGAACCCGGGACCTCGTTTACGGCCACTAGGCCAACGAGGCAGTTTTTGAGGGTAGGTATCGCTGTAAGCCAAGTTTTGGCGGCGTAAGAGAATCTCATTTCATCCCGTGGGTGTCATAAGCGGCGTAGAGAAAATTGTAGTTGCCAACCCGCCAGCAATGCTTGGCAACTTTGGCAAATATCCTCCTGCGAGGCAATCTATGGGGGTATATGTTCAGTAGTGTACTTTTGATAGGCTGTATGTATATGTGTGGTGTTGAATAAATTAATGAATGGACCTGCAAATTATTCATAAGCTTATTTTATATTAGTTGTTCCCCCCGACTTTGTCCCCGTGGAATTTATTGCGATTGGATTTTGTGACTTTAATTTTCTTTCGCGCGGAACCCGAATTATTATTCTAAAATAAAAGTAGCCTTTGTTACTCCTTGTAACATCAGCTATCTGCCAGTGAAAGTCCCGTATGATCCAGCTTTATCGGAGATTAGCCGGAACAAACAAAAAATTTAAAAAAAATTGTATTTTTGTTATAAGTACCGTATATAGGTACTTTCGTATGCATTAAGTAATAAGCTGTTATTTTGACAGCAAAAAGTCACTTAAATTTTATTTATTTGTATTTGTATAGAAGTTCGCGTTAAAGTTACAGCCTACATTCGCCCCACTCCTGGGCACAGGTCTCTGCTCATTTCTGACAGGGTTTTAGGGCAAGGTATTGTCCGCCGCGCTGCCCCCATGCGTATTGGAGAGTGGAAGTTCCCGTAAGTACTGTAAAATTTTTAAGATTGCTCTGCTCTGCGCTTAAGACTTGGCTTAGGATACACCGTGTTAGGTATTTTATAACTGTGTTATACAAGCAGTAGTATCTTATGAATACACGCAGATATAATTTTTATCGAAAAGTCATACACTTCTATTTATTTTATACGTCACAATGTATTGATGTTATAAAATTTACATTGTAATATGACTAAACTTCCGCTCGCTTATATTATTTTCTTTTAATCGCTGACACATACATTATATCTATAGTTGCCTTGCCGCTTACCTATATATTTAATTTTTATGTAATATATATATATATTGAATGTTTTTTTACCTTCTGGAAAAAATAGGGTGTAACAGGTTAACGGAATAGAAGCCTATGACATTGATATTTTACAATTTATTTACTTTTACTTTAAAATATTACGAAATTGAACTATCAATAAATACCACTAATTTTAAATAAACTTTCGGTAATAAAAAAAATAAAAACAAAAATTTTGAACTAAATAAATAAATCAACTAAAAACTATCGAAATTAAAATAGCAAACTCAAAATTGTACGTGGTAGAGCCATGCTGCAGTTATATTAGTAGTATAGTTGTAGCACGAATGGGTTGGCTCGACCGGGGAAGGACCACGCTCTCACAGAATACCAACGTGAAATAGTAGCTTAATGCTGCTGTGTTTCGTATGGTGAGTGTAGAGAACCGGAGACCCTTTTTACTGGAAACGAGGCATTCCGTCTTAGTCCTCACGGGTGACAACGCATCTGCATTTTGATTTGTAATCGAGGATTGATGTAGACGTCTATGGGCCACAACATCCACTTGCCATCAGGTGGACTGTGTGCTCGTTTGTCACCCTATCCTATAAAAAAAGCACGCACCCAATTAGTAGTATTTATTGATAGATCAATTTCATATGTTTATATGTGAAGTACTTTATATATTATACCCTTTGAAACAAAAAAGAATTTTTCAAATCGTTCAGGCGCACATAAATCTAATTAATAAGGCAATATTATTTAGATTTCTGTGTTCGGTTATATATATATATTAAAAAAAGATTCCGACGAATCGAGAACATTCTTTTTTGAAGTCGGTTGAAAATAGGATGTGTATAATAATTCCGCCAACAATTTAGCAGTAAAGGCATAGGTAAACTCCATCCATCGTTGACGCCGTTTTTCAATAAACTTTCATAGTTTGTGTTACCTAAGATGTTTTATATACGGACGCGAGCCTGGTTCTGTGAAATATTATTGAAGAGTTATTTTCGTACCAGAGCGTGATTCGCGCGTTTTAGCGAGACATAAACATGTAGAATGTGTAGAATAGACGTTTGATTGTTATAAAAGTCCTTGGCGAAACTCGTGGACGAAGCTAGGAATTCAAGGCCATAGTGTACTGGCGACGTAGAAGTATGTGCAAGAAATAGATTACTTATAGATAAGATAAATAAAAAATATATACTAAAATATTAAAAATGTACTGATGTGAAAATAAATACTTTTATTATAAAAGAGAAAATAATGTTAAAATAGAAACAGCATCTATTGCTCCATATTACCCGTAAGAAACGATAGAGGGAAATTAAACACGAGATGGACAGCAAAGTCTAACTGACACCAGCAGCCATCGCGCAGCTATGTTATGGTTGAAGCACGAATAGTCGGCTCGACCAAGGAAGGACCATTACTCGTGTGAAAGAACCATGGAATTTAAAAAAGGACCACGCTTTCACAGAATACTGGCAAGGATTCTCCCGACATTTTAAACGTTCTCCAGACTCCCGAGAAAACTCAAAATCTCCAGACAAACAGCTTCTGTTCACATCACAGCCTTTTGATTTAATGAAATTTGAAATAATTATTAAACTAAACTTTACTACATGAATTGTTTGAATTTTAATTCTCTTCTAAATACTACTAAAGGATCCAAAGTAAAGTCTAATGTCAAATACATGTGACAACCTAAAAAATTTGAGTTCTTAAATTAGTTATATGTCATCAATGTTAAATCTTTTTATGTAGCCTATTAATTTAAAAAAAAGTTTTATGCATATAATACTTTAATATATACCTAATAGGACGGGGGAGTAGGCGGAGCCCGTTTATGTCGTACATGTCACTAACATGTCAATTCACACGTATAAATGTCAACACAATCAATCGTTTTCAATTTTCGTGTCAAGCGTCGCTGCATACAAATTATTTAAAAAATGGCAAATTGTGCAATAAATACGTGTCAAAAGAACACCGGGAAATGGAATTTGGTTAAAATTTCCAATATGGACCATCGATTTAAATGCCCATATTTTTTTGTAGATAGTACTCACTAAAAGAAAGCGTTTTGCAAAGTTTTAGGTTGCGGAAACTTACGGTTCATGAGATATATTTTTTTTTTTAACTTTTCATACAAATTGGCATATAACACGCAATTACAAAATAAATTTGACAAATAATGGCCAACATTTTTTTAATTAATGAAATTAAATTATAATATTTACAATTAATACTAATTACACACAATATGTATAAAAAAAGAAACTATAATATAGAAAAATTAACACTAAAAGTTATTTTTAAATAGACAAATAATTGATGTCAAACGTCAATCACTTCACGTTTCAATTAGTGTAGGGTTCCGAAAATTTTTAAAGTATCGATACCTACTCGATACCAAGTATCGCATCAAAAGTATCAATATAAGTATCAATGGTATCGAGTACATTTCGTTAATTTTGGAGACTTTAACTTTCCAATATGAACCATCGATATATAAGGTTTTAGGGCTGGGAGGGGGGAGGGGGGACGACTACCCCCCTGTGCCATCCCCACCCTGCGGAACCCCATGGTTTTTGAGATATTCATGGTTAAAATTTATTATATTATTTATTATTATTCTCGTTTCCGTATGTCTGGTGAAATGGAGGGGGGATATGGGGAGGAGGGGTAAAATGAACTAGATTAAATGAAGAAGAGGGGGGGATTATGGGAGGAGGGGTGGTGTGGTTAGTAGTGGGGAAGTGAGGTAGAGGGGGGTTAGAAGCGGGGAAGTCGTATTTCGGCGCTCCATGGCAGCTCCGGCGCTGCGGGAGGAGCAGTCCATCCGCCCTAGCGTAGGAAAGCACAGGCACCTGAGCTGTTGTTTTTTGTTTCTGCTCCATCTCGGTGCCTGCGCTTCTCTGCGGCGGGCGGGCACTGCTCTACCTCCTTTGGGCGCATTTTACTTGCGCCTCCGGGCTCTTATATACACTCTAGGGGTAGGGCAGACAAGACCACGTGGATAGTGGAGTGCTATGATTCGGTTTTGGGTACTTTTTGGATATTAAATAAGTAAGTAAACACTTTATTGTTGTAAGAATTAGATAATACAGAAAGTTGCAAACAATAAAATACACAAGTACAAAAGCTGTACTAATTAAGAAATACAAACAAGTTGCAAACAATGAAATACAAGTACTAAGGTGGAACTAAAATAAAGTAAACTTTATTCTTTTTTATATACATATTTAATTTCATTTATCAGCTCTTCATATGCATCTAAATGGTTTGTCATAATTTTTCGTCTCCAAAATTAGCGAAATGTACTCGATACCAAGTAGTATTGATACTTTTGATGCGATACTTGGTATCGAGTAGGTATCGATACTTTCAAAATTTTCGGAACCCTACACTAATTGACGTTTGACATCAATCATTTGTCAAATTTATTTTGTAATTGCGTGTTATTTGCCAATTTGTATGAAAAGTTTAAAAAAAATATATAAAACTTTGCGAAACGCTTTCTTTTAGTGAGTACTATCTACAAAAAAATATGGGCTTTGAAATCGATGGTCCATATTGGAAATATTAGCCTGGAATTTAAATAAAGGAGACATATTCACCAACCAGTAAGTCGAAACTATTTATATTTTGTGAATATTAGAAACAATAACATAAAGAAATATTAATGTGTCAAAAACATTAATCAAAAGTTTAAAATGTATAAATTCGCTCAGTCCTTCAACACAGCGAATAGGGTGCGTATAGTTCGGCCGTTCAGAGAGTGCGTTCCTGACACCTATCAGTTAGTCAATTAGAGCATACATTACATGGAGGGAGCACTGTGTGAGCAGAAAGCGTGATCGGTGCTTTAAGGTTTAGGTAGAGTCTGTCTCTCTCGCACATGCTTCTGATTGGCTGTAATGTAAATCTCGTCACCTTGCTTAGCGCATGCCCAATGAAACAGCCAATGACAGTGACTGTGCGAGAGAGACAGACTCTACCTAAACTCAGTCTCTCTCTCTCTCTACGCCGATCACGCTTTCTGCTCACACAGTGCTCCCTCCATGTAATGTATGCTCTAAGGTTAGTCACGACTAGTGATGGGCACAACATAACACTGAGTTCGTTACTGTTCCTCCAAAATGAACCGCCGCGTTATTTTTAAGATTATTTCGTTTTAAATTGGCGGCATCATTTAAAATTTATATTTTGGTTATTTTATGTGGAAACCAAAAAAAAAGTTAATATTAATATAATAAAATTGTTTTATTTATTCTTTGTTACAAAGTTACAATCTGTATTTCTATGCAATAAAGTACATTGAATTGAATGTGCGTACAGAATATTAATCAGACTCCGATTCGCTTGAGAAGGTGGTCTTCATCATCATCTTCGCCTACATGTATAATTATATTATTATCAATAACAGAATCAATACTGATATCTCGATCAAAATGTTCCACAATCAGGTTTTTAAACTTCTCAACAATCTTTGCCCAGTCATCTCTTGTGACTTCCCCGCAGGCTTCTTTTAATAGGGTCATCATCTTTTTCGTGCTGAATGGCGGGGAAGTATTGTGGCGGGCGGCGTAACCTTTTATTTGAGCCCAGATTAGCTCAATCGCGTTATATTGGCAATGATACGGTGGAATTATTAGAACGCGATGACCGTACTCCAGAGCAAGTTCATCGATTTCGTATCGCACATTTGCCGCTTTATTTTCTTTAATTAATTTAATTAGCTCTGGTTTTAGCACTGCATATTTGCGTCAATGCTTTTTTGCTTGTAACCAAGCCACCATTTCTTCTTTTTTATAGCTTGGGTAGGTGGTTTTTGTATTTGAACCGAGTGATAGGAGGCATTATCCATGAATATTACAGAAGGCTCTGGTATGCTGGGCAAAAGCACGTTCTGGAACCACTCTTTAAATGTAGTGGCATTCATTTCCTCGTGGTAGTCATTTGTGGTTTTTGATTGAAATGCCAGTAACGCGTTCTTCACAAAGCCGTATTTTGCAGAACCTGCGTGACATATTATCAGACCGGCCCCCTTACCAATTGGTACTTTCGACACGACGCTTGTGTATCATCCGTCCAAGAACGGGAAACCGTGTGATTGGCGTATAGCCATGTCTCGTCAATGAACACAACGTTATCCCAGTTATCAATATTTTTTGCTTCTCACAAAAAATTATACGAAAAACCAATATCTTTTAAGATTTTGGTTAAAGCAGTTTTACCCCCGCTAAACAGTCCAGCTTCTCTTAACGATGCCAAAAGCTTCTTCCTGTTGAGATATTCATTTCTGGAATAGTAACCATATATATGATTTCTGATTGCATCGGCGTCAAAGGTGTCAATATCTGGCACGGGTTTAGTTCTACGTTTCTTCTTCGGAGTACGTAAAATATTATCTTCCGTGCCAGTAGAGCCGAACTTTTCTTTATTAATATTTGTTATCGTTCGTTTGCTAACTCCAAGCGCCTGAGAGACGCGTTCTTGTACGTGTTCGACAGGTAAAAAGGAGTTTGCCATTTTGCCGCTCCCGCTCAAAGTAATCTTGCAGCTAGATGATTAACTCGCGGGCTCCACTTTTCAATGTTTGTCCACGTTTAGGCATTATTATGCACCAAAAGTAAAAAGAACGCAATACAAAACACAATCGAAGTCCGATTTAGCGCCGATGTCAGTTCGAAAAGCAAAAACAGTCTATTAAACGAAAGCCGGGTAATCAAATAAAAACAGATCGAAAACACTTGAAGATCGTGGTCTATGCGCACGAAACGACAACAGACGACTGTTTTAGCGTCACAAAATGGCGGCCCATAACGCCATTTGGGGTTACCATTTTCAACCTAAATATAAAAATGCTACTTTCTTTCGCGCGTTCGGTTTGGTCGTAGTTTTATTTTTATATTTAATAAAAGTTATCTTATAGTCCATTATTTTCAAATTCTTAAAAAGAAAAACAAAACGTATTATTTTATAAAGTATAACTGTATAAGAACAGATTACGATACTGTTATTGTTAGCACAGCACTACAAATATAAAGCGCTGACATAACCTTGTAATAGCGCAGTATAGATTTAGAAAAATATTGTTTACCAAGTTATTTGACACTCAGTTTGGCACAAAATTATAACATTCATTGATTATTGATAATATAATGTTGTTTTAATGCTCATCAATTGTTAAAACGGTAAAAAACCAGCAAAAATATTTTTATCGTAACTGCAACGCCATTACAAAGTTACGTCGTCAGTTCAATCGCGACGTGTCAGGAACGCATTCTCTGAACGGCCGAACTATAGTAGTGATAATAAGACGTAATTGCTCGTATGTGTGCTCCCGGCGACATCTTTCTTCGTACAAAATAAGCTTGATAGCCATTCTATTGTGTATTATAGTATTCTATGGTTTTATGTCTATATTTATTTCTCCTGACAACAACCCTAGAATCCCGACATTTTTGAAATTTTGTCCAAATATTTGGGTCTTCCGATCTGGCATTCCTACGTGCATGCGTGCTTGCGTGCTTGCGTGTGCGTGTAATGTGGATGTACAGACATTAAGGGGAAATATAACCTCAAATGGCTTAGCAAGATCCTCTGTTATGCCGAAAATATTGCAGCATTAATTTTGAAATAAATATATGGTAAAGTTGAGGATTAATGTTAAGGACTATGTTAGACGAAAACACGATTCCGTAAAATTTTCTCGTTAGAAATAAAATCCAAAGTTACCTCCAAAATAAACAATAAACCGCTGTTATTCATGAAATACTTTAAATAAGATCATGAAACTTTGCATACTAACTGAACTAACTATAAAGCAGTGCTTATGTTATTTACTTTTTTTTAAATACCATTAGTTTCACTGTAAAAACAAATTACCTAAATTATCCGCGTTTTGAAGCTTAATTCCTGCCGCGAAGTCAGTTTCGCCTTCGACCTTTGAAGGGGAGGTTGTGTCGCTTACGATCGGAATACACATAACGCAACAGGACGATGTAAAATTAAAATTGGAAATAACCGTAATAAAAATAAGAAGCGACTGAGTTGGCGTTAAGAAACAGGCATAAATATGATAAACCTAATGAAATAAGTATCTAACGACCTATCTACTTACAGTAGTAGTGATACAAACATGTCTGTACATAGCATACGACGCGCGTGGAAGAGGGGTCGAAATTAGAATTTGAGCTGACTTACTATATCCCCTTAACGCAATAAGTATTATCCTCATATATATAAATAGTTGTTCTTCGCCCGCGTGTAATTTAGGGTTTTAATTTTTTTGCGCGGAACCCTAATGCTTTTTCTAAAATAAATGTTACTCCCTATAACATTAGCTGTCTTCCAGTGAAAGTCCCGTCAAAACCGACTGATTAGCCACAACATACAGACAGACAAATAGTAAAAAGCTGCAGCATTCAGTAAAAAGCTGTTATTTTGACAATACAAACAGACACTTCCATTCTATTTATTTATATAGGTAGATTTAGCTTGTGGCATGCTTCTATGATGCATTGGTGCTATTTTTAGTTAAGAATTTTGTTTACCAAAGTCAATAGAAATCACAAGAATGTTTTTTGCACACGCATTGTGTACTGTTATAGTGTAAGACGCCATCCATATTACATTAAATGTTTATTTGCAGTGTTGAGTGTTGTGATAAATCTACGCTTGAGCTCTATGAGAGATGATATACCCATCTCCTGACCTGACCACCACCACCACTAAGTCACTGAATTCTTCTCCTGCTGTCGCCGAATCATTACTTAAACAAAATGTAAATGCGTGTACAAAGAATTTTACATTTCATAAAGTGTCATCAAAAGATATTCTAAAATATTTTAAGATTATTGATATTAAGAAAACCGCCGATCTGTGGGGGATTTCCGTTAAAGTTATTGCGTCTATAATAGATGCAATCGCACCTCAACTATCTATTATTTTTAATACTAGTATCAAATCTGGTGTGTTTCCTGATTTAATGAAACATAGTAAAGTAATACCTTTATTTAAATCTGGCAGTACATTGGACCCCGCTAATTTTAGACCTATTTCTATACTGCCAACACTTAGTAAAATTTTTGAAAAAATTATTCTTGATCAAATGTTAAACTTTTTTAATATAAATAATTTATTTCATAAAAATCAATTTGGTTTCACAAGGGGTCACTCAACAACTGATGCTGGTGTTGAGCTGATTAAATATATATTTGATGCATAGGTGAATTCACAGGATGCTTTGAGTGTATTCTGTGCCATATCCAAAGCCTTCGATTGTGTTCACCATGAAACATTAATCAGGAACCTTCAAAACTACGGTGTAAGAAGCGATGCTCTTAAATTAATTATTTCATATTTAAGTGACAGAACGCAAAAAGTTGTCATTAATAGTATGAGTTCTTCCGGGTCGATTGTACAAATGGGCGTGCCTCAGGGCTCAGTTCTCGGCCCTTTTCTATTTCTAGTATATATTAATGAATTACCTTACATAGTAGGGGATAACAATGATATTGTATTATTTGCTGATGATACTTTCATTAATTTTCAAATTAAAACGACAGTTATTAAATTACGACGAAGTAAATAATGCTATAGCTAAGTCAGTCAATTGGTTTAATGTTAATAATTTGCATTTAAACGGTACTAAAAATAAATTTATAAAATTCGTAACTCCTAATGTCAAACATGTTAATACGAATGTAATTTTAAATGGGGAAGAACTGAGTCTTGTCGATACCACCATTTTTCTTGGACGTGGCTCTCCCATATATCAAAACTAACTAGCAGACTTAGTTCTGCAGCATATGCTGTAAAAAAGATTAGAACTCTTACCAGTGTTGAAACAGCAAGAATAGTTTACTTTAGTTATTTCCATAGCATTATGTCGTATGGTATTTTGCTATGGGGACACGCGACTGACACTGAAATTATATTTATTTTACAGACGAGAGCCATTAGAGCAATATATAATTAAAAACCTGGTTTAGGTACCTCAAAATTTGAACACGTACAAAAACAAGAGTGTTTTCAAGTTTTGAATTACACCTATCGTGTTGAAGTAATGACAATAGATCTAAGACGTGGTCCTTAACAACTGGTCGTAGAAGAAAGATCAAGGTCGTTCTGCAAGCTGTGAAGAGGACTATACATGGAGAATCTCAGCGTGATAGACTCCGTAACGAGGATATCCGTAGTAGAACCAGAGAAACCGACATAGACGAACAGTTTAGTAGGCCTAAGCTGAGGTGACAATGGGTCGGCCATATAGCTCGAAAAACAGACGGATGAGGAAGAAAAGTTTCGATGGCAGTCGAACAGTAGTGAAGACGTGACTTGGTGAGAGATGCAGGTGACTCAGGACCGTGCTGAACGTGCTCCTACTTGTCCTTTAGGGAGAGCTAAGGATGGACTTGTGAAGAGCTATAAATACCTATTGCTGGTATAGGTTAGTATAATAAACCAATAATGTTTACATCATTTTTATGGAATGATTCTGATTATACAAGTTAAGACTGACAAACTAGTATACAGTCCACCTAGGTTTGTCAGATCGGAAGACCAATTTATCTGGACAAATTTTGAAAATGTCGGAAGAAATAAATATTTAAAAAAAAGTTTTTTTAGCCACAAAAAGATTTAAAAAAAAAACTGATTTAAGTACACTTAATTTATAGGTTGCCACATGTATTTGGCTATTTGGCATTGGACTTTACCTATTTTGAATCCTTTAGAGTTATATATTATATAACTCAGCTTTTATTAAATCAAAGGTCATACGTTAACTTCCCGAGAAGCTGTTTGTCTGGAGATTTTGAGTTTTGTCGGAAGTCTGGAGATAATTTGAAATTTCGGGAGAATCCAGGCGAATCCCGACCATCTGTCAATCCTAAGTCCACCTAATAGTAGGTAAATGGATGCACGAATGAATAAAGGCATCGAGAGTCAAAAAAGATGAACTTCCTCGTTACTCACGACACCAAGCAAGAGCATCATGCTGCTATTTTAAGCCCAATGTGTCAGCAGTGGACTTTAATAGACTGTGCTTTAAAATTTATCAAATGAACCGGAAAGACACGAAGTAAGCTACTGGAATAAAAGCTTGTAAAGATAAGATTTTAATGAAGAAAACACAGTTCGCTAGTGTTTATGAATAAGTATAATATTTAAATTGATAAGAGTTTCCTTATGTTGCTAAAATGTCTGTCCTTTTATCTTATCAGGTGTTTATACTCACGATAAATAGTTCGCGGGATTTGGCTAGGTTAAAAACGTAGTCAAATCTCGCGTTGTTCGATAGAGGAAGTTGCTTGTTGTCAAAATGTTTATTCGGAACCTAATATACATATATATATACAGATTACTGGGACTATACTATAAACGTACGTTTACTGGGAAATGGGAAGCTACTTTGTTAGCTTACCGTTTCCCAGTAAACGTACCGTCTGTACGCTAAGATCTTTTAAACTACGCAACTGATTTTTTGGTTCCTTAACAGTGGCAGAGCCACGTGTAAAAACTTCTGCCAGCCATCTCTTCCATCTCTGCACAGGGAGAACGACTCTCTGGCCCATGCCGCAAAGGTAAAAGCCGATCTGTTAGGCTCACTCTTTGCGTCCAACTCGACTCTCAACGACGGTGGGAACACACTGATGACCATCGCACGGTGTGAGTGCTCGATGCCGGAAGTGCGGTTTACGCAGCGCTCGGTCCGCAAAGCACTCCCTGGACGTCAACAAGTCGAGCAGGCCTGACGGAATCCCTCCAATTGTGCTGAGGACGTGTACTCCAGAGTTGGCACCGATTCTAAAAAGTCTTTTCCGGTGCTCTTACTCCCTAGGGACGTAGTCCTAAGTTCGTGGAAGACAGATTCGTGCACCCGATCCCTAAAAAAAGGTAAGCGCTCCGATCCGTCCAATTACAGGCCTATCGCTATCACCTCCTTGCTCTCGAAAATAATGGAGTCCATAATTAACTCGATTGTTCAACCCAACAGTTATTGCTATGTGGATGACAGCACTGGTGATCCTCTATACACCGGCCGTGCCAATATTTCTCGGGAAAACGTGGCCGAGTACCGAAACAAACTTGTGTCTAAAGTCGGGTCTTTGCTGCACAAACTCTCGGATTGGGGGGGGGGGACTAAATCTAATCCAGTTCAATCCCCAGAAGACAAAAGTTTGCGCGTTTATCGCTAAAAAGAACCCCTTTGTCGTATCTCCTCGGTTTCAACGCACTCCCCTTGTTGCCTCAGCCAGTATCGGAATCCTCGGACATCGGATATATCGAACGATGTGCAGTTTCGTGTTTGGAAGAGAAGGCCAAATTGACCTCTATAAAAGGTAGGCGTGCTCAGCAGAGCGGGACAGTATTTCATGCCGGCACACTGCCGCTTTTATAAGGTGCAAGTTCAGCCTCACGTGGAATACTGTTCCACCTCTGGGCTCGCCAGTGCCAGCGCCAGCGTCTCGAATCGTCATCAACCGAGTCACTTTAGCCCTCTATTCTGTAAAAAAAATGTGTAAAACATGCATATGTTGTCGAGATCCAAAAATCACCGGTGCGAAGCCGGGTGGATCGCAAATTTTCAATATACCGCCAATTTGGTCTATAAACTTCCGTCACGGACGTCTCTTGCCTCTACCACTCGGTTCTGCAGCATAAATTGTTTTATTGTTCTGTCCGCATTAATTTTTTTCGTTTTCAAACCACCTAATCATTAATTTCTTAACACTAGTCACAACACCTTGCAAACCACAATTTCTCATCATATTACAGAGTGTAACATATGTCTTAATGACTGCATTTCGTCAGTAGCTGAGTCCACAGTATTAATAACATTCGGAAATAATAGTGCGTTTTGTTACATATTGTTTAAGCTTTTCAAGAAAAGCTTATACAATATGTAACAAATTTCCTGTGGTTCCCGCTAAATGCGTTATCAGAATCAGTATTCAACTAACTTTATTACAGAAAACGACCATAATTTTTTTTTATATTAAAAGGGTGACAAGCGAGCACACAGCCCACCTGATGGTAAGTGGTTACTGTGGCCCATAGACATCTACATTTATCCTCGTTTGCGAATCAAAATGAAGATGCGTTGTCAGCCTTGAGGACTAAGATGGAATGCCTCGATTCCAGTAAAACGGGTCTTCGGTTCTCTACACTCACAATACGAAACACAGCAGCATTAAGCTGCTATTTGACGTTGGTATTCTGTGAGAGCGTGGTCCTTCCCCGGTCGAGTCGACCCATTCGTGCTACAACTATACAATTAATATAGCTGGCTGGCTGGCTATACAATTAATATGGCTCTACTACGTAAAAAAAAATTTATTTGCAAATTGCGGCTGGTTTTATTACTTCTAACTGACACGCACGTTGGCAAAGCGGGATCTTTGCCAATACTTTGACTCTCAGGCCATGAAGAAGTAATATAATTTAAAAAAAAAATATGTTTGTTTCTTCGTGTACGCGCTGCTATATCGTTCATCAGCTTGCGATAAAACTTTTGTCAATTTATTGCTTGCATTTGCGCGAAGGTCGCAGCCGCAGTTATCTTGCAGAAGGTGGCGCGCGTATCGTACCGACAAATTTACTTGAAAGTTATATAATCATTATCATTCCTAATTAAACAATATAACTCTTCCAAATTTAAAATTATATTTCCACAATTATTTCTTCTGCAGCAGCAACGTTCCGAGTACCAGCTAGTATAATAGAAAAGTACCTGGATGACCGAGCTTTCCTCGGTATTTTTTGGAAATCGTGTTTTTGGAAATTATATTTAGATACAAATTATATACTGATGAAACATGAATAATATTTTTTGATCTTATTGACGACATAGTAGAAAAAACTGAACTGGTTATTTGAATGAAAAATCAAAATTTTAGTATTTTTAAAAAAAATAATTACTAAAAAATGGGCTCGAAATAATAGATTTTCTCACAAAAGAAGCGAACTTGAAAAAAAAGGAACAAAAGTCGGACCGAAGACAGGACGCGAACAAAGACATTACGATTTCGCAACAGCCCGATATTCACTTGAGCTATTACGATCATTAATATAGTGTCAAAATTTACCTTCTTATATTGTTGCAGTTTTTCATTGCCTGAAAACACGGACAAAAAGACATTTTCTAAAAATGAATCCTAGCTAAATCGATTTATTGGCCCCGAAACTCCCTGGACACTAAATTTTATAAAAATTGTTGGAGCCGTTTCCGAGATTCCGTATATATATATATATATATATAAAGAATTGCTCGTTTAAAGGTATTATAATATAATAGAAAATATAGGCATGTATTTTATGTTGAAAACAAAACTTAAGAAGAAAATAATAATATCTAACTAAAATGTCGATGTTAGGGTGGGTCGCTGCACGTGTTTTATTCCGGACGGAGCAGGACGTCAAATTTTGGAAATATCGTTTCATAGAAAATGTACGTGAATGTGCATACGGATCACTCTCACGGATGCACGGACGGGACGGGGATGTGGCACGAATGGGACGGCCGGAACGGGAAAAATATCGTAGGCGACGATGTTTACTCTGCCCCGCACCGCGTGGTTTAAGTGTGATGACCCCTCTAACATCTGCTTCACAAGCACTCCTAAGAATTAGGCCGTGCGTCATGGATATTAGTTTTGGAAGTAATTATAAGTTGTAACGCTGCTACTTTTTATAAATAAATTATTTATTAAATAAAGTCGTGCAAACTTTGAAAGATGAAGAATGTGGGTTAAGAATGGGCGAGTTCACCGTCAAAATAAATGCCTTTTGTATGCCGATGATCAAGTCATATTTGCGTCGTCGGCGGCTGAGTTGCAAATGATGGTTACATTAATGAACTGGGCATTAAAAGAAAGGGGAATGAAAGTGAACGCAAGTAAGACGAAAGTGATGGTTTTTGAAAGAGAGGAAAGCAAAACGGTATGTGAAATAAGAATAGAAGGAGAGTTAATTGAGCAAGTGGATGAGTTTGTGTATTTGGGATGTTGATTTAGCAGGGATGGTAGATATGATAAGGATATAGAACGACGAGTAAATGCAGGGAATAGAGTGAATGGGGCACTACACTCTATTGTGAAGAACCAGAATGTATCAAAAAAGGCACGTATGGTAATTCATAATGCTGTGTTAGTCCCTACTTTAATGTATGGTAGTGAAAGCTGGGTGTGGCAGAAGAAGTACGAAAGTAGAATAAATGCTGTAGAAATGCGGTCTTTAAGGAGTATGCTAGGGTTGAATCTGAATGACAGGATGAGAAATTGCATGATAAGAGATAAATGTGGTATGCAAGATGATGTTGTAACCAGGATTAAGAAAGGAATGCTTCGGTGGTTTGGTCATGTAGAAAGAATGAATGAGGAAAGAGTGACAAAACAAATTTATATGGCAGATGTGAACGGCAGAGTCGGGAAGGGACGCCCTAGAAAAAAGTTTATCGACCAAATTGGCGATATTTGGAAAATGGGCCACGTTAAAAGTACCCTTAACCGACGAGCATGTATGCGTAGATATATGGATGTAAAGGAGGCGAAAGAGGTATGTCAGGGTCGTGTCAAATGGAATTCCGTGGTCTCTGCCTACCCCTCTGGGTGACAGGCGTGAGTGTTTATGCTATGCTTATGCAATAAAGTCGTTGCTGTCTACTTAATTCGTGCGCCACGTCAAAAAGGACGTGTCACGGGACGCGTGCGTTCAGTCCGTGGTTTCACTGCGTATACTCCGCTAGGAGTAAAAGTATTCAGTGCTAGTAGGTATTTATATACGGTAATCTATGGTGCTGCGTATGCAAAGTCGCTTACGACACTAGCACGTTACGTTAGTTTCGAGTCATTGTCACGGTGCGAATGCGAACGAACGAAACCCCTTTGCAATTTTGGTGCTCTTGGTGACTAGAGATCAATAAAGAGATTGGAGAGTCAATTTCGGGCCGATCCTCATTTGCCGTTCGCAGTTCGTTCTCGGTCCGATCTCGGTCTGATATAATATTATCAAGTAAAAATATGTGTGTGCATTCATACTATCCGTAACAGTCAAGTGTCGCTCGAATCCCATTCCAATAATATAATAAATCAGACCGAGATCGGACCGAGAACGAACTGCGAACGGCAAATGAGGATCGGCCCTTACAAGATGATATGGCATAGGGGCACTTCTCTTTCACGCTTTTTACTACACGGCAGCGTGGATGTCTCGGGCATATTGAAACATTTTATTAAAAATTCCCGAAACAAATGAAAACTTATTAAATTATTCATTATGCACAATCGAGTCACTTATTACACGTTTCACGATATCTTATCTTTACATTTTTTGAAAATTAGACCATCAATTATCGGAAACAAATTGATAAGGATATATCGCGAAATGACGACACGATTATAGAATTAGTGGTAAAAAGCAGTTTTCGATAAATTAAACTTTCAAAATTATAACTTTTTTTTAAAAAAAAAATAGGATGGACAGACGAATTTACGGTCCACCTGAAGGTAAGTGCCCACTGCAGTCCATGGACACCTGCAGGTAACTTCAAACAAAGAAAGTTGTACAAGTGCTCTCACCTCTGAGAACTAAGGAACACCTCACAGCTTATAATTATGCTGATACTATGGATATATTCCGAAATACAACCCGGTACACTGGCGAATGCGAATAACGTCATTATTTGACGCCGTATTCCACCTTATGCCCCTATTACACTACCCTGATTTTACGCCCTTTCTCGGTCATAGGGATGTGAAAAAAGTATATATATTTATTGAATCGATATTTTTAAACACTATCAATATTATTGCGTGATTAATATCGATATATCGTCATGTTTTGCATGATGCAGTGGGATAAGGGCCAAAATTTTATTACTGGACGTTTTGGAGACGAAAAAACATGACTATTAATAGTAAAGAACTCTTTTCTTTACCATTGGCATGTTTAGAAGAAAGCTATGGGTGAAGGACTATTTAAAACTTAGGTAAAATCACTCAAATATGCGGATTATCGGAGTTCTGGAGCCCAATGAATTTCGAATACCTGAGAATAGGGGAAGAGGAGTTCGAGGAGCTATTAAGTTTAGCTCCTTATATCGAAAAACAAAATACGGTTTAAAGAAAGAGTGTAAGTGTAGGCAAAGATTATTTGTGACTTTAAGATTTCTAGTGATTTAAGTGCGTGTATTTGTGTGCGCGCTTTGTGTTACAAAGAGAATTACTACCATAATAATATGTTATTTAGAATTTTATGACAGCTAAGTTTTTTCACCATTATTTTCACTGTAAAAAGAAATTACCTAAACCATCGGCGTCTTGAAGCTTGATCTTGATTCCTGTCGCTCCGTTAAGCGGGCTACATACGAGACGATATTGGTGGCGATCTAGGGTGGAGTAGTGGGGATGCCTCCTAGATTGCCTCTAAATCGTGTCGTATGTAGGGCCATCCTAAGTCGTGGCCGATATCGCCTCCTTAATCGGCTGGCAGGAGCAAAAATGCTTCCTAGATCAGCCGATGCTTCCTAGATCGGGGCACCGCCCCCTCCTTACTGCGTGTGTGTAGGCGCATCGGCCCGATTTCTTTTGGCAGTCGCTGCCGGCAACCCTCGCGGAAGGAAGTTAACAAAACAGTGATACTGAATGACCTTTTTTATATAACAAAATTTTTACATTTTAATCATATAAACGGAGTAGAAGCCTATGGCACTGATATTTTACAAAAAACCAAAAAAAAGTGAAATAAATAAATTAATTGAAATTTTATCGAAATTCAAATCATATCCACCCTAGCCTGTGACCCTGCGAAATGACATGGTCAAGAATGCCTACTAAACTAATTTTTTATTGCCGTTCGTAAAGTAGAGTGTATGATATAAGTAAGGAGAAGATAAAGCCTCTCCTCAACAACTAACTCCTATTCCAACGCTATCAACACAAGACCGCACCCATATCTCTTACAACTCCACAAGACCACACTTCGATCTCTTACGTGCCTTCATCCTCTTATCAACAACTAACTTCTACTCCTTCACCATCTCCACATCAACAAACAAGTTATATAAAAGGAGTATGTCCGAAATTAAAGGTTTCTTTATGTTTAAAAAAAAGATATAAGCTATTTTATTTTCTGATAGTTTTACTCCATAAATAAAGATTATATTAAAAAAAAAGTATACATATTATTATACAAAAGTATTTTATTTCCTTGTTTGTTGTGTGTAATACATAACTAGATTTTGACCAAAGCAGAAATGAACAAAGAGAAGAAATAACTAAATAGCATAGGTAGGAGAAATTGACGTTTTTATATAAGTGGCGAAATCATTTCTGGAAGGTTATAAAAACTGTCTTCATCCATCCGGAGAAAATTAATCACGCAACGCATGTAATATATGAAACTCTTCTTCTGCTTTAGTTTTATTTCTTATGTTTTGGTGCGTTATTTCTTTATGGTAGTTCCATATGTCACCTTCAGTATTATCGCATTTTCTGAATACATCTACTAAACTATACCGAAATACAAGCAGTTGAATAACCCTTCATCCATCAAAATCAATGTTTCAGAAAAGTGATTGTAACGAAATACGAAGTACCGTAAGCCAATAAAATAATTTCCAATACAAAATAACTATTACTCTAAAAAACTGTACTAAGCTATTGATTAAGTTAAACCTCAAACAATATAATTATTAATAATAAAAATGAATCAAACCATTCCAATCCATTTTCAATATTAATTGTAAACTTATTACCACAATAAAAATTAACCACAATTTTACATCAAAAATAAAATAACCGATTGAAGATAATGGCACTTCTGAAGTTCAAGTATATTTGAGTCGAGAGTACAATTTATTTTCGACTGAAAGACCATTCGCCTGTTTGTTGATTCGTAATTAAAATTTTCGGGATTGTGATATTTCTGCTAAATAAACCTTATAACTTTAAAAATTCATACATTATCTAACTTTGAGATATATTTTTTTGGTATATTTTATTTCGGCGATATAAGATTCGTGATAATCATCGTTTGCAACTTTTAACATACGGAATTTTATACCTTCAAATAGTTGGTTATTTCGAAACATTTGACGGCAAGCCAAAACATCGTTCATAAAACATCGCTCATGAATAACCATATTTATGAACGATATATCGATGTTTGAAAGAATTCATGTATCGTTTTCATCCCTAACTACCCTAAGTGTTATTACACTACACGGTGGCAAGGGCACTGCAGACAGGGTGCACTTTGTCGCCCTAATTAGGGACCCTTACTCCCTTTCTCTTATTACATCACCCTGAATCAGGACATAGGGAGCCTGATTCAGGGTAGTGTAATAGGAGTATTATTCGACGTATTATACAACGAATCAGCAATATGGCGTCGATTTATGACGTCATTTGCATTGGACAGTGTACTGGGTTGTATATCGGAACATACCCGATGTCTATGTTCCAAAATAGAACCCAGTATACTGGCCAATACAAATGACGTCATAAATCTACGCCATACTGGTGATTCGTTTCAAAACATTGACCAGTATATGACATCATACATTTGCGCCATATTGGAAAAGTGTTGGCGATTATTTTATATCATTTTGTGCTCCAAAAGTTGTTTTAATTAATTTGTGAAGAAGATACCAGCAAATATGTTAGTGAGCCATGTTGCTATTGAAATTCATTCTGATTCATCCGATAGTGATATGATGACGATGATTTAGTGCTTAGCTGTTTAAAATTGTTTTAATATGGCGGGATATCCGACACAATATGGCGGCGGCACGCCAGTACAATATAACGTCAATTAATGACGTCTTTGCATTCGCCAGTGTACTGGTTTCTTTTTCGGAACATAGATTACACAGAAATCTCTTTTAGATTAGAATTTCTATGATTAAAGAGGATCTTGGGCGCTTCTGAATCGATGGCCCTTCACCCCGAAGGACCACTAGCCATAACCCCTCACGCTGGCTGTCACAGTGGCAATCCGGCGAGTCTTCCAATTCCTAACTCGTCGATCTAAGTCACACTACGTTGAGTTCGAGACAAAGCAGTAGACGCACCCTTCGATAACACCTACTTCAGAAACACACACACGCCTCTTCGAAAATTTTTTACGTAAACCATACAAAAAAAAAACAAATAAATAGGAATTAAACATAACCCTTGTTTTCCGAAATTCAATTTATTATATGAACTTTGAAACACTATTTCTCTAATATTTTGTTTATTTTGAAATAAATACAACACCAAACTATTTGAAACATGTAATTTAATTATTTTTGATTTATATTTTACAGTAAAATAAATGAAAATGGAAATATAACACATTTCTTACTCAACCACGAAAACGGAAGTTTTTCAGAATAAATTCACATATAACACACTCAAATATGTTTCGACACAAATGAAATATGTTTAGAAAAGTACATTTTTATTATTATTTACAATAAACATATACAATTCAATGCACAAAATACAAAACACAATAAATAAAATATATTTGAAGAAATGTATGGAGCAAATAGTGATGTGGCGTCGCTGGTATATTTATCGATAATTTTTTGCAATGTAGCCGGCAATAATCAAATTTAGTTGTTTGACTTTTTGTAATGATTTTATATAGAATTTACAATAAATTTATTCTTTCACAATTTCTGAATGAATTTTTATAGAACCAGCATGGTGGCGATTTTTATTCCTCTCCATTTCCCAGGGGTTATTTTCATTTATGTATTCATTTATATTATATAATAACCCTTTTTGTACAATTTTTCTTTCCAAATAAAACATTCTTTCAGTCCACATTCTTTCAGTCAACATTCATATCCATTCATATCCTTCTTGAACCCACTACAGAGGACGAGGAGTAAACCGGAGACTCTTTTTACTGGAAACGAGGCATTCCATCTTAGTCCTCACAGGTCACGGGGGGATAGATGTAGATATCTAAGGGCCAGTGCAAACACTTACTATAGTTGATTTGTCTTACAAGTGGACTGTGTGCCGTTTTAAGGGGGTTTATGGAAACGAGGCATTCCATCTTAGTCCTACAGGTCACGGGGGATAGATGTAGATGTCTAAGGGCCGCTGCAACCGCTTACCATCAGGTGGACTGTGTGCTCGTTTTTCATCGTAAACTATAAAAAAAAATGGAAGGAAGGAAGAAAAAGGGAAGGACCACGCTCTCACAGAATACAAGCTTGATACTGCTGAGTTAGAGGAGACCGGAGATCCTTTTTACTGGAAACGAGGTCTTCCATCTTAGTCCTCACAGATCACGGGGGAATAGATGTAGATGTCTATGGGCCACAGCAATCACCTACCATCAGGTAAACTGTGTACTCGTTTATCACCCTAAAGGAACCGGAGAGCCTTTGACCCTTTTTACTGAAAACGAGGCATTCCTCACAGGTCTATGAGCCACACCAACCACTTACCAACAGGTGGACTGTGTGCTCCTTTGTAACCCTGTCATTACAATCACACTCCGCGAATTTCACAAAACTCCGTAAATACCTTTACGGAGTTTCATGAAATTCGCGAAAGCACTTATTCAGACATAGCGCCAGCCCACACTCCTCACACTCATACGACGTCAGTGTTTTGCGGCGGTAGTGGTGCGTGCACCACACGCAAGTACGTCGTATGAGGTTCGAGCGGTTGTTTCGCTGTCTTGCCGCATCTCCCATTTCCGTGGGGATGGGTATGCGGCGAACGAAGTGGCGCTCTGTCAGCCTCTGCATTGGAAAGACAGGGTGTCTTTGCTGTAGAGCAGGTCTTGGTGGGCGAGGAACCATGTTAAGATGGCGTTTCACAATGCTGTGAACCAACGTCAACCGAAACGCTACTGCATCGATTTTGGTGTTGGTTGATTTCTCAACAATGACCCTTGCGTTTTGAATAGAAATATTCAAAAGGCGTTTGAAAATTTTCCAGTTCCATTTCAAACATTGTTTCCGCTCGACTAGATAGGCCTCCAGCATCGAGTCAAGGTGGTCAACTCCCCCCATGGCCCGATTATAATCTTTTATCAAATCGAGCTTGTATTCTGCAGGGTGGCCCGGACGTCCGGTAATTAATTGTTGCGAGACGCCATGGTATGTTGAGATACAAGTCACTCGCTTGCGATCTTGTAGCGCAACAACCATGACGTCGTCGGACGCACCGGCAATAAATTGCCCTTCCTGTAAGGGTGCACGTTTGATAGCTTCTGGAACCCCTTTGCGAGTCGGCCACAGGGTACCGACGCAGTCTGTGTTGCGTCGTTTTAGCCAACGCGCCAGGGAGGGGGAATTGAACCAATTGTCCATGAACAGCGTGTGCCCCCGGTTGAGGACAGGTTGAATGAGCCTCAACACAGAGGACACACTGGCCGGTACCCTACTCCCTGTCGCGCGGCTCGCACAGTTCGAAGGTTTTTATACCAAACCGGGCTGCCTTGGTCTTTATGTATTGTTGAAAGCTAACTGGCCCTTTCCAAAGAGTTAGCGATTCATCAATACATATTTCCCGGTCCAGCTGGTATAACTCCTGGAACTTGGCATTCAAGTGGTCGAGAATGGGACCCATTGGGTGCAGCGGATTATTAGGGTCAGTCCCTCGGCCAAATAAAATGCCGCATTGAGGTTCCAGTAGCGGGTTTCCGTAAACATTGCGCAAAACACGTCGGTCCTCAGTAGTGGGTGCCTCGAGAAACAAGATTTAATGCTTGGCATTCTAATAATGCCAAGCATGATCCAGAATGCCATTAACGTCCAAATTTCATGTAAATTGGTCTGAAACCAATCTCTCATGAAACCTGGACGCTGCTGTGCCAGAACGAAGATTCGTCAGCAATATGGGTCATGATGTCATTTGTCCAGATGGCATGCATGGCCTCATAAGGATCTCGAATCGAGGCGGTGGTTGATGCCTGAGATTACAGGTCTGCGCTAGGTCCCGGTCTAGACATCAAATATGTGGACTGTATATTTTCTTCACTTTCCCTAACTTTAGGGGACTGGGAATGAAACAGCGATTTTCTTGGAAATTCTTGAGAAATGTGATAACCGGGGAAGTTTTTGAATCTTGCTGTTAAACCGGAGATTTCTTCAAACTTAACTGTAGTGGAGATTTCGAACTAAACTGTAGTGGAAATTTCGAAAAAATTGCGAGTTCAGTGGTGTCGTCTGCATAGGCATTCTTATGCCCTGCAGATCTCGGGCCTCGGGGTATGTCCCCTTTGTCCGGATTTTCCTCATGGCCCACGGCTATGGGCCAGTCCTGGGAGCCTTAAAAATAGGTTTGACCGAAATCGGTTAACCTGTGATCGAGAGAGGTTGTCTGAAGTCTACTAAGGTTGGTAGTCGATGTTGGCCAATGTCCGAATTTTCGTCATGGCCTACGACTACGGGCCAGGTCTAGAGGCCTCAAATTAGACTTTGTTGGATTCCTTAGGTCTTTGTAGAGCAGAAAAAATTGGTTTCACCGTAATCGGTAAAACCAAAATAAAAGGAGGAAGTCAAATATAAATGTCGGTGTTGGCTTATCTGCGGCGTTGTGGGCTTTACTCAACTCTCTAATCTATATAGAGAGGAGTTCTCTTGGATAAGGTCACCCGTCCGGGGGCCGTGTGTGCAACGGCGCGAAGCCGTTGAGGTGTTCGTGTGGCCCGTTGTCGGCGCGGTTGAACATACCGCGCGCCAGCCGGCCACGGAGTCTCGGATGGTCTCGACTTTCAGATCGGCCGCTATGACGTCATTACGGACGTTACGACCTGCTCCGAAGATCGTCCTTAATGCTTGGTTCTGCTGGGCCTGCAGTCGCCGCCTCAGAGTCTCGCTCAGAAGTACGTACCAGGCCGGAGCAGTGTAGGTGGTAATCGGTCTGATGTATGTTTTGTATATCCGGATCTTCGTTTTGATCGGTAGCTTGGATGCCAGGACTGGCAAGAGCGTCGCCTGCGCACATCTGGCTCTGCGGACAACGAAGTTGACGTGCGCGGTCATGAGCAGCGTCCTGTCAATCCGGCACCCAAGGTAGGTCACGGCCTTCTCGTACGCGATCTTCAGGCCTGTCAGGGGTGTAGATTTCTGAGACGGCGAGCGAGCAGAGCGGTCGTCTTACCAACGTTGATGACCATCCTCCACTCGTCCAGCCATGGTGGCAACAGGTCCAGCAGACGCTGCATTCTGGCAGTGCCGATGTGGGCTCTTCTGGACGAGGTGAAATAGGCGCTATCGTCCACATATAACGCCAGCTCCACGTCGTCCTCCCACTCACGCAGCTGTACTGCCAGTGTCGGGATGTCATTCGTATATGCCGCGTACAGAACTGGAGACAAACAGCTGCCCTGTGGAACGCCGGCTCTGATGGTACGTATTGCGGATTCGGCGGCCTCTACGCAGACGTAGAACTTTCTATCTGCTAGGAAAGACGCCACTAACCGCAACATAGCAGGAGGGACACTGTTCTGTTCATGCAGTTTATATAGTAATCCTGAGTGCCACACCCTGTCGAATGCCTTCTCTATGTCGAGAAAGACGCCCAACGATATGCGACCACGGTTGTACTCTACCGCAAGCAGGTGCAGCATTAGAGTGCTGCACCTGCTTGCGGTAGAACTTACACTTAACAGTCACACAGCTGACTAGAGTCAGCTGTGTGACTGTTAAGTGACCACTCCTGAATCCGTGCTGCTCCGCCCGAAGTTGGATGCACCGACGGAGACGTCTCCGCAGCAATATTTCTAGCAGTTTAGCTATGTGCGATGGTAGCGTGATCGGCCTGTAGCTGGCAACTCTACGCCTGTCCTTCCTGGGTTTCGGCAAGACGATGACTTTGCCTTTCTTCCAGTCCTCCGGGAAGTGGGATGTCCGCAGTATCCCATTGTGGAGTCGACCAAGCTCTACTAGGACTCTATTGGGCAGCTGTCGGAGTGCAGCGTTGGTAATCCCGTCGTGCCCCGGCGCCTTCCTCGGTTGCAGGCAGGTTACTGTCCTCCGCAGTTTAGCGGCGGAGATGAACCACTCGCGCGGCACCCGCGGTGGCGCGGGCGACGACAGGAACTCCTGTACGCGACTCTTCTTCCGGGCATAAAGCTCCATGAACTCCGCACTTGCTGGGTTCGGCATAAATTGCTCCTCGATGTGCTGTACTAGGATATCCGTTCTGCCCTTGGCATCATAACGTTGCTCGCCCGCGTTGTTGATCAGCGGGCAAACGGGTGGGTGAGTTTTCGTTAACTGCCGGTTCAATGTATAGAGTGACGCTTGATGTTCATCAGCCTTCCAAATGCGCCGCTCTCAGGCCTCTCCTCTGTGGTCCTGTATTGCAACCGACAGTGCGTCCGTTAAGGTGTCCAATTTTGTTTTCAGTCTGGGGCAGCGAGTGAGCCCCCAGAGCTATCTCTCGCGGCGGCTCTTCCTTTTTTCCAGAGAGAGGGACGATCGTAGAGGCCGCGTTGAGGGCCTCTTGGATACTCTTGGAAATTCTTGTTGCGGCGGCCTCTACGTCGTCCGCTTAATGGATCGGTGCATGGACTGGAGGTCTCTTCTGCAGGTGTTGGTGGTAGAGCCTCCAGTCGATCTTGGTCTTAACGGCTCTGGGCGGCGAAGTCACTGCCTTGGTGCCAAGGGTAATCAGAATCGGGAGGTGCTGCGTATTTAGGTCGTACAGCACCTCTACCACTACCGGGTAGTTGACGTTCCTAGAGAGCACGATGTCCAATACAACCGGACGTCTTCTAGGGTCTGTAGGGATGTGCGTTGGTTCCTCGGGACCTAAAACGTCGTAGTTGTAGTTTTCCGCGTCTTCATAGAGCTCTCGACCTGGCGGGTTGATCAATCTTGACCCCCACGCCGGGTGTTTGGCGTTTAGGTCCCCGGCGATGATGGTGGGTGTCGTACCTTCCATAACCGTCCGGATGTCTTGAGGAGTAGAATGGAGTCCCTGGCGGGTGGTATGCTGCAAAGATCCTTAGTTCCTCGCCCGCCGCCTCCACTTTTATGTCGATTGAACGCATCGTCTGGAAATCTGGCAGGTCCAGCTCTTGGTGGCAGCCATGTGGGCATAGCTCGTTGACGGCCGCTGTCCGTCGTCTTGTGGTAACCCGGACGGGTTGGTGGTCTGCACCGGTAATGATCGTCCGGCGGATGCAGCTAGGGTCGCGTAGGTAGTAGACCCCCAGCTGTATGGTTCCTCGCCTCCTAGATGGAGGGGGGTGGTTGGGGTGGTGATGGCGACTTCGGAGACGAGGTATGCACCTTCTTCCTTATCACACGTTGGGGCTCCTTATCATTCAATGATGATGATGATGGTGGTGCTGAAGAGTCAGGGTCATGAGAGCCAATGCGCTGCCTATTCTCGTGGAAGGAGGCATCTGTCTCCGGTGGGGTATGGCGTCTTGCTGTTTCCATAGCCCGCTGGGGTTGGGGCGTCGGTTCCTGCCCAGCCGTGTGCTTAGACACGGCAGGCATGAGCGCGGCGCTCGGTGCGGGCTCCTTTTTGGGTGAAGACGATGGCTTCCGGGTGGGTATTTGGGAGTACGACTGTACTATCCTGGTCCGTTCAGGGTTGAAGAGGTCCCTGTATGTAATTGGGCGGTCTAAAACGCCTGGACGGTCCGGTAGTTTTCTTATTCGAGGGGGGGCTCCCCCTTGTCCTTGTCCGACATGGTGTCAACTTACCTAACAAAGTGAAGTGTTCAGTACTCTCTAAGGCCCTATCAGTTCTTACCAAACGAATCGGCAGGCAATAATGGCGCGCGACGCGAATGTTAGGGATTTGGTTAAGGTTAGATGGTATAGCTTCGGCACTATGGGCACTGCCTACCTCTTTCTTAACGAAAGGGCTGGGGGAAGTGCAAATGGTGGCACTTTAAGGACCGCGACTGGGCACAGTAGGACTCGAGCGTCGTGCCAAGAATCTACCTAGGTGCCGGTGAACTCGACGCCTCACGTAGTAAACGGACTCAACGATCGGCGGAGTATGTCGTAACGGCGGTTGTATGCATCCACTGCTAACTACAAACAACGCACACCTAGGAGATCGTTAAAAACACAGAATACATTTACCCTGACGGGCTTAAAAATTGCGAATAACTCACTGTAAGGGTATGCTTTTCTAGCAATACCGTAAAGCGGGCTATCTGCTAAAAGCCTCCTATTTCGCGCGCATTTTTCGTTATCACATTTCTCTTTTTGTCGAAATAACTTTATTTTCAAAAACATATACAAAAATTATGCTTCTCCAAAAACAACACATAAGATTACATAATAAAAACAACAGACATATACATTTTACACGACATTAATAAAATACAAAGCATTATTACGTAATTTGCATCTTATCATACATGTCGTATGCCTTATAATCTTAAATATTAATCTTTGTTACAACTTATAGTAACAAATATTGTTGAATTTACACAGTTCTTATTATAATTAACAATTATCTTAAACAATTAGACAGCTAAGACAGAAAACAAAGCTTAAATCGCATTTTTTAAACAAAGTTTTAAGCAATTTTTATCTAGAAAATATGATAAGAGGCTCTCGCCCTCTCGCTCTAACAATAGCTACTGTTTTTTATCATTACTCTAACATTATTTATCTCTTTCTTTCTTTGAAAACGGTGGAAGTTTGTTAGAACTAATATTAGTAAACAATATTTCGAATTAATTTAATTATTTTTAATCATTTAATCATTTTTAATCCTTTATCATTTAATATTTCAGTTCGTGTTGCGCAACCGATTGTTACGTAACACATGATTTGAAATTAAAACAAATGTTCGTGCATCCATCGCTACATTCATATGAGATGGTTTATATAGTAAATAACACCAAAAATTGTCTATTTATGAAGTCAACAGATGGTCACGTAAAAATAGACTCGTGGAATATCTTCAGACTCTTTCATACACATATACTGAACAATTACTCCAAATTATCTCATAAATATTCACAGACATACACGCAGATATGTCAAAAACAGTCACAAACTCTCATACTTACGCTACAAACGTACGTGGTTTTCATTTTTGTTTTGTATTTTTTATTTTTTATAGAAAGTATCTAAACTGATAAATCGCTCTATATAATATTATTTCTAACCATAACATAAGTGATCTCTGTATAATATTACACTAATTGCCAAGTAAATTCGGGGGGGGGGGCTGGTGACCTGTAATACGGATCTTTGAACCTACACGGGCACCAGTCTCCCATGAATGACATAATATTGTTAAAAAAGAGATCTAACACTAATGTATCTTCCATGTCGTTTGTGGTGAGAAGTAAATAAATTATTATTATTATTATTATATGACATTCATACATTTACAAACTGTCTTAAGGTTCAGGGTATTGATTTACTAATTTTTTGCTTGCGACGCTAACAATGGTAGACTATATACCCGAGTGCTACGCCCCTGAGCCGTAGTAGCATAGGGGCTTAGCGCTAGCTGTAAATTCCACAGTGCGCGAGCAACTCGGGATCGATCTCTAACGGCAGCAGTTAAATTATTAATTGCAATTTTAAGTGCTGATTTATAGAGATGGGCCGAATATGGATTTTACCGGACCGAATATTCGGCCGAACATTATTCGGCAGTATCATCTCGGTACCTAACTAGTTTATGTCGAAACTTGTTACCACAAACCGCGCGGGATTAGCGTCGGACACTGCCGGCCACACCTGACATGTTATTGCATCAACTAGTACGGAGCAAATTGTCGACACATGCTTAGTTTTTGACTATCTGTGAGAAAAAAGTATGTCGTTGTGTTATTCTTAGTGAAAATTAATAATTATATAATAATAATGAGTGGCAGGAGATCTACTATTTGGACTTATTTTAGAGAGACTGACGACCAAAGTAAAGTGAAATTTACTAATGTAATTTAATGTTTTTTGTTTGATTCTTAAAACATTTTATCAAGCTTTATATTTGCTACAAGCAGATTTAACCCACGAATAAAATATACATTCAATAGTAAAATTATGAAACATGGCATTACTCAATTCGTACATTTCAATACAGTGGATACCTTGAGTAGTACTTTAACGAATGTTCGGTGATTTAGCCGAACATTCGGCCGAATACGAATATCTAAGCCGAATGTAGAATATGAAACGAATATTCGGCCCATCCCTACTGATTTACCACCTACTCAGCGGTGAAGGAAAACATCGTGAGGAAACTTGCATGTCTGAGAAGTAAGAAAGAGAATATACGTCGAAGACAGGTGAAGCCAGTCAACACGCATTGGGGCAGCGCGGTAGACATTTCCTTGCCCTAAACTCTTAGAATTGAGAAGATCTGTGCCCAGCAGTGGGACGTATGTAGGCTATAACTTTACTTTATCGTATATTTCCTTCAGACGCAATTAATGCAACGCAGTGCATTCACTGTTAATGCGGATTAATAATCTTCCGCTCACCAAATGTCGTTAGTAGACACTGAGGTGAAGCTTTTTGTTACACAATGTAATTTAATTGAGAAGTTAAATTAAAATAAAAGTTTATCAATTTCTAGAGTATTGCTACGAGCTTGAGGTTCGTGACAATAAAAACTGCCGATTGAATTACCAAAATTTACACTTTTATTACCGAACACCAATTAAAACTTAAAAGAAACTAATAATTAATCACACTGATTAATTATTAGTTTCGCTTGTATAGACAAATTCAATACTGCCCCGATCGGGGCTTGCAGCGGCTTTAAATACACCTTTTCCAACGAAACATCTAAAATATTCCAGCAAATACGAGCCGGGGCTGTATTTGCTGGAATATTTTGGATTTTGTCGGGACCGACTAAGCGCAGAAAGTTCGAGTGTGGGACTTCTAGAAAGCTTAATTCTTCTGTTCGATACTAGATGGCGCTGTTGGTGGAAAGTTCAAGATTGACATTTTCTAGGAAGCCCTCCTCGCTCTGGTCCCCCGACACTAGATGGCACTATAGTCCGTTCGCGTTAAGAAAATAGTGAGTCATCAGTGCAACTGTAGGGTAAAGGTGTATTCACAGTGGAGTAAAAATTCTTTTTTTTTTCAAATATTTAATTAAGTTTAATGGAAACAAATTATCTTAAAATTACTTAAATCACTAATCAGTATCGCTAGATTCTCCAGTTACATTAATTATGTCAGAATTTTGTTCTGCAAATTCCATGATGTCATCCAAATTTCACATGGTATTTTCTTCGCGCATCACGTGGTCGCAGCATTTCTTCCAACGATTAGCGTCTATTAATGCTATTGCGTCATCCAATAATTTTTTTATGTCACTTATTTTGAACGTGGAGTTATTGGCACCAACATAAATTTTTATTTGGGCCCAAACCAATTCAATTAGATTAAGTTTGCAATGGTAAGGCTTCTTGGTGTGGTAAGGTATGGTATTCTTTCGAATAGGGGAGGTATTCATTTTCAAAATTTAATGTTGAACGAGTAACACGCAAAATACACAACCGTTTTGTTCGAAGGCCTGACTTGGCCTGACTTCAACTGGTCAATGTGAACTCGATTTTCTAATTTCTTGCATTTTAATTGGCTGGGGGGCGTGGCTAGGCCGGTGACAACGATGGCTCACTATTTTCTTAACGCGAACGGACTATAGTGCCAGGTACCGAACGTCAAATTAGACGCGCAACAGTATTATTAATACACAAAATAATGCCCCAGCAGTTAGCTCTTTAATTTTTTGCATATTTTCAACTCTTTTCTTAATTTTCTACTGTTATGAACATCTTTGGTTTGGCTTATTTATTTATAATCTAATTAATATAAAATATAACTAATAGTACATAAAGATTTTACATTTACATTTTTTGAACAATTTAACTTCCGCACTATGAAATCTGTCAAATATTACGCCTTATTAGTAAGTGTGGCCGCTCTGGTGGCAGAAAAAGTCGAGGATGCCCTCATTGTCGGCAGTCTCTAGTATATTATACAGAGTAATAGCCGGCAGAGATAGGTATAGGCAACGCCACGAGTCATGGAAGTGCGCAGAACCGAAAAATAGGTGACGGCACGGTGAGGTGTGAGGTACGGGGAAGCGAAACCATAGCAGCGTGCGACGCGCTACTCCTACGTCGTTTCTGTTTCTTTCTGCGTCCCGCCGCCCGCGCACCTTCTTGTGTCGTCTTGTGTATTATCGATATCGAAAGTGTTAGCGACTACCTGTTATAAAATTTTAAATTTTTGCGATTATTTTTGTACTTTTAAAAATATTGTTTTATAATATCTTCAAATAGGTGCAAATATTTATTACTTTATAAATTATTTTGGGACTATTTAAAATAGCGTAATTCGTAGTTGTATACCTTTGTATAAAGTTGTAAATATTTTGTTATTTTCTACAAGATGATTTTTTTTGCAAATTATTGCATATAAAATATCCTTATAACCGAAGGCTATCGCATAGTATAGTTTAAACAGCAATTACAAATACAAAATATTTTATTTCTTTAACTAAGTGTACATAAAATGCAGAATATTATTTAGAAGCAGTTAAAACCTAATGATGATATATAAATATATCGTTTAGTTTTCGTGGAGACTTTGATGTGTAGTTGATTTGTATTTATAATGTTGACCTTTGACTTTTTACATATTAAAATGCCATGATAAAATGTTCATTTTTCTGCTTGATTGTACATGCGCAGTGGACTCTATTTAATTTCATCTTTGGTGGCGCGACCTATAGAAGGTGGTATCAGGAGGACGTAATTAGTTAGATACGAATTATCTAAACCTAAATGAATGTTTGGGTTTTTACATGGAAAAGCACACCGATACCACGAATTGATATTACGAAAACATGTGTTATTTGTTTAAGGTAGTACCGTACACGTTCTTTGTACGGACCAGTACCTAATATTATTTTAAAACATAGGCATGTTATACTCTTTGTTATGGACAACACACACGGTCAGTTCAACTGATAATTCCAACTGATCATTGGATGAACTGAATGAATGAACTGAACAACTGATTAGTGGGATTAATACCTATTTCTATTTAAATTCTAGTCAGCAATGGAATTGTTGTGAGCAAGTTTAAGTGCTGACTTACCACGTATCCGGTAAGGGTAAATGTCTTTCAACCTATTTGTCGGCGACAAAGCACATAATTAACCAGTGACGAATTGTGTTTTAAAGACTATTATAGGTAATTTCTTAATTAGTGTAGTTAGCGCCTGCAACAAAACATAATTTACCAAGTGACGAACTTTATTTTAAGACTATTATAATTTCTCAATTAGTTTAATTAGCGTATTAACTCATATTAGAATATAATTTAAATATAATTACAAAATTGAAAGGTTAGCTTTTAATAGTAATTTTGTAGGGAAGTTTTTAAGCAAGAATTTGTATTGTAAACACTTATAAAAAATTTAAGTTTTGTTTAACGCTTGAAAACTGGTGTGAGATTAAAGGTTTATATATAACATAATGTAAACAAAAATAAATAAGTAGATCAGACATCTGTTTCAATAAATATAAGACAAAATGTATAGTAAACTAACAATTTTGTAGGGTTTTTTGCTCTAGAAGTTTTGTATAAAGAACTTAATAGTTTATATTGTTATTTTATATTATAGAACATACTACAGCAATCTAACAATGTATAATTTGTAAAGAATATGTAAAAGTTTTAATAAATAAAGGATCCTAAGGTTTCGGCTCGAAATAAAAACAACACGCGAGACAGGGAAAACCCTTTGCCTTGTAGGCACTCCCTCAGCGGCTCGTAGCCACCTGCGCCCTCTTTTCCCAAAAGAGGGTCGCTCACGATACGGCACAATAAAGCTTAATCAGCCAGTAGCCAGTCCCTAAAGGCGGTTTTTAGAGGGTATCACTTTGGTTCCCCCGGTAGGATGTGAGTCCCTCATAACCACGATAGACCGACTATCGTGGTATGCGTTATGCATTTTCCGCCTCCCTACGTATAGGGTAGCCCTTTAATTGCTTCGGGCGCAAAAAAAAAAAACAGGGAAAACCGCGCTAACGTCCGTACGTTGACGCCGGCGGGTATAAAAGTTGAGCAAATTTCGGCTCAAATCGCAGCGTCTGATTCCGATCAGGTACCTCGCCGCGTTCGGTCGCCTGCGACCCAACAGTGAAGTGCAGTAATTCGGTCGAGCCCATGCGCTCCCAGTGCGTTATTCAAGAGAGAAGACAAAGACATTTTTACCTGCGTGCGCGAGTGCTTCAGTGTCGTTGTGCTCTTTTACGACCGCTGTGCTTTTTTTAAATTTCTGTGTTCGCTTGTCGCATTAGGCGACAGCTAGGTACACACACTAGCGTACCAACGCGCTAGTTGTATAAGTGTTCGTTTAGGCACACACCTCCCCCGCAGAAAGGTGGGGGGGCTTGATACACAAGTGTTCTAAACCACTGACAAGATGGCGGCTATTACTATAGCCAAACTCGCCGACTTCTTCGGCCAAGAGTGCCCCGGGCTACTTTTCTAGCCCAATGTAACTCGTCCACGGCTGAACGCCCCGTAGTACGGATCGACGATCCTTTGTCGCCGAGCACCGGCCGCTCGACCCCAGTGTCCATCGACACAGTCTACGACGCCGCGTCCCCCGCGCCTTCTGCGCTCTCCACCCGCGGTCCCTCACCGTTGTTTTCGGACGCCAAATCTGGCTCCGAAATGGATATAGAAATTCGCCGACGCGAAAAACCCGAAGACGGAGGCTTCACCCTAGTCTCGGGTAAAAAGCGCAAGCGCCCCGCCGCGAAAAAGGGAGACGAGCCTCGGCCCCTACGTCGCCTACCGCCACTCCGGCAAAAAAAGCCGCGCCTTCCGCGCGCAAAATGACCGCGACCAAAACCGCGAACCCGACTCAGGCCGTACCTAGAAAGGAGAAGCCGCCGACCCCAATTATCCTTCAGGACAAATCGCGCTGGAGCAACCTATCCAAGTGGATAAACTCCAAAAAAGATATTCTGCCCCAAAGTCCACAATGGACCACAGGGCATCTGCATCCACGTCGCAACGACGGACGATTTCCGCGCTTTAACTGCACACCTTAAAGCTCAGAATCTGAGCTTTCATACTTACTCTCTCGCGGAGGACCGTAACCTCCGTGTTGTAGTTCGCGGACTCCCTAAGGAGCTAGAAACCGATTTCATACTAAGCGATCTTAAATCGCAAAACCTGCCTGTCAGAGAAGTGCACAGGATGCACCACCCAACTGATAAGAAACGCTATCTCGATCTTTGTCTTGTCATACTGGACCTGTCTCCAGAGGGCAAACAGATATACAACATCACTAGGATATGCAATCTCACGGGGTTCGTTGTAGAGTCCCCGCGTAATATACGGGGCATCGTTGGCCAATGCCACCGATGCCAATTATACGGCCACTCGGCCAGGAATTGTTTCGCCAGGCCTAGTTGCGTCAAGTGCTTAGGCGATCATGGCACTACTGAGTGCCCCCGAACGCCCGAGACGGAGGGTCCTCCAAGCTGTGTTCTGTGCGGCGAAGAGGGACACCCAGCGAGCTATCGTGGGTGTTCCAAAGCGCCGCGTAAGAAGCAGAATGGAGGAGCAATCCGGCGCGGACGTGCGGGCAACCCCAGTAGGTCGCGCCCACGGCATTCTGCCCCATCGGTCGCACCAATCTCGGTGCCGCAACCCGCGCTCGCTCAGGCTACAGCCAAGCCCGCCCCCGTTAAAGGGACTTCCGGGCAAGGCCCAAGCCTTCCGATGCCTTCAGCACCTAAGCCCAACGCATGGGTTAAGCCTCCATCGATAGTCAGCGCGGCCGCCTCACGGCCAGTGCCTCCTCGCCAGGCCCAGAAGCCCAAACCCGCCCCTCAGGCGCCGTCAAACATCGACACTGACCTTTCATTAGTGTTTAACTTCGCTAGCAGCTTTAATGTGGCCGAAGTCACAACCCTAGCCCGCAAACTTCGCGAAGCTAAATCAATTCAAGATAGGCTTAATGCTACCATTGAGCATCTTAGTCTTATCCAAGTGATAAGTTCGTTCCAGTGCGCCTAAGCGACTCTTTTCTTTTATAACTAAAATGGAAATAAGACCTATAGGTAGAACTAAGCCTAGGTCTCTGACTGTCGCGTACTTTAATGCAAACGGTGTCAGAGATCAAAAGGAAGAGATCATATATTTTTTACGCAACCATGATATCGACATCATGCTAGTGCAAGAGAACTTCTTGAAACCTAGTTTGAGCGATCCCAAAATAGCCAATTATACCCTAGTAAGAAATGATAGGCTGACCGGACCTAAAGGCGGCACCTTGATCTACTACAACAGGTCCTTGCAATGTGTACCGATAGATACTCCGCCGCTTACTAACTTAGAAGCATCGGTCTGTAGGATAGCACTCACGGGCCATCCGCCATTAATAATTGCATCAGCATACCTGTCTCCCTTAAAAAGTATATTAGATTCCGACATATCGGCTCTATTAAACCTAGGCCCTAGCGTTTTAATCGCAGTAGACCTAAATAGTAAACACGTTAGCAGGAATTCTAACGTTAACAATCCTAACGGAATAATTCTAAGAGACCTCACGGAGAGACTTAACTTCGATGTTATCGCTCCCGAGAGTCCAACACGCTATCCTTTTGCAAACAACCAACATCCGGACGTCCTTGATATAGCATTGCTAAAAGACATCCGACTTAGTATTAATTTTTTTTATAGGATAGGGTGACAAACGAGCACACAGTCAACCTGATGGTAAGTGGTTGCTGTGGCCCATAGACATCTACATCTATCCTCGATTACGAATCAAAATGCAGATGCGTTGTCACCCGTGAGGACTAAGATGGAATGCCTCGTTTCCAGTAAAAAGGGGCTCCGGTTCTCTACACTCACCATACGAAACACAGCAGCATTAAGCTACTATTTCACGCTGGTATTCTATGAGAGCGTGGTCCTTCCCCGGTCGAGCCGACCCATTCGTGCTACAACTATACATCTAATATAACTGCAGCATGGCTCTACCACTTATAGAAGTTTCGATAGAGATTATTATCGAGCTAGTCTCAGACCACAGGCCGGTCGTTTTACAACTGGGCCGGCCGGCAGGTGAGGTCCCTCAGACCAAAACTATTGTCGACTGGCGTAAACTTGAGGTCAAACTTAAGTCTACGAACTCCCAGCATTTGGAAACTATACCTGACAAGATAGACTCGCTGGAGGAAGCCGATAGGCCGATTAGCGCCCTTTCGACTTACATCACATCAGCGGTCGAAGATTGCTCCCGTAAGTTTCGTGTATCGAGCGACCAATACACGAAACTTCCGGCGGATATTCGACGGCTGATTAGAGCGAAGAATTCCGCGCTTAAAACTTACGACCGCTACCGCACGGAAACCAACAAACTTCGGGTACGTTCTCTACAAAACGAGATTAAACAACGAGTAGCCGAGTTTAGAAACGATAACTGGGATAACCTCTTAGAAGGTATCGAACCATCCCAAGACGCCTTCTGGAAACTAACGAGAGCTCTTAAAGCCGACAAATCCGCACCGATGCCGCCTCTCGTGAGGCTGGACCGCCCCGATCTCGCCCTTGACGATCTCGAAAAAGCCGAATACCTAGCAGACAGTCTAGAGTACCAGTGCACGCCATCCACTGCACCATTAGATCCCGCTCACCTATTAGAGGTAGAAACGGAAGTAGAACGTAGGTCTGCGCTGCCACCAGCGGGTGAACCACTCGATCCTGTGACAGTAAACGAAGTCACCGAAACCATAAAAAGTCTTAAAAATAGATCAGCCCCTGGGCCAGACGGCATCAGCAACAAGGTGATCAAATCCCTTTCGGCGCCACTTATTTGCCTCCTTGTTGGAATATTTAACACCTTTCTCACGAAATGCTCCTTCCCGGACATCTGGAAAGAAGCAGACGTAATAGGGATCCCAAAACCGGGTAAACCGCTTATCGTCCCTCTAGCTACAGACCCATTAGCCTGCTCAACACATTGGGCATACTATACGAGCGCATTATTCATAAGCGTCACCGTCATTTCACCGAAGCTAACGGACTCCTCCCAGACGAACAGTTCGGCTTTAGAGCCAATCACTCATGCACTCACCAGATTCATCGCCAACAGAATACATTCTGTCTGGCTTCAGCCAAAACCCGTTAAGGAAAAAGTCTCGAAACACGGGAGCCCTCTTCTTCGATGTCGCGAAGGCGTTTGACAAGGTCTGGCACGACGGCTTGGTTTACAAGCTGTACAAACTAAACGTGCCCGATAGGCTCGTGCACATCATACGAGCTTTCCTTTCGAACCGCACTTTTCGATATCGAGAGGAGGGAACTCGTTCTTCGAAACGTTTCCTCAAGGCCGGGGTCCCACAGGGCTCCGTACTATCTCCACTCCTTTTCACACTCTTCACGAGTGATATCCCAAAAGACTCCGTAGTGAACACCGCTCTCTTTGCCGACGATACGGCACTTTTCGACCCCAACATAAATAGACTCGCTATAAAGCTCCAAAAAGCGACCAATCGCCTTGGTGAATGGTTCCGCCTATGGAGAATTGACGTGAATCCCGAAAAAAGTGTAGCAGTATACTTTCAACGGAATTCTACAGGAGGTTCTAAACCCAAAACAATCTCTTTATACGACCGCCCAATCCCTTGGGAAAAATCGGCCTTCGGTGTAGTACGCAACAGAGCCAAGTCAATAATTGGCCGTCTACACCCCCCTCGTTAACAGTAAGAGTAAACTGTCGCTAAGACACAAACTCCGGCTGTACAAAACCTGCATTAGACCAGTTATGTCCTACGCAAGTGTAGCTTTCGCCCATACATATAAGACCCATATTTTAAAACTCCAAAGAGTACAAAACTTTTTCATCCGAAAAGCCACCGGTGCACGGTGGTATCAACGGAACTCTGATTTACACAATGATTGTGAACTACCATCTATCTCCGAATATTTTAAGGAGATGTCCCAACGCTACTTTGATAGAGTAGAAACCCACCCTAACCCGCCAGTGACAAACGCAGCTAACTACGTTCCGATAACAAACGTCGCGCCCTATCTCCGTAGACCGCGAAATGTTTTAATGGAACCACCTCTACCGCTCGATCCAGTCGACCCAAGCGTCGCAGGCACATCACACAACGACACTACACCCACACTAAATGGGACAAACACAAATAGGACAACGAATGGGACGCGTCGCACCCGCAGACGGGCACGACGCGTTCCAGCTCACACCGCGTACACGCCGTACACCCGCGTTCCTGGACGGTTCTCACTGCCCAGACCATCGACCGACACGAGCTGAGCAGCCAGAGACGGGGGTCCGCACACCCCCCCTCTCGGACTGCGGTTAGATAGCTCAAAGAAAAACGCCTAAAAGGCGACATGATGATTGGTAACAATATCAAATCATAAACCATCTCATCATCATTTTCACCTCATTGCCTTTCCCTTTTTAATTAGCTCGTGGCCTTGCAGGCCGCGAGCCCTGAGACAAGATGAAGCTGTAAGAGTCGCATAGACTAACAGCACTAACATCTAGATAATAGAGAGCTCAAATCGCAGTCGCAGTACAGCCGTCGAAGAGGCTACAACAACAAGAAAAAAGGAAGCCGAAACCTAAGGAACAAGAAGCTACCTAGGAAAAAAAGTGTTTTTATTGCCTCCTCTCGGTTGATCGTCTATCTCTCTCTCTCTCCGAGGTCCTAGTGGAGTCGTATTATACATACGCATTCAGGGGTGCGTGGGACGTGCGTCACCAGCACTAAGCAAGGAACTTACGTCATCAAGTGGGAGATTGTCCCAGGGCGACTGCGGGCACTGGACGTGTCCCTGCCGTCCGAAACACTATTACTTCCAAAAAACTTAATTCTCGCCAAGCATTCTATGCTACCGCCTTACATCAACTCCCTGCATACTTTATCAGGTCATCAGTCGCCAGGGAAATTGAAACATTAGATGGGCAGCAGTACCTTTCTGATGAAAAAAAAACACTGCGGTTGTCAACTTGCTTGCTTAGTGTAGCAATTGTGGCAAATATCAAATATGTATAAATCAAATATATATAAAAGAGGATGTTTGTATATATGGGATCGTTTAACTCAAAATCTATTTGATCGATTACCATGAAAATTAGTATAAAGAGGGTTATTTCTCAAAGAGTAATAATGATATACCGTAATTGTAGTTTTTGATAATACAAGTAAATAAGGCTCCTACTTTTATTTGAAATTATTCCAAACTGAATGTGATTTATGGATAACGTTTTGCCTACTGATCGACCCTTACCAATGTGTGCGTGCGCAGTAAAATCGGTTATGGTCGCCACACACGGTCGGTTTAATTGATCATTCCAACTGACCAGTTCAAACAATGACTGTTGATAGTTTTTAAAATTGTTTTTATTATTGGATTTTAGATTTATCGATAATTATAAATATATCAATATCGGAGTTATATAAGTTTATCCGATATTTTAAAACATATCAACCGTTTTAGTTTGAACTGAACAGTTGGAATGATCAGTTGAACAGACCGTGTGTGTCGTCCATTAGAATAACGCATTACCATGCTTTTTGAATTTAAAATATAAAAGGACAAAATGTTGTAAGGTGCAGAATAAGTAGTATTTGCCTATATTACTTATTCTGAACCTTCTCTGCATAACATGTATTTTTCAATAGAGAATGTTTATTTATATCTATAAACAAAAAAACGTGTTGTTTTTTTATATCTACAAACAAAAAAATGAACAAAATTTAGAATTTTTGATTTTATTTTTTTTTCAATCAAGCGCGGTAATTAATAAATTAAATTGCATACGCTAAAATAAAAATTTTCCACTACGTGATTGATATAATAAAAGGCACAGGAACCTACAGGAGAAATAACATGCTCATATGAACGTTCTGTAAAACACCAGGTTTTTTTTTTCAAAGCCTACCAACTTCACACATTTATTTGTGTTCATAATCTTATGGACGATAAATCCGACACCTCGTTGGGACAGATAGTCGCCGTTCCGGTGATAGAATAGAACATAATAGAATAGTATAGAATGGTTTTTATTCAATATAAATTATTACATAATACTTATTGATAGTATTTTTTTATTTATCACTGGTTCAGAAAATACCTCTGTCCTGGGAAGAACCAGCAAGAAACCCAGCAAAATTTATTTTCTTAAACATTTTTCACTTTACAATAATTCTGTACAATTTTTAATCACCTCTTTCCCAAGACTTAATTTCATTTACGTATTCGTGGATATTATAATACCCCTTTTTGTAATTTTTTTCTTTAAAAAAACATTTAAACTTGTTTATTAACAAATTTTGTACATTTTCTGGGATTTTGTTGTAAAAGCGTATAGGTACTTACATTGCCCCATAAATGAATTGCCAATTCTGTGGAGTCTAGTAACTGATATTACAAGCTTATGTTTGTTCCTAGTGTTTAAAGTATGAGTACCTTTATTCTTATCAAAGCTTTATTTATTCCTTTAAATTTTTCTCTAAGATGACAAAAATAAGATATAAATCGCCCATACGACTCTCTTTTGCAAAACAAATATGGCTTCAATGTCAGTCACATAACCCCATAGCAAAATTCCATAAGACATTAACGTTATGAAAGTAGCTAAAATAAACTAATCTAGCTGTCTTAACATTCGTGCAAGTAAACAAGTTGATGGATTCGAAATTACCGTGTCCTCCCCTCTCTTTGGACCTCAAATAATCCTATAATATCTCAGCGCAAGTTGTCTATCCCTTCTTCCAGCTCCAAGATCTTCTCGTCAGTCCTCAGGGTGCGTGCGTTGTATGTTGCCAGGTCGAATCATCTTAGGTGGCAACCGAACCTCCACCGGAGATATTTAGCAACCCCTGCCCCGCCGTTACCATGGTCGCCACCATAGAATACTATAACACAATAGAATGGCTGTCAACCTTATTTTGTACGAGGATCGGCGTCGCCGGGGGCGGACATATAAGCAATTACGTCGTATTATCAGTTATCACTACTGCAAACCCGATTCGCTGTATTGACAAACTGAGCGAATTTATACATTTTAGACTTTTGATTAATGCTTTTGACACATAAATATTTCTTTATTTTTGTTTCTAATATTCACAAAATACAAATAGTTTCGACTTACCAGTTGTAGGATATGTCTCCTTTATTTGAATTCCATTCACAATTTGCCACTTTTTAAATAATTTGCATGCAGGGACGCTTGACACGAAAATTGGAAACGATTGATTGTGTTGACATTTATACGTGTGAATTGACGTGTAGGTGGCTACACGGGCTCCGCCCACTTCCCCGTTCTACTATATATGTATTATAGTATTTTATGGTCGCCACCGTAGCCAGGAATAGCGGGGCCACTAGGAACTGGGGGGCATTTCTTTGTCGTAGCTCATGCATAACCTAGTACGGCGACGTTTGCAGCGTCAATGTAGCTCACGGCTGGTATTGCGTTCGTCAATCTGTCAGCCAAGCGTGGCGATGACGACAAATCTTACACACGATGGTGGAGGCTTATTTCTAGCAGTGTACTTTTATGAATGAATATATATTTTTTATCATACCTTGATCGAAAGTTTGTATTTCGACACAACTTTCAGGGACGAAAGTGCCACATTGCCTCCCGATTCAATGACTTATTAATTTAGTACGCATGCGTCTTTCTAGCCTTATTGTCTTTAAAACGTCTAAAGTAGGTATATGTCAGCATGATACATTTTGAGCACATTCATTTCGATCAATAAAAATAATGTAGGTACGCACAACGGGAAGAAAGTAGGTATGATGTAGCTATGATATCGCAACCCGCAAACTTATCACCCTCGCCTTAGGTTCGGGTTGCAATGTCATAGTTTCCTTTCTAGTGGCGTAATATACTATGTTGTACACCAAAAAATGAGAAAAAACAAAAAATTACTTAAAGGTACAATTGGCGATCTACACCAGGGAACCACATTGCAGAGGATATAATGACCTGTAAGAAGGGGTAAGTATGTACGTAAGTTTTTAGAAAATATAATAAAATATAAATACATTTCAATTAAAAATATAGAAACACATAATATACAAGAGTAGAATGGTGTAAACAAATAAGTGAAATAAAAGCCTTAAAGTAAGGAAAAATAAGCACTAATTTTTAAATGGACAATGTCAAGGAGAGATGGAGGAACTTTTATTTGTTTATATTAATATCGTTATTGCATTCCCTTACCTTAGCTATGTTTGTATGATGTTTGTATGTGGTAGAGCCACACTGCAGCTATATTATAGTTTAGCACGAATGGGTCAGCTCGACCGGGGAAGGACCACGCTCTCACAGAATACCAGCGTAAAATAGCAGCTTAATACTGCTGTGTTTCGTATGGCGAGTGTAGAGAACTGTAGACCCTTTTTTACTGGTTACAAGGCATTCCGTCTTAGTTCTCAGGGGTGACAAAGCACCTGCGTTTTGATTCTTAATCGAGGATAAATGTGGATGTGGATGCCTATGGGCCACACCATCCACTTACTATCAGGTGAACTGTGTGCTCGTTTGTCACCCTTATTCTATAAAAAGTACCCCTTAAAAAAAGATACAAAGGGCAGAGTTAATACCTCCTTTGTATGACTATATAAGGAGGAAAAAAGTGCATTTTGACAACTTCTGCGCCCGCCTTTCCCCAAGGGGGTAGCTTCCGACACAGCAATAACGCCTTATTGGGTCAAAGCCAGTCTCAGGTGGTATTTAGTGGGTAGGCACTTAGGTTGCTAAGTGAGTCCCACATAACCTCGCAGCCGGAGGATAGAACTTTACTTTGCTTCTAGGCGCAAAAAAGCATTTTGACAAGTTTTTTTAAAATTTTCAATAAATTGCGCACTTTTAATGTGTAACAGCTTCAATAAAAGGAATAAGATTGGAAGGAAGTAGGTATTATAGGACGGAATTTTAAGGTGAAATTTTAGCAGAGCGAAAACAGCGAAAGTGAGTGTCACCAAGAAACTCAAACCGCTTTTAAAAGTAAGCAGGGGAAGTGGGGTTGAATAGAACACAGAATAAAAGAGAAAGAATGTAAGTATTTCTGCGAAGATGGATCGGAAGCCCGTTTAGTTTTTCGCGAAATTCGGAAACATGGTCATATTCTCAGTGTCCAAATATGAACCGTATAAAAACGTTCACGTTACTCAAGTTTATCCTCACGTGCGCTCAAGTTTATCAAGCAACTCCTTATTTAAATTGAGATAACACGTGTCAGCATAATCAAGAATCGGTAAAAGGAGTGATTATGCAAGCTCAATTTTAGTTGGTATGGGTAGGAAAACGCTTAAAGATACTTAGAGATCCTAAAGACGCAAACACCCTCCTATTCACCTCGCTTAGCTGCGGAGCCCAAGATAAAAATTTGTCAAAATAACGCCTATATTTTCAACGGCGTCACTATATGGCACGGGTGTCCCATCAAATCAATACCAGGTAGAGTAAGAAAATCTATAAGAGTAACCAATTTTTGTATTCTTATGATTATTGCTTTTGTTTTTGATGGATTTAAGACCATCTGACTTATTTTTTATACACAGTTTTTGGTAAGTCAACAAATTTGGCTTGCATTTATGTACTGATTATAGAGTGTAAAACTAAGGAGTACCAACTCCCATAGTAGAATAGTTGAAAAAGTGGTCATCTGTAAGCAGTAAATAACAGTTCAAAAACTCTCCACAACAGCGCTGGAGTAGCTACTGGTGTTTACGACCTACCGTCACTTTATTTTATATTTTTGTTCACGCGATTTGTAATATGCATTGTCATTGTGTCATCTTAGCGTCTGAGTATTGATCACATCTAACATAAAAATTTGTGTTGTAATTAATATAAACCTGTGCTAAAGAAAGTAATGTGTACTTAAATTGCTCATTGTTAACATTCAAGTTGAAGGAAATAAACCGAAAGTTCATATGTATGCAGTTTTATCATTTCACAATTTCAATTGGTGTTAACAAAAAAAAAACGTAGATGAAAGCCATCAGCGATACATAAAGAGGGAGTTTTAATTATGGTCCTTCGAGCCGGATATAATATATAACGATACTGGAGAATACTGGCTTTGGAGATATGACAATATCGAAGTAATTATTGGTGGATTACGACTAATACGTGACATCGAGTTGGGTGTTCTATCATCGTGTTACGTGTCTTCACATCTGCACCTGGAGGTTATTTTGTGTATAAGTGCTGTGAGTGAGTAAATAAGTGGACAAACCGTGAGTACATTCGAGATATCGTAATAATTGGACTTTAATATATTGGGACTTTAAATGTAAATCGTATATAAAACTTGCTAATTGCTATTACAAAATAAATTGATTTGTACTTTAAAGATTGATGTAATGTGAACTTGTTATATAGTTCAAGGTTACGTGTTTAGCTGAATCTTAAAACAATTATAGTTAAATAATTAAGTACTTAAGTATTATAATCTGTGAATAAGTACGTGTCACTTTATAAACATTGAATTTATAAAATCTATTTCGGATTTTCTATAGTAAATATATTTAATTTATTAGATTACATATTTCAAATAGGTATTTCACGTTGAGATTTTTATAAAGTTTTTTTTATATTAATTTCGTTTATTGTAAAAGATGGAAGCTTATATTAAAGTGCAAAACAATATATATGATCGAATTACAAAAGCTAGATCTAATTTTAAGAAATCGCTTAAAGAACGTTTAGCGAATGATGCGTATTTATCGACAAGATTGGATTCGCTTGAGGAACTTTGGTCTCAGTTTTTGCAAACTCACACGCAAATTATTCAAGTTTCGGAAAGCGATAAATTGAACGCTACTACTTATGTCAAAGCTGATACATATGGCAATTGCGAAGAACAATATATCGATTATAAGTATGAGTTGCGGGAAGCTCGAGCTAATTTAACTGTTAAGTCAACCACTGTACATCATGCGCCAGATGGCAGCACCACAGCTAAAGATTCGAATCAACAAGGTTTTAAATTACCAAAGATTGCTATCCCACATTTCTCCGGGAAATATGCAGAATGGACGAGCTTTCGAGACCTATTTTTGTCACTGGTACATAGTAACCCTACATTGGATAACGTTCAACGCTTACATTATTTAAAATGTCAACTCACTGGAGAAGCGGAACAGTTCTTGCGACACATACCAATAACTGCAGAAAATTATAATTTATGTTGGAAACAGCTTGAGGATCGGTACAGCAACAAAAAGTATCTTGCCAATTGTATCTTAAAGAAATTTATGAATCAAAAAACTGTAACAACTGAATCAGCTACAGCGTTACGAGAAATATTAGATACTACTAATGAATGTATGTTTGCACTTAAAAATTTGTCAATAGATGTAAGTACTTGGGACACTATTGTTATTTATATTGTAAGTTTAAAATTAGATTCCGAGTCCCGTAAGCAGTGGGAACTGCAAAGTAGTAAAAATTGTAATTTATTACCAACATATAAAGAATTTATAGAATTTTTAGAAATCCGTTCACGTTCATTAGAATTTATTGATCCTAAGGTAGCTAAACAAAATAGTCAACAATATAGAACTAATGTTACTCCGAAAGCGTTTCATATTTCAAATTTAAAATGTATTTATTGTTCTGATGATCATCATTTGCGAAATTGTAAAAGTTTTTCAAGAGAAATGACTGATACTCGACGAAATTTTGTCCAATCACAAAATCTTTGTTTTAATTGTCTTGGTGCAGGTCACAATGTATATTCGTGTCGCCAGTCTTCGAGGTGTCGTATTTGCAAGAAGAAACATCATTCCTTATTACATCCCAAAAATGTATCGCTCCCGTCGGGGCCTCAAATGAGTGAGGCAGAACCAGATGCTAAGGAAGCAACAGCATCTACATCAACACAGGTAAAAAATATTAATAATATCAGAGCCTGCTTTTCGCGTTTCAGTGGACAAGTTTTACTTGCCACCGCATTAGTAAATGCCAGATCACACACAGGCTCATTGATCACGTTAAGATGTCTCATTGATCAAGGATCGCAGGCTTCATTTTTGACTGAAGCCGCTGTTCAACTTCTTGGGCTAAGAAAGATTCCACACAAAAGCTCCATTATTGGTTTGGGTAGTGACCACTCAAGTTCTGTTGCCTCTAAAGCGAGGGTAGAAACTGAGATTAAATCACGCCATTGCAACTTTAAAATTTGCGTCCAAGCTTTTGTGCTCAATAAGCTCACCTCAGTACTTCCGGAAAGGAATGCTGTTGTTAATCTTAATCCTGAAGTTTCTAAATTAGTTTTAGCAGATCCTTTCTTTGCAACACCAAATAAAATTGACATGCTCCTTGGAGCAGATGTTTATGGTCAGATTTTGCTTCAAGGTCTGATCAAGAATTCACCCAGTGCATTAATCGCACAAAATACACAGCTGGGTTGGATTCTATCGGGTCCAATTCAGTCCAGATCGAGCTCCAGCACTATTTGGTGCAATCATATTCATCAAAATGATGAATACGAACTTATGAAGAAGTTTTGGGAGCTTGAATCGGATCAATTCGCCTCTGATAAATCACTTCTTACAGAGGAGGAAATTAAATGTGAGAGTATATACACATCAACTACTAGGAGAGATAGTTCAGGACGCTATATAGTACATTTACCATTTCGAACCGATGATCCAAATTGCAAATATGGTAATTCAAAGGCTATTGCAATAAAACAATTTAATCGGCTTGAGAATAGTTTATTAAAAAATCCCAAGCTTAAGGCTGAGTATGCTGCTGTCATAAAAGAATATAAAAATGTAGGTCACGTGGAAACTGTGCCATCTCATGAAGAAGATTCGGCTGATGCTGTATACTTACCTCACCATGCAGTGATCCGAGAGGATAAGGATACTACCAAGGTCCGAGTTGTCTTCAACGCTTCTTGTCCAGGAACCAATGGCATCACATTGAATGACGAACTTATGGTAGGCCCATCACTACAACCTGACTTACGTCACATTATAATGCGTTGGCGTCAATATCCAATTTGTCTTGTCGCTGACATTATAAAAATGTACAGACAGGTGAAAATATCTGAATTACATACAAATTTTCAACGTTTTGTGTGGCGCGAAGATCCAGATCAAAGACTGCAGCATCTGCGCCTCTTAAGAGTTACCTTTGGTACGGCTTCAGCACCTTATCTCGCTGTGAAATCATTACAGCAAGTTGCACACGACGATGGCACGAAGTATCCGCTGGCTGCTGAAAGGGTACTTCGTGAATTTTACATGGACGATTTTATGTCGGGTTGCTTTTCTGTGGAAGAAGGTAAGCAAATTTATAAGGAAATAACTCAACTTCTACAAGGAGGTGGATTTGTCTTGCAAAAATGGAGCAGTAATAGCGAAGAAATACTTAAAGAAATTAATGAAGATGTTGAAGATCAAGCAGAAAACCTGAAACTAAAAATAGATGAAATCATGAAAATTTTAGGACTTACCTGGAACAGAAGAACCGATGAATTTGAATACGTAGTAAAGCTTCCACAGCTCTCTCCTCCTGTAACAAAAAGAAAGGTTATTTCAGAAATTTCTCGATTATTTGATCCTGTTGGTTGGCTTGCGCCAGTAATAATTACAGCCAAAGTCTTTATACAGAAATTATGGCTCTCGGGAATTGATTGGGATGATGAACTTCCTCCACAATTACTGAAGGACTGGCTCAAGTATAGAAGTGAATTAGATTCACTTACCAAATTTAGTATCCCACGCTGGATCAACATCAATAATGATGATAAAGTTCGCGAATTGCATGGCTTCTGCGATGCTTCAAATGTTGCATTTGCGGCAGTTGTGTACTTGCGAGTGTTTAACTCCAATGGGGAAGTTAATGTTGCATTAATTGCTTCCAAAACAAAGGTAGCGCCCATTAAACAAGTTTCGATTCCGAGATTGGAGCTTTGTGGAGCTGTACTACTCACAAGACTGCTACTTGAAGTGTCTCAAGCCATGGGTATGGAGAAATGTTCTATTCATGCGTGGACCGACTCACAAATTGTGCTCGCTTGGCTTCAAGGACAACCTAGTCGTTGGAAAACCTTTGTCGCCAACCGTGTGTCGGAGATTATTACTTCGCTGGAACCGCAGCAATGGCAACACGTATCTACCAAGGATAATCCTGCAGATTGTGCATCGCGCGGCAGTACGCAATGGGATGTTCAACTCTGGAAGGAAGGGCTGAAGTGGCTGCAAGAAAAGGATATAAATTTTGCAAGAGGTCAAATAGAAGATACAGATCTAGAAGAAAGAAAAATGAAAATTTGTTTAATTAATACTCACAGTGATGAAGCAGATCCCGAAGAAGAAATATACTCACGGTTTTCATCTTTGAGAAGACTGCTCCGCGTTACTGCACTCTGTAAAAGACTAATTAAAAGAATGAGAAAAAGGGAAGTAGAGGATCAGAAGGATTGGATAACAAGTTTTGAAATTAGAGAAAGTTTAAAAATATGTGTTAAAAGATGCCAAGAAAAACATTTCGGTGAAGAGCTTGCAGATTTAAGAAATAAAAAAAGAAATAAATAAGAAAAGTAAGCTTACCTCACTCAATCCAACAGTTGACGAAGACGGTATCCTACGAGTAGGTGGCAGACTGCAGCAGGCAATCCTTAGTGATGAGAGAAAACATCCTATCATTCTTCCTCGCAAATCACAGTTTACAACTTTGATTATTGCGGATGCTCATGAGAGAACATTTCACGGCGGTCCCCAATTGATGCAAAATTATTTGCAATCAAAATACTGGATAATAGGTGCGAAGGATTTAGTACGACTGTGTGTTCGTAAATGCGTCCGTTGTGTACGATATGCCGCTCGCATAAGACACCAGTTGATGGGACAACTACCGGTTGAAAGATCTACTGCTTGTCGACCTTTCTTAAAGAGTGGAGTAGACTATACAGGGCCTATTAATATAAGAACCTCTAAAGGCAGAGGTAATCGGTCATTCAAAGGATATATTTGTTTATTCTATCTTGTGCTATCCATCTCGAAGCAGTAAGTGACCTTACAGCTCAGGGATTTTTAGCAGCGTTTAAGCGTTTTATAGCACGCCGTGGTCATTGCGCTGAAGTATGGAGCGACAATGGGACAAATTTTGTGGGTGCAGCACGAGAACTCAAATCTTTATATGCTCATGAGAGGTCCAGTATAGGGAAGGAAATTGCAGATCAACTGGCTACAAATGGGACTGAATGGCATTTTATCCCTCCCCATTCCCCAAATTTTGGAGGACTATGGGAGGCAGGGGTAAAATCGACGAAACATCATTTAAGGCGCATTGTTGGCAATTCAACTTTGACATTTGAATAAATGACAACATTACTTTGTCAAATAGAATCTTGTCTGAATTCTCGGCCTATTTCTAAAATTACTGAGAATCCAGACAATCCAATCCCACTGACACCAGGGCACTTTTTGGTGGAAGAACCTCTGGTTTTACCCCCTGATGTCAATTACGAAACATCTAATATCAAAAATCTCAGACGGTGGCAAATGACTCAAAAAATGACACAAGATTTTTGGCGTCGTTGGTCAAATGAATATTTGACTCAGTTTTACCATCGTTATAAATGGAATAATATTGTTCCTGAAACTACAAATGGAGATTTAGTGTTAGTAGTGGAGGATGATCTTCCACCTGGAAGATGTTTATATAGTATTATAGTTGAAAAACATCCCGGATTGGACGGAATTACGCGAGTTGTCAGTCTAAAATGTAAAAACAATGTAATTAAACGACCTGTTTCTAAATTGTGTTTTTTGCCAATTACCAACTAATGTTGATTTTTTTTGTTGGCTCTCGAGCCTCATATGTTCGTTTTAGCACGTATTAGTAAGAAAGCATGCAATGTGGTAATATTTTATTTTGTATTTTTTTTTGTGTTTGATGTTAAATTCTCGTAAAGATTTTCGTTAGTATTCATGTTTTGATCGGTTAGTTGTCTTAAGGAAAATTTTTGAAAATTTGTCCTTGGTGGGCTGTATGTTTACGACCTACCGTCACTTTATTTTATATTTTTGTTCACGCGATTTGTAATATGCATTGTCATTGTGTCATCTTAGCGTCTGAGTATTGATCACATCTAACATAAAAATTTGTGTTGTAATTAATATAAACCTGTGCTAAAGAAAGTAATGTGTACTTAAATTGCTCATTGTTAACATTCAAGTTGAAGGAAATAAACCGAAAGTTCATATGTATGCAGTTTTATCATTTCACAATTTCAATTGGTGTTAACAAAAAAAAAAACGTAGATGAAAGCCATCAGCGATACATAAAGAGGGAGTTTTAATCAACTGGGATGAAATGAACTTAACAGTTGTCGCCGGTTTAAGTGTGCGGCTAAACTAATCAGTAGCTCTAAAATCTAAAATAATTTTGTTTAGTAAATATAACCTCGAAAAAGTCGTCTATCCCACTAATATTTTTCGGTGCGTTCTTTAAAATTTACCCCGTAGCTATAGTGGCGCCACCCTTATTTAAAGGTTTTTATGGACACTTTTTAATACACAGTCTGTACTCCTTACTTCTACACTCCATAGTACTGATGAAGAAGAAACGGAAGAAAAACTTTAACAAATTTATAATACGGATATCATAGACACAGATAAAGAATACATTCAGGCATAGATAATTATAAGGTCACAGGTGGCATGACAACAATTCGCACCATTTTATCTGTCATTAAACTCTGACGATAAAAAGTGGCCTGATCCATTGAATGCAATAAAAAGATAATAAATAAACGTAAAAATTTGTAAAAAGTGTTTTATTTGTGATATCTTATCTGAATATTATGAATGTGTTAAAATATGGATAATTAGTTTTTATGTCTTTTATCAATTATAGGACGTAGGACGAGTGCCTAAAATCACACTTAATTAAATAATATTATACGTTTTTCTACCCGCTGTTTAATTTAGCATTTTCATCTATTGTTTTGTATTTTCCTCTTACTGCTTCTGACTGCCCCGTTGGTCCAGTGGTCATATCACGTATCACGATTTGTGATTATGGGGTTCGAATCCTGTGTTGGCTCAAAATCATTTGTTGGGTTTTTCTGTGAAAAAATTCTTAGCAGCAACCTGGAGTCAGGATGTTGGCTGTGTTTCGCTACCGAGCCTCGGAAAACACGTTCAGCCGTTGATCCTGCGTCCGATCTCTGCCTGGTCATTTCATTACGTATTGCCCTACCATAAGAAAATAGAGTGTGCACTTGTGTTTGCGAACACACTTTGGCACTATAATTTCATTCTGCGCAGATGGCTGGTCTCTCTCGATACTGGCCGCTGTGAGCAAAATTCGGTCCGAAAGACATTATTACATTACTCCTAATTACTCGGATGGCTCCGTGGCGCAGTAGCTTAACAATAAGTTACAGCGCTGAGGGCCGCGGGTTTGAACCCCGCACGGAACAAGTATTTGTATGGCCTACAAGTAATTGTTCCGGGTCTGGATGTTTATCCTTGTGCAATTTATGTATGTAAAATTCCTCCACGATACAGTAAAAAACATAGCATAGGGATAAATTTAAATTAAATACGAGTACATTTAAAAAAATCATTGTATTCCATGAAGGTTTTAGTTATGTAGAGTCGTCACTGTGAACTATTCTTTTTAATAACATAATTTTGACAGCTGTATTTAACAATAACAGTTCTTTCATCTATGTCCAAATCTAATTACGCTAGCTCGAGTAAATTTCACAGCACGCTGACAACCTATGTTCGGTCCCCGCCGGTACCAATAAAATTGTTAATTGCAGTTTTAAGTGCTGAAGATCCCTAAGTCGTATCGGTCCGGAAAAATCACCATCTTTAACATTGAAAAAACAATAAAGCCATATCGCTCTGGACCTAGGGTTTATTTATTTAAAGCTTAATTTTATCCTCATTACCGGTTAGTGGCGATGTTATATCCGTAAAACCATATCGCCCCGTGAATGTCGTAAGAGGCAATAGTCCCTAGAAAACCCTAGGCGAGTGCGGAAATCAGAAATATGGTCATATTTTCTGAGTCCAAAAATAAACCTGATGCAGTTGTTTTTAATCGTTCTAATTTGCTAACAAGAATTTGATTGGCTTCAGATTAACAAACATCAGCGTGGTCGATGATGGGAAGTACTAATGACTACACCAGCAATAGCTTTGAACATGAACGCAAAAAAAATTAAACCGGTGTAAATATTGGAGTGCACTGAACGGGTGCTTCATTGGTACCCGCGTGATGCGACGCGCTCGAGCCGGCCGCTTGCACGCTGGTGCGACGACATTGTAAAGGTGGCAGGAGCAACGTGGACGAGGCTAGCGGCAGAGAGAACCTCATGGAAAAGGATGGAGGAGGCCTTCACCCGAAAATGGGTATCCCATAATTAATTAAAATTAATGTAATAAATTATGATACTATTTTATGTGTGTAGCCAAATTCAGTAGATTATTATTAACTTCAATTTTATTATTTTTAACTACCGTGAAACCTTACAACTTTGCCCTTGGGGGACATCTTTGCCCAAACACGAAAATTAACTAAAACTACCGATAGACATTTTATTTTAACAAATGTCAACTTTGTATGGTGTCTAGGGAAAACTAGAGTATCTGTTTGACAGCACTGACTACTACAATCGCAGCTAACTATATTCAGGCATCTGTCAGCAACCGTCAAAGGGACAGTGTCGAAGGTGGTGCAAAAACATTGTTGCAGTTTTGCATCCCGCATTGCCAAGAAACGCTGCGCAGGTAAGATTCATTATTATTTACGTGTAGGGCATTAATTGTTGCTGCTTTTAATCAAGGTCTCTTTTTTTACACTTGTTTTAGTTAGCGAGAAAATTTTGAGGGTAATGTTGTAATCAATTTTATAAACTGAGGTCGACAACATTTCCCAGCTCAATTATTAGGGTTTACTTCAGACGAAATAAAATTTTTATTTCGTCTGAGGGATTGACACTATTGAAAAAAAAACAAGGAATGATGTACCTAGGTATAATAAATAAAAATTATATATATATATATATATATATATATATATATATTATATATATATATATATATATATATATATATATATATATATATATATATATATATATATATATATATATATATATATAGTCAAACCTGGATAAGCGAGAGTTCAAGGGAGCAGAATCTCATTCTCGCTTATAGAGGATTCTCACTAACCCGAGTTTCTCGCTAATGCAGGTACATGGGTAGCGTTTCTCTCTTATAGAGGTACGCAGCAATAATAAGTCACAGCAAGCACGAATGTAGTATGTATGTAATATGATAAAATTAGGTTAATATGTAATATGATAAAATTAGGTGAATAATATGCACAACATATATGTATTATGTACATATATATTTTGAATATTGTGTATATGTTATGTTCATTAGATTTCGACATAAATAAGTACTTTATAAGGGTATCTTTTGATTTTATGATTTTATAATAGGTGGATTCTGATAAATTAAACTTCCTCTGAATTTCATTTCGCGATTTTCCGGATTCAAACGCATTCACTATTTTAAGTTTATCACTTAATGAAGTAATTTATTTTTCCGTTTTGACATGATGCAGAACAGAACTTTCCTTCGCAATTGATTAACTATAAACTGAGTAAGTCCGACAAACAGGACGGTACACAGGCACACGTGTCCATTCGAAAAGAATGCGATAAAATAACAACGTTATTTAGTTCCACGAAATAGAATAGGTACAATATTGACGAGAAAACAATACAAAAATAATGGTAGGAAGTTTCACGAAAGTTAAGATTGAGTCATAAAATAGCAGATGCTAAATTTGTAATTTGTTTTCTCATTTGTTACTGTATGTGTGTATCTTTTACGTATGTATGTATTTTATTGTAGCTATAGTTCCTCCTAAATAATATAAATAAATAAAGATGGACTGTCGCTTATAGAGGTATAGATAAGTAGCAGTCTCACTTACGGAGGTCCATGAGAGAAAAACGACTCTCTCTTACAGAGGTTTCTGTTTCTCGCTAATAGAGGTTTTGGGAGCTTAAAATGACGGGTCCTGGCTATTACTCTCACTTATAGAGTTTTCCCACTTATCCAGTTCTCACTTACCAAGGTTTGACCATATATATATATATATATATATATATATATATATATATATGTGTGTGTGTGTGTGTGTGTGTGTGTGTGTGTGTGTGTAATAAAATGTAAATATATTAATAAAATAAATAAATGTATATAGTTATATAAATAACTGTATAACAATAACTACTGTTAACTGCAAACTAAACTACTGTTCTGATAACTTTATAGGTAACTAGATACTGTTTTATATATTATTTTAAATATAGTAAATAGTTATATATTTGTGGGGAATTTTTGTCAGAAACTGCTAGTTTCCCAAAAGAGAGAGCTTAAATGTTCTCAGTTTCAAGCTAAAGTTTTTAAATAAGATTTTTGCGGCAATTCGTTTGCAAAAAAAATTAAGTCTAAAAGAGAATTGTCTCCTCAACGACAAACATTAAAAAATGGCCGACAAAATGGATTGGTACGCACAGTAGGTGAACCACGAACATCAGTGGTGACAAAATCAGTATAAGCTGGCCTCGTATTATATCAAATAAGTATCGTCGCTGTCTACTTTTCCTTATCTCAACTATCAGGGTTAATTTCTGAGACAATTTTCTAGAACTTTCCTACCTAAAATTTTATTTGAGTTACTTGATTTTTTTGTTGTTCAGTTAGTTTTTATTTTTTATTTTTAAAATAAAATATACATCATTGCCTTAAAATCAGTTTATTATTTTCCTTTCATCTGATGTACAGCCCTAGCACCTCAAATCTCTTAGTATGAAAGTGTGACTAAATGTGGTGATAAAATTGCCCACCGCAATTAAAATGTCTATTTATTTGAAAATGTAATGGTATACCTTTTTGCCGGTTTGCTAACAATATATCTTAAAATCAAAGTCATAGAACATATAGTTGCTGAAAAATTTAGGTTGAGCAAAGATGTAAGAAAGTGGAGATAACTTTGCCCGCGTCTGTTTTTGTTTTTTTCTCAGCATCTGTAAAAAGTAATAAAAACCGAAATATGTGGGCAAAGATGTATGGTTTCACCGTATATATTTTGTGACAAAAATCAAAATAAGTTGACAATTACTTAAAAATATAAATATAAATTGATTATTTACCCTAACATTATTTATAAATAATCAAAAATTAATTTTGTAAATTTAATTTAAACTTTTTTTAAAATTGACACATTATCGTGTCATGTAATTAAAAAGAATTGCATGACTCATAATAATATTGTAATTGGTTTTAACTAATATCGACTGCTGTATGAAAATTGGGAATTAAATGGCTATTATTATTATTCTTAAATATTGGAGTGTATTTGTGATCTTTTTAACCTTCGTAATATTATGAGGAACCCCAGACAAAGAGCCGTCTATGATAGAGCCTAGATCCTGGTGAGTAGGAAACACAACAATTAAAAATTATAGGAAGTGTAGATGTTAAATTTGCTATACCGACGGGAGCTACCTATTATTATTGTTAAGCATTTTTAGTGATTAACGATGCAGTGGTGGTGTAAGAATATCCACTACCCAATATCGTCCCGAGGGTGCCGTAGAAGCGACAGAAGGAAAATGAAAGAGAATATGGACATCTTTGGGTTGCCAACTATAGCATTTTTTTTTGTTTAAATTGAAGATCTGATGATACGCGTGATTATTTATTACATGTAGTGGAGTTTTAAGGTGATACCTCGAAAATTTGGTGGTTTTTCTATTTAACATATTTTTTAAGTGTTATAGACTACAAACCAAATTTAGGTACTTATATGATTTTTGACTATATGACCTTGGATTGCATAAAAGGAAAATACGATATGTAATTTTCTCGATAGAAAAAAATTGCAAAGTAGGCTCTAATTACATTACATTTCTCCATGACACCACAATATTCGTACGAATAAGTTCATGGAATTATTTTTAAGGCATAGTAAATTATCATATCTAAGTTCTCATAAACCAGTTTTTAATCCATAACGAAGTTTTGTTAAAATAAATAAAAACGTTGTTTTGCGCTTACGAAGTTTTTTTCCGAGTACTTGCTCGGTATAGCTATCTCATAATTTGCGTACTATGAAGTCATCACTTTCATTTTGACACTCCCCTAAGGGTATTAGTGTTCTGTGACACTGCCTCAGTCGTCCGTTAGCTTCACCGACAAAGGAATAAGCCACGCCGCCAAAACTACGATTCATTTCAATTCATTTTCAAGGTATACTCATAATAATATTCATTGCCTCATATGATTTTAGTGTACCAACAAAATGGCTGTATTTAGCTGAATAATAAATAAAAAAATAAAATATCATCTCGTGGGTGTCGTGGGAGCGATCGAGGGAAACAAATCACGAGATGGACGCTAGCGTCTTCTTAATAACACGACTTAAAATACAATCATCTTGCCGGGCGTGGCAGCTATGGCAAATATCCCTCCAATGAGGTAACCTTTGAGGCAGACCTATGTTCATAGGCTGCACTAAAAGTATCGGGAATGGAATATTTCCACTGTTCCTGTCATGTTAAAATATATATTTAATTAATATTTTAATTGAAAACTCCTTGGTTTTAAAAATCGAATACCATTTATTTATTTAAAAAAGATTTTCGGTTTTGTCACAAGGTTTTGTCAAACTTGTTTAGTCGTTGAGAAAATGGAATTGACTCGAGAAAATTCAAGAGCGATGATTTATTATGACTTTCGAAGTGGTTTAACACAAAAACAGTGTGTTGACCGGATGATTTCCAAAATCATCCGGTCAAATCCATCCATCAAAAAGCCCCATCCAAAACCATAATTTATCGCTGGTTTGCTGAATTTCAACGTGGACGTGTCAAGCTCAGTGATGATCCCCGTCAAGGTCGTCCAAAAACTGCAGTCACCCAAGAAAACGTTGATGCTGTGAGTAAGCTGATTGAGGAAGATCGACATGTGACATACCGCGAAATTCAGGCAACTTTAGACATTGGCATGAGTCAAATACAAATAATCTTGCATGAACAATTAGGTCGCTCTGTGAAGAGCAAAAAGCGGCTCGCGTTACTTGGTGCGTCAGAACTCTCGAAAGATTCCACGCAGGATCCTCAAATGCTGTATACAACATCGTATCTGATGACGAATCCTGGATATACGCGTACGAACCCGAAACATAAAACCAGTTACTAGTTTGGGTGTTCGAAAATGAATTAATGCCAACAAAAATTGTTCGTTCACGGAGTGTTGCAAAAAAAATGGTGGCCACGTTTGTCTCCAAAACCGGCCATGTTACGACTATTCCTCTTGAGTGACAAAGAACGGTTAATGCAGAATGGTATGCTAGTATTTGTTTGCCACAGGTCGTTTCTAAACTCCGTAAAGAGAACTGCAACCGCCGCATCACCTCTATCACGACAATGCGAGTTCTCACACTGCACACAGACCAAAAGTTTTTAGAGCAAGAAAACATAGAATTATTAGACCATCCGCTGTACAGCCCCGACCTAAGCTCTAATGATTTCTATACTTTCCCTAAAATAAGGAATAAATTGCGTGGACAGAGATTTTCATCACCTGAAGAAGCTGTGGACGCCTACAAAACGGCCATTTTGGAGACCCCAACTTCCGAATGGAACGGTTGCTTCAATGATTGGTTCCATCGTATGGAAAAATGTGTCAAATTTCGCGGAGAATACTTAGAAAAGCAATAAATACATTTTTAAATAGTAATGTTGTGTCACTTCCTTGATCCCCGAAATTTTCAGTGCCGCCCTCGTATAGTATTAGGCTGTAATGGATGGATAGGTGGTAAAGGATTAACAATAATACCAAACCTATATGGACTTCATAAGTAAGTCAGGTCATGGCTTAACGAAGAGATTTCATTTAGCTGATCCATTGATATTTGTGCATAACGTTTCAAATCGTCCACACAAAGCTGGTAAGAGCAGTTAATATGACTTGATAGTCGAAAATATCGAGAAGAGAAGAAAGTATGACACTACCAAACACACCATTACGGAAACTACGTTTAAGTGGTAGAGCCATGCTGCAGTTATATTAGTAGTATAGTTGTAGCACGAATGGGTCGGCTCGACCGGGGAAGGACCACGCTCTCACAGAATACCAGCGTCAAATAGTAGCTTGATGCTGCTGTATTTCGTATGGTGAGTGTAGAGAACCGGAGACCCTTTTTACTGGAAACGAGGCATTCCATCTTAGTCCTCACGGGTGACAACGCATCTGCATTTTGATTCGTAATCGAGGATAGATGTAGATGCCTATGGGCCACAGCAACCACTTACCATCAGGTGGACTGTGTGCTCGTTTGTCACCCTACCCTATATAAAAATAAATAAAAAAAAACTACTTTACGGAAACTGCTATCAGCAATAAAACTATTTACCATATAATAAAATTTTTAATATATTAATAATAAAACCATTTAACACTTAATAATAAATCATTCACTTTATTAAAATTATTCGATCCATTTTTTATTGTATGGTGTACAATAAACTAAAATAAAAAGTAACATGATCTTTAACTCTTCTACTAGCGCCATCTATCAACGATGAAGAAGCAACAGCCGAGTAACCGCGTTAAGGACCAATAACGTCACTTGGAAGTAAGGTGAACTTGTTGCGTCTTAAATTAATAAAAAATCGGTTTCTGATGTATATACGCAAAACAACCCTCAGTACTGTATTTTTTTTACACATTTCATATTTTATTTTATTCTTCTACTTTTAGAAATACCCGTATTTTGGTTTATCCATTTCTAATTTAATTATTTTAAAATATCACTAATATTTTAGAAAGAAACATTAATCTCTACACAAAATACCAGCGTAAAATAGTAGCTTAATGCTGAGACTCTTTTTACTGGAAACGAGGCATTCCATCTTAGTCCTCACGGGGGACAACGCATCTGCATTTTGATTCGTTTAGAATAGATATAGATGTCTATGGACCGCAGCAACCACTTACCATCAGGTGGACTGTGTGCTCGTTTGTCACCCTATCCTATAAAAAAAACTTTTCTGACAAATTATTTCCAGCTCTGATATCTGTCAAATATTTCACTTCATACTTAAGTGGCACCGCTCTGGTAGCAGAAAGTCGTGGATGCCCTCATTGTGGGTTAAATGAAAATACATAACGTTTCGAACACTTTATTCCTTCACCAGCGTACTCGCGTCCTATACTCGTCACTAACGCTAAATCTCTTGATGGTCTCGTATCCTAGGATGATGGAAAAAGAGAAGCAGGCTGACTGTGCCAGGCGAGCTGACAGGCCCTTGGCGTACAACCCCGACAGTCCTTCTTCCCTCCAGAGTTCTTTGAACACCTGGCGCATAGAACCCACACCCTCCACCTGAAAAAAATTATTCCTTTAGGACAAGTTCACAGTTTACTAAGAGCTGGTATTCCAATAACATTAGTATTTTTTTATTCGAACAGTCCACCTGATACCTGAGTAAACGGCTGCTTTTTTTTAATTCTTTATAAAACGTTACCTCCACACTAAGATTTCCTCCTGTATAGTGGGGGCAGTTTACAAACATAAATTTCACAAGGACAAACATCCAGACTCGGAACAATTAATTGCAGGCCATACAAATACTTGTTCCGTGCGGGATTCGAACCCGCGGCCCTTAGCACTGTAACTCATAGCTAAGCCACTGCACCACGGAGCCGTCAAACCTTATAGAATTAAAATAATTACAGACATCTCTTAGTACTGGTAAAGTCACGTTGTTGCTATATTATGTTTGTAGCACGAATGGGTCGATTCGAATGTTGAAGGACGACGCTCTCACAGTATACCAGCGTAAAATAGCAGCTTAATGCTGCTGTGTTTCGTATGATGAGTGTAGAGAACCGGAGATCTTTTTTAATGGAAACGAGGTATTCCGAGGTATACGGTTTGTTTTTGTGTAGTATTTATATATACTATATGTATGTATTTATATACATATATAGTTTGTGTTGCTAAAATGTTAACGGTAATTTTAAAAATCATAGGTATGTTCCGAAACCTTTTCAGTATACTGCCGAATACAAATGACCTCATCAATTGACACTATACTGTATTGCATTGGACAGTATACTGGGTTCTATTTTGGAACATACCCCCTATATGTGTAGGGTAGTTTGCCAACCCGCTTGCCAAACGTGGCAACTATGGCAGAATCCCCCCCCCCCAAGAGGCAATATATGAGGGAGACCTATGTTTAGCAATGGATTGTAGTTTGTAATGAAATGGATGTGTAAGTAGGTAGACTTGTTTGTAATTTAATTTTAAGGTGCAAGTGACCAACCCCTCCCCCCCTCCCGAAGTATGTTGGCGGACAGTTGCCCAATCGCCGCTGGTGTGTACATAAATGCGCTTACGTTGTCTCACGTTTTAGAAAAATCTGACGGTCATTTGTATTTTTAACTTTGTAAGCGCAATAAACTTCTTTTAACGTTACAAGTGCGAGGTCTTGTTAGTTATCGATTCACTTCAGTGGTCCTTCGAGCCGTATCGAAATTATATATAAAATATATTTAAATGAAATTATATATAAAATATAGTAATAATAATAAAAATATTACTTAAAAACAATTAGTCGGCATGAGTTTATTGGATTCTTTCAATAAAGCCAAGTTGCAGACGTCCAGCAACAAATGCAATCCTTACCTGCAGCCTCGCTCGCACAATATCGAGGGGATTCGTCAGGATTGTGGTGGTGAACCCGCCCAAGGTGCCGGCGACACACTGAATGAACAGATGCGATACCCACGACGGGCTTATCTTGAGAAGTTCGTCTAGAACAATTCAAATGAATATAACCAATCTATGACTGTGAAACAAATTATTGTATAAACACAAGTCGTAGTCACAGTTAATACTTTTATTCTAACTCGGCCTTAGCAAGGCCAAGAAAGCCAAGAAAATTATGCTATCGCTTCAACAACTCAAGTAGACAACCATAGACTATTTTCTACAAATAATAACTATTTATTATTATAAAAAATATTCGTAAGCAAAAATATATACATTTATTTATATAACACTAAAGTGTATTATAGTTTTTTTAATATTATATAAATATTAAAAAAAAACTTCAATTATAATACAGTCCTACTCTCCATGATATCGTGCCAAGAACGCTAGCTGCGTTTATTCGCTGAAGGCTATACTTAGCCCTTGAGCGCGGAAAGAACCATCGCTCTTATCACCAGTAGCGAAGACCAGTCGCGGATACAATTCCTTTAGGAACTTCACCGTATGTGGACTCCACGGATCGAGTCTCTACAGCAAATGACACAAATATGTAGTCATCTCTCAACAACTCATATTTGTGCCACTTACTTAGTCCAGCAGCCTCTGATGCCGACGCGAACTCTAAACGAGGTACCGTTGACATTTTTTTTTCTTTTTTTTTTTTTTTTTTTTTAAAATAATATATATTTGTGTAATATCAATAAAATTAAAAGTGCAAAAAAAAAAGAGTAAATTTAGATGTAAGCCTTAAGATATTTATTTCATTACAAGGTCTCCGAGTGAGTGTTTTGGTCTAGTATTATATATACATATGTGTGCGAAGCTTCCATTAAAGCCGAAAAGCCGGGCTTGCCTTATTAAACCTGAATCAATCAATAATATCAAGTAATAAAATAACTCGTAAAATGTTTCAAGCTATTTCAAATTTCCCGCGCACTCCACTGTTCGACACATGTCGACCGATGATTGACTCGCTGCTGTCATAAAAAAATGAGTTTTAATAGAGCTAATAGTTGTTCACCTCGCTCTCGTGGGCTTTTTTACGGGGCTTTCGAGAAGACGATCGCTCTCTTTCTAACCTATGGCAAAATATTCTATAATGAAATATAACTACGATTGTATATATAGCAATTAGTATAGAGATTTAAAGCCAGGCTTTTGGGAATAAATTTGTTAAAAGCGGAGGCCCGCGGGCAATACGTTTGCAAGTTCTTAATAAAAAGTTTTTAATATTACGAGTTCAAAATTTATGCTTTTTTAAAGATTTTTAATGAAGATGGAGGATAATAGTGTTCCTTGTGATGAATTGAAGTGTGTTAAAGTGATAATCGGAGAGGAAATCTTTAAACTTTGTTGAGATAATACCTTGTGTATTAAGAGTAAGAGTAAGAGTGTATTTCAGACTTATCAATTATCGCAATTAAAAACAGTTATTGGTACAATTAAAACGTTCACCAATATTTTACGTGGACGTAATTAAATCTTTCCATAAGAAAGCGAGACGATTCCACTTATCTTATCTTATCTCTTATCCATTAGAATGTAAATATTTTTTTTTTAATTTTGTACATAGTTTGTTGTACTTTGTTCATGTTTTACTTTTGTTCATGTATTGTATTGGATGTAAATATTTTTTTTCTTTCGCTTTCTTCAAAGCCACCGAAGCTATGCAATAGCTGATATGTAATACATTCTATCTAGCAGTGGTATGCCTTCTGTGTGCTTTGTTAAACACGTCCTTGACAGCACTGAATATGAAACTGAAGCGTGGAGACAGATCAAGATTGGTGTATTTTTATAAAATTGCTAAAAACAACAATCTATATTTTTATCAATTTATATCTTGGGCTTGCCCTAGCTTGGAGCTCTAGCTTCGCCACTGTACATACGGCACACTGAAAGCTCTATGCCCCTGAACGCTCATAAACGATCGTTTTCATATGTTATTAATTACAATAATTTTTGGTAGGAAGACACTAGACAGAAGTCAGTTGTGTTTTATCGTAAGTGGAAGCTCGTCATCTATAGCGAAAATGAAACTAACACGAAAAGATTTTATATCGATGATTTTCTAATCTTAAAAGTTTTCTTTCTCCAAAATGTATGAGTTACGTAAAAATTTCAGTGGATCCAAAATAAATTTGTAAAACCTGTAAAAATTACCACGTACCCAAAAGGGCAAGACAACGCCTGTCACACAAGATAGTTCTATATTCAGTTACAATTGAAAAACACCTTAGATCTATAGGGGAGGCCGCTAGATTAACCCTATGAGGGAGGCCTATGTTCAGCAGTGGACTGTAACAGGCTGTTTTTTATTTAAACTTTATTGAACCTTTTTACATCGAAGAGTCACGCTGCAGCTAAATTATAGTTGTAGCACGAATAGGTTTTCTCTATTTTTTTTTTTGAATTAACTTCAGTTTTAATATATCTTCGAGTCCGGGGCGGGCCCACGCTCTCACAGAATACCAGCGTGAAATAGCAGCTTAATGCTGCTGTATTTCGTATGGTGAGTGTAGCGAACCGGAGACCCTTTTTACTGGAAACGAGGCATTCCATCTTAGTCCTCACGGTTGATAACGCATCTGCATTTTTATTTTTAATCGAGGATAGATGTAGACGTCTATGGGCCTCAGCAACCACCTACCATCTGGTGGACTGTGTGCTCGTTTGTCACGCTATTCTATATAAAAAAGCATGTGTTGTAACCCCGGAGGACTAAGATGAAATGACTTGTTTCCAGTAAAATGGGTCTCCGGTTCTCTACACTGACTATATGAAACACAACAGCATTAAACTGATATTTGACGCTGGTATTCTGCGAGGGCAGGGTCCTGATCTGGTGGAAACGACCCATTAGTGCTGCAACCATAATATAGCCGAAGCGTGGCCACGTAAAGAATGAAATTTAAATTAAAACTACTACTAGATTCTTCATTCTTTCTTCTTCTCTAGATTCTCAGTTGAGGATAAATGTGGATGTCAATGGGTCACAGCATCCACTTACCATCAGGTGGACTGTGTGCTCATTTATCACCCAATGCTACAAAAAAACCTCACAGACTTAAAACTAAAAGCATTATCTGCCAATCAACCTTAGGACCGTGATAACACTACGAATGTAATGTAATTGTAACGGAAAGCATACCTTGGTAAGCAGTGTAAAGAGCCCACCAAAGAGCAGAGTTTGGCACGTACGCCGCCAGGGAAGCCGCATAGCCTTTGTAGTAGCCGAGTGGTCCGTGGAGCTTGTACACCCTCAGCGCCACCTCCCTTGCCAGCGCCGACTTCGAAAACCTTTGCTCAAGGTCCAGACCGAGCGGGTTCAGTTTCTGGAACAGTTCAACGTTCACCGGTCAAAGGTTACAGCCCTGCTGCAGCAATATTATGGTTGCAGTACAAATGATTAGGTTCAACCAGGGTACGACCCGCTGTTGGCAATGTGCGTGTCATATGGTGTTTGCTTTTTTATGGATATGAAGCATTCCATCTTAATCCCAAGGGGTGGCAACGCATCTGCATTTTGATTCCTAAATGAGGATTGATGTAGATGTCTTTGAGCCACAGAATCTACTTACTAGCAGGTGGACTGTGTGCTCATTAGTCACCCTAATTCTATAAAAAATTAAACTAAAAAATGTGTACCGAGTATTGAGTAAAGTGTTTGTGATATTATGTAATAAGTGATACCGAGTATGTTGTGCAGAATAAGGCAATGTATTGTGTGGCCGTGGAAGGAAAAGGGGAGATCTCCCGCCAGGCAAGGCGTTCTGCCCGGGTAGCGGCCAACACTCCGTGTGATAGTTCGGAGATGTTCTATATATATTTATTTATTTAAGGAGATGTTCTATATATACTGTTTATGATTCGGAATATTGATAGCGTGATTTAGGCTTCGGTGTGTTTCGCTTGCGGCGCGACGACAGTGCCGCCACAATTGTATATAGTCCATATATCTGACGGCTCAGTGGCATAGTGCTTTAGCAATAAATGCAGCGCCAAAGGTCGTGGGTTCGAATCCAGCACGAAATAAGTATTTGTATTACCTACAAATATTTGTTTGACTCTGGATGTTTGTCCTTGTGAAATTTATGTATGTAAACTGCCGCCACGATACAAGCGAAAATGTAAGTGTAGATGTAACCTTTAAAAATATATATATACATATATAACTTACAGGGTTTTTACTAGCACCAGGTCTTCCCTTAGCGAGTCCTAGCACCATGAGGTGTTGGCTGAGTACGTCGAACGGCACTATCACGGTCTGGCCCACCAGGGACGCGCAACCGCCGCCTATGAAAGACTGCAATTGAAAAAGAATGAACACGTCTTTCACATATAACGGACTAGTGACCTGCCCCGACTTCCACCTGGGCATGATTAGTATGGCTGTTAAAGCCATCTAGTTTATTTTATATAATTTTTATTTTAAATTTCCCCCTATATATTCCTATATTTCGGGCGTTCGTAGCCCCTCATCTGCACGTCTAGGACTTATATATAAATAACGCTGAAAACTACCACGCAAGTCAAGTAAAAGAGAAGAAACTGCGACGCGCATTGATACTTTATAAGTCATACAGGGTTATTTTGCAATAACTGGCCAAATTTGCAGAGAAGGTTAAGAATAAGAAATATAAGCAAATGGTAACGAAAAAATAATTTTAAAAAATCTCAAACATTCTGTCCTTTATATTTTCTAAATTAAAAATAGTGATGAATTATTTAAATTGATTTTACTGCGGTAAGCAAAAACATTGTTGCCCATAAACCACTTTTAATTTGGGATGATTTCAAATAAAAGTAAAAGCGTTAATTAATCGTATTATAAAAAACTGCAACGGTATATCATTATTTATATGTTTGGACTTAAGTTTAATATTTGGCTGCTCTTTGTATATAATTAAAACAGTACTTTTGTGTCCGTAAAAAAAATGGAAGAAGCGTTAGCTCGTCTACACCTTGGAGAAATCTGTCTCCGGAGCGAGGAAGTCCTAAAGGGCGGCGGTGACAAGGTAGACTCGCAATTTATTTAACGAACGCCCTTTCTCTCAACCAACAATCCTTTCTTTCAATCCATAACAATGGTGCTATGTAGATTTAAAATAATCATCAAAGAATATTTATTTTATAGAAAAAAATTCTCCAAGGTTTTCAGATAAAATATAGCCTATATCATAGACAGACACACAGACAATAAATTTTAAAATTATTACATCATTATGAGCCGTGGTAGCTCAGATGGTTAGCGCTCGCTGTAAATATCACAGTATACGAGAAAACCGGGTTCGATCCCCGCCGGCACCAATGTAATTGTTAATTGCAATTTTAAGTGCTGATTCACCACGTGCTCGGCGAAGCAGGAAAACACCGTGAGGAAACCAGCATGTCTGAGAAATAAAAAAATATATATTTCGAAGACATGTGTAGTTCGCCAACACGTATTGGGGCAGCGCGGCGGATACTCCATTGTACTAGAACCCTCTCAGAAATGAGGGTGGTTGTGAGGCTAATTTTACTTTTATTTTACTTATGACATGCCAATAACCTTCTCCCCAATTGCTCAAAAAGCACTTATTTTGATATTGCATACAGACACTTAAAATTTGTTTATATGTTTAAAATGTAATACAAAAGCTTTGGAAATTTTATAAACGTTCAAACTAAGAATAAAAAGAAATATACATTAAAAACACAACTAGTAAACTTCTAACTGCCATAGCTAAATTGCCTGTCAAGCGTGGCAACTATGCCAAACAACCCATTTTATATGTGGTAGATCCAAGCTGCAGCTATATTATAGTTGTAGCACAGGTGGGTTGGCTCGACTGGGGCAGGACCGCGCTCTCACAGAATACCAGCGTAAAATAGCAGCGTAATGCTGCTGTGTTTCGTATCCATACGATCCCATGTGAAACACAGCAACATTAAGCTGTTATTTGACGCTGGTATTCTGTGAGAGCGTGGTCCTGCCCCGGTCGAGCCGACCCATTCGTGCTACAACTATACTACTACTATAACTGCAGCATAACTCTACCACGTATAAAAACGCACGCATCTGCTCAATTATACTGACATAGCATAATAAATAGTCATCTCATGTCAAAACGCTTCATGAAAGAAGTCCCACGGAAAATGTGCGAACTAAAATTTTATGTATGGAATTTGACACCAGATGTCAAACTTCGCAAAGACCATGAAGGTTAGAGAACGGGAGAACGATCGCCGTAGAAAATACTGTCCCAGAAATATGGACACCAAAGTGAGGCGCTGCGATCACTCGAGGTTCGGCCAATAAAAGTCATTTTGAGTTTATTTTTCCGATCAGATGCTAAACCACTTTCACATCCAACAACAATAAAATATTTCTCCAATTTTAATGTTTCTTTTTGTCAAAAATTACAAAATTACGGAGCATGAAAATTTTCTCATTAAAAATGAAATGATAATTTGTACATTATTCAACTAACTTCATCTACTTGTACTCATAAACAGCTAACTTCGCAGTCACTACTCACCGACGTCAGCGCCGCTATACATTCTACAATTTCCAAGGACAGGCGGGCTATGGTTTAGTACGTAGTGATCGTTCTCCTGTTCTAACCTTCATGGCAAAGACTGTGGTATCGCGGCTAAGGTACTTCTTTCATGAAACAGACTCTAAGTTCCCATCACTCCCTACTAGCGACATCTAGTGAGCGTAAAATGATTAGTACGCCCACCGCTCCAGCGTGTTGGCGGGCTTCATATGGTTTCAAATTATATTTATTGACGCAATTTACAATAATTGATTATTCGTGTTTGTAAGCTTAAGCGCGTCTATTGTTTAAGTGATCTACGGGTTCGAATCCCGGGCGTGGTCAAAATCGATAATTGATTTTTAATTAAAATTTTTATTTTTTTTAATAAGGATAACAACAGCGTATATCACTAAATACAATTTCAAATTTACCACAAGTATGCCAATAACAGTTATTCACGTATTAAATATAAAGGTAAGCTACGAACTATATTAATAAATAAAAACGATGAAAATTAAACAATTTAAAACAGCTTAATAAAATAAAAGTAATAAAATTAAGTAGTTTTACTACTGACTGCCGTGACCAAACTTCGGTCTTGAAGACATTATTATTAATATTATTTAAACATTGACTTTTAAAATGCAGTTTATTAAACCGATTCAAGGCGGATGGAACGCCAGGCGTGCCATCGATTATTTTTCTGTGTTATAACTTGCTCAAATTGCGTTTTTGGAAGATTTATCTATAGCAAAATTTCATTATTTTGCAAGTGCCTACAGCTTCGTTTCATTTTTTGAGAATGTGAAATTTTTATAGGTTGACAACCTTTTTTAACTTGTAGATGGTGCTCTTTTTACTGAGTGGGTTTTATTAAATCATTTTGTGGAAAAATACTCTAATAAGTAACAAAATTAAAAAATTGAGATTGTCGTATTGTTTAATTTAACTTGAAATGGTTGAACTGCTGTCTTATTAGTATCATATGGCCAAATGGTCCTACGAAGTACCATGTCGCACATCGTAGAACAGTCAAATAATATATATTACAAATAATAAATATATAACATTTGTATAAGATTAAATAATATGTAACATTTTTAAATATCAATGTATCATAAACCTTATTTTTTTCCAGATTAAGGTTCTTGATTGTTTGATATTTACAAACGTTTATATTAGGTGAAAATTTAATTTAATAAAAACCAAGGCTTTTCAGGTTGATTTAGCTGTAACTACTTTTATACAAATGATTTTTTTATAAAACAAAAAATAGTACAGAAGGTTTGTAATCTCTACATACAAAAAGTCACTTATTGTCCATTTCAAGGAAAACACGTAGAAAAACACGTAATTAGCCACTCAAAACAAGTATCCTTCCGTTTGCAACTGATGTTTGATGTCAACTAAACTTAATCAGGTCTAAACAAGTTAAAAAAGCATAAAAGAAACATTATTTTTACACATGGCAGATGGCATGTGTAAAAATAATACGCAATAGGCGTGTCATCAACTATTATGGCGCTTGACACGACAGGCGTGTCACGAAATATTTGCTCGCCGCTACAGCTAAAAGTGGTCGAAAATTGGTGTTGCAACGAATCGGTTAATCTCTCAGCCCCTAGCGGTCTCATGAGACCGCGGTCATATTCCGTCAAATCCCTAGCGGTCACATGAGGGCGCACCTACCCACAGCACTTTAACCCTTAAAAACTTATATATAGAGACTACTTTTCTATGAAGAAGTTTAGCATTATATAATCAATATGAAATTTTCTATCCTCTAGTGCAATAAAAAAACTGTTAGTTATATATTATATATATATATGTATATAGATATATAGTGTATTTATTGTATAGTTTACGTTATTCGTACGCCTCGGGAATGTTATGTTGATATTTCTTGTGTTTTAGTTTAGTACAAAATTGTAATGAAAGTTTTTGAATATAATTTATCTTTTTACGTAAATAATTTCGAGTAATATATGTATTGAAATAATTATGATTTTCACGCTGCCGACATTCACTTGGCATGTTTTTTTGAAGTTTTATTGAATGAAGTAAAACCTGACTTTTGTTTAGACCACAGGATAGAGAATTTTGTATTAATGCTGTTGTATTTTATAATGCTAAACTTCTTCATAGAAAAGTAGTCTATAAATATAAGTTTTAATGGTTGTAAGTGCTGTGGGTGGGTGCGGTCGCATACGATTTTTATGACGCTTGAAGGGTTAAGGCAATATTTAAAAAAATACAATTATAATGAAAATCAAATTATTTTTTCGAATTGGCCATTACAAATTGAAACACATTTTTTGGAAGTCAAGAAAGCTACGCCATCGCTTCAACAATTCCAGTGGGTTGGCAACTGCAGAACTGCTAGATCAGTAAGTTTCTCCAGCCCACTTCGATCAATAAAAGTGCTACCCAACTCCAGTTTTAGTTACTCTCATTATATCAATAAGTAACTACTCACCTTCATTTTTGGACTGACGTCGTATTTACCCAGTTCATGTCTCACGCCTTCGTACGTCGATATATAGAACACTCCCGAGATTATTTGAAACTGAAAAAAAAAACATATAAAGATAAATTTAAGTATTTATTAATATGTTCCCTATTCCCAGTTCACAGGCCTCCATTTATTTTAAATAGACTTTAAGGACAAGGAAATTCATATGTTTTTATTTTATAGAACAAGGGTGACAAACGAACACACAGTCCACCTGACGATATACTGTGGCTGGATGCTGTGGCCCATAGACATCTACATTTATCCTAAATTAAGAATCAAAATGCAGATACGTTGTCATTCCTGAGTACTGAGATGCGATGCTTCGTTTCCAGTAAAAGAGGTCTCCGGTTCTCTTCACTCACCATACGTAACATAGCAGCATAAAGCTGCTATTTTACGCTGGTATTCTGTGAGAGCGTAGTCCTTCCCGGGTCGAGCCGACCCATTCGTGCTACAACAACTATACATCTAATATAACTGCAGCATGGCTCTACCACTGCAATAAATAAAAAAACGAGAAGTGTGTCAGGATAAAGCTATGAAACAATGAGGCTTTTTATTTTCTCTTAATGCATTGTTAAATTATCATTGAATGATATTAATATTATAAAATTTTGTTTTTAGCATAACTCATGACTAAAAACAAAGGAAAGTAATAAAAATATGATCATACATGGGTATGTTGGACAGATATGATATGATGATATGACATGGATGTGACTGGACAGATGTTTCTTTAAAATTTAATGGTAGTTTGAAATTTAACGATACTCATATTTTGTTATTTTATTACAAAAATCAGTAAAAAGGAAACATGTTTTTGTAATTAAAGATAAATTAATGTAGTTTTTATCGTTATTTTACATTTTAAGTCTATTAGGTAGTTTTAAATAATTTGTCTGAGATGGTTCTTAATTTTATTTTTATTTTGATGATTCTTAAAATTAAAAAAAAAAATCCTAAGTTTAATCAGATGCGAACTAAATAAAGAACTAAAAAACTAAAACAAAAAAAGTATAAAAAATATTCAATGAGAGTCGAGTTGTGTAGTGCGCATTGTGTGTTTTTTTTATTAATCTTTGTTACCGCATATTTCTACAGTTAACAATGTATCATATTCATTGAATCTTATAAAATATTTGATAAACATTCAAAATGAATAATTTCATAACCGGTGACTTGACCTTAATGTAATAAAATGGATGAAAAATTACAAAAATTCTTTCTCTTGCTTCAACTTCTGGTTTATTTTTTAATCAAATTACAAAAGTGCTTAAAAAACAAATAGGAAATACTGTCCCGATTTCAGAACAATAACTTTGTATGGCTTTCATAGAAAAATGAAGAAAAATCTTAGGGAAACGTAAGTAGGTCAAACAAGCGAGCGACCGCGTACTAGAACACTTGATAGCAATTTTGATTTTGAGAGCTATCTATAACTATGTTAAGTAACACACAATAAATAACCAGAAGCCCTCTATATAGACCGGCGACTCCCTCATTGCAATAAATTTATAATGAAAAAGTAATATATAATAATTATATTTAGATACAAATTACATACTGATGAAATATGAATAATATTTTTTGATCTTACCGACATAATAGAAAAAATGAATAAAAACCATGAGTGCAATTAGTATAATTTAAATTTTTGTGTTTTTAAAAAATTTATGAAAAAAGGGCTCGAAATAATAGATTTTCTCACAAGAGTAAGGAACTTGGAAAAAAAATGAAAAAAGTCGGTCTAAAGACAGGACCACTAGGCACTACGACGACTAAACCACCAGGGCACTACGATTTCGTAACAGCCCGATATCCCATTTGAGCTATTATAATCATTATCACGTTGTCAAAATTTACCCTCTTATTCTAACGATATTGTAGCAGTTTTTCATTGCCTGAAAACACGGATAAAACATTTTCTAAAAATGAATCCCAGCTAGATCGATTTATTGCCTCCGAAACCCCCTGAACACTAAATTTTATGAAAATCGTCGGAGCTGTTTCCGAGATTCCGATAATTGCTCGTTTAAAGGTATAGGATATTGGTGTGATATTTATTAAGGTAAAATTTACACTAAATAACAAGCCTTAATAGACATCGAAGATTTTCTCGTTCGAGTAGATTTTTGTGATGAAAATTTAAATTGTGTGATATTCCCTTAAGTAACACTTACACTAGACAACCAGAAGCCTCGATAGAGACCAGAGATTCCCTCATTGCGGTAGATTTTTGTGATAGCGTCTGTGACACCTTTGTATGCCTCCTTCTTACGCTGAACTTGTATTTGTGTCTTCACCAGGGTCAAGGGGTAGAGTGCGCAGCGGACTGTGAAGAAATAAACTTATTTTAGTAAGATATCTTTATTTTTTGTGCTTTTCTTTTTTGTGGGGTTTCCGTGCGGGCCGGGAGCCTTAAAAAGTTTTTATTTTTTGTTCCCCCCCGTGGAAAGGAAATAAAAGGTAAAAGGAGAATAAGAACGTATTAAAAGAAACAAACAAGCATACAATTCACTTTTGATTCTTAAACAAGACTTACCATCCCATCGGATTATGACAGTGAAGGAATAGAGTGCACTTGTGCTTGCGTATACACTCGTGTACTATAATGTTGTCCTGGCCAGATAGCTAGTCTCTGTTGAGACTGCCCGGCGTGACCGAAATTCGGTCTGGAGGATATTACGGATGTAGCACAAATGGGTCGGCTGTACCATGGAAGGACCACACTCTCACAGACTATCATGGCATTCTATCTTAGTCCTCACAGGAGACAACACATCTACATTTTGATTCTTAATCGAGGATAGATGCAGATGTCTACGGGCCACAATATGCACTTACCATCAGGCGGAGAGTGAGCTCATTTTTAACAGCGATACATCTATGAAAAAAAAAAAAAAATATATATATATATATATATATAAATTCCCACACCTCAATGTTTAAATGTGTTATGTTGGCAGTTTAGATACCTTATATGGCTAAGTCAACGACAAAGACGTAACAGGCTATATAAAAACCAGAACTGCGAATCCTCGCATTCCTGAGAGGGATTTAAGGCAAGTTAGAGTTTGTCGTGCTGCCCCAATGTGTGTTGAAACTTACACTTATGTCTCTGAATTTCATTTTATTTCTCAGATACACATTGGGGCAGTGCGGTGGACATTTCCTTGCCCTAAATCAATTTTAGAAATTAACATCTGTGCCCAGCTGTGGGACATGATATATGGTGAGAGCCGATCAATTCGTAATGCAGCTATATAATACGAATATGGCCGGCGCAGTAGCATAGCATGTGTTAGAGCGGTAAGTGTCGCAGGTTCGAACCCCGCACGGAACAAGTATTTATATATGGTATATTATATATGGTCTAAAAATAAACATTCCGGGTCGGAATGTTTGTCCATTTTAAGTTTAAGTACGTGAACTGCCCATGACACAGGAGAAAATCCTAGTGTGAAAGTACTTAACATTTTCTAAAAAATAGAAAATACTACAAATCAATTATGGTTCTAAGGGTCAGCTCACACATAGACGCGAAGCGACGCGACGATGCTTGAAGAGGCCAGTGGATTCCTACCGCGCATCGAGACGTCGAGAGGCGCATCGTGAAGTCGCTGGCGGCGCGACGCCTAATAGTATTAATAGAGACAAGTCGCCACGACGGCTTCAGGCTGCGCCTCGCGGCCTTTTTCAGCAATTTTCGAATTATCTCAATAAAGTGTGTATCTTTTTGTGCTGTAAATAGTAGTAGTGTCGTGTATCATCTCGGTGTGAACTGACCCTAACATGTAAAATACATATTTGTCCTTTTTAATTCCTCACCTGTAAAACTGCTCAATGTGTAGAGGGGGAAGAATTTATTTTTATCCATCATACTCCATTCTATAGTGGTGATCAACTGTGGGGGTGGTGACTCCACCATTGTAGCTGCCATGCTTATCTTTTCTACACCTCTTCCAAATTCTATATCACTTGCAGATGTATTACATACACCAATAAACATATATACACTAATGTATTTTAATATTATGTCATATATCTTTGGTTACTCTTTCACTTCTCTTGTACATATTATATTTGATACTGATTACAAATGGAATTATTGCGGTAACAATTATTAATCTATTATATAAATAACTAAATCTTATAACGTTCGACGTAAATTTTAAGACTAGAGGCCTAAACTTTGTCTAGATTTATCTGGTTATGATATTTTTGTAAAATCTATATATGTTTGACATTTATAACTTGTTTCTGATTCTTCCATATTTAGCATATCCTGTGGCTGCTTGTCAAGCTGAAATGCAAAAGAATATATCAAGGATATAAAATGAAGTAAAGTTATAGCCTATAACAGGGGTCACAAAATGGCCGCCGGCCTATTTTGTGCGGACCCAGAAGAATCTAAAAATATCAGTGTAAAAATATGCGGTAATTCAATTTTCTTCTGTTTTAAAACAAACATTGTAAGTTTTTGCCATGAATTTTGGATAAAATTAGTATGAACTAATAAGGCTTTGAAACTGTACAATGTTTGGATAAATATATATTTGTGAAACAGGGTTTTCCAGATGCACTTCATTAAAAATAAACTTCAATCATGTCTTACTGATGACCATCTCGAAGATTTAATGACAATAGCTTGCAACAACTTAATTCCAGATTTCAGACAGATAGAACAGATTAAAAAATGCCATTTTTCGCCTTAATATTACTTTACTTACTTTGTTATTTTTGAATTTGATGTATCCTTACTAAAAATAATCAGATAAAAAAATGTCAAATAACAAATAAAACAAAAAAAAATAAAAGATTTTTTTGTTTTATTTGTTAATTGACATTTTAAATCTCGCTTGCTAATCATTATATAGCAAACGGACCGTGACGGATTTATATTTTTATATGCCATGTTGCAGCTACATTATAGTTGTAGCATGTATGGGTTGGCTCGACCGGGGCAGGACAACGCTCTCGCAGAATACCAAACTAAAATAGCAGCTTAATACTGCCCTTTTCGTATGATGAGTGTAGAGAACCGGAGGCCCTTTTTACTGGAAACAAGGCATTCCATCTTAGTCCTCACTCTCAGATGTCTATAGGCCACAGCAACCAATTACCACCAGGTGGACTGTGTACTCATTTGACACCCATATCCTATAAAAAAACACTTTTAAAAAGAACTAGTTTATACTGATTTCAACGTGTATATAAACATATGTTATATTCCTGATGTTTCAAGTACTTTACAGCCCACATAGTGACAGGGGGGGATTGAGGTGTTCGACGTCCCAATGTCATATAACCACAGCTACCTTCAGATTATAATTCAAAGATTCTTGTTTAAATAAATGCGAAGTTTTTGGTAAAATTCATAGATTTAAGAAAGTTTATTATTTGGTCTTCGTCATTCATTCGTTAATTACAGAAATATTCATAAATATTCACTGCTGAACATATTGAGGGTTGCAGAACTGTAGATTTTTTTTAACGGTTGATATCAAAAATATGCTGCTGCCCATCTCCTGCTTCAGTTTCGCTCTGTCGCCTCGAATGACACCCAGGGAATGAAAAGCAGTAGTGGATATTTCTTACGCCACTACTACGCAACTTCTCAGTTGTGATTGCCCATAATATTGTGTGCATTATCTTAGGTATTAAAAAAGGTTAAAATTAAAATGATGCTTGCAAAATCATTCAGCAATTCTAATAAATATATAAAAAAATTATACTATGTCATGGCTTGTGTAAGATTTTATCTCACTTGTTCACCTTCTATAATTCATAATGACTACTACCTGCATTGTCCACAAGAATTTCCTAGTTATAACTTCCTTTTATCTATTTATGGAATAGTAATAGTGTAGTCTCCCAATGCACTTATATAGCTATTTAGATTGAATCTGACTGTTTCTTTGATGGTAAGCACAACAGCTGATCATGTGGTCCCGAGTTTGAATCCCGGGTCGCGCCAAAACAATTTATTGGCTTTTCTGTCTAGACATTCTTAGTAGCAGCCTGTGGTCAGGCACAAACACGGTAAAGCTTCCGAATATTCCGAATACTGAATATGAAACGAATATTCAGCCCATCTCTAAAGGCTGAAATCCATGTTGGTTTTTCACGCCGGTGCTAAGTTCATAAAGCTGTTGATCTTTTGCCTGATCTATGTCTGCTTGCGTCGAACTGTGGGAGTGAGGGAATAGAAAGTGCACTCGTGCTTACGCACACACCTACGCACTATAATTCTGTCCTATGTAGATGACTATTCTCCATTAAGACTGGCCATCATGACTGAAATTTGGTTTTGAGGAAATCATTATTATTTTAAATAAATAGCTTAGCAACTCCCTTAATTTGTACGGGCAACACAAACAAAAAAAACTTTTTTTTTTAAATAGCTACTAAGTTGCAATTCAGTACATAGTAAGATAATGAGACCTAGTAGTGTAAATTTAAAAAAAAACATAAATATAACAAGCTTAGAGAGACTTCTAACCTCTGCTTGGGTATTAATACTTTGGATGGGTCAAGGTCAAGGTTAAGTTTGCTTTTATATATATCATAACAATCACAGCAGCGTTAAATTGCTATTTGATGGTGTTCTGCAGGAGTGTGGATCTTCCCTACCCTAGCTGACCCAATTGTGCAGCACCATAACATAGTGGCAGGTTAAGCAGTAATTTTCAATTTATATTTTATTTATAAATAACAATAACGGCATTGTGTATTGCAGCAATCTTAGATAGATAAATTAGTCATTATATACATAAAGGTTATGTGTATTTGTAGTTATCGTAATATTTGAATTTATATTTATTTAAAATTGATCTTATCTATTTTAATAGAAACGCTCTAATGTCAATCGGTAATTAATTTACCTATACAACAAGTACAAATAAAAAGTAATTAAAAACACAATAATAAGTTAATATAAACCAAATCTCTTACAACAGTTATCATAAGCCACGTAAACCAATAATTAAATAAAAATAAACTTGCGTAAGAAAATGTAAGTACTTACCAAAGGCAATAAAAATCCATATTAAGAAACACGCACTAATGTTGAATATCAAGGTTGTAACACTATACACAAATTATTTAAATGTTTTATGTAATAATTTTTACTGACTGAAGTTTACACAATGAAAAAATAATTCATGATCATGTCCTTCTGCGATGTCAGTCAGCTGATTTATGTTTTATGCTGATAGGTCTGCTTCCATCTTTAATACAGACTAATAAGTGGAAGTGGATTCTGCGCATATTGCATATGTCAGCTTATCTTATCAGCAATGTTGCCACATTGAATTACCGTACATTACCGTAGGTCTCTAGACTGCCGTCGAAAAGTCCCTATAGTTCGTAGACAGAGAAACCTATAGACTAATGATCGGCGTGGCCTCGAGTGAGAAAGGACGATAACGAATTTTTAGGTTATACAATAATCTTTATGACTTTTAAACACATTTAGATAAAAATTTTAACTGTTCTAAGAACTGAACTGACCAAGATTCACCAATCTTAAGCTCACAAAACACTTTTTTCTCACTTAAACCAACTTGTAAACTCCTTAATCGCTACGCTGATAAGTTGCAAACTGTAAAGTTTGCTAAACAAAAAAACCGGCACGGAGAAAGGGACAAACAACCACACCGCTCTATCTCATTTCTATGCAAGACGTATGCATAAATCTATCTTTTTCGTGTGCGAATGCGAAAGAAGGCGTCAATTTGTCTTAGGTTTCTCTTCGTGTACGCTATAGTTCATAAAGAAGCTTGATCTCTCGAGTTGTAATATATGGATATATATAGTAGTAAATGATGTATACATATATATATACAAGGGGACGGAGCGACGGAGACTTCATTAGACGAGACCTCTCCAACCTAACGTTTAAGTTCAGTGTGCCTCTAACCATTCGGTGATCGTTGCCAGTTTTCACCCTTGCGATCACTGAGACATCACTGAACAGTTGACATCTGGTCGTCATAATGAAGTCAATCTAATTTTTTGTCGAATCGTCGGGGCTTGACCAGGTCCACTTTCTGAAGAAAGAGTAAAGAGAGAGAAGTAGATAAAATTCATACTATAAAATAATTTATTTAGTAAAGTGAAATAATAACAGTGAATAGGAACGTGTCCGATACAATTAAAAAATGCATACATAAAATTCATAAAGACTCACGCCTGTCATCCAGAGGGGTAGGCAGAGACGGAGAAGGACGGACTTCCATTTTGCACGATCCTGACATACATCTTTCGCCTAATTTACATCCATATATCAACGAATACATGCTCGTCGGTTAAGGGTTTAACAGTGGTAGAGCCACGCGGCAGCTTTGCTGTTGCACGTATGGGCCGGCTCAAACCGGGGTGGTTCACGACCTCACAGAATACCGGCGTGAAGTAGAAGCTCTGCTTCCGCGTTTCGTCTGGTGAGTGCAGGTGGCCGGAGGCCCCAATCCCCCCCCCCATCAACATGGTAGCGGAATTAAATAATGATAGACTACCCCAGGAGGTGGGCTCGGCGCGTCGGGGGGCAAATTCCTCTCAAGACTACAACTGCTCGGGGCAAACGGAGCAACAAGACCAAGGCGACCCCTGCCACGCTGTCCGTGAATTTCTGCAATATCAGAGGACTTCACTCTAACCTAAACGCCGTCCACTACCATCTCGAGACGGCGAGGCCGGCTCTGCTCTTTCTGACCGAGACGCAGGTGTCCTCTCCGGATGATGTCTCGTATCTCTCCTACCCGGGGTACAAACTGGAAACACTCCTTTGTGCCTCGGGCTGGAGTTTGCGTTTACGTCAGAGAGGACATCTGTTCTCGACGCCTCGGCAGACTTGAAGGTTCGGACCTGTCCATGCTTTAGCTACGCGTAGACAGCGACGACCATCCGCGCGTTTACGGGTGCCTCTATAGGTCCCATAGCGGTAATGCCGAAATAGACCGACTCTTCGACCACGTCCAAATGGCTACAGATTCGTTGCTACAGCAGATCCCCTCCGCAGAGATCGTGATCCTCGGCGACTTTAACGCCCATCACGCCGAATGGCTTGGTTCACGTTTAACCGATCATGCGGGGAGATCTGTTCATGACTTTGCCTTGGCATATGGTCTAACACAACTGGTTACTTCGCCTACGCAGATTCCAGATCATGCACCTTCCCTGTTGGACCTTCTGCTGACCTCTCACCCGGACGGATATCAGATTTCCGTCGAAGCCCCTTTAGGCTCCTCGGACCATTGTCTTGTCGGGAGTGTGGTGCCACTCAAGCTGCAATCAAAGTTGCATTCTGCAGGCTGCCGCCGTGTTTGGCACTATAAGTCAGCCGATTGGGATGGGATGTGGTCTTTCTTTGCATCCTACCCTTGGGGGCGGGTTTGCTTCTCGCCGGACGATCCCAACGTTGTTGCGGATTCTGTCGCTGATGTGATACTTCAGGGTATGGAACTTTTTATTCCTTATTCTGTGGTGCCCATTGGAGGAAAATCTCAGCCATGGTTTGGTCGCTCCTGTAAAATAGCATCATGCTATAAGCAGGAGTGCTACCGAGTCTGGGCTGACGCATCAGCGTCCCGGGATGTAAACACCAGCGCTATATAAAAAGAAGTATAATTCCGCCTCTAGGTCCTTCAAAAGAGTCATTACCAAGGCAAAGTCAGAGCACATAGGCAGAATTGGCGAGAAACTAGTTCGCCTTCCTTCTGGAACCGGTGCATTCTGGTCTCTCGCCAAGGCTGTCCAGTGGAATTTCTGTCAGCCATCTCTTCCATCTCTGCACTGGGAGGACGACTCACTGGCCCATACCGCAAAGAAGAAAGCCGATCTTCTAGGTTCTTTCTTTGCGTCCAACTCGACTCTCGCCGATGGGGGGAGTACGCTGCCGACCATACCGCGGTGTGATTGCTCCATGCCGGAAGTGCAGTTCACACAGCGCTCGATTCGCAACGCACTCCTCTCCCTGGACATCCACAAGTCGAGTGGGCCTGACGGAATCCCCCTAATTGTGCTGAGGACTTCTGCTCCAGAGTTGGCACCGGTTTTAACGCGTCTTTTCCGGTACTCCTACTCTCTAGGCGTAGTCCCAAAATCATGGAACTTTGCATGGCTTTCGTCCACCCAAACCCTAAAAAAGGCGACTGCTCAGACCCGTCCAACTACCGGCCTATCGCCATCACCTCCTTGTTCTCCAAAACAATGGAGTCCATTGTAAACTGCCAGCTCATGAGGTACTTTGAGTATCACCAGCTTATTAGTGACCGCCAATACGGTTTTTGCCGTGGTCGGTCAGCTGGTGATCTTCTGGTCTACATAACTCACAGATGGGCGGAGGCAGTAGAGTCCAAGGGGGGAGGCATTGGCCGTTAGTTTGGACATTGCGAAGGCCTTCGATCTTTTTGTTTTGTTTGGCACAAAGCGCTTCTTTCGAAGCTCCCTTCATATGGGCTTCCCGAGAAATTGTGCGATTGGATCACCGGCTTTCTTGCAGATCGGAGCATCAAGGTCGTTGTAGACGGTGCAAGCTCCGATTGCAAGCCTATTAATGCTGGTGTTCCACAAGGCTGCGTGCTATCACCAACGCTGTTTCTTCTGCATATCAATGATATGTTGCACACCCGTAACATTCATTGCTATGCAGATGACAGCACTGGTAATGCTCTTCTCACCGGCCGAGCCAATATTTCTCGGGAAAACGTCTCCGAGTGCCGGGGCAATCTTGTGTCTGAAGTCGAGCCTTTGCTGAACAGAGTCTCAGATTGGGGGTGACTAAATCTAGTCCAGTTTAACCCCCAGAAGACACAAGTTTGCGCGTTAACCGCTAAAAAGAACCCCTTTGTCGTATCTCCTCAGTTTTAAGGCACTCACCTAGTTGTCTCAGCCAGTATCGGAATCGTCGGCGTTGACATATCGAGTGACGTGCAGTTTCCTGGTCACTTGGAAGAGAAGGCCAAATTGGCTTCTAAAAAAGCTTGGCGTGCTCAGCAGAGTGGGACAGTATTTCATGCCGGCACACCGCCTGCAACTTAACAAGGCGCAGGTTCGGCCGCACATGGGGAATACTGTTCCAATCTCTGGGCTGGGGCTCCCCAGTACCAGCTGCTTCCACTTGACCGCATCCGGCGCAGAGCGGCTCGAATCGTCGACGACCGAGTGCTTTCCGATCCGCTCGATTTACTGGCACTGCGAAGAGATGTTGCATCTCTTTGCATTTTATTTCGCATATACCATGGAGAGTGCTCTGAGGAACTGTTCGGATTAATCCCAGCCACCAAATTTCGTGAACGTACTACGCGACAAACGTCCCGATATCATCCACACCATCTGGATGCCTGGTGGTCCACCACAGTACGTTTCAAAAGGAGTTTTCTTCCGCGTACAACCTCTCTGTGGAATAGTTTACTACCGGCGATTTCTCCGGACCGATACGACCTGGGGACCTTCAAGAAAAGAGTTTACTCCTTACTAAAGGGCCGGCAACGCACCTGCAATTCCCCTGGTGTTGCGGTTGATCATGGGCGGCGGTAGGCACTTAAAATCAGGTGAGCCGCATGCTCGTTTGCCCCCTCTTCTATAAAAAAAGGGTACTTCTAATGTGGCCCATTTTCAAAATATTACCAATTTGGTCGACAAACTTTCTTCTAGGGCGTTCCTTCCCGACTCTGCCGTTCACATCTGCCATATATATTTGCTTTGTCACTCTTTCCTCATTCATTCTTTCTACATGATCAAACCACCGAAGCATTCCTTTCTTCATCCTGGTCACAACATCATCTTTAATACCACATTTATCTCTTATCACGCAATTTCTCACCCTGCGATTCAGATTTAACCCTAGCATACTCTTTAAGGACCGCATTTCTACAGCATTTATTCTACTTTCGTGCTACATTAAAGTAGGGACCAACACAGCATTATGAATTACCATACGTGCCTTTTTTGACATATTCTGATTCTTGATAATAGAGTGTAGGGCCCCATTCACTATATTCCCTGCATCTACTCGTCGTTCAATATCCTTATCATATCTACCATCCCTGCTAAATACACATCCCAAATACACGAACTCATCCACTTGCTCAATTAAGAAGAAAGAAAGAAAGAAAGAAAGGTTTATTCTCCAAAATGACGCCATCACAGGTTACATAAAATAATAAAAAAAAAAATTTATCATGTTTTAAACAAAATTATGATGACAAATTTATGCACAACAAGGGGCAAAGAGACAGTAACTATTTTTAGTAAGAGGGAGAGAGTAGCGGTCAAGGTCTAATGCCACTTCAACACAGCACGAATGCCACTTCGACACAGCACGCTCCTTTTATTCTTATTTTTTAACCCTCTTTCAAAAACCATCACTTTCGTCTTACTTGCGCTCACTTTCATTCCCCTATCTTTTAATGCCTAGTTCATTAATCCACCATCATTTGCAACTCAGCCCCCGACGACGCAAATATGACTTGATCATCGGCGTACAAAAGGCATTTGACGGTTATCTCGCCTAATCTTAACCCACATTATTCATCTTTCAAAGTTTGCAAACACCTGTCCATAAATAGGTTGAACAGCCAAGGGGAAGCTAGACAGCCCTGTCTGACACCTTTTTCGATGCCAAACCAGTCAGAGTAGACCCCGTTGATCCCCACACAAGCACTAGAGTCCCTATAAAGAGACCTTAATGCCTGTATCAAACCAGCGCTCAACACATATGAGTGTTTGCCATAACACAGTCCTGTCCACTCTGTCATAAGCCTTTTCCAAGTCCATGAACACACAAAAAACTTTCTGGTTTTTGGCCAAAAACTTCTCCGCAGTCATGCGCCATGAAAAGACTTGATTTGTATACCCCATGCCCTTTCTAAATCCCGCTTGCACATCCCAAAATTTTCCATCAGTTTCTTTCATAACTCTTTCAATTAACACTTTAGCATACAGTTTACCCACAATACTAAGCAAGCTGATGCCACGGTAGTTTTTGCAGTCCTGCTGTGACCATTTTCCTTTATATATTGGTACTATAACTGCTTTACACCAGTCATCCGGTACCCGTTTTAATTCCCAACAGAAATTAAACAAGGTGTACAGCAGGCCTGTCACCACTCCCTCTCCAGCCCTTAGCATCTCGAGCGATACTCTATCATATCCAGCTGCCTTACCTGCTTTCATGCTTTTCATTTTCAATAAATTTCATCTACACTTATCTCCATACCCCTTTCCACTTCTTTCGGAATTCCTAGTTCATTTAATTCAGACGACTCTTCACTCATAAACACGCTTTCAAAGTATTCCTTCCATCTGTTTAAATTCGAAAGTTCGTCATTCAGAATACATTCGTTCTCGTCTCTTATAGCATTAATTATAGGCTGTTTTATATTTCCCCTGGAAGTTCTTACGAGTTTCCAGAACATTTTTATATTAGCCTGGAAGTTATATCCTTCTATCATTCTTATCCGTTCTTTCTTGCTTTTTCCTTTCAACTACTTCTTTTACTCTCTTATTTAGACGTTTAAATTCTGCCTTTTTTTCTTTCAATATTATCATTCATACCACCAGAATTACCAGCTGTGGTTGCCAGTAAATCTAACCATGCTTTCTTCTTTGATTTAATTTCCACCCTTACCACATTATCCCACCACAGCGTATTCCTTTTCCTTTCATTTCTTCTCTTACTTACACCACATACTTCGGTGGCTACATCCACCAAACCTTTCTTAATATTATCCCACACAGTATTCTAGTCTAAATCATTCATACACAACTCATTCACACACCGAATATTTTCTCTCAGTCTATATTTATACTTCTCTTTTACGTCTTCATCTTGTAAATTCTCTATTCTTATACGCTGTAACACAGTGGTAGGTACAGATGTCCGATGCCGCTAACGCTTGAAAATATCATTAATTCGACATAAGACCAAGTAATTTCCGTCCCTACGTTGAACCCCTGGTAAGCCCTTGTATCTACGATTCTCTCTCTCTTTCATCCACAATTATGAAATCTATCATGCTTCTATCATCACCTCTTTCCCATGTATACATGTGAATCTTTTTTTGACGAAAAAAAGTATTCGTCACAAAAAGGTTCTTTTCCACACATACGGTGAGGAGGTCTTCACCATTTTCATTTATACTTTCACCACCAAACGTTCCCAATATCCTTTCATAACCAGACCTCTTCACCCCAACTCTTCCATCTCTCCTAACATAATAATATTTTCATTTTCCTTACATATTTTTATAGTTTTAAAGTATTTTAAATACGTAAACATTACGAAGGCATTGTTATCGGTATTAATAGGACGACGCTTAAGGTGCGGAGTGAGGGAGCGCGGCGGGAGGTAAGGTATTCTTGGAGTAAACAAGTAGTTCACACGTATATATATATTTATATTATTTAGTTTATATGTTTACAAAATTATATTATACTGATATAAAAAGGAAGCCTTCACAATTTTTGAGGTACCTTCAGGATTTGGCTGGTCCTTCAGTTCCTGAAGACTACAGTAGGTCGATTTGGAGCAATCGCCTACCGCATAATATCCAGACTGTGCTGGCATCGCAGCCGACACATTCACTAGAGCAAATTGCGGAATTGCTGATCGGATATAGAAGCTGACGTCTCAATGCAATATCGCTGTCACATCTCCCCGTAATCCTGAATCCGATCCTGATAATTGCGTATTTAACAGTTGAATTTTTAAGACGCCTTTTCTACATTATTTGTATCATTAAGAACAATTAAAAAAAGACCTCAAAAATTTAACTTCAAAAACTTTGATAAAGATAAATACAATTTTTTTAGAAATACATTAAAGACTGAGTATTAAACCAAAGGAGACGACATCGCAAGGCATACGCCTCTGTAAACGGTACGAGAGTTCGACTCATACCCGTTATATAAAACTATTTGCTCCGCGTCGAACGTCATTCCGAAGTGATCGTGCCAGTAAATCGAGCTCCAACAAAATGCCGAATTGTAGTGTATTTACATGAAAAACAAAAACAATCAAAAATGTCAAGTATACAAAAAGGCAATGTGACTTTTCATCTGTGAGTATTTTTAACATAATATTGAAATAATTTTAGTATTAAAACTCGTACTTTGTGAATATTTTCGTCCAATACCCAGTGTGGCCATCATAGTTCATAAAGTGAAAAATAATCTATTTTTAAATAAATATAATTTACAACACAAGTTAAATATATTAACGAAAATATATTTCCTAATAACTAAATAAGTTTATGATTGATCGAGCAAGTAGACGAGTTTGTATATTTGGGCTGCGTATTTAGCAGGGATGGGAGATATGATAAGGATATAGAACGACGAGTGAATGCGGGAAATAGAGTAAATGGGGCCCTACACTCTATTGTGAAGAGTCAAAATGTGTCGAAAAAGGCACGTATGGCAATTCACAATGCTGTGTTGGTCCCTACTTTAACATATGGTAGTGAAAGTTGGGTGTGGCAGAAGAAGCACGAGAGTAGAATGAACGCAGTAGAAATGCGGTCGTTAAGGAGTATGTTAGGGCTGAATCTTAATGACAGGGTAAGAAATTGTGTAATAAGAGAAGAGTGTGGTTTGCAAGATGATGTTGTGACCAGGATTAAGAAAGGAATGCTTCGGTGGTTTGGTCATGTGGAAAGAATGAATGAGGAAAGAGTGACAAAGAAAATTTATGTTGCAGAAGTGAATGGCAGAGTCGGAAAGGGACGTCCTAGGCGAAAATTTATCGACCAAATTGGCGATTTATTGAAAACGGGCCAAATTAGGAGTACCCTTAACCGACGAGCATGTATGCGGAGGTGTATGGATGTGAAGGAGGCGAGAGAGGTGTGTCAGGATCGTGCCAAATGGAAGTCTGTAGTCTCTGCCTACCCCTCTGGGTGACAGGCGTGAGTGTTTATGTTTATGTTATGTATGTTATGTTTATGATTAATAATATCACTACATATAGATGTGTAGTGGATTTTGTTAAATGATTTATATATTCAGCACAATTTCAACACGAAACTGAATATTTTATAATTTAATATAATCGATAACTAGTATTTATCAAAATATTATACAAAATAAAGGCCAAATAAGTCAAATCGAAACTTGCTACTTCGCAGCAAAAGTGTGCAATTTTTATAAAAATAAACTGGTATCACTGCAACCGAAAGTGTTACACTATAGTGATGAACGCCACAACTTTAGCTATCGATAAGTTAATTAACCATGCGGGTTTGTCTGCCGAACCGGTTTGTAGTTTTTATTTTGCTTTTACAATAAAGTATTACAAAATGTAGTAAATTTTTCTATTATTGGTTTGTTTTTACAGATTTCCGAAAGTTTCTTTTAGGCGGCAAACTTGGATTGTAGCTTGTAGAAACCATGAATTTTGATACTAATGATACCTAAACGGACTAGCACCATTTGCTCCGAACATTTTGAAAAATCATATTTCATACCCCAAACTTATAAATAAAAGAAGGTTAGCCGACACTGCAGTACCAACCTTGAACTTGTGGGAGGTGATTTTTGGCTGTAATTATATTTAGTATAATATTTTTGTTATTACCTTTGACACCAATATTATTCTACTTTAAAATACTTTATTGTTTACAAAAGCATTCATCTATCAAATTTAATTCATATACTTATATATATATATATATATATATATATATATATATATATATATATATATATATATATATGAATTAATTAATTGAATCGTCTGACTTACATAAGTAAATTATTTATTTTAGGGTGATCGTGGTGATTGCACAATATCGTCTACATCGAAAAAAGAAAGCTGGATGTTCCAGGAAAATTCAATTAGTTGTCTCGAAAGTAACAATTCGAAAAAAATCCTAATATAGCCCGAACTAGTCTTACTCCCACTGCGAGTACGAGCCAACACTTGGAAGATACGCCAAGAAAAATTAAACTGAAAAAATGCCTTCACATAAAAAACAGTCGCATAAACAGGCTTTACAAGTTTGCAAGAAATACTTTGCCTACTACTTAACTATTATTCACCAGGAGCTTATCGCTATGTACGTAAAACTTTTGGAACATGTTTGCCTGCACCATGGACATTGACGAAGTGATACACTACCATCGATCGCCGACCAGGGTGTACTCAAGAAGCGCTGACGGCATTAAAATTGAGAGCGGAGACTAACCCTAAAAAAAATTTATTGTACCTTGGTCATGGATGAAATGAAAATTAAGCAATTGAAGGAATACCACGCTAGCAGCCAAAGGCTGCAGGCAAAATGTCTTTTAGAACTTGCATGGTACTCCGTCAATTGTTTCATTTTCATTTCATCTATCACTAACATACAATACAATTTCTTGTCAAGGTTACTCTCTAGTCTAAGTTTTAAAACAGTTAACGCTTTTTTTTGTGTAGCCAAGTCGGCCATCAATTGTACTATATCACTTTTGATATTTCGCACATATCGTTAAGCTTTCGGTGAATAGTAATGTAAGAAGTGTATAAATAAAGAAAAACATCTTTCTGGGGAATATTTAGCCCTAGGTAGATGTCACGTTTTATTTTTAAGCAGCTGTCTGTTTAAAGTTCACTTTGTTCAACTATTATATTGTGTAAAACTTTTTTATTTTCCTAATTTATTAAATATTTTCCAAATAGCTCATTCAATAACTCTTGAAAATCAACAACTTTTTTTAAATAGCGGTTTTGTGATTGAAGCCTTATAATAAAAACAAAAACTTGGTTAACACCATCTAAGACGATAAACTGATACAACCTTTTATTTTCACAAATCTGATTTTTAAAGTAAGTTAACTAAACCTCCTATTTCGACTTTTTACATGTTTTAAATTGTATCCATCTCAATGTAAAAGAAACTTGCAGCAAAATAATAAACTTACTTTCAATAATTACTTAAGTTTTTTTCCGAAGATCATTTTTAAATACTTAAAAAAAAGAATTTCAAATAATACCTTGGTATTATTTATCTATGTATTACTTATAATCAAATAAAAACTTACGGGGACTATTTTGATTTTTTTATCGACAAAAATATCGACATAGTCCACGCCTTACGTTGCATACGCATGTAAACAGCGCCATCAGTGTACCGACACGTGTACAATTTGATGGCATGCGTAAACGTTACGAAAACGAACACAAATGTTGTAGTTTGCGTTTATAGTGACGCGATTTAATTTTGCATTTGTAGTTAAGTATACAGTTGTGTGTTTTTCTTGCGCCCCCCTGATGTTGACAGAATTTTTGTTTAGGAATTAACGCGCATAGCCTCTCCAGTTGGTTGAATACTCAAAGATTAAAGATGTATCTATTTATCGACCGAGAAAATGTATAACCTTTCTTAACCAACCGCACCTGATGGTGACACTAGTACAATATTTATAGCATCACACTATTTTGCTTTTTTCACAATATTGGAGCTTCAAACAAACTTAGGGTAGTTAGGTATGGATATTAAATAATGCTCCTGAAGCGCCGCTAGACGCCCGCGCATGAGACGCGTGGTTTTGTGCGCCAGGATACTATAAATTCCTTAACATTTGATATTGAGGGCTTAATAGCGTGAATTTATCGCTTCGTAAAGAAGGGGAGCTTGTGCTTAAGTAATAGCTGCTCTTATCAATAGAACTGCGAGAAATTTCTTAACATACATATAATACACAGATATCAATAAAATAAAGAGTACATATGTATCGTCAGGCATATGGTGCGTTTTAATGCGTATTTGGCTAGTCTCTGTTTATATCATTATGTTTTAAAATTAATGCAGCTAAAATGATAGTAAATTGATTATTACTTTATATACCATTGATAGAAAGAGTAAGCCTCATAAACATATTAGCCTTTAATCAGAGCAATCTTATTTAACAGATCCCTACAAGTTTTTATACTTATATTACTAAGTTTACATTCATATTTATCGAATGTTAAAATAAACTTCTATAATGTATTTAACTGTTCATTATTAAATGTTTGTAATTATTAAAAGTATTACTTAAAATATGAGAATTAAAGCAGCCCCCGATATTATTTCACCAGCAAAACACTTAATCAAATATCTACCTATTTATATTTGATTAAAATTATGCTGGAAAAGAAATTCCGAGGAAGCTGTCCACGTCAGTAAATATTTTTTTCTAAAGTTCCAAAATATAATTTTCCGATCTGATTCTTGAGGTGTCTGATTCTCTTCAGAGATTACTGGAATTTTGTACATTTTGAATTAAAATCAAACAAAACCCAGGTAGGTACAGCTTATGGGAATATGTTATTTGAATATTTATTAATTATTTTAGAACTATCATGGTAAAAATTCAGTTAATTTTTGAAGTTATTCAGTTTCGTGCACTAAACTAGTTTTTTAATCTTTTTACCGCTATCTTAACAATCATTTTTCGTTAGTCTTTGTAAGTTAAGTGTACATCCCTAGCTAACGCAAACAATGACAAATCAAAATTCATGGAGTATAGAGATAAAGAGGACAATCTCCCATAGGAGAATAGCCGAAAATGTGTCCATCCGTAAACAGTTAACAACAGTTCAAAAACTCTCCACAACAGTGCTCGAGTAGCTACGGGGTATGAGAAATCGCCGTAAAATATGTTGAGAGTGACTTTGAAAATAAAAAATTTTAAAGCAATAAAATAATTATTGTAAAAAGAATTATGGTGAAAATCAGTGTAATAAAAAAAATTATAAAAAGTTCTTTAAAATTGAGACTTTTTTATACAGAATCTGTACTCCTTACCTCTACACTATGGAGTGTAGAAGTAAGAAGTACAGACTGTGTATTGAAAAGTGTCCATAGAAAATCGTTAAATAAGGGTGGCGCCACTACAACTACGGGGTAAATTTGAAAGAACGCACCAAAAATATTAGTGGGATGGACGACGTTTCGAGGTTATATTTACTAAATAAAATTATTTTAGATTTTAGAGCTACTGATCAGTTTAGCAGCACACTTAAACCGTCGACAACTGCTAAGTTCATTTCATCCCAGTAGCTATTCCAGCGCTGTTCTGGAGAGTTTTTGAACTGTTATTTACTGCTTACAGATGGCCACTCTTTTTCAACTATTCTATTTCTACTATGGGAGTTGGTACTCCTTACTTCTGCACTCCATAATCTACACTCCATATCAAAATCGTAGATAGACAAATTGACGCCTTCTTTCGCATTCGCACACGAAAAAGATAGATTTATGCATACGTCTTGCATAGAAATGAGATAGAGCGGTGTGATTGTTTGTCCCTTTCACCGTGCCGGTTTTTAAACTGTAGAGTGTGCTAAACAACTTTGAAAGCGTAGCGATTTAAGGAGTTTACAAGTTGGTTTAAGTGAGAAAAAAGTGTTTTGTGAGTCTAAGATTGGTGAATCTTGTTCAGTTCAGTTCTTAGAACAATTAATTTTTTTTATCTAAATGTGTTTAAAAGTCATAAAGATTATTGTATAACCTAAAAATTCGTTATCGTCCTTTCTCACTCGAGGCCACGCCGATCATTAGTCTATAGGTTTCTCTGTCTACGATCAAAATTGATCACGCGTTTTCGGGCTATCACATAAAGTAAATATTTTTTTTATTAACTGGCTTTACGGCTCTGGGTTCTAGCTCTTCTGAGCCTGAGAGTAATTAGCACATACGTATGCATAGAGAGAACCTACAATTCTACATAAATTGAGTCAATATACTTGTCTTGCTTTTTCTAATTTAATTTTCAAATAAGTCAAAAAATGACAAATCTCTTGAAACACGTTGCATATAATTCATGCTTGGAAAAAGAAATGTCAAGTGATCAGCTTTGGTCTCTTTTGACACTACTAAATAAAAAAATACAAAATATCGTATTTATTTTGTCCAATATACACTGACCTCTATATATACAAGTACGCTGGACAGGCTATAGACGTGACATGATGAAGCGATTTGATTTCCGCCATTTTGGCGCTGACAGCAAAAGTGCACGTCCACGGAACTAATAATAGGGATAAGACAGTGTATCAAATTATATCGATAAAATTCTATACCCTACCTATACCTAAATAAACAGAAAGAACTCTATGGATAGATGGACTCTACCCGTAACGTCCATTCTATTTATGTATCATATTAATATAACGCCATTATCATTCATCATCATTAAAACCATTCACAAGTCCACTGCTGAAAATAGACTTCCCCCAAGGAATGCCACAAAGCACGGTCCTGAGCTAGCTGAATCCATCAACTTCCTGCATGTCTTACTAGGTTTTAACTCCATCTAGTGGGAGAACGTCCTACACTTCACCTGCCGGCACGGGACTGCCACTCGAGAACCTTTTCTCCCCTTCGGTATTCGGTTCTTCGAGCTATATGGCCGGTCAATTTCCACTTCAGCGTACTAATCCATTGGTCGATGTCGGTCACTTTGGTTCTGCTGCAGATATCCTCATTCCTAGGCTTGAACCCCTGAACATAGCCCTCTTCATAGCTCGCTGAGCGACTTCGAGCTTCCGCGAGGGCCAGCAGTGAAAGACCTCGTCTCAGATCCATAGGTCATCACTGGCAACACGGACTGGTTGTACAATATAGTTTTGAGGTATTCCTGACGAGAAGATGTGTTGTAATTTCACGAACGCTGCCCAGCGGAGTTGAATCCGTCGATTGACCTGTCGGTCGAAGTTGAACTTACCTCCCCGTCGGACTATTTGTCCCAAGTAAAAATACTCGTCAACAACTTCAGCTAAGTGCTCCCAAAAACCACCGGCATAGGTGTGACATGGACATTACACATGACTTTTGTTTTGTCCATGTTCATCTTAAGACCTATCCGTTGAGACTATTGAGGTTATTGAACATAGTGTGTAGGTCCTTCAGCGATTCTGCCATAAGGACTATATTGTCGACAAATCGAAGGTGAGTGACGTACATGCCATTGACGTTAATACCGTATCTAGGGAGTGTAGAAGTAAGGAGTACAGACTGTGTATTAAAAAGTGTCCATAAAAAACATTAAATAAGGGTGACGCCACTATAACTACGAGGTAAATTTTAAAGAACGCACCGAAAAATATTAGTGGGATAGACGAATTTTTCGACAAATAATATTATATTTACTAAATAATATTATTTTAGATTTTAGAGCTACTGAGCAGTTTAGCACCACACCTAAACCGTCGACAATTGCTAAGTTCATTTTATCCCAGTAGCTAATCCAGCGCTGTTGTGGAAAGTTATTGAGCTGTTATTTACTCCTTACAGATGGCCAATTTTTCAACTGTTCTACTATGAGAGTTTGTACTACTTACTTCTACACTCCATAACCTTATCCTTTCCAGTACAGTAGCTTGAAGACGTCTTCCAACGCAGCGTTAAAGTATTTCGGGGATATTACGTCACCCTGTCTTACACATCTCTACAGTTGGATTAGTTTTGTACTCTGGTTCTGTACTCAGATAGCCATCGTAGCCCTTAGAGCATTCAACTAAAAAATTATTAAGATTAAACTATCTACACCAAAAAAAAAAACATAATTTCTAAAATAATTTATTGTCAACCGTTCATTTAGTTCTAGTATTATAAAGAAAAACAAATCAGCTGCTATAATAACGCTTATTCTAATCAACTACAGGTCTGTATATAAACAGTATAATATTTTCTACTATATAAAAATTTATGTTTGTTCGTACTTTCTACGATGCTATACCGTTCATCAGATTGCGTTAAAACTTAGTCAACTTATTGGTTGCACTTGTGCGAAGGTTATACGCATGGTGCAAGTAACTGACACTAAGTGGCGTGCGTATTATACTTACTATTTATTTGAAAGTTATAGAAAGTTATATATCATTATATTTCAATGATTGTATTATCATTCCTAATTATACAATATTTAGGAATGATACCACATTCCACACCACATTTAGGAATGTTCCACATTTTTAACGATATTTCCACAATTATTTCTTCTGCGGCAGCAATGCCGCGGGTACGAGCTAGCAAGATAATATAAAAAAATAAACTTTGAATTACATAGTTATCAGTTATTTAAGTCATTTTCGAAATTAAAATTACAATATTAAAAAAATAACTGAAATCATCATACAGTCCTACTTTCCGTGGTATCGTCCCAAGAATGCTGGCTACGTGTCCTCTCTGAATGGCTATACTTAGCCCTCAAGCGAGGAAGCAACAAACTAAACAACTTCTTATTACCAGCAGTGATCAGTTTTTTAGAAACTACACCGCACGTGCACCCTACGGACCATTAGTCTCTACAGCAAATAGCACAAATATGTACTCATACTATTACATGCCTGCAATTAAGAGAGAATTAAATCTCTAGATCGCACTTACTAAAATCCCATGGTGTTCTCCCTCCGCCGCAAATTCGCAGAGCCACGGAAAGGGTTTCATGCACATCCGCGGCCCCTCTCGCGCCAGTCGCCCAATGGCAGCCCCTCCTTAGTTGCTGACTTCTCTTCCCCGTTTTCTTTCTCAGATAAGACGCACCAGAAATACAAGCCACACTGTCCTTCGCGGCCTCTAACTCCACCTGCACTACGGACTCCACGAACCCGATATGTGAATGGAGCCAGGGAAAAAAAAGAGCACTTGGAAACATCAAGTGGTGCAGCCTCACTAAAGTCGCGAAAGATAGTCGAATGGCGCATCGCCAATCGCCATACCAACACTCTTCTTCCCTTACTACTCCACCTCAACTACAGCGGTACAGGGAGAGGAATCTCCTCTAGCCGCAGCCCACTAACACACATCCAACGTGGCTCGACATCAACAGGCGACCTTTCGACACTTGGCTATGGCCCTTGATTTTAGTGGAAAATGAGGAAAGAAGAAATAAAAAAAACATTCTAAATAATAATCTAATACTTTTATACTTACTGGTACTGATACTACCAGAAAATATATTCGGTATACTGCACTTTTTCAAAGTGGTGCAGTTCTCATATCTAATAAAAACAGTCGTCTGTGAAATGTTTGGAACAAATATGATCATTTTGTTTCGGACGCCAATTCACAATATTTATGCTTTTAAGCCATAATTTTAGTCTAGGTTCTGTTGGAAACCAGTTAATTAATAAACATTTGATAATCATCTGTTGTTGGCGACTTTGCTTGTTAACAGATATGGGTAGGAAAGAATATCGATAAGTATTATAGACAAGGAACTCGACAACCCTATTGAATGTTATTGTTTATCAAAACTGGTAATCTTCTTTTTTTGTGGCCTGTTGTTCTTTGTCTACAAGTAATATACAGCCAAACATGTTGGTATATATGATATTAAGATTAGTAACAAAATTTTAAGTACTTACATTATCAAATAGTTTTAATTTGTTAAATATTAGCTGCAAATTCACTTACTTGTGTAATGTTATATGGCTTCCCTTTTGGTAACGAGTTTTACAGATTACGCTCACTCTCATTATTATTAAAAATAATTCTTAATATGTAACTAATATTATATACAATCAAACAATATAAAATACTTTCATTTTTTTTAGTATATAAGTTCAAAATACAGACTTTTTAAATATGACAATATAAATAAGACAGCAGACTTTGGCATATTATGTCAATTTTATTTTTCAAGACATCCTTTAGCGGCGCTTCAAATTGGCACAGTCATTTTGTATGGTATAGCCAGTCCAGCGTACTTGTATATATAGAGGTCAGTGCCAATATAGCACTGGCTGACAAATGTAATTTCAATTATGTCGTGTTATTTATTGCGATGTTTGACGTCTGTTTTCTTTAATATTTTACTAAACATATTATTATAAAATTATATCTTTAAATAAAATATACTAATAGAGATGGCTTCTTTTATACTAGGATGTAAATCCCATTCTACCTGTAAGGAACATGGTTCAGAATTTGTAAGCTTCTACCGGTGTGTACGTTTTTATTATCCTAGAATTAAATTACATTATAACTGCAATGATTTCAAAAGAAAGGCCCCTCTAAATATTTTACTTATAACTTTTTCATACAAGAAAAAGTAGCGCATCTGTCATAATACAAACGTCATATAAAAACACGACGTAACCAGGGTCGGATTTCGTAGTATAATTATCAGAAGCAATCGGTTTGAAAACAGAATTTCAAAATATTTTATGAATCAGATTTTCAGATTCAATTAAGCAGATATGGTTTCTTCTGTACTATTTTCGTTTTACCCTAATTGAATATAAAATATATTGGGTACCAATATACAAAATTTAACTTACACTAAGTTCTTTAGACAAAAATTAAACAGAAATAGAAATAAAACCGTCAAAAAACGAAAAATATAGATAAACAACGTGTGACGCCAAAATTCCGGCACATGGGAAAAAGAAACATGTAACGTTAAACGTGATATAATTTTTTTAATAACATTTTAATTTCCATGTATAATATTTTTGAGGGTCTGAATCCAGCCCTGGCCTAATCTTGGTAACGTAACTAAACTATCTGTAAAATAAAACTTTAAAAATGCTTTTATATAATAATTTAATTGTAACAAAATTAATATAAGGTTATTTACCGATGATACGATATCCTTTTTTTTAAATCTTTGTATCGTAATTTTTGCATTCTTTTACCACGCAACTAGACATATTTATGACAGGCAAATCTGTCCTGCGCGCGCACTACTGTCGACCGATTCGCGTGGGCTCTAAACTCTAATTTTAGGGCCAGCGCACTGGTCCGTTTTAGTTGTTCGGTCGGCCCGGTCCTTACGCTAGTAATATGTAAGTCAATGTATAACTATAAGTAAACTGTATTTCACATTATTTTGAAAATAACAAGTCGGTTTCTTTGTATAAATGAGACTGTATTTGTTATATATAATCGCTAAAATACATTGAAAAATAAAATTTATTTTAAACAATAGTGATGCGGTTTTAACACTGACCTCTATATATACAAATACGCTGTACTGTCTGTACACCGTGACATCCATCATGAGGAAATTTGATTTGCGCCATTTTGGCGCTGACAGCAGAAGTGCACGTCCACGGAACTAATAATAGGAATAAAATTCTATACCCTACCTATACCTAAATAAATAGAATGGACTCTATGGGTAGATGGACTCTACTCGTAACGTCCATTCTATTTATGTATCATGTTAATATAATGCATTATCTTCTCTCATTACCCACAAGTCCACTGCTAAAAATAGACTTCCCCCAAGGAATGTCACAAAGCACGGTCCTGAGCCACCTGCATCTATCAACTTCCTGTATGTCTTACCAGGTTTTCACTCCATCTAGTGGGGGAACTTCCGACACTTCACCTGCCGGTACGAGGCTGCCACTCGAGAACCTTTTTTCCACATCGGTTATCGGTTCTTCGAGCTATATAGCCGGTCAATTGCCACTTCAGCTTACTAATCCGTTGGGCGATGTCGGTCACTCTGGTTTTATTGCCGATATTCTCATTCTTAAGTTAATCCTCCTAAGCTTTCCAGCTTCGGCAGTGCCTTATTCTAGGGGGCTTGACATATCGCATTCCATGGGTTTTTGATCGAACACATAACTGCCTTTGTCGATGGATGTTGCGCAAGAGGAAGCTGCCAAAAACCGTTAATGCAAACGATGGCCAGAATTTGTAAATAAGAAATAAACTAAAGTAGGGCCACTACGAAGTTAAAGCACAAATTAAATCTTGAGACTCGAGAGAGAATTAAATCTCTAGACTCGCACTTACTAAAACCCCATGGTGTTCTACCTCCGCTGCAAATTGACAGGGCCACGGAAACGCTTTCATACACACCCGCGGACCCCGGCGCCAACCGCCCAGTGGCAGCCCCTGCTTAGTTGCTGACTTCTCCCCGTTTTTCTTCTTAGATAATGTGCACCAGAAACACAAGGCACACTGCCCTTCGCGGCCTCTGACTCCATCTGCACTATGGACTCCCCGAGACCAATATGTGAATGGAGTCAAGAAAAACGAGCACTTGGAAGCATCAAGTGGTGCAGCCTCACCAAAGTCGTGAAGGATAGTCAAATGGCATTGCATCGTCAATCGCCATACCACTACTCTTCCCTGATGACTCCACCTCGAATACAGAGGTTCAGGGAGAGGAAACTCCTCTAGCCGCAGCCCACTTACACACATCTCTCGTGGCTCGACATCATCAGGCGATCTTTCGACACTTGGCTATGGCCCTTGAGTTTGTGGGAAAATGAGGAAAGAAGAAATAAAAAAACATTCGAAATAATAATCTAATACTTTTATACTTACTGGTAGTACTACTAGAGAATATTGTCGAATACTGCACTTTTTCAAAGTGGTGCAGTTCTCATGTCTAATAAAACAATCATCTGTGAAATGTCCAGAACAGGAAACTTGTTAATTAATAAATATTTGATAATCATCTATTGTTGGCGACTTTGTTTGTTAACAGATATGGGTAGGAAAGTACATCGATAAGTACTATGGACAAGGAATTCGACAACCTTATTGAATTTTATTGCTTATCAAAACTCAGTTGTTTATACCACTACCTTTTGAAATTAAACACTGCACATAAAATGTCCGTCATATTTTATTTGTTGAAAACGTCACATTGTTTTTTTATATAGTATTGTAAGTTTAAATTTTTATTTTCATAAATATTTAAACTTACAATACTACTAAATTAAAATTCTTTCGACTTGTGGCGCTAACTGTTGTTCATTTTAAAAACTAAATTTAATCGTCTAAACATCAGTAATATACGACCAAACATGTTGGTATATATGATATTAAGATTGGTAACAAATTTTTAAGTATTTATATTATCAAATAGATTTAATTAGTTTAATATTAGCTTGAAATTCACTTGTGAAATGTTATACCACTTCCCTTTTGGTAACGAGTTTTACGGATTACGCACACTCTCATTTTTATTAAAAATAATTCTTACCAAGTAACTAATATTATACACAATCAAACAACATAAATTACTTTAGTTTTTTCGTTTAAAATAAGACAATTTAAATAAGACAACATACTTTGGCATAAAAACATTCCGGCGACCATGGACTAACAGTGCTTAAAAAAATACAAGGAAAATAAGTTCAGATAACATTAAAAGAAGAATATACAATTTTATCATACTAAGACTAATTTAAATCTGTGGGAAGAGGACAGATTTTTGTGATAGTTCTTTTGAAAATATTATTCTTAAATTACAATGTAACAATTCTAGTTAAACCATCTTTCCCTGGATGCTTATCTAAAAAACGACCTAATAGCCATTTTCCTAGAGGAAGCCTTTCATCCTTAACTAAAACGACAGTACCAATTTCTGTTCAATTTCCTCATTTCGATTTGACCATTTGTAACGATGCTGTAGAGTTGTAAGGTATTCTGAACTCCAATGGGTCCACAAATTTTGTAACATCCGTTGAAGTAGCTATCGACTTAGATAATTTTACATATTCAAGGTTTTCCTTAGGGATCGCGATAGGTGCTTCGCCATTAAAAAATGTCCGGGTGTAATAAGAGAAGCGTCATCAACTGAAGTACTTACTTAATTAGGAGTTAAGGTCGTGAATTAACACAAGATTCTACTTGAGCCAAAAAAGTGGCATACTCTTCAAAAGTTAAAAGTGTCTGTCCAATAACACATTTTCAGTGACCAGCTTCCCATAATCCGCCAAAGTGTGGAGAACCTGTTGGGATAAAGTGCCAGTTCGCGTTGCCATTAGTTAAAAGCTGAGCGATTTCTCCTACTACAGTAGACTTTCTATTTTTAAACATAGAATCAATTTCTTTAGAGGCACCAATAAAATTTGTTGCACAGTCACTCCACAAATCACTGCAATGTCCACGACGGGAAGTAAATCGTCGAAAAGCTAAAAAAAATATTTATAAAGATGCTAATTTACATGTTTTAGGCAACTTACATCTTTTACTATTGCCATTTCTTTTGCAAAATGAAGTGCTTGTGAGATACGAATACATACTTTTAGAGCTTTTCTTAATTCTTGAACAGTTAAGCATTGAGTAAATGATGTAGGTTGTGATTTATTTCTTTTGGATTGAACTTTAGTTTTACAATTTTCAATAAATCTTAACATATATGCTGTAACTCGAATAAGCCTTTGTAATTTTGAATATTAGTTAATATGAGGAAGAGTTTACACACTTGAGTTTTTATATCAATACATTCAGAATTTATGTTAACATTAGTTTGTACTGTTAGTTTTATTTCATGATTAGTGTCTGGTATATCAACTAGTGGAGTGGAAATACTTTCTCTTTGACGTAGAAACTTTGGTCCGTGCAAAAGTTTTCCGTACATTAGGATTCTTCCTAAGCCAAGACAGAACAATAGTGGAATCGGTCCAAGCATATATAGATTCATCATTAATTTTAAGACTTAATTTTACATCTTTGATCAGTTTAGCTAATAGGACTGCTCCACAAAGTTCCAACCTTGGCAAAAAAACTTGTCGCACGGGTGTAGCCTTTGTTTTTGCAGTGATAATTGAGACAAATACATTTTGTTCGCGAGAAGCGACGCTAAAACCATGAACTTCAAACCATTGTGAACCATCAAAAGTAGTATGCATCCATCGTTCTAAGTATATTTTACCCATTTGCGATAACTTTTTTCTGTAACTAACCCATTCACTTGCAAGTTCTGTAGGAAGTTCATCAGTCCAACTAACACCGATTAACCATAATTTTTGCAAAAATATTTTTGCAGTTATTATAACAGGTCCTAAAAATCCTAACGGGTCAAAACATCTTGCTCTATCTGATAGTACTGAAGTCAACGACTACACAGCCTGAATAGACACCTAATGTATGTAATCCAAACCTGTCTGTCAAAAGTCTGAGGTAAGCGGTACAGGGGAGGCGGGTTGAAATACACGCTAGTTGGTTAAAATCAAGGTTGCGACACTTGCTGATAAGCAAATAGTGATGGGAACTTTAACTAATAAATTTGGTACCAAGTCTACTTAATCAGTGCCAGAATTATACTATAGTATAAATTAGTACAAAAAAAAAAACAAAAGAAGATTTATTTAAGTAGGTATCAAATTTAGTAAAATACCTATATTTTTTTGTTTTAAAGAATATTTTTTATTAAAACAAGCTTTCTTTACAATATTGAAATAATACTATTAAAAATAAAGTAGCAACAGTTATTTAAACTGTCAAGTTCACTTCCGTTTCCTACTTATCTTGACATGGCGTCTTAGCAGTAAAGAAAGCGGAGTACCGCATATTAAAAATTATATCAATTTTATTATGATTTTTTAAGAAGTTTTGAATAATTTTTAATTATTAAATCACTTTATTCAAATATGGATTAACGTACATTCACTAAAAAAATTAAGCTTACACCTATTAAGGACGCGTTTACAAAATTGATAGGTATAGAATCGCACTACTACATTGACAAAAGTCACACACACACACTAGTGTACGCACGGTTGGCTGTGGGAATCGTATTCAAATGAAATTATTTTGATAATTTGAAAGATTGAATTTGTTTTTCATTTCTTATACCTACCTCAGAAATATACTTCGATACGAAATATGAATACCTGCTCCAAAGACAGCTTGGCACTGGAAGCCCTCTACTGGTAGTGAGATGTTAGCTCTGGACTTTGAACTGGTTTTGTCAGTTATAATAAGACCTTATCTACCTGCGGACTTGATGGAGTGACCTGAAGGTGTAATTTGGTGATTACAACAGGAACTCCTAGACTAGTGGATCTAGGTGTGCCGAGTTTGGGTTCGTTTTGTTGGTTATGATGAGATCTTACCACCGGACTTGATGGAGTGACCTGAAGGTGTAATTCGGTGATTACAAGTGGAACTCCTAGACTAGTAACACTAGGTGTGCCGAGTTTGGGTTCGTTTTGTTAGTTATGATGAGACCTTACCACCAGACTTGATGGAGTGACATGAAGGGGTAATTCAGTAACTACTGCTGGAATTTCTGAACGAGTAGAACTAGGTGTGCCGAATTTGGGCTCCGTTTTGATAGTTATGAGCCGTGGTAGCTCAGTGGTTAACGCTCGCTATAAATATAACAGAACGCGAGTAACCCGGGTTCGATCCCCGCCGGCACCAATGAAATTGTTAATTGCAATTTTAAGTGCTGATTTACCACGTGCTCGGCGGTGAAGAAAAACATCGTGAGGAAACCTGCATGTCTTAGGAATAAGAAAAAAAATATTTCGAAGACATGTGAAGTTCATCAACACGCATTTGGGCAGCGCGGCGGACACTTCCTTGCCCTAAACCCTCTCAGAAATGAGGGGAGGCCTGAGCCCAGCAGTGGGACGTATATAGGCTGTAACTTTACTACTTTACTTTTACTTTTGTTAGTTATGACGAGTCCATACCTCCGGACTTGATGGAGTGACCTGAAGGTGTAAATCGGTGATTGCAACTGGAACTCCTAGAATGGTAGAACTAGGTGTGCCGAGTTTGGGTTCGTTTTGTTAGTTATGATGAGACCTTACCACCAGACTTGATGGAGTGACCTGAAGGGGTAATTCAGTAACTACTGCTGCAGTTCTACAAGTCTAGGAGTTCCACTTGTAATCACTGAACTACACCTTCAGGTCACTCCATCAAGTTCGGTGGTAAGGTCTCATCATAACCTACAAAACGAACCCAAACTCGGCACACCTAGTTCTACCAGTCTATGAGTTCCAGTTGCAATCACCGATTTACACCTTCAGGTCACTCCATCAAGTCCGGAGGTATGGACTCGTCATAACTAACAAAACGAAGCCCAAATTCGGCACACCTAGTTCTACTCGTTCAGAAATTCCAGCAGTAGTTACTGAATTATCCCTTCAGGTCACTCAATCAAGTCTGGTGGTAAGGTCTCATCATAACTAACAAAACGAACCCAAACTCGGCACACCTAGTCCTACAAGTCTAGGAGTTCCAGTTGCAATCACCGATTTACACCTTCAGGTCACTCCATCAAGTCCAGAGGTATGGACTCGTCATAACTAACAAAACGGAGCCCAAATTCGCCACCCCTAGTTTTACTCTGCAAGAAGTTCAAGTAGCGGTCACGAAAGTACACCTTCAGGTCACGCCATCAAGTCCGGAGGTAAAGTCTCATCATAACCAACAAAACGAGCCCAAACTCGGCACACCTAGTTCCGCTCGTCCAGGAGTTGCAGTAGTAGGTAAGTTTATATATCCTACTTATTTTTAGCTAAATAAAAAACTGTGAGTATAAAAATAATAATTTTATCACTAGTCAAGTACTTATGTTTCCAATTTGTTTTTTACTAATATTTTGTGTATGTACAGCGATCTTTTCAGAATGAGCCGCTGCAAACAGGCGATACAGTGTCCACTCACGACGGCGGCCGAGCGCGGACTGTGGTTTCATCGAAATCTTTGTACAATAAATCAAAGCAGGCACCAACAATAAAATAGCCCTTATTGCAATAGATTATGATTCATCCGTATTACCAAAATATGTGAAAAAATGTGCATCAGTTTTTATTTTTTTTACAACTATTTGTGACATTTTGTTAAAAAATAAACCCAGGGTTTTTTAATTGAATATGTCTGTCATCTTATAGTATTTTTTAAATTTTTTAAATATGTTGATAATAGACCAAAACATGTACCGAAACACAAGCCGGTATCGTTAATTTTGTAGAAAATGGCAACGAAAGTTCGTTTTTACAATATAAAAAACTACTATTTTCAACAAAAGAGTTACAGACGTTTGCAGATGAAGAACCAATCTATACATGGTAGTTTTTACTTATATTTGATTTGGTTTAGTTTTGTCACAAAATCTACCGAAAAACACCCTAATTTTGGTTGATTTGCAAACGCGTCCTAAAAATAAAAAAATAAACATTCATGATAACATTCATAATATTTACTTGTACCAATATTATACGTGCCGGTAATTAAAGAAAAGTATAGCAACTATGAACTGCATTGAAAAGAAAGGGATGTATAGTCCGAAAATATCCGAAGATGTCCGAATAAATCAACGCGAGTTGCTCGTGACAAATATAGGTTGAGCTCTGATTTCATTTTAATTGATGAATTTGGAAATTAAAATTCACTTATCTGGGTAAGGTCGTAAAAAAGTGTAAATACTGGAATAATATAAAGGTCAATGTTCGCTTGGAAATAGGTTCAAGTAAAATCCATTTTAAAATATTATCAATTACTTATTTTCATGAAATTGAGATTAAATAATCAAAAACGAATCCTAGACTATGCATAACTTGCACGTTTGCGAAACTAAACACCAAAATAACACAACACAGTTGAATTAAAGCCTTTAACAAAATAATGTGCTTACAAAAAACAGTAGCTACTAATCAAAGTAGGTTATTCATAAAAGAAATATATCGAATTTCACAAATATGTGTTTTGTATAATATATAATAATTAATAAAAAACAAATATATAATATCTGTACTAATTGTACGAGTAGTAGCGACCACTTCCCTGACCCGTGAACATCTTGCATGTGACTCGTGAATTTTCGACAAAATAAAATACAACAGACGCGCAACGTGGTTCCCCGTACAATATAGGCAAATATTTTTGAATCAACAAAATAAAGCGGCATGCAAAATTTATTTGTCTCCTATCAACTTACGGGACGAAAAAATGCAACAAATAAAATAATATAGCGTTATGGTTTTAAAATTGTAGTTTACTTTGAAAGCAAAAAGATGCCGTGTGATAATGTATAAATTATTGCAATAAAACAATTCTAGTGTAAAAAATCTTATTTTAATTTGTGTCTCCAGTATGTTACTACGATTCGATATGAGGTAGATTTTTTGTTTTCAACATTAAACAACATTATATACCTAATTTTGATGAGGCAATGCCGTAGGCTTACTGTCAAATGTCAGTTTTGACATATTTTTTTCATTTGTAGTCGTGACCGTAAACCTATGTAAATTCCATAATTTAGAGCACTTTCGGGCAGTGAAATACACAGACCATATTATAAAAAAATGTTAAAATGATAAGAAGCATTCTTTTAATTTTATTAATTGGCAAAATATAAATAAGGTTTTATTAAAAACACATTTTTTAATGTGGCTTTATTATATTTGTATGCTGAGTTTATTAGATAAGCACAAAAAGTTTTTTTTAAATAATTACTATTATATAGTATTAATTTAATAATTACTTATTAAATTAATACTATATTATAGTTCGCCTATTGATTACATTAAGAAAAACGCATTTTTAAATTTCAATTTCTTCTTATTTATATTATATATATTTATATATAATATAAATAATATATATATATATATATATATATATATTTCGTGTCGCATCCGAAGCTGGAAGCTTCAGGAAGCGGATACTAGGGACAAATATCACACGAGGGTAGCCGAAAAGCTTGACATCATCGATGGCAGGAAAGAATGTGTGGAGAGAACATGGCAGAACCTTAGGGATGGAATGGTAAGTGCAGCGGAAGAAGTATGTGGTACGACAAAAAGAGGTAGTAGTAAAAGAAGAGATGCATGGTGGAATGATGAAGTGAGAGAAGCTGTAAAAAAGAAGAAAAAAGCATGGTTAGACTACTTGGCCTCTAGTAACGTTGAGCATATGAGAGAGACGATGAAAGAAAGATATAAGCTGCAGAAAGTTCATGCGAAAACATTGATTGAGGAAGTACGTGAAAGGTGTAGAATAGAAGCGGACGAGAGGTTGTCGCACAACTTTAGGGAAAACTCCAAACTCTTCTGGAAAGAGGTTGGAAGGTCCCGGAGTGGTGCGACAGCCTTAAGAATGAACAAAGTGCTTTCGAGAACCAATGACGTCCTCTCAGAAAAATCGGACGTCATGCAGCGATGGAGTGAATTTTATAGAGAAATGTATGCGTGTCATGATCTTAGTGAAGGATCCGGGGGTGACGCCGTGACTGGCACGCCAGACACGGACCTCGATGACACTGAGGTCATCAGCATGAAAGAGATTGAACGTGCGATTCGAAGTTTGAAATGTGGTAAGGCTGCGGGACTAGACAGAGTTACTGAAATGGTCAAGTACGGTGGGTCTCGCGTCTGGGACAGCTTCCATCTGCTGTGCAATTTGTGCTGGCGGACGGGAGATGTCCCGGATGATTGGCGATCCGCGGTCATTGTGCCTTTGTATAAAGGTAAAGGTTCACATTTTGACTGCGGGTGCTATCGGGCGATCAGCTTGACCAGTTTAGCAAGTAAAGTTTATTCGAAGGTTTTGACACGTAGGATGCAAGAGAAATCGGAAAGATTCTTATGGGAGGCACAATGCGGATTTAGACCTGGAAGAGGATGCACGGATCAAATGTTTTCTCTCCACATGATCACGGAGAAGCTTCTGAGTGTTAACCAGAGGATTTTCTGTGCTTTTGTGGATCTGGAGAAAGCATTTGATAAGGTTATAAGGAAGAAAATGTGGGAACTGTTGCCGGGATATGGTGTGGATGGTCGATTGTTAAGGGCTGTGCAGTCACTTTACTATGACTGTAAAGCCTGTGTGCGGGTAGGGCATGACCTGTCACCCATGTTTAGCGTCCAAGCGGGCGTAAAACAGGGTTGTGTCATGTCTTCCTGGCTGTTCATACTGTATCTCGACAGCTGTTTACAGAAGCTGAAAAATAGCTGTTTGGGTGTGAAATTGGGTGACATAAAAGTTAATTGTCTGCTGTATGCCGATGATGCAGTGCTTATTGCACCATCAGAAGCAGAACTGCAGGCATTAGTCACGTGTATGAAAGAGGAATGTGAAATTAAAGGTCTCCGTTTGAATGCTAATAAAACTAAGGTTCTGGTATTTGAAAAGGACGAAGAGAGAACGAAATGTGAAATATGGGTAAATCAGGAATGTCTAGAACAGGTAAATGAAATTGTATACTTGGGGAGTGCTTTCAGCCGGGATGGAAGATGTGATTTAGATGTGGATAGGCGTGTCGCTGCCGGAAACAAAGTCAATGGTGCCCTGAATGCATTAGTAAAAGGCAAGGCGTGGTGAAGAGTGCACGCCTTGCAATACATAACGCAGTGTTGGTACCGACTTTGTTATATGGCAGCGAAACCTGGGTATGCCAGAAGAAGCATAAAAGCAAGTTGAATGCAGTGGAGATGCGATCTCGTCGTAAAATGTGTGGCGTTACCATAGCCGACCGAAAGCGAAACGAAGAGATTCGCAATATGGCAGGATTGAAAGATGACCTTATCACAAAAATTGATAGGGGCGTACTCCAATGGTTTGGGCACGTTGAACGAATGAGTGAAGACCGAATGGTGAAGAAAATATATAGAGCGAAAGTAAATATTAAAAGGTGTCGAGGTAGACCGAGACTAACTTTCGAAGACCATGTGAGCAAATTGCTCGAAGAGGGGAGGGTCAAGAGTACTCGGATACCTAGACGTGCATGTATGAAGAAGTTAATGAACCTGAAAGAAGCGAAAGAGGTATGTAAGGATCGTGACACTTGGCGATCTGTTCTCTCTGGCTACCCCGTTCGGGATTGTGCGTGAAGATAAGTAAGTACGTAAGTAAGTAATTTCTTCTTAAATATGACTCTGTGCGAACGCAAATAGTGTCAAATGGGATAGCCCTTATAATTAAAAAAAAAAACAGTAAAACAAAATTCTGTGATAAATGGTAATAATTACGGTATCTGTACTAATTGTAAACTTACAGTTTACTAGGCTGCACTAAAAGTATCGGGAATGGAATATTTCCACTGTTCCTGACATATTAAAATCTTTTTAATTGAAAACTCCTTGGTTTTAAAAATCGAATAAGATTTATTTATTTAAAAAAAAGATTCTCGGTCTTGTCACAAGGTTTTGTCAAACTTGTTTAGTCGTTGAGAAAATGGAATTGACTCGAGAAAATTCAAGAGCGATGATTTATTATGACTTTCGAAGTGGTTTAACACAAAAATAGTGTGTTGACCGGATGATTTCTGCATTTGGTAATGAAGCCCCATCCAAAACCACAATTTATCGCTGGTTTGCTGAATTTCAACGTGGACGTGTTAAGCTCAGTGATGATCCCCGTCAAGGTCGTCCAAAAACTGCAGTCACCTAAGAAAACGGTGATGTGATGCTGTGCATAAACTGATTGAGGAAGATCGACATGTGACATACCGCGAAATTCAGGCAACTTTAAACATTGGCATGAGTCAAATACAAATAATCTTGCATGAACAATCAGGTGTAAAAAAGTTGTTTTCCCGATGGATACCGCATTCGCTCTGTGAAGAGCAAAAAGCGGCTCGCGTTACTTGGTGCGACAGAACTCTCGAAAGATTCCACGCAGGATCCTCAAATGAATCCTGGATATACGCGTACGAACCCGAAACAAAAAACCAGTCACGAGTTTGGGTGTTCGAAAATGTGTTAAAGACAGCAAAAATTGTTCATTCACGGAGTGTTGCTAAAAAGAAAAATGGTGGCCACGTTTATCTCCAAAACCGGCCATGTTACGACTATTCCTCTTGAGGGACAAAGAACGGTTAATGCAGAATGGTATGCTAGCATTTGTTTGCCACAGGTCGTTTCTGAACTCCGTAAAGAGAACTGCAACCGCCGCATCATCCTCCATCACGACAATGCGAGTTCTCACACCGCACACAGGACAAAAGAGTTTTTAGAGCAAGAAAACATATAATTATTAGACCATCCGCCGTACAGCCCCGACCTAAGCCCTAGTGATTCCTATACTTTCCCTAAAATAAAGAATAAATTGCGTGGACAGAGATTTTCATCACCTGAAAAAGCTGTGGACGTCTACAAAACGGCCGTTTTGGAGACCCCAACTTCCGAATGGAATGGTTGCTTCAATGATTGGTTCCATCGTATGGAAAAATGTGTCAAATTTCGCGGAGAATACTTCGAAAAGCAATAAATACATTTTTAAATAGTAATGTTGTGTCACTTCCTTGATTCCCGAAATTTTCAGTGTAAAGTAGATCGTGCGATCGTTTTCTTAAATAAGACGTATTTGTCTAACGTGTTGACAGAAAGTGTTTGCCTTGCATGAGGCGTCTATTTGGACTGTGTAGTCGTTGACCGTAGTTTTAGTTAATGGTTTTTTCTGTGTAGTAATATCAATTGTTACTTCAAAAACATCTTTGAGCATATTCCATTTTATTCCAAGAGCTTTAATAGAATTATCCATAGTTATTTCAACACTTTCATTAGTTACTTTATGGGAACTTGAAATTTCTTTTAAAACTGAAGCACTATTAGATGCCCATTTATGTATTTCAAATTTACCTTTAAACATGAGTAATTCTTCTCTGTAGACTCTTCGCCTGTTCCTCGTCATTCACACCAGTTAGTAAGTCGTCCATATAGAAATCATTATTAATAACATCAACTAAATCTGGAAAACTCAGTTGTTCATCTTGTGCTAGTTGTTTAAGAGTACGAATGGCTAGAAACGGAGCACAAGAAATGCCATATGTAACTGTAAGTAACCGTTTTTCTACAATCTTGTCTACAGGTGACTTATGCCAAAGAATACGCTGATAGTCAGTGTTTTCTTTCGCAACTTACATTTTTACATTTGTTTTATGTCAGCTAGCAAACAGATTTTGTGAGTACGCCAGCGAATAATTAAATCTCTTAAGTCTTGTAAGGGTGGTCCAATCAGTAACTCATCATTCAATGCTGTTCCATTATATGGTTTTGCTGTGCCATCAAAGACCACTCTTAGTTTAGTAGTAGTGCTGGACTCTCTACTACTGCATGATGAGGTAGATAATATATTTTGTGTTTAGGCTTTTCGTAAGAATCTACATCTTCCGTGTGATTTAAATTTTGGTATTGGCACAGAATAAATAATAGTACTACGTATAGAAGTTTCACTCTTTGAATGTTGACTGCTTGCCGACGTTTAATAGCCTACATAATTATTATTAATTAGATAAATTGCAATCGCAAGCTAAATAAAACTTTATCGCTGCGCGAGAATGTCCGTATTACTTTGCACATTTTCCTCTTCCTATGTTACGGTGAACTTTCCGTTGTTATGGAGGGATGTCAATAAAGAGTAACAAAATACATTGCGAATTAGGTTACTTAAGTGAAATACCTATTCTGAATATGATCGACAGACCATATTTTCGCACCTTCGTGAGTTCTGTGATGCCTAACGCATGCAACTTGCAAGGCCTTTCGTCGGGAATCGCGACGCTTGTCTCGAAAGGAAAAGGTAGATAGTGTAAACACAACAAATAAACTTGAAATACGATTCCTAACAGAAATGTAATCGTATTCTACTTAGTTAAAAATTTTGTTGGTAAATAACGTTTTGATTTCAGTGTTTTGTGTTATTTTAGCTTAAAATATTTTAAGCTGTTATTTTAGCTTAAAATATTTTAATACAAAGGGCAAGTATATGTACGTAAGTAGATACTTGGATAGTGAAGTAAATTTTCACTAAAGAATCACGTCCAATTTTGACCTGAAAATTTTCTAACGCGTCTAGTAATGTAAAATATCTTATAAAATTGCCTTTATTTTGCTTACTTCGTATCGCATAATAGAATTTTTCAATAAAGCCAGGAAAAAAAGTAATGTTAATATGTTTATCGTTCTCAATAGACTTTTGGAGAAGGAACGCGTTTAAAAATGACTTAAAAGCTCAGAAGCCATGACAATGTATATTTAAAAAAAAAAGTGTTTTACGCATTTCGTTTAACAGACTACGAAAATCTTATTAATTTGTCATGTGGTTTATGAACGTTCAAAATAACCAATTGTTTTTAGTTACTTATCTTATTATTTTATGATCAGATATGCTTTTTTGTGGTTTTATACTATGGTGTGGAAGTTATTTTTCTTTCCACGCCATAGTATACCATAGTGTACAGTTGACAGCTTATAATCTGTAAAATTTATTTACTTTATAGCATTTTTCCCTGGCCTCTAAATATAAAGGTGATAAGTTATTATGTTATTATAAACGATAATTGATTTTATGCAACAGTAGTTGTAGGTAGACGTGACCTGTAAAAAGAATCAAATGACAGGTCAATCAATATATGGAAAGTGGGCATACTTCTTTTGTAATAAAGTCCGTAGATATTTAATAAATTATTACTTAATTCTTTTTTTGCTATAAGTACCTATCTAACAATATAAATTAAATAAATTCACGTTTCATAACTTCCTACTAAAATTCTTCGGTAATAAAGAATGATATATCTGAAATATTTTGTTGGTCATTTAGCGTCTATCCACGCAACAATTATAGTAGAAAGGACGTTTTGCCATATTAAAATTTATTAAATAATGTGTAATAGATAATGGGTAATTATTAAAACTTTTGAACTACTTTATCCTATAATTAATTATACTTAACACTAAACAAAAACTATTTCAACAATATTTACAAAAAGTTATATACGTAAACAGCGTTAAAAAACTTTAACTTCAATCGCCTCCAACGCGCTAGCCCTGACTACTGTGAGTCTAATCGCCCGGCCGCGTCACGTTTTTAGGTAATTATTTCACGTAGGTAGCAAGAGTGATAGAGGCCTGGTATTGGTCTACAAAATCTATGTAATTTTGTCGAAATTTAGATTTCTGACTGAATTTTTTCTCAATGTGATAAAGTCTAGTGAGTGCTATTTGTCTTGAATCACCTAGATTCTTTTCATGTAAATCTTTGAATGGTAGGCGCACTACATAGCGCCCATCATCCTTTCTTCTGTGTGTTTTAACATATTGTTCTTCACATTGTTGGTCAAGTTGTGATAAAGGTTTCTCAAGTGGTTTGTATTCTTCTATTTCCCAAAACTTGCGTAATAATTGATCAACCTCTACTAGATTTGTTGTAACTACAATTGCGTGTGGAAGTTGATCAATTTGTGTCTCGGTAACACCTGGCACTAACCATCCCAATCGTGAGTTTTGTGCAATGAGAGATCTATATTTAAGTAAACCTTCTTGTATAATTGAAGCATATACTTCTGCGCCTAATAAAATATCGATGAGCCCTGGCTTGTGTAATCGTGGGTCCGCTTACTTTAGCTTCGTAGTACCAGGCCATTGTGAAATACTTAATTCATGTGAAGGCAATAGTGGTGTCAATTTCGGTAGTACATGAGCTTTAACTTGCATCACATACTTCGAATCTAATATTGAGTGAATATCAAAATGAACTATATGTTGTGCCTTAACCGTGTTGTTTGCTATATCTGTTATATTTGCTCCATATCGTGTCTTCTTCAAACCTAATAGCTGTACAGCAGATTCCATAATAAATGTTGCCTGAGAGCCTTGATCTACAAGAGCTCGCAGATGCATTAGATTTCCGTTTCTGTTTTTTACACCAACCAATGCTGTAGCTAAAACAACTTGGTTTTCATTTACGGAGATTCTTAAGCTCGTGACATTTTGTAACTCTTGAAAATATTTTGTTTCTTCAGATGTTCTGCAATCATAGTTTTAGCAGCGTATGTAGTCGAGTGCAATAAAGTGTGATGTCTCTTGTTACACTTTTTACAAGCTGTATCTTGTCTACAAAATTTGATAGAATGACCTTTTACTAGGCAATTGAAACAAAGGGCGTTATTCTTAACGAATTCTCTACGTTGATCTATGTCTAATTGCATAAATTCTGTGCAGTGACAAATATAGTGGTGCTTTTTACAATAAGTGCATTCAGCATTAACTTTGTGTTACCTTTTATATGTGGATTAACGTGTGACGATTTCTTTTTTTCTCAATAATTTTATTATATTATATTAAAACAATAATTTTACTGATTTTTATTACGGTTCTTTTCGTAAGTTATTGTTGAAATTTATAATAAAAAAAATTTCAGACTTAGCAAAGTTTAGTTAATAATTTCTGTAGGCGCTGTAATTACCTTTATCCGAAACTCGTAGGACCAACGTTTACACCACTACCTTTTGAAATTAAACACTGCACATAAAATTTTCGTCATATTTTATTTGTTGAAAACGTCACATTGTTTTTTTTTCTATATTTGTCATAAAAATTTAAACTTTCAATACTACTAAATTAAACTCTTTCGACTTGTGGCGCCAACCGTTGTTCATTATAAAAACTAAATTTAATTGTCTAAACATGAGTAATATACGGCCGAACATGTTGGTATCGTTGCATGAATAAGTCAACTAGCGCCATCTAGTGTCAGGAACGAGAGCGAGGGGAGCTTTGCAGTAAATGACATCACAAATCTTTCGACCGACAGCGCCACCCGAAGAACTAAGTTTCTGGAAAATCTACACTCGAATACTCGTTGCCTGGCGCGCATTTACTTGAATGTTCGGGACGCTTCTTTGCTAATTATATAAATAGGCGCTGCAAGATGCGATCGGGGCAGAGTTAAACTCGGCGACACAAGCGAAGCTTCGGAGCGGAATTAAGTGAATTAGTGTGTTTAATTATTAGTGTTTTTAGTTTTAATTTGTGTAAAGTAAATTAAAGTGTTAATTTAGGTAATTTTATCGGCAATTTTTATTGTCACGAACCTCAAGCTCGTAACAATTGGTGTCAGAAGTGGGATAAAATCATGCCGATTTTACCTAAGGAGGAAACGGAGGGTGTTCGTACCCGCAGTCAACGCCAGCATGAGACGGACCAAAGAAGATTTGGTGGTGCAACGCCGCAGACGTCGGAGGGCCAGCCGCCGGCAACGGAGGCCGGTTCGTCAGTAGCTCCTGCATCTGCAGCACCTGATTTAGGCGCCCTGATGGTGATGCTGCAGGAACAGGCTCGCCGACAGGAGGAACAGGTCCGTCGGTTGGAAGAGCAGCTGCGGGGCGGACAGGCAGAACAGGCCCGCCGACAGGAGGAACAGATGCTTCTCATGAAGGACCTTCACGCTACCTTCGAGAAAGAAATAAGGGAGGTGAAGGATAAGGTTGCTCAACATGAAAACCGCCTGTCGGAAGCTGAAACCCGAATTGACCAAGTGAACAATCGGATTGACAACGTAATGGCTGACATGAGGAAATCACTTGACGAACTCAAACTTGGGGAGGGAACTACAGCTCCCGTAGTAGCTACTACACCTTCGCTACGTGGGTTCAAGGTGCCACCATTCGACGGGACTTCTTCCTGGTCAGCCTACAAAATCCAGTTCGAGGCTGTTATGAAGGCGAACGGCTGGAATAAAAGTCAGGCCATGACTGCTCTCACACTAGGCCTGCGCGACCAGGCCTTAACAGTTCTGGAAGCTCTCGGTGAGGAAGTGACTTATGAGTAACTCCTTGAGGCATTGGAGGCGAGATATGGCGACGTTCACCTGGAACACGTCTTTCGTGCGCAGCTTAAAGATCGTGTGCAGCGCATCAACGAAAACCTGCAGCAGTGGGCTCTAGAAGTGGAGAAGCTGGTGCGAAAAGCATACCGGTCTGTACCTGCGCTCATTGAGGGGAACCTGGTGCAGACATTCATCGACGGCATCCGCGACCTGGAAGTCAGAGCTGTTGTGAGGCTCGGGCACCACGAGACGCTTAAGGACGCCTTGGCCCATGCACTGGAAGTGGAAGCCGTGCGGCAGGATCATCGTTCCCATCGCGTCAGGGAGGTTGCAGCAGCTACAGTTCGCGACCGCAACAAAGGATACAGCCCAAGGTGCTATGGCTGTGGGGAAAAGGGCCATCTTCGATCCAGCTGCCCTAAGCGAACCCTAGAAAGGGAAATTGAACGATCTCAGGAGGGTAGTGCGGCCAACAGCACCGCCCAGCAGCGGCAGGGAAACGAGTAAAAGCCAGAACTGCGGGGCGGGTGCTGGCTGATGTTAAAAGAGCCCCAAGGATCTCGATCTCACAAACCCATGATGGGAACAGCCTAATCATAAAGGGCGAGATCAACGGAATGCCGTGTAAGCTGACCATAGACACTGGAGCCTCTCGTACGGTTGTTAGTTCCCAACTTATAAGTCAGTTCCTTGGGGACTCCGCATATAACCGAGAACGCATTAATTTGGTAACAGCCACCGGTCAGCGTATACCCGTCCGTGGAGAGAAGGAGATGGAGTTGAAGCTAGGCAACGTGATCTACCTGCATAATGTCATCGTGGCTGATATAATGGACGACTGCATCCTAGGCCTAGACTTTATGAGGAATAATTGTTGTGAGATCGACGTTAAGCAAGGTGTTTTGAAATGTGGACAGGAGGAACTTTTTATGGAAGGTGCGTTACCAGGGAACGTGTACAGCATCAAGAAGATTGTTCTTCCGCCGAGATCGGAAACGATTGTTCCGGTTAGTCTTCCTCGAAACGCTGGGCAAGCTCACCGTTGTGTACTTGTGGAAAGGGTAAACAATGACCTTCCATGGAAAGTAGCTCGAACCTTGGTCAGGACCACTGACATCTCAGGAGTACGTGTGCTGAACCTTTGCGACCGGGAACAGATTATAGAAAAAGGCACACTGGTTGGTACTTGTGAGGAAGTGGATTGGTTACGTCAGTGCCAATATATATTGAGTGGGACCCCCAGCAAGGATTCAGAAACGAGAGTGACCACACTTTTGGAAGACTGTCGCAGTGTTCTGTCCCCGAACGAATTGGTCAAGGCGAAGAAGTTGTTACTCGAGTACGCCGATGTATTCTCATCAAACGATGCTGACATAGGAAAGACTGGTTTAGTTCAACACAAAATAAACACAGGTGAAGAGTTGCCTATCCGTCAGCGGCCAAGACGATTGCCGGTAGCACGTGAAAAGGAAGTGGAAACCATGATTAAGGGAATGGTGAAGGATGGTGTTATTGAACCTTCATCTAGTCCATGGTGTTCACCCGTGGTACTGGTAAAGAAGAAGGACGGCAGCTTGCGGTTTTGTGTTGACTACCGCCGTCTGAACGACGTTACTAAGAAGGATAGCTATCCCTTGCCAAGAATTGACGACACGCTGGACATGCTTACAGGAGTAAAGTGGTTTAGCACGCTGGACCTAAAAAGTGGCTACTGGCAAGTTGAAATTGACCCTAAGGACAAGGAGAAAACTGCGTGCAATTTAAAGTAATGCCGTTTGGGTTGTGCAATGCTCCAGCAACGTTTGAAAGGCTGATGGAACTTGTACTTACCGGGCTAATTGGCGATGCCTGTGTGGTCTACTGGGATGACATCATCATCGTGGGCCGTACGTTTGAGGAACACCTTCAAAACTTGGAACGCGTGCTCATGAAGATTAAGAGTGCCAACCTCAAGTTGAGTCCGAAGAAATGTTCACTATTCAAACGGCAAGTCAACTTTTTGGGGTATGTAGTGTTGAAAGAAGGTATCCGCACGGATCCAGAGAAAATCGCAGCTGTAAAGGATTGGCCGGTTCCAAAAGACAAGACGCAGGTTAGAGCATTTTTGGGTTTGTGCTCCTACTACCGGATTTTTGTGAAGAACTTTGCAGATATAGCCAAACCTCTGCATAAGCTAACCGAGGAGAAGCGACGTTTCTGCTGGGATGAAAGTTGTAATATCGCATTCCAGGAGCTCAAGGACCGTCTGTGCAAAACACCTATTTTGGGATACCCTGATGCAAGCAAAGAATTTATAGTTGACACAGACGCAAGTGATATAGGACTTGGCGGTGTGTTGTCTCAACGGAATGGTGACCAAGAGGTCGTGATAGCGTACTTCAGCAAGTCGTTGTCAAAACCGGAAAGGAACTATTGTGTCACAAGACGCGAATTGCTAGCTGTGGTAAAGTCGTTGCAGCATTTTAGCAAATATCTTCTGGGGCGAAAATTTCACTTACGAACTGACCATACTGCACTAAAATGGCTATTGCAGTTTAAAAATCCAGAAGGACAAGTTGCGAGGTGGATTGAACTACTGCAGGAATACGACTTTGAGATCGAACATCGCAGCGGGAAATCTCATGGCAACGCAGATGCATTATCACGAAGACCTTGTCCTGAAGATTGCAAACATTGTACTAGGCAAGAGAGTAAGGAAGTGGTATCCGTGAGGATGCTCAGGGCAGACCACCTCAGCAACGAGTGGAAGGACAGCTTTCAACGTGCACAGCAGGAAGATCCGGACATCAAGCCGATCCTGGAATGGATGAAGGCCAGTGCTCCCAAGCCTAAGTGGAGCGACGTCTCAGCAATGAGTTCAACCACTAAAAGCTATTGGGCCCAGTGGGACAGCTTGCTGCTTCAGGATGGAGTTCTGTGCCGTAAATGGGAAAATGTTCGGGGAGACAGCTGTCATTTACAAATGGTTGTCCCTAAAACTAAAGTACCGGATGTTCTACAGCTGTACCATAATGATTATTCAGGAGGCCATCTGGGAGTTAAACGAACTCTACTGAAGATCCGAGAACGGTTTTACTGGGTCCACTGTCGAAACGATGTCGAGGACTGGTGTCGCAAATGTACAAGTTGTGCGGCTGTAAAGGGACCTCAGACTCGTAGTAGAGGTGCATTGAAGTTGTACAATGTGGGTGCACCATGGGAGAGAATAGCCATTGACGTGGCGGGGCCGTTTCCGGAGAGTGAAAGCGGTAACAAGTATTTCATGGTTGTGATGGATTATTTCACTAAGTGGCCAGAAGTCTTCGCCATTCCAAATCAAGAAGCTTCAACAGTTGCAGATAAACTAGTTCATGAAGTCTTCTGTCGTTTTGGAGTACCTTTAGAGATTCACAGCGATCAAGGAAGGAATTTTGAGTCTCAAATATTCCAGGAAACTTGCCGAGTTATGGGTACTCATAAAACAAGAACGACTTCTTATCACCCGCAATCTGATGGAATGGTGGAACGATTTAATCAGACATTGGAGAGGTACCTAGCAAAAGTTGTAGACAATCGGCAACGAGATTGGGACAAGCACATACAACCGTTTTTGTTGTCATATCGAAGTTCTGTTCACGAAAGTACAGCAGTGACACCAGCTTTCGCAAACTTTGGAAGAGAATTACGGCTGCCTGCGGACCTGATCACCGGGATACCACCTGATGCCCCACGCAGTATAACGATATGCAAATGATTGGGAACAAAATGAATGACATTTATGAGCACGTCAGACAATCGAGCCAGCAAATGTCTGAGAAAATGAAAACCCGGTACGACCGCAAAATGAACAATAAAGGGTTCAACGAAGGTTCATTAGTGTGGTTGCACAATCCAGTCCGCAGCAAAGGGAAATCTCCTAAGCTTCAAGCTAAATGGGACGGCCCGTACCGGATTGTAACCAGGATCAACGATGTGACCTACCGGATACAGAAAGGCGCAAGAGGGACTCCTAAGATCGTCCATGTGGATCGCTTGGCGCGTTATTATGGGACCGATAATGCTCGGGACGAGCATGTCTTAGGAGGGGGCAGTGTTGCATGAATAAGTCAACTAGCGCCATCTAGTGTCAGGAACGAGAGCGAGGGGAGCTTTGCAGTAAATGACATCACAAATCTTTCGACCGACAGCGCCACCCGAAGAACTAAGTTTCTGGAAAATCTACACTCGAATACTCGTTGCCTGGCGCGCATTTACTTGAATGTTCGGGACGCTTCTTTGCTAATTATATAAATAGGCGCTGCAAGATGCGATCGGGGCAGAGTTAAACTCGGCGACACAAGCGAAGCTTCGGAGCGGAATTAAGTGAATTAGTGTGTTTAATTATTAGTGTTTTTAGTTTTACTTACTTACTTATCTTCACGCACAATCCCTAACGGGGTAGCCAGAGAGAACAGATCGCCAAGTGTCACGATCCTTACATACCTCTTTTGCTTCCTTCAGGTTCATTAACTTCTTCATACATGCACGTCTAGGTATCCGAGTACTCTTGACCCTCCCCTCTTCGAGCAATTTGCTCACATGGTCTTCGAAAGTTAGTCTCGGTCTACCTCGACACCTTTTAATATTTAATTTCGCTCTATATATTTTCTTCACCATTCGGTCTTCACTCATTCGTTCAACGTGCCCAAACCATTGGAGTACGCCCCTATCAATTTTTGTGATAAGGTCATCTTTCAATCCTGCCATATTGCGAATCTCTTCGTTTCGCTTTCGGTCGGCTAAGGTAACGCCACACATTTTACGAAGAGATCGCATCTCCACTGCATTCAACTTGCTTTTATGCTTCTTCTGGCATACCCAGGTTTCGCTGCCATATAACAAAGTCGGTACCAACACTGCATTATGTATTGCAAGGCGTGCACTCTTCACCACGCCTTGCCTTTTTTACTAATGCATTCAGGGCACCATTGACTTTGTTTCCGGCAGCGACACGCCTATCCACATCTAAATCACATCTTCCATCCCGGCTGAAAGCACTCCCCAAGTATACAATTTCATTTACCTGTTCTAGACATTCCTGATTTACCCATATTTCACATTTCGTTCTCTCTTCATCCTTTTCAAATACCAGAACCTTAGTTTTATTAGCATTCAAACGGAGACCTTTAATTTCACATTCCTCTTTCATACACGTGACTAATGCCTGCAGTTCTGCTTCTGATGGTGCAATAAGCACTGCATCATCAGCATACAGCAGACAATTAACTTTTATGTCACCCAATTTCACACCCAAACAGCTATTTTTCAGCTTCTGTAAACAGCTGTCGAGATACAGTATGAACAGCCAGGAAGACATGACACAACCCTGTTTTACGCCCGCTTGGACACTAAACATGGGTGACAGGTCATGCCCTACCCGCACACAGGCTTTACAGTCATAGTAAAGTGACTGCACAGCCCTTAACAATCGACCATCCACACAATATCCCGGCAACAGTTCCCACATTTTCTTCCTTATAACCTTATCAAATGCTTTCTCCAGATCCACAAAAGCACAGAAAATCTTCTGGTTAACACTCAGAAGCTTCTCCGTGATCATGCTGAGAGAAAACATTTGATCCGTGCATCCTCTTCCAGGTCTAAATCCGCATTGTGCCTCCCATAAGAATCTTTCCGATTTCTCTTGCATCCTACGTGTCAAAACCTTCGAGTAAACTTTACTTGCTAAACTGGTCAAGCTGATCGCCCGATAGCACCCGCAGTCAAAATGTGAACCTTTACCTTTATATAAAGGCACAATGACCGCGGATCGCCAATCATCCGGGACATCTCCCGTCCGCCAGCACAAATTGCACAGCAGATGGAAGCTGTCCCAGACGCGAGGCCCACCGTACTTGACCATTTCAGCAGTAACTCTGTCTAGTCCCGCAGCCTTACCACATTTCAAACTTCGAATCGCACGTTCAATCTCTTTCATGCTGATGACCTCAGTGTCATCGAGGTCCGTGTCTGGCGTGCCAGTCACGGCGTCACCCCCGGATCCTTCACTAAGATCATGACACGCATACATTTCTCTATAAAATTCACTCCATCGCTGCATGACGTCCGATTTTTCTGAGAGGACGTCATTGGTTCTCGAAAGCACTTTGTTCATTCTTAAGGCTGTCGCACCACTCCGGGACCTTCCAACCTCTTTCCAGAAGAGTTTGGAGTTTTCCCTAAAGTTGTGCGACAACCTCTCGTCCGCTTCTATTCTACACCTTTCACGTACTTCCTCAATCAATGTTTTCGCATGAACTTTCTGCAGCTTATATCTTTCTTTCATCTTCTCTCTCATATGCTCATCGTTACTAGAGGCCAAGTAGTCTAACCATGCTTTTTTTCTTCTTTTTTTACAGCTTCTCTCACTTCATCATTCCACCATGCATCTCTTTTTTTACTACTACCTCTTTTTGTCGTACCACATACTTCTTCCGCTGCACTTACCATTCCATCCCTAAGGTTCTGCCATGTTCTCTCCACACATTCTTTCCTGCCATCGATGATGTCAAGCTTTTCCGCTACCCTCGTGTGATATTTGTCCCTAGTATCCGCTTCCTGAAGCTTCCAGCTTCGGATGCGACAGACCGACTGTGGTTCTGTTACTGCCGTCCGGTAGCGCCAACCCGCGAACAAACCCCTAAATCTAGTAATTACTAGATAATGATCCGTTCCCAGGTCAGCACCCCTGAACACTCGTGTATCCATCACCTGTTTTCGGAGTCGGTCATCCACTAGGAACAAATCAATCATACTTCTCTCATTCTTTCTTTCTCTAGTGTACATATGGATTTTCCTGTGATTAAACATAGTGTTTGTCACAAGAAGACCCTTTTCCTTGCATACAGCCAGTATAAGCTTGCCAGCATCATTAACCTTTTTATCGCCAAACTTTCCAAGCACCGACTCGTATCCTGGTCGAGCGATACCTACCCATCCATTCAAATCACCACATACAACAGTTCTTTCGTTTCCCTTAACCAAATCTAGAACTTCTCTTACATTCTCCCAAAACTCCTCCAGCTCAGCCCTGGACGACGAAGCTACCGGCGCATAAACAGCCAAAAGGAATAACTTCGTCAGTCCCATTTTGAAGCGAACCCAGAGAAGTCTTGAGTTCACAATCTTGTATTCAGTCATAAGATCGACCAATCGGGACGACAACAGCACTCCCACTCCCTGGCAGGCGTTCTCGCTTTCCGGGACTCCGGACCATATAGCTAACATCCCGCCAGGGAGCTCTTCAGTACCACTGCCTTTCCGTTTGGTCTCCGACATACACACGACATCTAATTCTCTTTCTTTCATTATTTCGATCAACTCATTCGTCTTATCTCTCATGCCCCCTCTAACATTCCACGTGCCAACTCTGCACTCCGTCCTCCACCTTCCGCCATGTCGGGCTGTGCGTGACGGGTGGCGGTCCCCATCGCCGCTTTGCGCGCTGCATTCCACACCAACGGGGACGAGCTGGTGTGCGTCGCCTTGGGGGGACGCCCTAACCCTCGTTTGCATGGGTGCGCAGCTGTGTAGAATTGCAGCCCTGAAAAGGGCTGGCAGGGGTCGCGACGAGCACGCTTCTACAATGACCCCCATGTTTTTAGTTTTAATTTGTGTAAAGTAAATTAAAGTGTTAATTTAGGTAATTTTATCGGCAATTTTTATTGTCACGAACCTCAAGCTCGTAACAGTATGTATGGTATTAAGATTAGTAACAAATTTTTAAGTATTTATATTATCAAAAAGTTTTAATTTGTTTAATATTAGCTGCAAATTCACTTACTTATGAAATGTTATACCACTTCCCTTTTGGTAACGAGTTTTACAAATTACGCACACTCTATTAAAAATAATTGTTACTAAGTAACTAATATTATACACAATCAAACAACATAAAATACTTTAGTTTTTTAGTTTAAAAGTTCAAAATACAGATTTTTTAAATAAGACAATTTAAATAAGACAACTGACTTTGGTCCAGCGTACTTATATATATAGAGGTCAGTGACATTCTTCTTTATATTTTCGTTGTTTTAGTATGCCTAAAAATGATAAAGAATTAGAAAAAAACTGGATGAGAGTAATTCATTTGCTGAAAACACTTCTCCAAACATTTTTTTTTCAAAGGGAAATGGCGAAGGCTGAAATTAAATGCAATTCCTACTTTATACATCGTAAGAGTAGAGCTATTATGTTTAATTTTAATTGCGTATCATTTAATATAATTATATCAAAACAGCAGTAAATAGGATACTAACATGCGAATACCATTATTATTAATAATATGATTACATCCGTTTTGAAACTACAAATACGTTTGATGTTTAAGGATCCAGACGAGATTATGGATACTTCGCCCCCCACAGGAAGTGAAAGAAAAATTTATTGAATGTGAGAATAGTGTGAGCACTTTTAAAACTAACTGGCTGCGAACTATTAAAAAATAATATTTTACATAAAACAAAAAAGTTTGCAATTATTACTTCACAGGTATTTTCTAAACTTCGTACCGATCACACAACAATCTAGAACCGGAAACAATGAACATTAGTGAAAATTTTGCCCCATCCACAAGTTCAAATTGCTCTTTAGATAATTGACGTATACATAAGTGGAAACAAAAATTAGCTAAAGCTCAGAAGCTTTCGAGAAAACGTCTACTGAAAATCAAGTCTCTACAGCAAGGATCGTGGAGGCAAAAAATAAAAACATAACCTTAAATGATAGATTGCAAGATATCCTAAACAACGATAATTTAGGAAACAAGAAAATACTTATGTTGGACGCAGAAACATCGTCATATCTTACGTCTATTTTTTAAGAACGTAACGTGACATAACATAAACATAAACACTCACGCCTGTCACCCAGAGGGGTAGGCAAAGACTACAGATTTCCATTTGGCACGATCCTGACACACATCTCTCGCCTCCTTCACATCCATATACTTACGTATACATGCTCGTCGGTTAAGGGTACTCCTAATTTGGCCCATTTGCAATAAATCGTCAATTTAGTCGATAAATTTTTGCCTAGGACGTCCCTTTCCGACTCTGCCATTCACTTGTGCAACATACATTTTCTTTGTCACTCTTTCCTCATTCATTCTTTCCACATGCCTAAACCACCGAAGCATTTCTTTCTTAATCCTGGTCACAACATCATCTTGCAAACCACACTATTCTCTTATCACACATTCTAAGAACGTATAATATAGTAATTATAATAACGTATATACGCCTGAATGCTATAATTTAAATGCCTTATAAACTTTACCTGGATTCTTTTAATTTGTTGTTTAAATGCGTAATATAATAGGGAGAACAAATACTACTAGCGTGATAAACACTTTTGGTGCAGTTTATGTCCGAAAGAGGTTTGCAAGTACGTAGAACAAACCTTTGACTTTTTAAGTTTTTTCTACTATTGTAAATTACATGTTTTGTCATAGCCAGCTTCTTGTCAAGGGTACCAATTAGTATTTTATTTATTTGTTTCATCCTTTTTATACACCTTATAATGAAGGATATAAAATGCCTACTTATTGCCTTATGGCAGTCTCTACCAGTTAACCCTGGACGATTTAAGAAACTGTGGCAGGTATAAAGATTTTACTAAATTAAATGAGTAATATAGATGTAAGATACAATAAACAATCTAAAAGTTACTTCAATACAGTTACATTGGTTATGTTTTCTTTGTAAAGGGCAAATAAATATTTTGAATTTTTACGTTCTCTTATTTTGATCACACCTAACAAATGTAAAGCTGATGAAAAATCGTTACCAAATTTGGCAAACAGAATTTTTCTTAGAGGGTTCTATGATATATTTTAACTTTATAGCACGATCAATCTGAATTACAAAATTCACCTAAGGTGAAATAAAATTTAGAAAAATTGATTCAAAATAAATTGTTTTTAAGTTCCATTGCTGAACACTTCGTCCGTAGCAGATCTTCCATTAATTGGTATCCTAAATTAATATTGACTGAAAATGTTAAGCAATATTATTAAAATGCTGAATTTTATTGAACCATAGATAAAACGAGTATATAGATAAGGATTTTCTTTTCTATAGTTAGCATCACTAGAATTGTCTGTGAAATAAAAATATAAAAAACGTTTACTGGCTCCACATTATCGTCGTGAATTCACGCGCGAATTCACGCCACGATTTCACGGCACAAGTCGTGCCCTCCACATTCACGGGATGCTCACAACTGCTCGTGAAACCCGCCGCGAAATGGTTTTTATTATATATTTTATACGTGGTAGAGCCATGCTGCAGTTATATTAGTAGTATAGTTGTAGCACGAATAGGTCGGCTCGACCGGGGAAGGACCACGTTCTCACAGAATACCAGCGTAAAATAGTAGCTTAATGCTACCACTACTACTTCTTACTGAGAGTGTAGAGAACCGCAGACCCTCTTTACTGGAAACGAGACATTTCATCTTAGTCCTCAGGGGTGACAACGCATCTGCATTTTGATTTGTAATCGAGGATAGATGTAGATTACTACGGGCCGCAGCAAAAACTTACCACCAGGGGGACTGTGTGCCAGTTTGTTACTGTCCTATAAAAAAAACGTTGCTATGGCAACATACTCATATCACTATTTAGACGTCCAAAACAAGAAGTGTATAAAAAGCGTTGAGAAAAAAAAGAAGAAGGTGTATGACTAAATTAAATCGTCCGTACGCCTTTGTAGTCCAAAACGAACTGGCACGGTGCCGTAAATATGGATGTGTATGCGTGAACGCCGCACGAAGGGCACGTGAACCCTTTGTCGCGGGACAATATACCGACTCTGATCGGGAAACAGGCGCGAACGTGCGTGGATCCCGCGAAAACCATCCACATTCACGTTCACGCCTATTCACGGAGGTTCACGGCGATAATGTGGAGCAGCGGTACAACCTCGTTAAGGAGAGATGGTGACATTCATATAACTATCTTTTTTTAACCTGTAGGAAATGTCATATGCATAAAGAGTTCGGTTACATGAGGTTTTGTTCTGTTTTTAAGGGTCTCTGTATGCTAGTAATTACTCTCAGGGCTGTCAGGTCGTCTATACCATGGAGGTTAGAGAACAGGAGAGCAATCGCTACGTACTAAAGCATGGCCCGCCTGTCCTTGAAAATTTGTAGAAGTTTTAGCAGCGCTGCCGTCGGTGAGTAGTGGCTGCGAAGTTAGCTGTTTATAAGTACAAGTAGATGAAGTTAGTTGATTAATGTACTTCGCGGCATTGGACAGAAAATTTTCATGCTCCGTAATTTTTTAATTTTTGACAAAAATAAACATAAAAAAGGAGTAATATTTTATTGTGCGTGGATGTGCAAATGGCTTAGCAACTGATCGGAAAAATATACTGAAAATGATTTTTACTGAGCGAACTTAGCGGTCGCAGCGCCTCACTTATGGTGTCCATATTTCTGGGACACTATTTTCTACGACGATCGTTCTCCTGTTCTCTAACCTCCATGGTCTATACTCTATACGCCAGTATATTCTAAGTCTTAAATAATCTAAGGCATCATAATGCCAGGTATAGGTCGAGACATGGAGGTTAGAGAACAGGAGAACGATCGCTACCTGCTAAAGCATAGCCCGGCTGTCCCTGAAAATTTGTAGAATTTATAGCCGCGCTGCCGTCGGTAAGTAGTATCTGCAAAGTGATTTTTTAATAATTGACAAAATGAAACATTAAAAAATGGTGAAATAATATAAAAATAATAATCGTAATAATCAGTTATAATTAATAACTTATATTTGTAGTAATTTAAAGTATTTAGAATAATAAAAAATATAAAAAACATAATTCATAATTTATTTATTAATAAAAAATAATAATTTCGTTATTTTCTTTGAATGATATTATAATCATTTCAAACTAGCGCACAACAGCCCGCTTATTGAGGTAACTTAGCGATCGCATCTTATTTTGTCCATGTTACTGGGACACATTTTCTACAACATTCGTCCTCCTGTTATCTAACTTCCGTGGGTCGAGATTAAATGACTATAAATCAATAGCACGCTACAGACTCTAAACTATAAATTTCTAGCGCGTTATTAAACACGCTATTTACAAGAAAGCGTGTCTCCCACACGCTTTCTTGTAAATAGCGTGTTATAACATAGAATTTGAAAATTTTGTAGAATTTTACACTGTGCTAGAAACAAAACGTAGATAATAGATTCTGAAGATTTCTTGGGGGTGATAAAATAAAACTAAATACATTAGGAATCTAAAATTTTCTTTAATTTTCACGTTTCTAGACTTCAATCTACGCGTGCGCAACTCAATAAACTAATTTGGGTATGCTTTTAGCAGAACGTTGTAATACTTGTCTAAGAATAATTTTATATTTCATCACATTTAGATATACTGATGTGCATATACATTTGTAATTAATCTACCTTTAACATTGTTTACAGAAAAATTTGTTGATAATGTCTAAAACTCTCTTGGCATTCTCTATTTGTGTATTTTATAAACTATAATCATTATCTAGGCTACATACTAATTTTTTACATTTATCATGTAGCAGTGAACTACATACCCAACCTAAAACATAGTATTCTAAATTATATATTCAGAAACACTCACGGGATAATGTGCTTGGCTAAAACTTTGTTTTTGAGACAGCAACACTTATGTTTTTATGCTTGATTTGCTTTCTTTGCAAAAGAAATACACTTACTTTTACACACAACTACAGCTTAAACTTTTACATTTTGTTATATTTTGAGATGGTATAAATATTATACCATCTAAATATTGACAATTTACCCCTGGCTATATAAATTTTTATTTCGAAAACATTCTTCATCAAAATGATCTGAACAAACAACATATAAATAATCAGCATCTTTAATTTTCATCAAATTATCCAGGTCAGTTCTTTTACAAGTCACAATCCATTGCTCAAACTGAAAGGAAATTTATTAATAAGTACAACAAATGAAATATTACAGGCCTACTATCACATTTGTTTAACAAAATCACATACAACTAACATCTCCAAAACTTTTGTTGTTTATAATTATTGAAACCATATGTAGCATAAATTGAACCACGTGAAAAACTAAGTTTTGCAGACATATTTTATTAATTATTTATGTAATTAGGAAAATAATACAAACAATGGGTGCGTTTGGCAGAAAAAAGCGCTAGCAAGCGCTTGTAAGCAAAATGGCGTTCGTAAGCGGTAAGCGCTGTCAAATCGTAAGTAGCTATTTTCCTCCAGGACACGATGTTAGTTTTAAGCGGGGAATCTAACCTAATTTAAATATATGTTTGTAAAGTATTCATATTAAAAACTTACCAATCATGAGTTTTTAATAGCATGTATATATTTATTCATGTCATTATATTACTTAAAACTAATATTGCACAAAACAACTTATAAACTCTACTTCAAAACAATCAAATTAAATAAGCAAAATGGCGGATTGTGTCAGCGCTACTGAAGTAGCAATCGTGTCCTGGCCGAAAACTATTTTAGCGCTTATAAGCGCTTGCTAGCGCTTTTTTCTGCCAAACGCACCCAATGTTAACCGTGTTACGTAGCCCTAATCTAGGCAATCTGCAGCGTTGCATCAGGTTACTTTACTGTGTTATATTACCTGGTTCTGATATTTTACCGTGTGAATTCATTCTAAATTCAAACTTCGAATTAGAGTTACCTCACTTAGTTGTTATAATTATTGTAAATTAAATATATATTAAATAAAAATTGCTTTTTTTGCAACCTCTGGCTGGAGCCCCCATAATTGGCGCAGTCGGTAGGATCTTCTAAAGTAGTCAGTGAATCAAGAGTGACAAAGAAGATACAGAACCTACGGGAGCACCAGTCCAGAGGCGAATCCAGGCAATGATTCCACAAGAAGAAGTAATGGTGTAAGTGCTTGAATCTTTCAATCCTTACTCTTCCTAGTTCCATAATTAAAACTTTACTCTATCCTAATTTTATATAGGTACATATTTTTATTGCATTTTATTTCATTTAAACTGTGTTAGTTTAAAGCTTCCAAAATTTTCCATCCAAGGGGAACACGGAATGTTAGGTTAGATAGTAGTAGGACTTCTAAGCTTAGCATTATAGACGATAAATAGAAGTTTAGAAACCGACAGTATGGCTCAATCAAATGAGATTGATTTAATTTATAAGTCGCTTGAACTTTTGCCTGAATTTGACGCTAACCCGTACATCCTTACGCGCTTTATTAATCTGTGCGACCAACTGGTGTTAGCTCACGTAAGAAATGAGCCCGGATATGAATTAGCCAATTTATCTCTTATTAACGGAATTTTAAATAAAATAACCGGGCCCGCGGCTAGGCTTATAAATTCAAACGGAATACCCGAAACCCGGGCCGGCATCAAAAGCGCTCTTATAAATAACTTCGCCGACCATCGCGACGAAACTGCTTTATATAGCGATTTATCAATACAAACCCAAGGGTTCAGTACCCCGCAAGAATTTTACGAGCGAGTTCAAAGTTTATTTAGTACAATAATGATATATGTCACCCTATATTTATTTTATTTATTTATTTAACATAAAATCACGCAGTTACAGTTTTACAGTCTGCCAAACTGCTTAGCAGTTTGTTAGCAGTAAAAATGCTCTCTTACTTTCTAACATGCAAAAAATAGAGAAAATAAAAGTAGCTTAATACAATTATACCACCACTAACATTACAAACCATAAGTATTAATATAACAATAATCAGTAATTTAAAGGATAACAGCATTTTTCATACATACATAAATTTTGCATGTACACATATACATATATAAATTCATACAAAATTCATATATATGAAACGATCGGTACGATCATCGAAGTTAAATACGCACTCTATAAAAAACTGACCTTACAAGCTTATTTAGGCGGACTAAAAGACCCTCTAGGGTCTAGAATAAGATGTATGCGACCCGAAAGTATGGAGAAAGCACTTGAATTCGTGCAAGAGGAGTTAAACACCCCCCATCTCCAACAACGAAACGAAGGTGGTCAGAACAGGAAATAATGGACTCAACCTACTCTTAGCTCTAATTTATCATTAAATAATTTCCTTCCTAAACCTACGGCGTTTAATATGCCGTCACTACCTAGACCAGAGGGTAATAACATACTGAACTCATTTAGACAGCCAATTTTGCAACCGCACGCTGCACAGGGTTGGAGACCCAATCCACCGCCCCAGATACATGTACCACGTGGTTCCACGCGTATGCAACAGATGATGCGTGCCACCACCAAATTATAACCCACTATGTGTTTAAGCTCCCTAACAGACCTCAGCAACCGCAGGGTTTCAATTTAAATAATAACTTGCATCCTTCTCCTATGAGCGGTGTCACCCCATTTGTTTCGAAATTCTTACCACCGACTGGACATGACTGGAGACGATTTGGCAACCCACCGCCGAGCAATTACTTTAAAACTCGTGAGGTAAACTTCAACGAGACGGGTTTTGACTACAACTATAGCACCGACGCGTACTATGCATATGACTATCCTGACTATAATTATAATCAAGAGTACTATACCACAAACTAATAAGAGTACTAACGTAAATAATGATTAACCGGCCAACCGAACTTTATGGAGGTAAAAAAGGAGATTTAGATATTAGAGAATATTATGACATTATTAGATTAAGTTCACATTATGTAGGAAATGAAATAGTAATAGTATTTAAGTTCCCCATACTATACCACAAACTAATAAGAGTACTAACGTAAATAATGATTAACCGGCCAACCGAACTTTATGTAGGTAAAAAGGAGATTTAGATATTAGAGAATATTATGACATTATTAGATTAAGTTCACATTATGTAGGAAATGAAATAGTAATAGTATTTAAGTTCCCGATTCTATTACCCCATATATATATATATATATATATATATATATATATATATATATATATATATATATATATATATATATATATATTGATATTTATAAGTTATCTATTGTTCTTAATAAGAAAAACGAAATCCTTACACCACCCTATCCATTCCTAGCCATGGCAGGATGCCCGAAGACAGTAAATGGTACATCTGTAAGGATAAGCGGAGCCTAAGAGGTCAAATATCTCCTGATTGCATCCATCATCTCATCACAAAACAAAAGACGAATGCAGTATGTAACCCACTCACAGTCACCCTAGATAAACCGGCTTACGAAGAAATGGACGACAAGCATTACACCATCACATTTCCTACACCAACGAAAGTACATCTATCGTATGGCCAAGATCTCTACAAAATACTTCAAGATAGTTATCTCGTTGTTGTCCCTCTGAAACGCCACTATTCTCAAACTCAAACACCGACCGATTGAAGGGACAAGCCTTAAAAATAATGGACATACCTGAGCAAAACACCTGCATCCCGTCTCCCATTCCGCATATAAACTAAATTCAAAAAACCTTCAACATCTTTATGCAACGAACGCCAAATTATCCCAGCAATCGCTAGTAACTCTAAGCAGGAACGATGACTATAGTCTATACCATACTAAAATACCATTTTACGCATTAATAATAAGTGCAAGTGCACTGATTCTATGTATATTATATAGAAAGTACAAGTCGAAGCCAACTGAAAGTACGCAAAGGAATACAGAAGAAGACCATCCTAAATCATTAACGATATACGCAGTTCCAAGCACTGAGAAGGTTATTCCCGATCAACTGCCAGCTCAATTCACGACCAAGGTCTGCCATAGTCGCTGTTCTTCGGGGGAAGGTGTCATCAGTTTACGACAATCACGAGGCACCGCGTCAGCATAACGTGTCTACTGTGTTATATTACCTGGTTCTGATATTTTACCGTGTGAATTCATTCTAAATTCAAACTTCGAATTAGTGTCACCTCACTTAGTTGTAATAATTAATTGTAATAATTATTGTAAATTAAATACATATTAAACAAAAATTGCTTTTTTGCAACCTCTAGCTGGAGCCCACACAATTACCGTGCAACTATTTACAAGGCTGTAAACCAAAGTTAAGTTGGAGAGGTCTCGTCTAATAAAGTCAACGCTCCGTCCCCCTCATGCTCTAATCCAGAATTCCGAAACCTTTCAGCTCGAGTTATGTAACCGCTTCCAGTGCCAGTGGACGATATGAATGACAAACTCGTGGAAACTGCCCATGCGGTCGGAGCTAAATTCTGCAAGACCCGCCGCAGAAGAATACAAAAACTCTCCGATCACACTCTTAATCTCATGGCTGTTAGACGGGAGATGAGGCTGCAATCGTCAACGGATTTGACAGTATACAGGCAACTGAACAGACAGATCTCCAAATGTTTGGCGAGACTTGCACAACTTTAATACTTCTCGTATTAAAGAAGCGATCGAGCGGAACCAGGGCTCCAAACTCTTTGCCAGAGATCTGTCTACCAGTAAGAGCCAACTGTCAAGGCTGAAAACTGAATATAGAAGCATCGTTTTCGGGACACCTGAGATTTTGAGTGTGATTGAGAGGTTCTATGGGCAGCTGTATACATCAACGTTGGAGTCACAAGCAAGTGTGAGTAACGATCCAAAAGCAAATCTTATCCGACACTATTCCGATGATATTCCGGACGTCAGTCTGAGCGGGATTAGAATGGCTCTCCAGCACCTTAAATAAGGCAGGACCCCAAACGAGGATGGAATTACAGCGCAGCTTCTGAAAGTGAGTAGAACACAAGTATGAAGTCTCTCAGAAGCTCTTCAATTCCGTCCTCCATGGTGGCACTATTTCGGAGGCGTGGAGCAGAAGTGCGGTGGTCTTGTTCTTTAAGAAAGGCGTCAACGCTCGCTCATCGACGAACTACAGACTGATTTCCCTTCTCAGCCACGTCTACGTGATGTTTTCGAGAGTCATTACGAATCGTATTGCACGCAGACTCGACGACTTCCAGCCTCCCGAACAAGCCGGTTTCCGAAAAGGCTTCAGTACCAAGATACATAACCTGCGGCAGATTGTACAGAAGACTGAAGAGTAAAATCTGCCACTTTGCATGGCATATGTGGACTATGAAAAAGCCTTTGATTCCGTCGAAATTTGGGCGGTGCTACAGTTTCTTCCACGGTGCCCAGTTGACTGTCGGTATATCGCAGTGCTGAAGTGTTTGTACAGTAGGGCTACGATGGCTGTCCGAGTACAGAACCAAGGTTCAAAACCTATCCAACTGCAGAGAGGTGTAAGACGGGGTGACAGTATATCCCCGAAACTCTTTGCCGCTGCATTGGAAGACGTTTTCAAGTTACTGGACTGGAAAGGATACGGTTTTAACATCAATGGCGAGTACGTCTGAAGTCGAGTCTTTGCTAAACAGAGTCTCAGATTAGGGGAGACAAAATCTAGTCCAGTTTAATCACCAGAAGACAGAAGTTTGCTAAAAAGGACCCCTTTGCCGCATCTCCTCAGTTTCAAGGCTCCCTCCCCTTGTTGCCTCAGCCAGTAACGGAATCCTGGGCATCGACATATCGAGTGACGTGCAGTTTCGTGGTCACTTGGAAGAGAAGGCCAAATTGACCTATAAAAAGCTTGGCGTGCTCAGCAGAACGGGACAGTATTTCATGCCGGCACACCACCTGCAACTTTACAAGGCGCAGGTTCGGCCGAATATGGAATACTGTTCCCATCTCTGGGCTGGGGCTCCAAAGTACTAGCTCCTTCTATTTGATCGCATCCAGCTCAGAGCAGCTCGAATCGTCGACGACCGAGTGCTTTCCGATCGTCTCGTTTCACTGGTTCTGCGAAATGTTGCATCTCTTTGCATTTTGGCCATCATGGCCGGAAACGCACCTGCAATTACCCTGGTGTTGCGGTTGATCATGGGCGGCGGTAGTCACTTAACATCAGATAAGCCGCATGCTCGTTTGCCCCCTCTTCTATAAAAAAAACATCACTCACCTTCGATTTGCCAACGTTATAGTCCTTATAGCAGAATCACTGGAAGACCTAAGCACTATGCTCAATGACCTCAGTGGTGTCTCCCAACGGATAGATCTTAAGATGAACATGGACAAAACAAAGATCATGTTTAATGTCCATGTCACACCTATGCCGGTAGTTGTTGGGAGAACTATGCTCGAAGTTGTTAACGAATACGTTTACCTGGGACAAATAGTCCGACTAGGAAAGTCCAACTTCGACCGAGAGGTCAATCGACGGATTCAACTCGGCTAGGCAGCGTTCGGTAAATTTCGACACATCTTCTCGTCAGGTGTACCTCAAACTCTTAAAACTAGATTGTACAACCAGTGCGTGTTGCCAGTGATGACTTACGAATCTGAGACGTAGTCCTTCAGTCCTTCACTGCTGGCCGTATGAGGACGCTCAAGATCGCTCAGCGAGCTATGGAGAGGTCTATGCTCAGAGTTTCTCTGCGTGATATACTCAGAAATGAGCATATCCGCAGTAGAACCAGAGTGACTGACATAGCCCAACGGATTAGTAAGCTGAAGTGGCAATGGGCCGGCCATATAGCTCGAAGAACCGATAACCGATGGGGAAGAAAGGTTCTGGAGTGGCAGCCTCGTACCGGTAGGCGTAGTGTAGGGCGACCCCCCACTGGATGGAGTGACGACTTGATAAGACATGCAGGAAGTCGATGGATGCAGGTGGCTCAGGACCGTGCTTTGTGGCATTACTTGCGGGAGGCCTATGTTCAGCTGTGGACTTGTGAAGGGCTGTAATGATGATGATAAATGATGAAACTAAATTCGACAACTCATGTCACCAGAGGCGCTAGTGTGCATGATTGCTGAGTATTGGAACTAAAACTAAATGTATGAAATACGTAACTCCTAATGTCAAACATGTTAATACGAATGTAATTTTAAATGGGGAGGAACTGAGTCTTGTTGATACCACCATTTTTCTTGGAATCACACTGGACGCAAAGCTTCAATGGCTCCCCCATATATCAAAACTAGCTAGCAGACTTAGTTCTGCAGCATATGCTGTAAAAAAGATTAGAACTCTTACCAGTGTTGAAACAGCTAGAATAGTTTACTTTAGTTATTTCCATAGCATTATGTCGTATGGTATTTTGCTATGGGGACACGCGACTGACACTGAAATTATATTTATTTTACAGAAGAGCAATATATAATTTAAAACCAAAAGAGTCACTGAGACAAAAATTTTAGGAAATTAATATATTAACTCTGGCCTCTCAATACATTTATGAAAATGTAATGTACGTACACAAAAATAAAAGTAGTTTTGCGAAAATAAGTGATATTCATTCTGTAAATACTAGGAGCAGACACAAGCTGGTAGTACCAGTTACTCGACTTCACCGAGTCAGTAATTCATTCTTGGGGCGATGTATACGCTTTTACAACAAAATCCCAGAAAATATACAAAATTTGTCATACACAAAGTTCAAAAATGTTATTAAACTAAGTTTGTATAAAAAGGGTTATTATAATATTAAGGAATTTATAGATGATAATAACCCCTGGGAAGGGTGATCGCTACCAAGCTATTTCTAATTTGTCTTGTGTTGTTGATTGTTAACATGATTGTAAGCTATTATTAAAAAAAATAGTCCCGCTGGGTTTCTTGCTGGTTCTTCCCAGGACAGAGGTTTTTTTGCGAACCAGTGGTAAATTAAAAAAAGTGACTTTGAATAAGTATTTTTATAATCTACATTGAATAAAAAAGTTTCTATTTCTATTTCTATTTTGATTGGAGCTGCACGTACGCAATACCGTAACGCTTCGCATACACCTAATTCATCATCGGCCGAAGTTTGCTCGGGTGATGACGGCCGAAATCGGACGACCGAATCAAGCACTTTTAAAACAAAGAGAGTGCGTATACAAACATGACCGTCATCGTCCGATAACGCAAGAAAAAGGCCGATCAACCGTCGAGTCCGAACTTGTTGAGATTTCTCGCCCGACTGCTGCGTCTACAGCGCAAATTGAGTGTACTTACAGTTTATTTTAATAATTTTGTCTTTATTCTGTGGTTTCTGTCAGTGTTGTTATCTACCTAAACGACTATGGATATTGAAAATAGGAAAATAGAAAAGAATACCGGCAACGTCCAATGTCGGCACAAGTGGTACACTGTTGCAGTGTAAGCACATACACGTCCGAATTACTCGTCCGGGTAGTTCTATCCGCCATCGGCCGACAAAACCGGTTTTGGTGTACACTTACCATAAGGCTGCAGTACACTACTCGCGAAGTTACTCACCCAAAGTATTCGCGAATGTCAGTCGAGGTACGAGAAGCCTCTGTACACACTCGGTCAACTTCGTGATGGAGGACGTACAATTGGCAGCTGCGTTTGATTCGTGCACTGTTTCGTATTTTTACTATGTGCGTATATTTGGATGTAAAAAAATTAATAAAGGTCCCATATTATCGTTTCCCCCTGGAGCATAGACAGTTGCAGTTATATTAGTAGTATAGTTATAGCACGAATGGACCGGCTCGACCGGGGGGAGGACCACGCTCTCACAGAATACTAGAGTAAAATAGTACCGTAATGCTGCTGTGTTTCGTATGGTGAGTGCAGGGAACCGGAGAACCTTTTTACTGGAAAAGAGGCATTCCATCTTAGTCCTCACAGGTGACAACGTATCTGCGTTTCGATTCGTAATCGAGGATAGATGTAGATGTCTATGGGCCACAGCAACCACTTACCATCAGGTGACTGTGTGCTCGGTTGTCACCCTGTCCTATAAAAAGAGCATCTCCAAAAACAATAGAATTTGCTCTTGTGACCAATTCATTTTTAACTTCAGCAATTTGGACTGAATTAAAACGTTTTTATATTAAACAGCACAACGTTAACTTTGTAGAAGTAAGCCGAGTAATGTACAGGGTCACTTCAGGCTCGAAACTTCGTTCCTTTGCTCAGAACAATAACTAAAGCATAGAAGGAGCCTGTCTAACAGCTATATATACATCTCTTGTTTTTTCAAAGAATGTCAGAAAGAGTAATTTGTCAATAGGTACCAATGTACATTCGGCAAACGTCAGTTTAGATACCTTAGTTACCTTTGTGGTACTAATTTGAAAAAAAAAGATTTAAAAAAAAGTTTTTTGTCTATGGCTTGTCATCTTAAAATGTTCGTAAAATACGCTGGCTAGTCATCTGGTTGTCTGTATTAAAATTGAGTTTTCGCTTGGAAATTATATTTTTTTCGCAGTGGGAAAATGTGAACCGAAATATAAAAAGAACAATGTCCTGCATTATAGTGGGGTGTAAATCCCATTTCTCTAGGAAAGAAAACGACCCCGAAAACATTAGCTTTCACCGGTAAGTCATTGTTTCAACATTTGAATCACTATTTACGAGCATTTTCAAATGATAGAAATTCACGTTTTTTGTCATTCTTACTTTGAAATCGAATAATTTTTTAATAAATTAAGTTTTTTTCCTATTTTAAAGTAATAAAATTAAATATTTCCTGTTTAAAAATTTGAGTTAATATTTTGGTAATCATCATCATCATCATCGTTACAGCCCTTCACAAGTCCACTGCTGAACATAGACCTCCCGCAAGTAATGCCACAAAGCACGGTCCTGAGCCACCTGCATCCATCGACTTCCTGCACGTCTTCCCAGATCGTCATTCCATCTACACCCTACACTTCACCTACCGGTACGAGGCTGCCACTCGAGAACCTTTTTTCCCCAACGGTTGTCGGTTCTTCGAGCTAAATGGCTGGCCCATTGCCACTTCAGCTTACCAATCCGTTGGGCTCTGTCGGTCACTCCGGTTCTACTGCGGATATCCTCATTTCTAAGTTTATTACGTAGAGAAACTCCGAGCGTCCTCATACGGCCAGCAGTGAAGGACTACGTCTCGGTTCCGTAGGTCATCACTGGCAACACGCACTGGTAGTACAACTTAGTTTTAAGGTTTTGAGGTATACCTGACGAGAAGATGCGTCGTAACTTCCCAAACGCTGCCCAGCCGAGTTGAATCCGTCGATTGACCTCTCGGTCGAAGTTGGACTTACGTAGTCGGACTATTTGTCCCAGGTAAACGTACTCGTCAACAACTTCGAGCTTAGTGCTCCCAACAACTACCGGCATAGGTGTGACATGGACATTAAACATAATCTTTGTTTTGTCCATGTTCATCTTAAGACTTATCCGTTGGAAGGCACTATTTAGGTCATTGAGCATAGTGCTTAAGTCCTCCAGCGATTCTGCCATAGGGACTATATCGTCGGCAAATCGAAGGTGAGTGATGTATTCGCCATTGATGTTAATACCGTATCTTTTCCAGCCCAGTAGCTTAAAAACGTCTTCCAATGCAGTGGTTAAGAGTTTCGGGGAAATAACGTCACCCCGTCTTACACCTCTCTGCAGTGGTTTTGGTAATAGTGTGGGAAAAATATATCTCTAGTATAAATTATCGATAGTTTTACGATTAAATTACGGTTTTCCTACGGACATCAATTTAAGACAAATATGGATCGACGCTATTGCACGTCGCAATTGGGAGTGGAAAAAGCACCACCGTATTTGTTCCAGACATTTAAAAGATGATTGCTTTATAAATTTTGAACACAAATGGCGCAGGCTGAAATTAAATGCTATACCTTCACTACATCTGCGGGACAACAAACTTTATACAGTAAGATAGTTTTTACAATAAATCTCTTTATGTTGTACATCACTGTTGTTTTGATTTGTTTAAAAATTAAATTGCTGATTACGCAGTGTTGATATTTTGACATTAAGTACCAAACCCTTAAAACTCACAATTGTTCATTATTATTTCCCCGCATTGTTTATTTTTCCTATGATGCAAAATAACATAAAATAACTAAATTGTTCTAGAACTATAGCAGTCCTGCATCGACACTGGCAACTTCATCAAAATCCAGTGTGTGGATATTGCTTCAACATGCAGTTCAATACCGACAATCGCACCTAAACGATCTAGTGCAACATCAACCAGCACATCTGATTCTAGTGTAAAATTAACTACTATAGTTACATTTAGTTCGATACCAAGTCAGCAAGAATTAATTAGGCATGTATCTAAATTAGAACAGGATTTAGAAAAACTGCAAAAAGTTGCCAAACAACGACTGTTGAAAATAAATTGTTTGCGTCAAAAGACAAGACGTTTAAAAAATAAAAATCTTGGTTTAAAGTTAAGATTAGAAAAAAATTTGAATGAAGAAAAAATAGAAAAAGAGAATTTACTTATAGTAGATTCAAGTACACTACACGGTGTTGATGGGAGAGTTCAACGCAAAACTAGGCACAAGAGAAGGCGGTGAGCTGAAGTAAGGGAAATTGGAGTAGGGCAACGGAACCGTATGGGGCCAGCAGCTGGCTGACTTTATGGAGAAAGAGGGACTCTTTATGATGAACTCTTTCTTCCAGAAGCGCGGCCCACAGGAAGTGGACCTAGTCGAGCCCCGACGGTTCGACAAAAAATTAGATTGACTTCATTATGACGACCAGACGCCAACTGTTCAGTGATGTCTCAGTGATCGCAAGGGTGAAAACCGGCAGCGATCACCGAATGGTTAGAGGCACACTGAACTTAAACGTTAAGTTGGAAAGGTCTCGTCTAAAGAAGTCAACGCTCCGTCCCCCCTCGTGCTCTAATCCAGAATCCCGAGACTTTTCAGCTCGAGTTACGTAACCGATTTCAGTGCCTAGAAGATTGCAATGCAATGGACGATATGAATGACAAGCTCGTGGAAAATGTCCATGCGGTCGGAGCTAAGTTCTGCAAGACCCGCCGCAGAAGAACACAAAAACTCTCCGATCACACTCTTAATCTCATGGCTGTTAGACGGGAGATGAGGCTACAATCGTCAACAGATTTGACAGCATACAGGCAACTGAACAGACAGATCTCCAAATGCATGCGGCAAGACTTACGCAACTTTAATACTGCTCGTATTAAAGAAGCGATCGAGCGGAACCAGGGCTCCGTACTCTTTGCCAGAGATCTGTCTGCCAGAAAGAGCCAACTGTCAAAGCTGAAGACTGAGTGTGGCAGCATCGTTTCCTGGACGCCTGAGATTTTGAGTGAGATTGAGAGGTTCTATGGGCAGCTGTACACATCATCGTTGGAGCACACACAAGTGTAAGTAACGATCCAAGAGCAAGTGGTATCCGACACTATTCCGATGATATCCCGGACGTCAGTCTAAGCGAGATTAGAATGGATCTCCAGAACCTTAAAAACGGCAGGGCCCCAGGTGAGGATGGAATTACAGCGGAGCTTCTGAAAGCGGGTGGAACGACGGTACTTGAAGTCATTCAGAAGCTCTTCAATTCCGTCCTCCATGGTGGCACTACTCCGGAGGCGTGGAGCAGAAGTGCGGTGGTCTTGTTCTTTAAGAAAGGCGACAAAGCTCTCTTGAAGAACTACAGACCGATTTCCCTTCTGAGCCGCGTCTACGTGCTGTTTTCGAGAGTCATTACGAATCGTCTCGCACGCAGACTCGACGACTTCCAGCCACCCGAACAAGCCGGTTTCCGAAAAGGCTTCAGTACCATAGACCACATACATACCCTGCGGCAGATTGTACAGAAGACCGAGGAGTACAATCTGCCACTTTGCCTGGCGTATGTGGACTATGAGAAAGCCTTTGATTCCGTCGAAATTTGGGTGGTGCTACAGTCCCTTCAGCGGTGCCAAGTTGACTGTCGGTATATCGAAGTGCTGAAGTGTTTGTACAGTAGGGCTACGATGGCTATCCGAGTACAGAACCAGAGTTCAAAACCTATCCAACTGCAGAGAGGTGTAAGACAGGGTGACGTTATATCCTCGAAACTCTTCACCGCTGCGTTGGAAGACGTTTTCAAGGTACTGGACTGGAAAGGATACGGTATTAACACCAATGGCGAGGACATCACTCACCTTCGATTTGCCGACGATATAGTCGTTATGGCAGAATCGCTGGAGGACCTTAGCACTATGCTCAATGACCTCAATGGTGTCTCCCAACGGATAGGTCTTAAGATGAACATGGACAAAACAAAGATTATGTTCAATGTCCATGTCACACCTATGCCGGTAGTTGTGGGGAGCACTATGCTCGAAGTTGTTGACGAGTTAGGACGAGAAAGGACGTTTACCTGGGACAAATAGTCCGACTAGGTAAGTCCAACTTCGACCGAGAGGTCAATCGACGGATTCAACTCGGCTGGGCAGCGTTCGGGAAATTACGACACATCTTCTCGTCAGGTATACCTCAATCTCTGAAAACTAAAGTGTATAACCAGTGCGTGTTGCCAGTGATGACTTACGGATCTGAGACGTGGTCCTTCACTGCTGGCCGTATGAGGACGCTCAAGGTCGCTCAGCGAGCTGTGGAGAGGGCTATGCTCGGAGTTTCTCTGCGTGATAGACTCAGAAATGAGGATATCCGCAGTAAAACCAGAGTGACCGACATAGCCCAACGGATTAGTAAGCTGAAGTGGCAATGGGCCGGCCATATAGCTCGAAGAACCGATAACCGATGGGGAAGAAAGGTTCTCGAGTGGCAGCCTCGTACCGGTAGGCGTAGTGTAGGGCGACCCCCCACTGGATGGAGTGACGACCTGTTAAGACATGCAGGAGGTCGATGGATGCAAGTGGCCCAGGACCGTGCTTTGTGGCGTTACTTGGGGGAGGCCTATGTTCAGCAGTGGACTTGTGAAGGGCTGTAATGATGATGATGATGATGAGATTCAGTGAAAAATAATCCAATAAAAAAAATATTTACGAAAAGAAATGGGAGAAGATAAGCGTAAATACTCTTTGGAATTGAAAGAATTCGCAGTCACTTTAAATTATTTATCACCGCGAGCATACGAGTATGTGCGCAATGAATTAAAAGATATTTTGCCACACCCAAAAAGAATATGCAAGTGGTATCAATGTATCCAATGTGATCCAGAATTCACTACGGAGGCCTTTGAAGTTGTTAAAGAAAGGGTAAAATTAAATGCCATCAATAACATAACTTGTAAAAAAATCAAGTCTTGCAACTCAGTTCTTCTATCGTAAAAAGATAGGAGATCCATGTAATACCAAGTCGGTTAATTTATTCAGTATCTACTTAAGGGCCCTTCTGTCTTAAGTTACTACGTGATTAGCTAACATAACAACATCTTGTTGTGACCATATGAATATTAAAAATCATTTATGTTTTAAATAAATAGATTGACTTGGGCCGTCGCATGAAAATACAATGTATCACATATTATATTAAATTTGATTGCTTAGTGTCTGATGTGAACATTAATCCCGAGAACTATTCTGACCATGATTATATTTTACGTGCCTCAAATTTAACAGAATACGCCCAACACGCAGAAGATTATAAAGCTGGTTATGTAGTCAGAAAAATAAAAAAGGAAGTTATATGTGAAAAATGTCACCAAAGTTTGGAAAATAATAGTGCTGAGAATTCGTTCTCTTTGATATCTATTAAAGAGAGAGGAGGCCTGACTAAACCTTCGAAAGGTGTAAAAAAGATGTATAAAACTGCAGAAAAAATACTGCGCGAGTTCGAAATTAGAATAGGCTCCAAATTCTTAGGACTGCCTAAATATTTTTCAACAAGCATTTTTTTGTCAATGATTTACTGGACGATCATAAAAATAATAATCATAAAAAGAATAAAAAGTTGATCATCAAATGATTATATTATGATTCACTACATTACCAAAAAAGTTTTCTGCTCCTAAAGGAAAAATTAGGACATTTTTAAATAAAACAATGATTTTTAAAGGACAATAATTTGTTTATTTATTTCGTATTATAATGTGTGATACATAGAATTTGTGTGAAATAATAAAAATATAAATATTTTTTAAATATTATTGTTGTATTGATTAATCTGTTTCCAATTAGTATAAAAAGTATTCTGTGGTTTTTAATAAGGTTGCGGGGCCAATTTTCACTAGCGCTTGATGTTTTTTCAGAAGTTTGGTTAAAAAGAATTGATAACCTCGAATGCTATTGAAATTACGGCCCCTTCCACCGCGCCGCCTAAGTATAATGATGATAGTCATGTACAGATACTAAACTCTGAAAATCAAATACACCATATCATAAACCTGAGGATATGATTCCACGCTTTTGTGATTTTACCATAAACAAAAATATCAGTACCGATATCGGCATTAATTATTTGTACTGGTACATTACTAGTTAATACTCTTTTGTCTATGACAATGTACGTTTTCTATGGTATTATTATAGTACGTAGACAGAGAAACCTATAGATTAATGATTAGCGTTGCCTCGAGTGAGAAAGAACGATAACGTAGTTTTAGGTTATACAATAATCTTTATGACTTTTAAACATATTTAGTTAAAATTTTTAATTGTTCTAAGAACTGAACTGAACAAGATTCCCCAATCTTAAGCTCATAAAACACTTTTTTTCTCACTTAAACCAACTTGTAAACTCCTTAGATCGCTACGAACTGTCAAAGTTGTTTAGTTGTAGTTTGCTAAACAAAAAAACCGGAACGCAGAAAGGGACAAACAATCTCAACACTCTATCTCATTTTTATGCAAGACGTATGCATAAATCTATGTTTTTCGTGTGCGAATGCGAACAGCTACTACTCACCAACGGCAGCGCCGCTATAAATCCTACAAATTTTCAGGGACAGGCAGGCTATGCTTTAGCATGTAGCGATCGTTCTCCTGTTCTCTAACCTCCATGGTAGCGATCGTTCTCCGGTTCTCTAGAGTTTTTGGCGGGAACTTGGCCGTAGACGGATTGTCACTCCTGTTTTCTCGCTTGAATGATGGTTTAAAGTGGATTTTGATTCGTAATAAGTGATGCGATTTTGTGAATTAAGTGTCCGTGCGTGTGAACTATTAAAGAAAACGACGAAACAAGTGCTTTGATGTCGAAATAAACCTCAAGTTATTTTGATCGCTTGGGCGCCTTATGAACTTGAGTGGCTATCGTCATTAATTGTCCGCTGGGTTGAACTGTCGTCAAAATCTCCCAAAGGATTCGCAATGTGAAGCATCGCCATATAGTGAAGAAAAAGAATATATAAATGAAGATTCTGAAAGATATGATAGGCTCTGAAGGGCTGGACCCCAGAGCCGTAAAGCCAGTTAATAAAAAAATCCTGTTCTCAACCTCCATGCTATGGAGTGTAGGGGTTGCAAATCTCAGAAAGACTAGAACCCAGAGCCGTAAAGCCAGTTAATTAAAAAAACGTCGCGAACAAACTCCTTCTCCTGTGGCAAACTGTCAATGTCAAAACTTTTGATAAATCTCAAAAGCTTACCTTGCTGTATTTATTTATCTATGGTGAAAACTTGAAAACTTTCACTCGATTGCATTTTTCCTGTTTTCTTGTTATTTAAGTCAGCCTTAGAAACTTTAAAAATGGTAATATCATAAGATTCATTGTATGTATAAAATAATTTATTTAGTACAGTATTATAAATATTGCTATACTTGTTTCAGGCTCGCTATTTCAAGGAACAAGATATTGATGGTAAGATTGCAAATACTGCAACGTCCTATTAATTACAAGTTGATAAATTGTAATTTAAATCAATAATTCAGGAAGTGTCATTATTATCTGTTTAAGTCATACATTATTTTCATATAAAAAAAACTACTACTACTAGACTACTGATTTACAGTCATACTTACAATTACTTTTATTCAATCCGATAAGGGAGTCGTGCCACGCAGAAAAGAAATAAAGAACTTTAGCGTGTAGCGGCTACAAAGTGAAATCATCCTTAATAAACTGTTCCAAAGCACATAATATAACCACAACTTTTGGGTTTAAATATTATTTTAGTCCAAGATTTTTTTTTCTTACTTTCAGAATTCAGGGAATGCTTTTATCTGTTTGCACGCTCTGGTCAGATTACATCCCTTGATGAATTGACAGTGGTTATGCGTTCATTAGGCATGAGTCCTACTATTCAGGAGCTTACAGGTATAGTACATATTTAATTTAATACAAAGTTTATTAATTTTTGAAGTTAAAAATTCTTTCATCGCATTGAGTGACATTTGGTACAGGGAAAACTTATGGGTTCATATTATCAATTACCTCGACATGTGTGTGACATATTGTGCTTGTCTGCATATAGAGACCTGTGTAGATGTACATGCATATATCATTGAGTTTTCACTTCTGTCCGCAGTCCTTATTGGGACTATTGTTTCTTTTTTTTTTTTTGTATTTAACTTATTCATTTTCACCTTTATCAGATTTCTAGAGCTTGTAGCTGAAAGATGGAAAACTGTATATTAAGGATTACTTATTGCCAATGCCTTGCTTGCTTTAGAAATGTGAAGGTCCAGATATGAATCTGGAAATAAGAATCCCTTACATTATTAGTACATGTATGTTCAATTATAATTTGGATACTGAATCGATAGTACTGACTGCTCCGACTTGATCCCAGACTACCTTATTAATTCTGATACTGAGCCACTGAGCGGGAATTCCACTTAGAATGAATTGTGGACTTGTTACAGCAGGTTGGAGTGGGACATGCTACCAAGTACTGATCAATATTAATCCCTCAGTCTCCAAGCCAAACTCATAATGCCAAACTTCTCCATTGAAAAGTAGTCTCTAAATATAAATTTTAATGGTTTTAAATGCTGCAGGTGGGTGTGGTCGCATGCGACCACTCGGGATTTGCCGGGTGCATGCGATAGCATGGCATTTTTATTGAGATTGAGGGGTTAAGACTAAATTATGCCATATTCCTCTAAATAAATTAATAAAGTACTGGTTACCCTATAAGGCATTGCCAAAGATTTTTTTTAAATAGGTAATTTATTATTTAGTAAGGTAGTAGTTGTTTGTAATTAGCTCCCAAAGCCACCAAAATAGTAGCCAAAAAGCTGACAATTTTAGACCTAGTGGTTTCACCAAAATATTATATTTATCAGAAGTGATCTCATTGTAAGGATTTACCATGAGTATGACTTGTGTTAGATGTTGACAGCATGCCTACTGTTTACTGTCTACTGATTTCAAATATCTCATATATAAATTTTTCCTTGTTTAGGTTATCTAAAGGGTAAAGGCGGCAAAATGTCCTTTGCTGATTTTTTAGAAGTAATGCATATACATTCCCGAGCGGAAAATCTACCAAATGAGGTAACTAGTTTGTAATTATATTTCAAAAACAAATATTTTTTTATTGAATTTACCTACATGATTTTTTGTTCCGTATGTTTCCCTTAAAAAGCAAATAAATAAATAAATGATTCCTTATACTAAAGTGTATATACAAAATGAATCGAATTTTTACAAAAATACAGTCCATTTGATGGTATTTGGATGCTGTGGCCCATAGATATCTACCTCTAAATTTGTTTATTACTTATTACATACTGTTTTTATGTAAACTTAATTTTTATACCTGTCATGAGCATGACTCTGGGAATAAGCACACACCTTTTATATAGAATAAGAGGTGGCAATCAAGCACACAGTCCACCTGATGGGAAGTGGATGCTGTGGCCCATAGACTTCTACATTTATCCTCGATTAAGAATCAAAATGCAGATGCTTTATCACCCATGAGGACTAAGATGAAATGCTTCATTTCCAGTAAAAAAGGGTATCCAGATCTCTGCACTCACCATACAAAACACAGCTGTATTAAGCTGCTATTTTACGCTAGTATTCTGTGAGAGCGTGGTCCTTACCTGGTTGAGTCGACCCATTCATGCCACAACCATAATATAGCTGTAACGTGGCTCTACCATGTACCAATATTCCATATAGTGTGGGAACATCACAATTCATCTCCCTGTGGAGATGATCAATGAAATTTTTTTATGTGATTTTGGGTGTAAATTTATGTATGTTTAGTGATTAAGATAAACATGCAAATGGATAGTTTGCGAGAGTTCTTTCTGCCCTGAAACACTTTTGGGAATAAAAAGGAGGCTGCAGTTGCGTCATCACGTCTGAAAACTAAAATAGAAAGCTTCACAATCAGTTTAACAACTCATTACAAAGTTTTATAAATACATTCAAGACGAATCTTTGATATACCAGGTGGTGAATGCATTCAGAGCTGGAGACCCAGAGAAGAAAGGAGTGGTGCCAGCTAAGCAGCTGCGTAATTTGCTGCAGAATTGGGGAGAGGGTCTGTCACAGCGTGAGGTAATTTGACATTGTCAGATTTTACCTTAACCTATTAGTGTATTTTTGGGATTTGCAAAAAAGCCATGACAACTGTGTGGAGTGTTACGATTATGGAAAATCCTCCCATCTTGTGAGTGATCTATGTCCAACTGTCGACTATTAAAAATAAGTAACAACGTATGTCCCGCCGTTGGGTGACTTAAGTTTTTTGAGCAGGGAAGAATTGCAAGTTAGCAAATTGCACTATTTAACCGACTTCAAAAAAGGAGTAGATTCTCAATTTGAATCATTTTTTTTAATGTGTGTTACCTCAGAACGTTTCTCTAGGTGAACCGATTTAGATAGTTCTTTTATTATTTGAAAGCTGGTGCTTCTAATGTGATCCCATATAAATTTGATCAAGATCTGGCTATTAGTTTTTGAGTTATCCTTAATAATGCGTATTTAATGGACTTCGATTACATTGATGATGTTCTAATTTTATTTATATTGAAGTTGATTACTTTACTTTTATTTTTTGAAGTTGGTTGTACAATTTTTTTTTAATTTTACCACTTTCCATAAATAGTGACAAACGAGCTAACTGGTTTTGTTCTTCGCAAGTCTACGTATTGGAAAAGAGACTTCATGAAAAAGCCTTTTCATAATACAGTGTTACAGTCGTTCATGGGCGGCGATAGTTAGTTACTTTGCTTAGTTCCCTCGTCTATAAAAGAAGTCCACCTAATTGTGACTAATGCAATAATGGACATTAATTTTGGCACTGCTATTTATTTATAATAAGAAACTGAAGTTACAAACGAACTAACAGTCTGACTGCTTATAAGTGGCTACTGCAGTTGAGGAACACCTGCAGCCAATTTTTAACTAAAAAGGCTAAAGTTTGCGTTATCATCTCTGAAGGCCAAGATGAAATACTTCACAGTCTGTAGTTACTTACTTAGTTTACGACAGGCTGTTTTCCGCAACTCCACGCCTATTTTGCGTGTGGGCAGGAATAATGTGATTATTCGAGACATGAAATCTCTTCGAAGAAGCTCAACAGCCCTTTGATGTTGCAAGCACTTCGGGGAGCGATGTTTAGCCCTGTTTGAAGCTACCTCCGGACATGTCAGCAAAACGTGAGCCGCCGTTTCTTCCTCCCCCATGCATGCCCTGCACAGGGGACTATCAGTAACGCCTATGGTAAACAAATTTTAATTAAAGGAGCCATGTCCTGTGATAGCACTTGTTACTATCCTGATCTGTGGCTTGTTCAGTCTCCTTAGAACCTTGGTTAGACGACTGTTTATTTCAGGCAGGGCCTCCCTAGCTTGTCTACAGTCTACTTAATTTTTCCAAAGCGGAGCGTGTAAATTATTGATGTTTCTACGAACATAGCTAAAGGGGATTGGTAGTATTGGTTCCGGCCCTATAGTGGCCAGAGCCAATCCTCTTCTAGCCAGTTTATCTGCTGCATCGTTGCCTCTGGATGCACTGTAGCCCTTAATTCATTGCAGTCACATTAATGTGCTTACATAGCTCATTTAATTGTTGATGGCGTTCATATATTAGTCCCGAGTTCACCACATTACAACTCAGAGCTTGTAGTACCACCACAGCCTGTAATTATACTGCCTCTTTATACCCTTCAGACCAGAACACAACACTGCAAGCACTATTATTTGGCAGCAGCAATAGGTTAAAGGTGACATCTAAACAGACAAACCTACCACTCCGGAATCCTACCACTTAGTGAATCTTCCACTAATGTCATTGGGTCCACATCCACCCTAAGAAATCCACCTTAAGGTGAATACTCGGAAACCCTAGACGGAGTGGATAATCGGAATTCACTTTTTGATCGTTGTTCCGCCTTTCCGCACCCAAGTACAGTTCAACAGAATCCCCTGCATCCATTTGACCTTTACATCTCAAAGAAGGAGAGCATTATTATTATAGAGGCGGATATTTTATCTTTTAACAATTTCAGGTGGACAACATATTCCGTGAAGCGAACGTTTCCAATAACGGCACAGTTCGGTACGAGGACTTTGTGAAGATAGCCTGTGCTCCTGTCCCAGATTATTATTAAAATAAATTTGATTAAATATTCAAACATAATAAAACGACGTAAAGTAACGAGAACTGTATCGGCATTCCAATACTAAAAGTATTATATCAAAATAATATTTATTGAAATAAATTGTTTATTAACAATTAACTAGCTTTTATTCTATTTTTATAAAATAAATTTAAGCCTTATTATTATAATTAATATATTAATAATTGCCTTTTATTGAGTGCAGAGAGAGCGAGTTATTTGCATTTATACACGGTAGAGCCACACTGCAGCTATATTATGGTTGTAGCACGAATGTGTCGGCTCGACCGTGGAAGGACCACGCTCTCACAGAATACCAGCGTAAAGTAGCAGCTTAATACTGCTGTATTTCGTATGGTGAGTGTAGAGATTCTTTTTTACTGAAATAGAGGCGTTCTATCTTAATCCTCAGGGGTGACAACGCATCTGCGTTTTGATTATTAATCGAGGGTAAATGTAGATGTTATGGGCCACAGCACTTACCATCAGGTGGACTGTGTGCTTGTTTGTCACCATAATTCTATAAAAGAAAATTAAAATATGAGTAACCATTTTCTGTCCAGGCTGACCTACAAAGTGGCTGAACCAAACAAGTGAAATATATAAAATATATTGTAGTGAATAAATAAAATATATTGTATACATATATTCTATGATTATATATAATCACTATGTAAACAAGACATTTGTGTTGATTAAAACTACTTTTACGGATTTTATCGCGTTTTATTTATATTAATTTTAATACCCGAGGATGTTGAGGATTGTCTGTATAAAAATAATATTGGTAACGAAGATTTAGAGGCCATACGCCAAGACATTTCGTCTATGTTACGTCGAAGTACAGCGCCGAAATTAAATCTTCCCAAAAATGAATTAAACGCGTTAAAAACCTTACGCAACAGACCAGAGCTTACGATTCTCCGCGCAGATAAAGGAAATGCTACGGTTGTAATGGATACGTCGGATTACAATTTTAAAATACAACAACTTTTGTCGGATGAAAGTACATACCGTAAGGTCAAAACAGACCCTACAACTAATACGCTTAAAACAACTAGCGATCTAATTAAGAAATACTCCGAGAAATTGAATCTAGACGTCAATTCGATAATACCTTCGTGTGCAAAACCTCCCAAGTTGTATGGGTTACCAAAAATACACAAACCTAACACTCCATTACACCCAATAGTGAATCAAATCGATTCGCCAACTAACAGATTGGCTCAACACTTAGCCAAAATATTATGACCACTCAGAGGACACACAAGAGCACATACTAAGGATTCATACCATTTTGTCAGTGAGATAAAAGACCTACGTCTTGCTGACAATGAAACCATGGTCAGTTTTGATGTTCAGTCTCTATTTACATGCCTACCTGTTGAAGACTGCATCTCAATTATAACTAGGAAACTAGATGAAAATAACATGCCACCAGAATATGCAGTACTACTAAGACATTGCCTTACATCTGGCTATCTATTGTGGAAGGAAGAGTTTTACAAGCAAGTAGATGGTGTTGCGATGGGCTCACCTGTATCTCCCATTGTCGCCGATATATTCATGGAAGACTTTGAAGAGAAAGCCCTCCCTCTTACTGCACCTGTTACCCCAAGGTTCTACAAGCGGTATGTAGACGATACTTTCACAATTTTACCATGAGACAAAATAACTGCATTTTTAGAACATCTTAATTCCATAAACCCTAAAATTCAATTTACTATGGAGTTAGAGGGGAATAATTCCTTAGCTTTCCTAGATGTGTTAGTCATCCGAAATCCTAACAACACCATAGGTCATACTGTGTATAGAAAAAAGATGCATACAAACCGATACTTAAATGGTGAATCTCACCATCATCCTTCACAGTTAGCTACCGTGGGCAAATCTTTGTTTCAGAGAGCACAAGGGATCTGTGACAGCAAACACCTGGCCGCCAAGCTTCACCACGTCAAGCAGGTTCTGCACGTCAACAAGCTTCGGGTCCCGCGCCTCCGTCACAGTGACCGAGTGAAGCCGGCCACAGTCGAGCGTGTGCCTGCTATACTACCATATGTCAGAGGTGTCACAGACAAGATTGGCTACATCTTGAAGCGAGCTTCTATTAGAACATTCTACAAGCCGCCGAAGAAGATTAGTCAGTTCTTACCATCCGTCAAGTGTCATATTCCTCTACAAGATGCAGGAGTGTACAAGCTTGATTGTGATTGTGGTCTCTCATATATAGGGCAAACAAAGAGATCAATTAGAACCCGCGTAAAAGAACACATAGCTGACGTGAAGCATCAACGTTCCGGGAAGTCTGCAGTTTGCGATCATATTCTAGATGGAGAATGGTACATCAGATTTGATAGACCACAAATCCTCGCGAAAGAACATTGATTCCTACCAAGGATGATACGTGAGGCTATTGAAATTAAAAAACATCCTAATTTCAATAGAGAATGAGGCTGGGTACTACCACCTGCTTGAGATCCTATAATTAATAAAATTGAAACTAAACCCAAGCATACCACTGCAAGACTTCAAAATACAGTTAGTTCATTCTGCGTAGATCGGACCAAAAACAATAATTAAAAAGCTGAAGGTACTCCGGGTTAACTTTGACGTCGGGACGTCAGTCACCTCAGTCCCCCGTGACCATGGGTGCTGGAAAGCACCCGAAATGTCGGGTATTAAAATTAATATAAATAAAACGCGATAAAATCCGTAAAAGTAGTTTTAATCAATGTATAGTGTTCGCGTAAATATAAGAAATCAAGACATTTGTGATAAAACGTACAATGTAATTTGTTTAACTATAACTCGTACAAATTAACTTGAGACCTGGGCCGATGACGTAATTGTCAATGTACGGTGTGCAAAATAATGCGTCGTAATATTTTTTTATTTGAAATTTTTGAGATTTGATTATTAATAAAAACAAAATAAAATGTTCTGGCAAGGGGTGAAGTAATAAGTGATATACTGTTGCCATTTTTATATATTTTAAATATTTATTTTTTATAATATATTATAATATTATTTTTAGTTAACGCGTCAAGGAAGGACAAAGAAATAAACATACACACTTTCTCATTTATAATATTATTAATTTATTTATTATACACTTTATTGCACTATAAAAAGTATTACAGATTCGTACACAATAAAAATACAAAGCATAACAGGCGACAAAAATGCTATCGGTACTGAGCGCGCACGGCCAGCGCAGGACGCGGTGCGGGGAGTCGGGAAGGGGGTCGCATTCCAGCGGAGTCTCAAGTTAATTCGTACGTGTTGTATTTGTAAGGAAAGGATATTTCAATAAAACAGATAAAAAATTCAAACCGTGTTTATTTCCAAACATAACAACTCTATATAAACTTGATATGGCACTAGTTGTAGTATGGTCCGTTTGCTAAAATTGTATTAAAAGTTTGATTGCAAAAAATACACAAAGTACATTCATATCATCGTTAATACCCAGCCGTAATAATACACTACCTCGCTTTAGAAGTTACGATAAAAATATGTCTTTGTAGTTCATCTCTGTCACATCAAACAGTTTACTCTATGTATTAAGATTGTAAAACAATCACGTGCTTTTGAATAAGAAAAAAATATAGCCTAAAAAATGTATTACCAGATTTAGAACTATTTACGCCTAGCGATTCACCTCCGAGTTCGCGAGGGTATTTTCTGGATCTCGACAACTGCGTCACCTACCGGCTCAAATTGTGAATCTAAATCATCCAGAGAACTATGGAGTGTAGAACTAAGGAGTACAGACTGTGTATTAAAGTGTCCATAAAAACCTTTGAATAAGGGTGGCGCCACTATAGCTACGGGGTAAATTTTAAAGAACGCACCGAAAAATATTAGTGGGATAGACGACTTTTTCGAGGTTACATTTACTAAATAAAATTATTTTAGAGCTACTGATCAGTTTAGCAGCACACTTAAACCGGCGACAACTGCTAAGTTCATTTCATCCCAGTAGCTACTCCAGCGCTGTTGTGGAGAGTTTTTGAACTGTTATTTACTGCTTACAGATCACCACTTTTTCAACTATTCTACTATGGTAGTTGGTACTCCTTACTTCTACACTCCATACAGAGAACCATTCAAACACATACAGAAAAACTTATCAAAACCTATTGTCGTTTTTGAGTTTTAGACTAACGAACAGCAAAAAAATTTCAAACTTTAGTTCAAATATATAAATAACGATATACCGTTATTGCAGAGTACGTAAGAGTATTTACTGACCGATCAACCCTTAGGAATGTGTGCGTGCGCTGTAAAATCAGTTAAATCAATGCATTGCGACGCTTTTTGAATTTAAAAGATAGAAAGGACATGTTTGTGATTTTTTAAATTAATTTTTCTTCACCTTTCGCCTTTATTACTTATTCTGACATTCTCTGCATATTTGGCCGATTAATGCAAGGTATAGAGATATACCTGCCAGTAGCTGAGACCAAACTGAATAAAATAAATAGCAGCATAATGCTGCTAGTTCATATAGTGAGTGTAGAGAACTGGAGACCCTTTTTACTGGAAATAAGTCGCTTCACCTTAGTTTTCAAGGGTTACAACACAAGTCTGTTTTTACCGAAAGCTGCCTAGGGTGATGCTCTTCAATAACGAATACTTGAGTTTTAAATATATACTATTTCTATATACATATATTTAAAACTCAAGTATTATGTATATAATATCGCTCGACTGATTCTGATAAAATTTCTTATGTGCTTAAAGGCGCATACTACTTCAAATGGCTTAGCAAGATCCTCTGTTATGCCGAAAATACTGCAGCATTGTTTTTGAAATAAATATATGGTGAAGTTGATGATTAATGTTAAGTACTAATATGTTAGATGAAAACACGATCCCATAAACTTTTCTCGATAGAAAAAAATCCAAAGTTACCTCCAAACCGAACTATAAACCGCTGGTAATAAGTAAAAATACTTAAAATTAAATCATGAAACTTTGCATACTAACTGAACTAAGTATAAAAGCAGGGCTTATGTTATTTACTTCTTTTTATTTATCATTACTTTCACCGTAAGAAGAAATTACCTAAACTATCGTCGTTTTAAAGTTTGTTCCCTGCCGACCAGCGCTGCCAGATACACTGTAATTATAGTAGATCTACCGTATTTTAACGCCGTCTACTGGACACCGTATTTTTATAAATACAGTGTATGGAGACATAGTATTTTTTTTTTCAACCAAAAACAAAATTTCGTTTTATAATGAACGCTACTTATGAAAAATATCGTAAATTATGAATGCGACGAATACGTCCGACGAACAAAACAAAAGAGTACATGGTATTCCATCGAGGAATTGGCGAATTCCCAGTATCGGCCGCACCATAGACGGTATTATTCAGGTAAATGAAGTTGGATATGCCACAGTGTTGTTTTATTGTTATTGATGTGTCGTTTAAATTGTCCGGTATATCGTCTTAGTACCTAGTTCTAAAATATTACGCTTAAATATTTTCTGATGTAATTTAAATTAAGTTTTAAGTGTAAATCGTGATATTTTTGTGGAAATTATGTCTCGCGCAAGAGATAGTTCTACAGAAAGTGAGAGTGGTCCATCAACTCCTAAAAAAATAAAAAAACATTATAAACAAAAAATTAGAGATGAATGGCTGAGTGACACGAACTTTAAGACTTGGCTTCAACGTGATCCAAAAGACCCGTACCGTGCTATTTGCGTAATGTGTGAGGCGAAATAGTCCGCAGACAGAGTGGCCTTGAAGAGGCACAGTGAAGGAATCAAGCACATAAAAAAAACTAAACCAATGTCATCATCATCGCAGCCCTCAATTTCTGCAATTTTTGAAAATAAAATATTCAAATCTGATGAAGAGAAACGAAAAACAGCTGAAATTAAGTTGGCGGCATTCATGGCGGAACACAAAATCTCACACAAAGTGATGGACCATTTACGAGGGTGGATTGAAAAGTACTCGGCCTAACACAGATCCATTCAATTCTAAAAATCAAATCTACCCACATTATTTAGTTCAGTTCAGACTAGTTCATTGTGTGAAGTTCGAAACGTGTGCGATAATTAGTTGTGATTTTATAAATTTATTAACAAAGTAATCGGACATAATTTCCGCGAATGGAGCAAATCGAGCAGCGTGCCGTCATTAAGTACCTCCATAAGAAGGGGCTATCATCAAAAGCCATCCATGATGACATGGTCAGTACATTAGGCGATTGTGCTCTGCCATATTCATCCGTCAAAAAATGGATAGCAGGATTTAAGCGTGGTAGAGAGAGTGTGAAAGATGAATCCCGCTCTGGAAGGCCTTCGACGTCAACTACTGACGAAAATATTAAAAAAGTACTTGATTTAATAATGGGAGACCGCAGATTAAAAATTAGAGAGATAGCCGAGATTATAGGCATCTCTTATGAACGAACTCAAAACATCATTGTCAACGAGTTGGGTTTCCACAAGGTGTCTGCGAGGTGGGTTCCGCGACTGCTTTCAGTTGAACAAAAAAGGACGCGATTGACTATTTCACGCGACTGTTTGGAGTTATTTGAAGCCGATGCAGATGATTTTTTGAATCGTTTTGTTACTATGGACGAAACATGGGTTCATTACTGTACACCGGAAACAAAACAACAATCAAAACAGTGGAGAAGACCTGGTTCACCACCCCCTAAAAAAGGCTAAGTCGATTTTGTCGGCAAATAAGGTGATGGCTTCAGTATTCTGGGACTCGAAAGGTGTGATTATGATTGATTATCTTGAAAGGGGTCAGACTATAAACTCTGATTATAGTCTGACCCCTTTCAATCTTTAATATCAATCTTTATATAAACCTTACTACGTCGTTTACGAGAGGAAATAAAAGAAAAACGTCGAGGAATGCTCAGAAGAAAAGTCCTGTTTCATCAAGATAACGCCCGTGTTCACACGTCAGTACAGTCAATGGCTGAAATTCACAACTGTGGCTTTGAACTGTTACCGCATCCGCCGTATTCACCTGATCTGGCATCATCAGACTTCTTTCTGTTCCCTAACCTAAAAAAGCACTTGGGAGGTCAAAGATTTTCGACAAACGACGAGGTCAAAGCAGCTGTAGACGCATATTTTGACTCTAAGGAAGAATCATTTTTTTTTTCAACGGTCTAAATGCTTGGAAGGGGAGGTGGCAAAAGTGTATTGAACTTGATGGTGATTACGTAGAAAAATAAAAATATAACTGATTTAGTATGTGTTTATTTTCTTGGTTAGGCCGAGTACTTTTCAATCCACCCTCGTAATTGACTTATTACCCATTATATTTCCCGACTCAGACATAGCAAAAAAGTTGAAAATGAAGCGGACAAAACTTCAGGCCGTAATTAACAATTTACTGGGATTTTCCGAAAAACTAGAAATATGTGCAGATTTAAAAAAAAAACAAAAAAAAGGTAATAAAGAAAAATTCCCGAAATTTCTTGATACAAGCTTGCGTAGGAATTCGCAAAAGATATGCACTCAATGATCCTGTCCTGAGTTCGATTTCCAAATTGGATCCTGAAAGTTGTTTGGATGACTCACGGCGAGACGAATCTCTTCATGTACTTTTTAAATTACTGCCAAGATTGACACCAACTTCTTTAGCAGAACAACAAATAGACGATCAGTGGCGAAAATTGCCGAAACTGAAGAAAGATTTGGATACAAGCCAACAACCCGATATATTTTGGCACAAGGTAAAAAGCATTTTATTAGTTACAAGTTTTGGACTTTCTATATATTTTTTCTTATTTGTAATATATTTGCATTTTAGGTTAAGCAGTTTGAAGAGTTCAGTTTGGTTGCCCAGTTTATGCTGAACATTTTGGCTCTTCCGAATTCTAACGCAGAGTGTGAAAGGGTGTTCAGCCCAATAAATGACACAAGAACTAAGAACAGAAATAGATTAATTACAGAAACAATTAAGGGCAACATGTTGGCAAAACAGGCCATTTGTCGTCATGGCGGCAACTGTGTAAATTTTCTGCCAACTGACAAGATGCTAAAATCTTTTACCTCTGAAATTTACAAAAAATGGGAGGCAATCGACAGTGACAGTGATTAAACTACTTTGTGTATTAAAATACTTAGATATTTAGTTAGTTTGAGTATAGTATATTTAATATAAATGCATATTTTGGTTCATTAAAAAATTATTTCCTTTTAATACGTCATTTAATTACAATGTATTATTTTTTTCATAAAACACTGTATTTTTCTCTAAAACACCGTAATTTAATGTGGACAACACAGTATTTTCGGAAATCTGATCTGGCACCCTGCTGCCGACCGACCACCGTCATTCAGTGTTGCCGATGTGGCATTTTTAATGCTAAATTTGGCATATTTTTAAACCTGTTGGCATGAAACAATTGGCTTTAGCATATTGCATATTTTAGCATTTTTCGAATTTTACGTACTAGTGATTTCAATTCTTTTTATGGGATAGACAAATTGTTTATACTCACTGCCATATCTCACTGTTCACTCAATATTTACTCTGTGCAAAAGATTTAACTAAACCCATAGACAAAAAATTTAAAATTGTTACTGTGATTGATTATTATGGCAACTATATTATGATTTGGGGACTTTCCCGAATAGTGAAAGATTTTGTTTATTTTCCGAGTAAGCAATGTGTAATGTTTTGATTCTTTCGCATTCGGACCATTACTCAACAAGTGCAAGTACCAATACTTGTAATAGCTTTAAAATAAACGTTTGTGCTTTTGTTTTGTGTGTGTGCTTTAAAAGTAGTTTACAATTGACTTTGGAGGGATAATATGCCTCCAAAATATGAACAACATTATCGAGAAGAATGGGAGAAGATGAGTGAGTTTAAACAATGGCTTACACGAGCTAAAGAAGATTCGACCAAAGCTTACTGCAAATACTGTGTAAAGTATCCTGTTTAAAACAACACATTGGTACATCAAAACGTGCGAAACATGTTGTGCCGGAAAAAAGTCAAAAAAATTGATTTTCCTAAGGTGCATATTCAACTAGATACCCAAAGAGCAGAGTGTTCACTTGCGTTATTTAAACATGCATCTACTTTAACAGTGGACCACTTGTCCGAAATGTATAAAAAAACATTTTATGATAGTCGAAGTGCTGATATTAAATTACACCGAACGAAATGTACCAACATCATTAAATATGCATTTGCACCACACTTTATTTCAGAACTGGTTGCAGACATAGGCCATATTAAGTTTAGTATACTGGTTGACGAATACACAGACATCTCAGTCACAAAAATTCTCGGCACATCAATCCGATATTATGACAGTTCACATAAAAATATACATTTTTAGGATTGGTTAACATAGAAAACGGGACAGCTGATGCTATAGTAAACGGCCTCAAGACTCTTTTTGCAGAACTTTGTTCACAGCTTATTTAAAACTGAAACTGGCAATGAAAATCTGGTTTTGGTGCGGTGGCTTTGCCATTCCCTGCAATTATCACACATGCGTCTGAGGAGTCACTTCCGAGAAATATTGAGTTTTTAATCCGAGAAACATATAATTGGTTTAGCCATTCCTCCAACCGACAGTTGTTTTACAAGGAGCTATACAAGACCATTAACTGTGGAAAAGAACCTTTGAAAATAACTCAGGTATGCAGTACGCGATGGTTGCCTATTGAGCCTGCTGTCCGCCGGGTTATATTGTCAAACAAAAAGAACATTGCTATATGGCTGAAATGCTTTATTCTATGTATAACGATCCTGTGAATCATCTGTATCTGCTATATTTATTGCCTATGCTAGATGAAGTGCAAAGGGTAAATAAAAATTTTGAAAGCAACGACCGAGACCCGACTAAACTGCTGAATGATTTGGTTGAACTGGTTGAATCAGTCGCCAGAAGAATCATATTGCCAACAGCGCGAATTGATGTGTTGACAGCTACAAATCTTGAAAGCTATCTAGACCCATCTCCATACATGGGCTATGGTTTTGAACTGAAGCTGACTGAATATGAACTTTTACCTGAGGCCGAACGTAATCTGCGGCACCGCTGTAAGCAGTTTACACTTAAACTTGTACAAGAAATGCGATCAAGGTTGCCAACAAATGTAAAGATATTACGAACAATGAATATGATTTCTGTACAAGAAACTTTAAAAGCTACAAAACCACCAATAATAGAACTCGCACAAGAATTCGGCTGCCAGGCCAATGAAATTGAACGTATAGTTATACAGTGGAGAAATATTCAACATACCGACTGGGAAAATAAATGTTCAACTGTCGAATTTTGGTCGGAGGTTCATGAATACAAAGACTCGGCGGATAATAATCCATTTTCGGAGTTGGCTTCTTTGGCCATATCTATTCTTTCTTTGCCACACTCGAATGCTGAGATAGAACGAGTATTCAGCCAAATGAATATTGTAAAAAAAAAATTAAGAAATCGTATGTCACTACATACTCTGAACTCGATCCTACACATCAGATATGGCCTTAAAAGATCAGGAAAATGTTGTCATTCCTATAACGTTCCTGAACATGTTTTAAAACAGATTAGAGGGATTAAAGAGTCGCTTGTGATGCCAATGACTACTGCTTTTGAAGATGGCCCTTCAACATCACAAGCACAAGTACACGACGAATCTGATATTGATGATCTACAAAAATATTATTTGACTTATCTTGATGATTAAATTTACTTTAAAATAGCACTGCGTTTTTAGTTACACTACCTACTTGCAATTTATTTTCATTTCTTATTCATTTAAACAAGACTTAGCAGCTGGCATATTTTTTAGCATATTCAAGTGTGATTTAGCACTTTTTTAGCATTATCACCGCCAAAGTCTAGCATTTTTTTCATTTACAAAACGGCAACACTGCCGTCATTCACCAGTCATTCACTCTAGCTCCGGCTTTTGAAGGGAAGGGTTGTGTCGCTTGTGCTCAGAACACACATTACGCAACAGGACGACGTAAAATTAAAATATTAAAATAGACACTTATGTTTATGGTGTTGGCGCAATGGGAAATAAGAGTAATAAAAATAAGAAGCGTATGATAAACTTAATGAAGTAAGTATCCACCGACCTATCTACTTACAGTATCAGTGATTACAAATATTATGTAGAAATTTAGCATATGACAGGTTTGGTGCAGTGGCTAAGCGATTGGTTGTTGCGCTACTAGTCACAGGTGTTTCTGTATGTGAAATTTTGTGGTTGTAATCGCACCCTCTACGATTCAGGAGAAATCGAGTGTGGTGCAACTTTATGAAAAAAAAAAGAGATAAAAGTTACCTAAATAGCTGTGGACTTTGGACTGGTTTTGTCAGTTATAATAAGACCTTACCTACCTCCGGTCTTGATGGAGTGACCAGAAGACGTAATTCGGTGATTACAACTGGAACTCCCTAGATAATACTACTATTAGGTGTGCCGAGTTTGGGCTCGTTTGGTTAGATATAATGAGACCCTACCACCGGACTTGATGGAGTGACCTGAAGGTGTAATTCGGTGATTACAACTGGAACTCCTAGACTAGTAGTACTAGGTGTGCCGAGTTTGGGTTCGTTTTGTTAGTTATGATGAGACCCTACCACCGGACTTGATGGAGTGACCTGAAGGTGTAATTCGGTGATTACAACTGGAACTCCTAGACTAGTAGTACTAGGTGTGCCGAGTTTGGGTTCGTTTTGTTAGTTATGATGAAACCTTACCACCGGACTTGATGGAGTGACCTGAAGGTATAATTCAGTGATTACAACTGGAACTCTTAGACTAGTAGTACTAGATGTGCCGAGTTTGGGCTCGTTTGGTTAGTTATAATGCGACCCTACCACCGGACTTGATGGAGTGACCTGAAGGTGTAATTCGGTGATTACAACTGGAACTCCTATACTAGTAGAACTAGGTGTGCCAAGTTTGGGCTCGTTTGGTTAGTTATAATGAGACCCTACCACCGGACTTGATGGAGTGACCTGAAGGTGTAATTCGGTGATTACAACTGGAACTCCTAGACTAGTAGTACTAGGTGTGCCGAGTTTGGGTTCGTTTTGTTAGTTATGATGAAACCTTACCACCGGACTTGATGGAGTGACCTGAAGGTATAATTCAGTGATTACAACTGGAACTCTTAGACAAGTAGTACTAGGTGTGCCGAGTTTGGGTTCGTTTTGTTAGTTATGATGAGACCTTATCACCGGACTTGATGGAGTGACCTCAAGGTATAATTCGGTGATTACAACCGGATCTCCTGGACTATTAGTACTAGATGTGCCGAGTTTGGGCTCGTTTGGTTATTTATAATGCGACCCTACCACCGGACTTGATGGTGTGACCTGAAGGTGTAATTCGGTGATTACAACTGGAACTCCTATACTAGTAGAACTAGGTGTGCCAAGTTTGGGCTCGTTTGGTTAATTATAATGAGACCCTACCACCGGACTTGATGGAGTAACCTGAAGGTGTAATTCGGTGATTACAACTGGAACTCCTATACTAGTAGAACTAGGTGTGCCAAGTTTGGGCTCGTTTAGTTAGTTATTATGAGACCTTACCACTGGACCTGATGGTCACTCCATCAAGCTCGGCACACCTAATAGTAGTATTATCTAGGAGTTCCAGTTGTAATCACCGAATTACGCCTTCTGGTCACTCCATCAAGACCGGAGGTAGGTAAGGTCTTATTATAACTGACAAAACCAGTCCAAAGTCCACAGCTATTTAGGTAACTTTTTTTTTCAAATTATCAAAATAATTTTATTTGACTACGATTCCCGCAGCCAACCGTGCGTACACTTGTGTGTGTGACCCGTGTCAATGTAGTAGTTCGATTCTATACCTATCAATTTTGTAAACGCGTCCTTTATGACTGAAAACTTTATTACCTACTTAGTGCTCGTCCGATAATGGTTTATTTCACTCTAACAAAATCGTTTTGGCCTCGTATTCCCGCGTGACCTCGAGCCACGCAGTGTGCGAACGAGTTCGTACAGTATGCGAACGAGTGGCGCGGAAAAGTGGAGGCGAAATTCGAATTTGAGCTGAGGTATAATAGGCCCGTAAGATCCAGAAATCACTTGGACCACAGGATCGCAAGTATTGAATAAAGTATTAAACTTGTTACATGAGAATAGTAGGTTGATATCAAATACGTGACGTATTCGTCGCTTAAGACGGCTGCGCGAGAGAGGCTAATGCTTGCTCCGGCGGCAGTCGCAGTGCCGACTTACCTTACTCTTCACAAGTCTCCCGCTACCACTTGAAAATGTCTATGGGCCACTGAATCTATATTACAATCAGATGAATTGTGTGCGCGTTTGTCAACCTAATTCTATAAAAAAAAAAACAATGACGTCTCGAGAGTGACAGAGACGAAGCGCTACAAAGCCGAAGCTTGCAGTTTGTGACCGAGTCTTACTTAATCTCGATGTGCATACTTTACGGCCGCGTACGTTATTCATCTCCAGTGATATTAAAAATATTACTTTTATTCATTATTACAAAACAATGTGTCAACCCATTGCATACTAGTGCCGCATACTAATATAAACTCTTATACTACTATTAGGTGTGCCGAGTTTGGGCTCGTTTGGTTAGATATAATGAGACCCTACCACCGGACTTGATGGAGTGACCTGAAGGTGTAATTCGGTGATTACAACTGGAACTCCTAGACTAGTAGTACTAGGTGTGCCGAGTTTGGGCTCGTTTTGTTAGATATGATGACACCCTACCACCGGACTTGATGGAGTGACCTGAAGGTATAATTCAGTGATTACAACTGGAACTCTTAGACTAGTAGTACTAGATGTGCCGAGTTTGGGCTCGTTTGGTTAGTTATAATGCGACCCTACCACCGGACTTGATGGAGTGACCTGAAGGTGTAATTCGGTGATTACAACTGGAACTCCTATACTAGTAGAACTAGGTGTGCCAAGTTTGGGCTCGTTTGGTTAGTTATAATGAGACCCTACCACCGGACTTGATGGAGTGACCTGAAGGTGTAATTCGGTGATTACAACTGGAACTCCTAGACTAGTAGTACTAGGTGTGCCGAGTTTGGGTTCGTTTTGTTAGTTATGATGAAACCTTACCACCGGACTTGATGGAGTGACCTGAAGGTATAATTCAGTGATTACAACTGGAACTCTTAGACAAGTAGTACTAAGTGTGCCGAGTTTGGGTTCATTTTGTTAGTTATGATGAGACCTTATCACCGGACTTGATGGAGTGACCTCAAGGTATAATTCGGTGATTACAACCGGATCTCCTGGACTATTAGTACTAGATGTGCCGAGTTTGGGCTCGTTTGGTTATTTATAATGCTACCCTACCACCGGACTTGATGGTGTGACCTGAAGGTGTAATTCGGTGATTACAACTGGAACTCCTATACTAGTAGAACTAGGTGTGCCAAGTTTGGGCTCGTTTGGTTAATTATAATGAGACCCTACCACCGGACTTGATGGAGTAACCTGAAGGTGTAATTCGGTGATTACAACTGGAACTCCTATACTAGTAGAACTAGGTGTGCCAAGTTTGGGCTCGTTTAGTTAGTTATTATGAGACCTTACCACTGGACCTGATGGTCACTCCATCAAGTCTGGTGGTAAGGTCTCATCATAACTAACAAAACGAACCCAAACTCGGCACACCTAGTACTACTAGTCTAGGAGTTCCAGTTGTAATCACCGAATTACACCTTCAGGTCACTCCATCAAGTCCGGTGGTAGGGTCTCATTATAACTAACCAAACGAGCCCAAACTTGGCACACCTAGTTCTACTAGTATAGGAGTTCCAGTTGTAATCACCGAATTATACCTTCAGGTCACTACATCAAGTCCGGTGGTAGGGTCTCATTATATCTAACCAAACGAGCCCAAACTCGGCACATCTAGTACTACTAGTCTAGAAGATCCAGTTGTATTCACAGAATTAACCCTTCAGGTCACTCCCTCAAGTCCGCTGGGAGGGTCGCATTATAACTAACCAAACGAGCCCAAACTCGGCACATCTAGTACCACTAGTCTAGGAGATCCGGTTGTAATCACCGAATTATACCTTGAGGTCACTCCATCAAGTCCGGTGATAAGGTCTCATCATAACTAACAAAATGAACCCAAACTCGGCACACATAGTACTACTTGTCTAAGAGTTCCAGTTGTAATCACTGAATTATACCTTCAGGTCACTCCATCAAGTCCGGTGGTAAGGTTTCATCATAACTAACAAAACGAACCCAAACTCGGCACACCTAGTACTACTAGTCTAGGAGTTCCAGGCGTAATCACCGAATTACACCTTCAGGTCACTCCATCAAGTCCGGTGGTAGGGTCTCATTATATCTAACCAAACGAGCCCAAACTCGGCACACCTAATAGTAGTATTATCTAGGAGTTCCAGTTGTAATCACCGAATTACGCCTTCTGGTCACTCCATCAAGACCGGAGGTAGGTAAGGTCTTATTATAACTGACAAAACCAGTCCAAAGTCCACAGCTATTTAGGTAACTTTTTTTTTCAAATTATCAAAATAATTTTATTTGACTACGATTCCCGCAGCCAACCGTGCGTACACTTGTGTGTGTGACCCGTGTCAATGTAGTAGTTCGATTCTATACCTATCAATTTTGTAAACGCGTCCTTTATGACTGAAAACTTTATTACCTACTTAGTGCTCGTCCGATAATGGTTTATTTCACTCTAATGGTGGCACTTCACATGGCTATTTGTATTTGCGTATTTGGGGTATTCGACAAATAACTTCCATGTGTGGAGAGTATATTTGCCATAATTATTGCCGTATTTGCCTATTTGGCAAATATAGCCAATAACAAATACGGCTTACCGATCGTCTGTCGGTTTTTTAAGGCACATCAAAGGAGACAAATAGGCAAATACGCAAATATACTGGCCACACATGGTCGGGCTCATAAGCGCGCGAACTGTCAACCAGTACGGACGGACCTGTTTATAACCTTAATAAGTAATTATTTAGATACATACGGAAAATGAATTGGGACAAAGAAACCGTTGTAAGGTTTTTAGAACTTTACCAAATGAACCCATGCATTAGGGACCCTGGAAACGAGGGGCATAAAAAACCGGCAAAGAGTAAACGACGCGTGGAATACAATTAAAGACAATTTGGGTGTACCATGTACCCTGCAAGATTTAAAAAAAAGAAGGAGTCGCTTATGTCTGCGTACCGAGGTTACAAAACCAAAATAAAGAAAAGCGAACGATCCGGATCAGGTGCATCCGATGTGTATCAACCAAGTTGGTTTGCATTTGCATTCATGGATAGTTTTTTGAATTCTGTTTATACCTGCAACAGTACCATAAACACTGTGGTAAGTAATAATACATTTATAGAAGACAATTTCTTTTTGTATATAGAATGGGCCCACCACAAATTTTAGCTACAATTAATGAAATGCATGTCAATTTATTCCTTATCATCTATAAATTACAAAATTAATATTAGTTTTACCGCATCTAACGGGAATACTGAAAAATTAAAAATAAAAATATGAATATCACAATAACCTATAAACAAACTAAAAACTATTTTCTAGTAGTATTCACCGATATTATGAGTTAGAATAGTACATATTATAGAATAGAATAGCTTAAAATTAGTATAAAACAAAGTTGTAGGTTCATTCAGCGTTTATAGGTACTTTAAGATTGATGGAAAATCTTTTTAGTAGGTCTGGCAAAAAATGGTGCACAGCAGACAAACAAACATGGTGTGGAGACTATTTTTACATAGTTAATTAATTAGTGAATATACATCACAAACACCACTACACTAATTAAATAAATATGATTAAAGCCAAGATGAATAAGGGATAATATGTCCATTTATAATATTACCTTTACATGCTAAGCTAGCTAAGCTAGTAAGAAAGATATTTTAAACTGGTTGTATGATGATAAAAACACAAAGTAAAATACCACTGTATGTATTACTGTAATCATTTCCAAAGTAGTTTGTCTAGTGGTTGTAGTAGTGCGACTGCTGATCATGAGGTCCCGGGTTCGAATCCCGGGTCGGGCCAAAAAAAATCAGTTATTGAGTTTTTCCATCAAGAAATTCTCAGTATCTGCCTGGAGTCAGGAAGTTGGCGGTGTTTCACCCCCGTGCCTCGGAAAGCACGTAAAGTCGTTGGTCCTACGCCCGATCTCTCTCCGGTCGTGTCGGTTTACCGTCCCATCGGGCTATGAGAGTGAGGGGAATAGAGAGTGCTCCTGTGCTTGCGCATACACTTGGGCACTATAATCCTGTCCTGCGCAGATGGCTAGTCTCCGTTGAGGCTGGCCGCCGTGGCCGAAATTCGGTCTGGAGGACATTATTATTATTATTATCTATAAAAAAAATATAACTACCTATAAATTTTATAATAATAATTTTATTTTATTTTCAAATAATAAACAGATAGGTAAGTTTACAGATCAATCAGTTTCATGTATTATAAAAGTAATTAGCAAAGTCGTTTCTGATTTCGACTGGATTCCTTGGAGATCTTCTAGGAATGTTACGAATATCACGCAGTGCTGGGTTGTTGGGAATATCGGCCCTCCATGACCCTGGTATTATTAAGTCGTCTCCATCATTCAGGTCGAATGTACCAGGTGGATTATATACATTTCTAGACAGTCTACTTCTTCTCAAAAAGTTGTGTAGAACTACACACGCCATGACTACTTGGCTAGCTGATTCAGGTTCAAGTAGCATAGGCGAACGTAGCACTCTAAATATAGCAGACATAACACCAAATACATTTTCAACGATAACACGGGCTGATGAAAGCTTCTTGTTGAAAATTCTTTCTTTGGTGCCTTCTCGATGATTCCCTGGATATGGTTTCATGATATTGTTATGTAAGGCAAATGCTCCATCACCTAAGAATACATATGGCAAGTCACCATTTCCATTTTGTAGTGGAATTGGTGCTGGTAGCCCCAACGTATTATTGTTTATTTTATTCCACAGAACGGAGTTTTTCAAAACGCCTCCATCACTTATCCTCCCTTGACATCCCACGTCGGCATACATAAAGCAGTAATTACTATCAACCAAAGCTAATAAAACGATGCTAAAAGATTTTTTGTAGTTGTAATATTCTGAGCCACTGTTAACTGGAGACTGTATCACTACATGTTTTCCATCTATCGCACCTATGCAGTGCGGGAAACGTTGATGGAAGCCACCTTCTATGTCCAACCAGTCTTGTTCTACCACGGGCAACTGTAACAAAAATATTAATGTTATTTATACTTGCAGGATGAAGAACTTACGATTAATGAAGATCAAAACACAGAACAGGGCCCTATAGATCAAAATATTAGAAGCCAAGAACAACAGGAATTAAATTCAAATGAACAACAGGGTTCAACAGCAAGACCAATATTGCATAGAAGAAGACAAAATAATCCACCTGAACTTATAGAAGCGAAAAAACGAATGGATGAAGCATATAGTTTTATGAAGCAACATTCCCAGCTGCAGCTAAAGGATGAAGATGATGAATGCTCTACCTTTGGGGTACTTGTGGCTAGAAAGCTACGAAAACTTTCTGAACAACGCCGAGACATCATGATGGCAAAAATACATGAGCTATTTGTCGATGAACACGTCTACAACTTCAATTTGCCTAATTATTCTTCCAGTCGCCCAAATTCTGCTGCAACAATGCTATCATACACACCATCACCACCCCAAATCAATATCGCATCTCCGTCAGCGGTTGCAAGTTCGCCAAAGGTTGCATATCCGACAGATGTGGCATCTCTGAATTCTGCTACCAGTCAACCTAATTCTGATGCAACAATGTTATCGTATACACCATCACCACCGCAAAGCAATATCGCATCTCCTCCACAGGTTGCATTTCCGACAGAAGTGGAATATCTTAATTGTGTTAACAGTTATCCAAATTCTACAAAGGTTTTGTATACGTCATCTTCACCGCAAATGGATGCTCCTTCTCCTGCATATCATGTTGAATACTCAGAATACTCTAATGATACTCCTTTGAATCTACCGAATCCTACTTCTAGAATGGTGTCGTATACACCATCACCATCGCAAATACCTCGAGGGAAAAATAATTAATAGCATATTTAATACCTACTTAAAAATAATTTGATTACGATTAATAAAAGTTAATGAAAATTATATATGTTGTTTACCTTGATTTGATCCTTTAGAACCTGATATAAAGCAGCACACACTTCCATTATAATTCTTGAGATTATTTGACTTGATATCTTGAAGGTATAGTGAAGGCTTCTATAACTGTCTCCTGATGCAAGGAATCGTAAAGTAATCGCTAATCTAACTTTTGCAGGTATAGCTTCTCTCCATTTTGTATCCTTTTTAGAAATTATGGGATGGACTTTTTGTAACAAAAAAATTAAAATCTGCATAAGACATTCGGCAGAAATTATCAAACTCGTTAGAGGGTTCTGCTAACATTTCTTGAAACCTTGTCTCCATAGATTCCCTGGAAATATAAATAACTTTTATTGTGTATTTACAACCTAAAACCGAGGAGTCTCTTAGAGATAAATTTAAAGAAATTAATATATTAACTTTGGCCTCTCAGTATATTTACCAAAATTTTATGTATGTTCACAAGAACATAGACAGTTTTAGTAAAAAGTGATATACACTCTGTAAACACTAGGAACAAACACAAGCTAGTGACCTATATCTCGAGTCCATAAAGTCAGTAACCCGTTCTTGGGGCAATGTATACGCTATTACTATGGAGTGTCTACTCTACACTCCATAGCTATTACCAAGTTTAAATATTTAATTAATGAAAAACTCTATAAAAAGGGCTAATATAAATGAATACATGGTTGATAATAAACCCTGGGAACGAGGTAGTCGCTTGCAATCTGTTTCTAAAATAAATTGTAAATAGTTTGTAACCATTTATATTGTAAAATTTATTTTAAAAAAAATCCTGCTGGATTTCTTGCTAGTTCTTCTCAGGACAGAGGGTTTTTTTTCCAACCAGTGGTAAAGTAAAAAAATACTTTCAATAAGAATTACACATGTGATCTATATTGAATAAAAAATTATTCTATTCTATTCTGTATATACTAATTAGATTTAGGTTCTTATTTTATTGGAATTTTCGTTAATATGATTTGCGTGTCATGCAAAAGTCATTCTACAAATGAAATAAACAAATTACTTACTTGGTTCGATTTTTATGCACAGTCAGCATCCACCATCGCCTTGCTCTTGGTCTTTTTTTTATCACTTTGTATTTTTTTACGCATAACATGTAATAGTAACATGCGTTCAAATAATAAAATCCAGCTGAAAGTGCAACGTCCATTTTATAGGTACAACTACTTTACGCTGGCAAACATGTTTCATTTTTTGGTATTTGGCTCCATGTGTGGACGGTTATATCGTTTATTTGCCCTTACGTCAATTTTTTTGCCAAATACGGCAACATGCTATCACAAATACCAAATAGCCATGTGAAGTGCCACTATAACAAAATCGCTTTGGCCTCGTATTCCCGCGTGACCTCGAGCCACGCAGTGTGCGAACGAGTTCGTACAGTATGCGAACGAGTGGCGCGGAAAAGTGGAGGCGAAATTCGAATTTGAGCTGAGGTATAATAGGCCCGTAAGATCCAGAAATCACTTGGACCACAGGATCGCAAGTATTGAATAAAGTATTAAACTTGTTACATGAGAATAGTAGGTTGATATCAAATACGTGACGTATTCGTCGCTTAAGACGGCTGCGCGAGAGAGGCTAATGCTTGCTCCGGCGGCAGTCGCAGTGCCGACTTACCTTACTCTTCACAAGTCTCCCGCTACCACTTGAAAATGTCTATGGGCCACTGAATCTATATTACAATCAGATGAATTGTGTGCGCGTTTGTCAACCTAATTCTATAAAAAAAAAAACAATGACGTCTCGAGAGTGACAGAGACGAAGCGCTACAAAGCCGAAGCTTGCAGTTTGTGACCGAGTCTTACTTAATCTCGATGTGCATACTTTACGGCCGCGTACCTTATTCATCTCCAGTGATATTAAAAATATTACTTTTATTACAAAACAATGTGTCAACCCATTGCATACTAGTGCCGCAACTAATATAAACTCTTATCAAGCCTCTTTTGAGACGTGGTCGGAACCATAGCATACTATAATACACTACAATACACACAATAGAATGGCTGTCAACCTTATTTTGTACGATAGGCGTCGCCGGGAACACACATACAAGCAATTACGTAGTATTATCACTACTACCAACTCGATTCGCTGTGTGGACAGACAGATTTTAATACGTATTTATTTGTAAATAGCGTGCATTTGGCATTTTCTAAATAATTTGCATGCGAAATTTGGAAACGATTGTAAAGTCAAAATATATCTCGTGTTGACATTTATACGTGTGAATTGACGTGTTAGTGACATTTTAGTGGTTACACGGGCTCCGCCCACTCCCCCGTTATATTATGTATGTAATTATAGTATTCTATGGTCAGAACCATTAAACAATAGTACTTTATACTACAGCAAGCATACCCATATAACTTTATGGCGATGGCAATGTACCTACATATCGCCAACATTGCTTTTTTTCTGTCAAGTTTTTTTTTTAACTTAAACTTGATGCTCCAGAGAACTTTCATTATAGTTTTATATGGGCGTCCGCTGTGGCGCTAGTAGTATACACTTATATACACTTTTCATTTAATTAGTTAGGAAACAGCACTCTCCTCTCGGTACATATTAATTGTGTACTGTGAAGATTATAAGTAATTTATTAACATAATAATATGTTGTGTAGATTATGTCATCAATTTTGTATTTAGTATTAGTAAATAAAATAAATAATTATGTTCTATTATTTTGGTAAAATAATTTGGCCACAGCCTTCTCACTTACTAACTTTTACTATACTTTGCAAAATGCTAAGAATACTGAAAGATAAAGAGATCGAGGAGTTACAATATTTGTTTGACTTTTCTGATGACCTTGAAGTTGCGAAAAGTCATCTTGAACCAGATTTAGAGCCAAAAGGCTTAGACGTTTGTATATTTTAGGCGATTTAAGTTTGGATAGTTTACCTGACATAGAAAAGGTACAAAAGGGGGTTAACAGAAAATATATGTTCAAGAAGAAATAGAAATATAATCACTTCTTTTTATGCGTAATCGCAACGCAACTGAATTTGCATAATTCCTCAGATGAAGAATTATATTCTGACCATAACGTGAACCGCAACCTGAATGTAGATTTGTTCATGAAGAACCATTTGTATCAGACACTGATGAATCAGATGATGACGAATCAATTCGCGCTGCTGTCAGTTTATTATTACATATTATAGCATATGTCTTCCTCTTCAGTATCGGTTTCGTCAGTCGGAAACGGTTGTCAGTTATTTAGTTATGCACGTTGCACTAACTATGGCCGTACAGACTACTTAAAACCCAATAAATAAAATTTAATATTACTAAATTTGTCTTCACCAATACAATTAATTAATACTCATTAACAGCGTACGTGCTATCTTATTATTTATATATTAACTTAGCGAAAGAATTAGCTACCCAGACATCTGCTTCTATTGAGCAGTATAATGAATTTATTTACAATTATGCACTTTTCCAAGTAATTTTAATTAGAAAATAAGACAACTAGATAATCTATAGCAGTAATAATAATTTAAATAATTTATAATGTAGCTTACAAACACCTGGTGCATCATTAAATTTCTTCGCTTTGAATCAGTAATAATTTGAATATAAAATGTAATAATGTTATGATATGAGATTTCAATAATTGACTATTTCTCTTTTTAAAACAGATTAATATTAATATTTGCACTGGGAATAATTGTATCAAACACTAAAACTACCATCACATCTTTTCGGCAGTGGTAGAGCCACCAGCTATGTCGGCTCGACCGGGGTAGGACCACGCTCTCACAGAATACCAGCGTAAAATAGCAACGTAGGAATTCAATAACAATGTTCTCTATATGAACAGGATAGGATTTTGATGGACTAGTGTGTGCGCAAGCACAAAAACACACTATACCCTGATAGTCCAATGAGATGACAAGCCGATACGACCAGAGAGAGATCAGAAGCAGGATCAACGGCTTTACGTACTTTCCGAGGCACGGGATTGAAACACCGCCAACTTCCTGACTGCGGGGAACTACTGAGATATTCTTGACAGAAAACCTCAATAACTGATTTTGGCCTGACCCGGGATTCGAACCCGAGACCTCATGATCAGCAGTCGCACCACAACCACCAGACCAGTGCACTAGTGTGTATACCTCACTCTCATGAACAAGCACAAGATCATCGGCTTTAAATGTGGCTGGAGTTACCTGGTTGCTGAGAACTTCTTCACAAAAAAAAACCTAAAACTGATTTTTGGCCCGACCAAAAATTAGTCACGTTTACAAATAGTAGTCCAAAGAGGCAAGTGACGTAGAAATTTATAATTATTATAGGAAATGTAACAAAATTACAAAAGTGTTAAAAAAGTAAAAAAAAAATACTTAAACAAATTCTACAAACTTCACTAAAGACCATTCCTATTTTCTATAGCTTTAATAAATTGAATTCTCTTTTTGTCAATAAACCGGAGTTTTCAAGGCTTTGTCAGACAGGACGCGTACTTAGCGCGCGTCAGAGCGTTAACTTGACGCCGCGCTATGACGCTAAGATGTGTTGTACTACCATCGTAGAACCGTCGGTACTCTGTGCGTAGCTTTAACGTCGGGTGTTGTATTTTTTTACAAATTTTATTTTAGCGTCGGAGTGAATAGGTGTAAAATAATAATAAAATACTGCATAATGACCGAAAATTTGATAGAATTGGTTAGAAAATATACATGCTTATATAATACGAAGGATAGTTCGTATAAAGATATATCAATGAAGGCAAAATTGTGGGCACAAATCGGAGAAGAAATTAATGAAACTGGTAAGTAAAAAAAATCGTTTATTGATTAAAATAAGACACGAATTGTTCACGAGTTTCGAATGCTTCAGTCGTTGATCTTCTATTTGTTGGACGATGAGTTATTAGAGCACGCATACTTCGTCTCCCGACTCCGGAGTTAATATCGCTGTACCTTGTTTTGTTCGTAAGTAATTATGTAAACAACATGCAGCTTTAATAATATCAATTGCTGTGTCCACATCACAGTCAATAGGTCGTAAAAAAATGCGCCATTTTTGTGCTAATATTCCGAACGTATTTTCAACCACCCGACGTGCCCTGCAAAGTCTTTTATTAAAATTTGTTTTTCTTTCGTCTTGTGTAGCTAATGCTCTTGGGAATGGACGCATCAAATATGTTTTTAAAGCAAAACCTTCGTCGCCGATAAGTACATGAGGTACGGGCTCCTTGGTGCCTGGAAGAGGTTTATCTGGCAGCAGAGATTTTCCGTGGATATATTGTCGATAAAATATTGAGTTCTCGAATATACCACTATCACTATGCCGCCCGTAACTACCGACATCTATGACGGTGAATTTGTAACATGGATCGACTATAGCAAGAAGAACTACGGAAAAAAACTTCTTGTAGCAAAAATATTCTGATCCACTATTTTTGGGACACTTTATAGAGACATGTTTCCCGTCAATACTACCGACACAATTCGGGAAGTTCCAGGTTTCCCTATAACCCTTCTTTGATTGTTTCCATGTCTCTTCAGTAGGCGATGGCATATATTCTGGTTGCAATGTATTCCAGATTTCTGTAGACTTCTTTTACAATACCACCCTTAAAAAGGCTATGGTCTGATGTGAATCACCCGTAGCTAAGTACCTGAAAGAAAATAATACAATTTATGTTTATTTTACAGGTGAAGTAGCTAAAAAAAAATGGAAGAGCTTGAGAGACAATTATATGAGATACAAAAAAGAGGTTGCAGATACTACAGGACAAGCTGCAAAAAAATTTACAAAATGGCCTTGGGCTTCCCACTTATAGTTCCTTGACTCAACTCTGACAGATCGAGAAACAACTTCAAATATTCGAGAACCTACACCAGAAACATCGTCAGCTATAGAAACTCAATCTCCAGAGACGCCTCCACCACAGACACCTCCACCAAGAACACAAAGCGCACCCCCGCCAGAAACACCTCCGCTAGAGACGCCCCAAACAAATGACACAAATAGTTCACGAGCTAAGAAAATAAAAAAAACTGACAGCGAAATGGATAAAGTTATAAATTATCTTCAAAATAAAAAAAAAACAAGAGTATGATGCCATAGATCACCTATTCCAAAGTTATGCCCAAACATTTAAAAGTTTTTCCAAAGACAACCAGATAAAAGCCAAAGTAGAACTAGCCAAGTTATTTGCAAGCATAGAAACAGAGGAACTGCAAGAAAACGTCCAGATATTGAATTCACCACATTATTCCATTATTAGTACCGAAGACTCCGTCTGCTATGCAGTACCCAATTCTGTGCCCGAAGATTCATCCCCAGTAGCTGTTATAGATCTATCTAACAGTACTTCATCATACCTGCAACAGCCTGAGCAGCTACGTCAACCACTACGCGAAATCGATATTCTACATGTAACTAATTTTGGAACACCGACATCTGATTACAACTCAGCTGATTTTGACTGATTTTCATAATAATAACGCAATGAACATGTATATAAAAAAATAAATATTTCTTACCTTAGACAGATTACAAGTCTTTCTCTTGTAGAAATAGGCGTCCTCCTACAGTTTGTGGTACATTTGCTTATTTTTGGGATGAGCAGTTCATGTAGTATCTTCGAATAAATCTTGAGACATACGAAAGTATGTAAAAAAACGATCTTCATGTGATGCAAGCTCACGACACAAATGATGATATTCTCCTAAATCCTTTCTCTTTTGATTGATGTCGTGCACCCACACTCTTTTTCTCTGTGACCGTGATAAAGCATATAAAAGTAATAATTCTTCCACATCTGAATCACTTGACACCTCCATAACGAACAAACTCTTCACACTGCTAACGATCTGCACTACGCTTTGGCGAATGGCGAAATGGCGGCGCCGTGTCATCGAGTCAGCGCCCTAACGCGCGCTAAAGCGTTCTGTTTGACGAAGCCTCGCGCGATGTTAAAACGGGACGCTATAACGCTACACGCAGCGCTAAAATACGCGTCCTGTCTGACAAAGCCTTCAGAAATATTAAATGCAGTCCTACTGCAGTTATTTTTTTTTTTTTAAATAATGACAACCTAACAAATACTTCCCACCTTCATTCAATAAATACTACTTGTAAGAAAATGACGAAAGATATAGGTATAGGCACAATGCAAGCATACCTGGAGTTGAAAACTGTTAATTCAAGCTATTTACAAAAGACACAAACACATATAGATTTAACAATCTATATAAGAATATAGTAATAAGATATATGAAATTCATGTATATTATACCAGAGTACATAATGTCGCAAGCAAGTCTATATTCTGTATGATTGTTTTTCATATACTAATATTCTGCGATTAAATCACAAATTATTTTAATTTCCGAAGTCGATTACGTCTTGACTAACAACTATTCTGTATGTTTGTTTTATGTACTAAAATCCTGCGGTTAAATCAAGACGTGCTTTAATTTCCGAAGTCGATTACGTCTTGACTAACCACTATTTTGTTTGTTTATTTTTTATGTTAATATCCTGCGGTTAAATCACGAAGTGCTTTAATTTCCGAAGTCGATTACGTCTTGACTAACCACTATTTTGTATGTTTATTTTTTATGTTAATATCCTGCGGTTAAATCACGAAGTGCTTTAATTTCCGAAGTCGATTACGTCTTGACTAACCACTATTTTGTATGTTTGTTTTACATGTACTAATATCCTACGGTTAAATCACGAAGTGCTTTAATTTCCAAAGTCGATTACGTCTTAACTAACCACATTCTTTATGTTTGTTTTTCATGTACTAATATCCTGCGGTTAAATTACGAAGTGCTTAATTTCCGAAGTCGTTTACGTCTTGACTAACCACCATTTGAACGAGTAGTAAGTTTAAACTATGTAACATAATCACACACAACACTAAACAAAAAGTATTTCGGTACAAATATTGGTCGATAGTTTATATAATCTTATATAATATCCTTATTGTATAATGAGGTCTAAAAAGCTAGCAGGCACTAAAATACACAGTATGTTTCATTATTTGTATGTCACAGACTATAAAGCAAAGTATTTTTAAAAGATAAAAAGTTAAGAATTAAAAACTGGTCAGTTTTAAAATTATTAATGACTAGTAACACTCATTTGCACACACACATAGCCTTAAAAATATACACATATCATTCAGATCTAGATTTTAGGGAATCTATACTAAATAGGAGGTAAATAAGTGTTATTACATTTTTCTAATTTGGGATGTAATAGGACATTAAAATTAAATGTTCAATTTTACTCTCCTGATTTAAATTGAATTCTGTAGTGACGAAATAAATGTTTTTATTTCTTCATTGTGGTCAGGAATCTTGGCCCGAAAGATTAAAACTATTTCTAAACAGAAGTCTTATAGATTGCGCTTTAACAATTTTTGAAGGTGACATAACTTCTTTTAGGAATCTTTAAAAATATCTAGACTTAACACTATTGCTAGAACTGACTTTATAATGGATTTATCACAATTTTTAAGGAGTCGTGCAATGCCCCTATATCCTCAATATTAACCCAATAGGTTCCCTCTAATTTCAACTATGACATCCCACTTAACCGAAATAGTCGAGGATGGTTTTCACATAACCACTCAGACGTGCTTGTTTTTGATGGGGTGGCCAGCCTTTCTCCGCCTAAAGTTGCCCATTTGTCGTAAGATTTGTAGATTTTCGTCGTCATCCTCCCTGTCCATGCCCGAGGTTCCAGGCACCGTTCCCCAAAGTTTTAGCTTACCTGGCAGGTAAATAAGTCCTAGGAGGGTGATTACTGAAACAAGATATATTATTTATAATCTTCATCGATTCTCTTCTGGCAGTTTAAAATGAAATGATATATATTTGCGACCCACAGCAAAAACCCTGCACCATTTGCGGATGTGTTGAAGGAACTTTTCACCATAATCCTCAGTCAGTTGCCATTGAATCTCCACGGGCGGTAACTTCCTTGCGTGGAGAAACCGAACTACTGCTCGATCTTCGCACTTGGCGAGAGCGGCGATCAACACTTCCATCTCTGACGGCTGACAAACGAACCGTCGTTGTTCGTTTGTCAGCCGTAGTAAGCCGTCAGCCGTAGCGAATCGCGGACGGGTGGGCTCGAGTGTGGGGGAATCGCTGCGCACGGCACTGTTGTCGGATTTAGCCTAACACATTACCTCGAGGCTGTAGCTTATTGGGAATTATATCTTATATTAAATAATGTTGAAAATATAGCCACTATCTTCATAACAATGCTATTATTGAGTGATTTGAGAGCTCTGTCAAAAATCAACTACTGAACATACAAATTATCTGTGTGTATATTTGCCATAATTGGCAAGCTTTTTTTTTTTGCTGTTTATTTTCTTGTGTCCTCTTTCATCTTTTTTTACGTGGTAGAGTCATGCTGCAGTTATATTAGTAGTATAGTTGTAGCACGAATGTGTCGGCTCGACTGGGGAAGGACGCGCATTCTCGCAAAATACCAGTGTCAAATAGTAGCTTAATGCTGCTGTGTTTCGTATGGTGAGTGTAGAGACCGGAGACCCTTTTTACTGGAAATGAGGCATTCCATCTTAGTCCTCACGGGTGACAACGCATCTGCATTTTGATTCGTAATCGAGGATTGATGTAGATGTCTATGGGCCACAGTAACTACTTACCATCAGGGCGACTGTGTGCTTGTTTGTCACCCTATCCTATTAAAAAAAATACACAACCTTTTTTATATAAGTCACAAAGAACTAGAGCCATCATTAAAAAAATATTAACATCAAAATAATACTTACTATTTAATATACAGGGGAATACGATGTAGAAATTTAGATTAGTGGAATGAAAATAGAAAGCCTCCGTGAAGTACAAAATAATGGTCAATGTTAGTGACCAATACCCCATTGACACTACTCTGAAAAAAGAAACAGACTTATTATCTTCTGATAGAGTGAAAAAAAAAAAGAAATCTATTACAACCTTTTATATGTGGTAGAGCCTTACTGCAGCTATATAGTTGTAGCACGAATGGATCAGCTGGAACGGGGTGGGACCACACTCTCAGAATACCAGCGTAAATTGGCAGCTAAATGCTGCTGTTTCGTATGATAAGTGTAGAGAACCAGACACTTTTTACTGGAAAGGACACATTGCATTTGCATTCTGATTCTTAATCGAGTATAGATGTAGATGTCTATGGGCAACAGCATCCACTTACCATCAAATGGGCTGCATGCTAGTTTGTAACATTTATTCTAAAAAAATAAGCAACCAGAGTAATCGAAATAGCTCAACAGCAGGCCTAATCGCTAACTTTGTTGACATCAATATTATATTCACTTTGTAGTACATTGCGGCGATCAGTAGATCGGCAGGTCTATTCGCTATCTACTGATCAGCTTACTAACTGAAGTAGCCATGCCAGTCTTTGGTATGAAGAACTGGCAACCGATGAAGAAACATTGTAGAGGCCTTGTACTGATAAGCCAAGTGTAGGGCGACCCCCTACTAGAAAGAGTTATGATAATAACATAACATATAACATAAACACTCAAGCCTGTCACCTAGAGGGGTACGCAGAGACTACAGACTTCCATTTGGCACGATCCTGACACACCTCTCTCGCCTCCTTCACATCCATATACCTACGCATACATGCTCGTCGGTTAAGGGTACTCCTAATTTAGCCCGTTTTCAATAAATCGCCAATTTGGTCGTTACATTTTCGCCTAGAACGTCCCTTTCCGACTCTGTCATTCACTTCTGCAACATACATTTTCTATGTCACTCTTTCTTCATTCATTCTTTCCACATGACCAAACCACCGACGCATTCCTTTCTTAATCCTGGTCACAACATCATCTTGCAAACCACACTCTTCTCTTATCACACAATTTCTCACCCTGTCATTCAGATTCAGCTCACATACTCCTTAACGACCGCTTTTCTACTGCGTTTATTCTACTCTCGTGCTTCTTCTGCCACACCCAACTTTCACTACCATACGTTAGAGTAGGGACCAACACAGCATTGTGAATTGCCATACGTGCCTTTTTTGACACATTTTGAATCAATAGAGTGTAGGGCCCCATTTACTCTATTTCCTGCGTTCACTCGTCGTTCTATATCCTTATCACATCTCCCATCCCTGCTAAATATGCAACCCAAATATACAAACTCATCTACTTGCTCGATCAACTCCCCTTCTATTCTTATTTCACATATCGTTTTACTTTCTTCTCTTTCAAAAACCATAACTTTCGTCTTACTTGCATTCACTTTCATACCCCTTTCTTTTAATGATCTCTTCATTAATGTAAATATCATCTGCAACTCGGCTGCCGACGACGCAAGAATAACATGATCATCGGCGTACAAAAGGCATTTGACTGTTAACTCACCCATTCTTAATCTGCATTCTTCAACTTTCAAATTTTACAAACAACTGTCCATAAATAGGTTGAGCAGCCACGGGGAAGCCACACAGCCGTGTCTGACACCTTTATGGATGCCAAACCAGTCCGAGTAGACCCCTTTGATCCTAACACAAGCACTAGAGTCCCTATAAAGAGACTCCAATGCCTGTATCAAGCCAGCGCTCAACCCAAATAAGTTTCGAGATTTAGCTCACTTTCAATTTATCATGCAATAAACCCAATTTGGTTGATAATCTTCTGTCTAGGAAGTCCCTTGCCGACTTTACAACTGTAGCATAAATTTGCTTTGTCACTTCTCATTCATTCTTTCTATGTGCCCTAACCATTGAAAAATTAGCTCTATAATGATGCAAGAATAACTTGATCATCGGCGGCCGAGTTGCAAATGATGGTTACATTAATGAACGGATCATTAAAAGAAAGGGGTATGAAAGTGCACGCAAGTAAGACGAAGGTTATGGTTTTTGAAAGATCAGAAAGTAAAACGACTTGTGAAATAAGAATAGAAGGGTAGTTGATCGAGCAAGCTGATGAGGTTTGTATATTTGGGCTGCGTATTTAGCAGGGATGGGAGATATGATAAGGATATAGAACGACGAGTGAATGCGGGAAATAGAGTAAATGGGGCCTTGCACTCTATTGTGAAGAGTCAAAATGTGTCGAAAAAGGCACGTATGGCAATTCACAATGCTGTGTTGGTCCCTACTTTAATGTATGGTAGTGAAAATTGGGTGTGGTAAAAGAAGCACGAGAGTAGAATAAACGCAATAGAAATGCGGTCGTTAAGAAGTAGGTTAGGGCTGAATCTGAGTGACAGGGTAAAAAATTGTGTAATAAGAGAAGAGTGTGGTTTGCAAGATGATGTTGTGACCAGGATTAAGAAAGGAATGCTTCAGTGGTTTGGTCATGTGGAAAGAATGAATGAGGAAAGAGTGACAAAGAAAATTTATGGTGCAGAAGTGAATGGCAGAGTCGGAAAGGGACGTCCTAGGCGAAAATTTATCGACGAAATTGGCGATTTATTGAAAACGGGCCAAATTAGGAGTACCCTTAACCGACGAGCATGTATGCGTAGGTGTATGGATGTGAAGGAGGCAAGAGAGGTGTGTCAGGATCGTGCCAAATGGAAGTCTGTAGTCTCTGCCTACCCCTCTGGGTGACAGGCGTGAGTGTTTATGTTTATGTATGTATTAGCTAAATCAAGAATACATTTAACTGAGCTAAGCATGTTTGCATAAATATGTGGAAGATAAAAAATAAAAGGTGTATTATGATTGATTCAAATGGAAGTCTATAGTTGTATGTGAATTGACTAAAAGTTAAAATAGTTATTGACAATCTCAATGGTGCCAGCAAGAATCGAACTTAAATTAAACACAAGAACCCTTGCTTGTTTTTTTTTCACTTGTTATAAGCCTGTGCTGTGTTATAATTAGTTAAAAAAAATGATGAAGCCTTAGATAGTTGCCTAATAATAGTATATTTTAAATAAAAGAACAAGTCAATACTTACGGTTTGTAATGAATATAGAGTGTGCAGTGAATAAGTGCCAGAGCTTTTAGCACAGAGTACATGCCAAGCATACGAGATATTGTGAAGTCACCTGGAATAAATTTAAGTTTTTGTTAGTCAATCAAACTAATTTTATGGATTTTATCACATTTAATATTTTTATTCACGCAAAATACGCGCTTAGATAAGGAGTTGCGTAAAATAGCTCTCGAACTATTTTAACGCGAGCTAGCTTTTACTGGAGACGAAGCATTCCTTACCTTCCTACCTTCCTTACCTTAGTCGTAGTTAGAGAATAGATGTAGATATCTATGGACCACAGCATCCTCCTGCCATTAAGTGGACCGTGTGCTCGTTTGTCTCTTATTCATTAAATTTTTTCATAAATTATATTAAGTATTGATGTTTCTCTTGCTTTGTAATTTCAAATCTATATAATTATAATATATAGAATTTTGACAATGAATTGCATGTTCTGATCACGTCGGGTGGTCACCACTGTGGCCATAGAAGGAAAAGGGGAGATCTCCCGCCAGGCAAGGTGTTCTGCCTGGGTAAACTACTAGATAGATTTCAATTAGGTTTTCTAAGTTTTATTTCTTAGAATGTGCGATATCTTCATTTAATATAAAGTAATTAAGGTTTTAAGAATGCCGAGGAAGTCCCGGGTATCAGCTAGTGCTTTATTAGTAAATATTTATGCTGTTGGTATAGCTACAAATAAACAAATAAAAAGTGTAAGGATTCAAAAAGTATTCAAACTTTTTGAACTCACTCATTGCTTCTTTTAAAATTTTAAAGGGGAGCTCCCATGGTGCAAGAAAACGATTCTTTGAAATCTATCCCCTCCGTACCCGGTAGGCCAATTTACATAATTTTTTCGGTATTATTTGTAGCTCAACGCAGACAACATTTGTAAACAATAAAAATCTGAATTTGGAGATTTTTTTTTCTTTTACTGTCACCTCAATTCGCTAATTCAAATCTGCGCAATGTCACACAATTTGATTGAATCTTTTGTTGAAATAAAGATAGTTATGACTTTAGACTTTTACTCCACTCTGTTTACGATGCCAGCAAAAGGTTATGCCTTTCTATCTGCTAGGCCCTAGTGATCCACAATCTTACTTCTGAAAGGATCAGAGAACAGAAAAAACCATCATACTAAGTTAATTTTTTATTCATAAAGTTGAAGTATCAAATGAACTGACAGTCCACTGATGATAAGTAGTTACTGCAGCCCAGCAAAACTTCAAAGCCTGTAAATATACTGGTACTCTATACCCTACAGACTGAGTAGCACTGCTACATGCCCAAATAGACAGGAGATCCTCCTAAGCAGGAAATCATTTTTTTCTTCAGAAGGAAATTAACACATACAGTAGAACCATGCTGCAGGTGTATTCGTAGTATAGTTGTAGCACGAATTGGCAAGCTTGACAACCTACAGTTTTTTATTTTTCCTTGTTTTATCAGGAAGAGCCCATCTCCTGTTATATTTCTCTTGTGCCTTCTGTCTTACATCTTTTATACATGTTAGAGCCATGCTGCAGTTATATTAATAGTATAGTTGTAGCACGAATGGGTAGACTTGACCGGGGAAGGACCACACTCTCACAGAATACCAGCATAAAATAACTGCTTAATGCTGCTATGTTTCGTATGGTGAGCGTAGAGAACCAGAGACCCTTTTTACTGGAAATGAGGCATTCCATCTTAGTCCTCACGGGTGACAATGCATCTGCATTTTGATTCTTCATCAAGGATAAATGTAGATGTTTATGGGCCACAGTATCCACTTACCATTAGGTGGACTGTGCTCGTTTGTCACCATAATTCTATAAAAAAAATATAAGTAGTGCTCGTTTTTCACACTATCTGTCTATTAAAATATCCATATTAAAATGTAGTCAACATTTTAATATTGCATTTTGTTCACAACTATACATATATTCACTGCCGTATTGGTAGTTATAGAAACAGTGTATCATGACATGCTTATAAAATAGCACATTTTTGATAAATTAATTATAAAATTTTAATTACTCTTGAAATATAACTGATTATCTTCAAACGGCTGAAAAGATTTTCTTGAATCATAGCTAAGAACACTGCCGATCAAGACACCTTTCAAACAAAAGAAACTAAATTTAAATTGTTTTATGTTTGGGAGCTTAGGAGTGGACTTCAAAAAGCTGCCAACAAACAGTATAATTTTTATGCTTTCATTGTGACAAGTGAATTTTATTTTGTACGTTTTTCTTTTTTGAAGATAGTTTTACAGAGGGTAATACACAAAAAAAAATCGTATTATCAAGATATTTGCTAACATGCAATCAATATGGCCGCATCATTATCTTTGATTATTGAATATTGTACTCTTTAGTTTATATGCTCATGAAGCTTACCGTCTAAGTGATCACTGTCCCCATTATTACTTAAAAATGATCTTCTTTCAATATAGGACCGGCCAGCGGTTCCCAAATCCACAAACGCCACGAAGGCTATCCACCCGCGAAATGCATACAGAATTTTATTTTGAACCGCCATAACCTTCTATTTTTTAATCACATGTAATTTTCGATCTTCAAGACTTATTTTTAAAACATTGAATATCTAAAACATTGTTTTTACGTATATTTCTACTAGATAGTTGTAGATTATATGAATTATAATTGAATTAACTTGTACGGAATTTTAAGTCTAAGCAGTCGAGGACAAATTTAACGAGCTTCGCAATGCGGCATTTCACCTGCAGTGTATATTTTCATTAAAAAAAAATTAAGTTTTAAAGGCATCACCTGCCGCGCAGAAGCAGAAAACAGGACCATGCCCCGACCATGCCCATTTAAAATTAATGTCACTGTCACATTGACGTTTGACGATTCACTGTCAAAATCTGACTTTTAGCCATAGACGCATGTTAACTTACAGTCCGTTTCACGAAATAAGTCATTTCGTACTTAAATTTTTTTTTTAATTTCAAATTTATTTTATTTTAAAAACATGGAACTTTGTCTTCAAAATTATTTTATTTGTAGGCGCAACTATAAAATGCCGGTTGAATCTAGTGACTAGTTGAAATTGAGGGTATATCGAGAAACCCTCCCACTCGTTTGTGCAGTATAAAGTTCAGTGTAGGGGTAGAGCGCGGCCTGCACCCTCCTTTCTGCCAAGGAGGTCGCGTTCTTCGGCTTAGAGATTTGTAGATGTTAAGCCAATTCCTAAAAGGTTGGGTTTAGTGGGTAAAAGTCACAATAACCACGCAGCCGGCTGCGTGGTATGCTATGAGCATTCCCAACCTCCCTCCCCCGCTTTCCGGAGGGTTGCCCATATTTGCTTCGGGCGCAAAAAAAATAGAGCGCGACAGATTCCGCTTGAGTCGTTTCACGAGTGAAGTCATTGGGTGCGTTTGGCAGAAAAAAGCGCCTAGCAAGCGCTGAAATAGTTTTCGGCAAGGACACGATTGCTACTTCAGTAGCGCTGACAAAATGCGCCATTTTGCTTATTTAATTTGTTTGTTTTGAAGTAGAGTTTATAAGTTGTTTTGCGCAATATTAGTTTTAAGTAATATAATGACATGAATAAACATATACATGTTATTAAAAATTCATGATTGGTAAGTTTTTAATATGAATACTTTACAAACATATATTTAAATTAGGTTAGGTTCCCCGGTTAAAACTAACATCGTGTCCTGGAAGAAAATAGCTACTTACGATTTGACAGCGCTTACCGCTTACGATCGCCATTTTGCTTACAAGCGCTTGCTAGTGCTTTTTTCTGCCAAACGCACCCATTCTACGCGTGCTAAGATAGTCATTGTTCTGTCCATTGTGGTGATTATTCCGGTGCAGACAAGGAGGATGGTGTTGCTGAGAGGCTGTGCTGTATTACGTTGAGATGGGTAAGGTTGCTGTTGGTTTGCATAATTTGGTGTTATCATGTAGTTGTGTTCTTCACATCGCACTGATATATGATGATACTGGTATATACTGCGGTATGGTCAAACTGTAATTACTCTATGCTGAATGTATAGCACAGCGTAACGCTGTGCTATTATTAATAATGACAAATTGCGCAAGCAAGAGAGCAAGTTGAACATCAGTTCTCACACTTTCACCATTTTTAATAATTAACGCTATCCTGTTATTTTCCACATAATTGGCTTATCGTGTTGTACTTTTCGACATATTGATTAGCGTTTTAATAGTTATTTTTCATATTTATTGATAGTCATTTGTTTTTTAATTAGCGTTTTGATTTCATCGCATTTGAATCTCTCATCATCATCATCATCATGGATACGTTAAAATTCAAGTAATTATAGAACAAGAGTACCGTTGTGGTTGCAACGCGGTACAAGCGGCACACAACATCAAGGACGTTTACGGAGCGAATGCTATAAACAAACGCACCACCTGTTATATATCGTCCGAAAACTTTGGTATAATTAAAGGTGATTGTGAAAGCTGATGATATTCAATCTACTGCCGAATTATTTATTTAAATAGATACACCATCGACAATATCAGTAAACATTGTAACAATCAAAATACTAGATTTTTAGATATAGGATATGTCTTTACTACAGGCGTATACATCAATATAAGAAAGAAAAAAAACCTAAACAACATATAAACTCTAAAACAAAAAGGAATTAAACTAATCAATCAATGTAAAAGCACCACATCCAGTAATAATTACAATAAATAATAATTTTGAGTTTTTAGTCTGGCAAGGCAGGTAACAGTAAATCTTTACATTTTCTATTAAATTCACGTTCGGGGTCGCAAAAGATGTCGATGTCATGATTGTTTAAGCTGTTGTAAGTTCGCATACATCTGCTTAACGGAGAAAATTTGAAATTGAATTTGAAATTGAAAAAGAATAGGACCAATATGTGAACCTTGTGGTACGCCTGATAGAGCCACATAATCATTAGACTTATATCCATGCAATACGACATTTTGTAATCTATTTTTGAGATAAGAACTTAGCCAACGAAGTAAATTCCCATGCACGCCGTATGAATTTAATTTAGATATAAGTAATTGATGGTCTACGACATCAAATGCACTAGAAAAATCTGTGTATATGGAATCCAACTGGATTTGACCATCCATTGCACTTGCAACTTTCATGACGTAATCCGTCAAATTGCTAACAGTAGATTTATCTTTTGAAAACCCGTGTTGTGCCTCTACGAAAATATTTTTTAGATGATTTGTTAAACTTGGATAAACTAAGCATTCAAATATCTTTAGAAATAAATAAGCTTATAATTGAAACTGGTCTATAATTTTTAACGTTATTTTTATCTCCTTTCTTGTAAATAAGTATAACATTGGAACGTTTCCAGTCAGTTGGAAAAGACCTGGTTAATAACGATTTACTAAAAATTAGTTTTAGAGGAAGAGTTAGATATTTTGATGTCATCTTTATAAAAAGAGGAGGAATGCCGTCAGGACCCACTCCTTTGTCTCGCGACTTCTAGTCAATCTAGCGACTTGAGTATACTCAGGATTTTACGTTCTGTTATTTCCATATAATGCAAATAACTTTGTGGATACACATCGAACAATTCAGTGCTGCAGTGCACTTGGGTTGGGAGAACACAGATGAAAAATGTTGAGCAAAAAATTACATATCCCCTCACCACTATTAGCCGAGAGATTGTCTAGGCACATTTCTTCTGGAAAAGCATAATCGCAGGATTTACGATGACGGACGAACGACCAAAACTTTTTAGGATTAGACTGAATGGATTTTTCGGTTTCCCGTATATAATCTAAATAATTCTTAGAGGCCAATGACTTAACCCGGTAATTTAAGAGCTTGAGTTCTAATGTATCTCTTGGATTTTTGTAAATGTTGTGCCTTAATCGGATCTTTTCTTTTTCTTTTATCAGTTTAATTAAGTTCGGCGTAAACCAAATAGCAAACTTTAAATTACGGCTTCGTTTTGGGCACAGTTTCATCAACAATGGAATAAAGTATTTTGTAAGAGATACCATGATACCATGACATCGACCTCCTGACAATCACTAAATTCAAAACCCCAATCAATTTTACTTAACCTAGAATTTACTTTAGTATAATCAGCCTTTTTAAAATTGTGAGTAGCAAAAGATTTATTATTCAACAAATGCGGTACTGACATATTTACATTTATCTCTAAAGCAGGTTGATGACATTCAGTTTTACTTATTGGACATGGACATTCGGCAACATTTATATTCTTAAGATTACTTAAAACAAGGTGAAGGGTTCTGTTATTAGCGTTTTTCACGGCATTAAATTGTGATAAATTGTTTAAAGACAAGAAGTCAATAAACTGAAATCCTAAATTACAGCAAGAATTGTTAGGGGTTAATTTGTTTACCGATTTGGTAACATCGGTAATCCAAAAATACATCTTGACGGCTGATTCAACAGCCTCCGTCACAGACTGCTGTATTTCTCGACGTACAATATTGACTAAAACTTTATCGTCCATGATAGAAGAAGAACCAGGAGATAATGGTTGTTTCTCTGGGATTAGCGGTTTGCGTTGAGTTAAATTACATTCTTCAGAGTCTTCGGTCATCTGATCAGATGCATATGAAAGCGAATCCATACGACAGCCTTGTACAGGAGTGTTAGTATTGTCGAACTTCATTTGTTTACTTTTGCATGTTGGGCATTTCCAATTGTCTTACTTTTCCTTATCCATAAGACAAAATAACTTGTACGAGTAATTTACGCATTCAATATCATAGGTATCATTGCATAAGCAGCACGACAAAAATTCGCGGTTTGTGATTTTTTTCGAACAGCCCGCACAGTATTTTGCTTTTTGAGGCATTTTATTTAAACTGTATGCAAGACAAGCCAAGCAAAAGTCACCCAAAAGCAGAGAAGTTAAGCTCCAGTATGCAATATTATTTTGTTGCAAGCCGTTAGTCAAGCCCTCTCACAGGCCGCATCTAAGGTAGGATGTTGTGACAAAAAGGTCGTTCGCGCCGTGCAATTAGCGGCGCTTACGCGTTTTTGTCAACACCTTGAACGTAATTTAAATTTGAATGATCGTTTATGAACTGAACTCTTATTGTTAGAATTTGAAGTAATTTCCACTAATTATATCACCAGGTACACTATACACAGCCACAAATAAACACTTAACTTCAAAGCTATGAAGTTATTAGCACTTTTAATGTAATTAAACTAAGAATTTGAATATTTTTTGCGAGAGTACAACCGTTGAGATGTTGTTCATTTGACGTCACGGACGGATCTTATTTAATTAACAGCAGCTTTCGACAAAAAAGCTTGGCAAATGGGTTCCCCACGAACTCTATCCGTGTGTATAAGTGCCTTGCACTGCTAAACAGGCACACAAACTATCTCTGACAATTTCAAATACTCAACAAGTTGGTCCAATCCCGGTTCAGCACCTAAACAATGCCCTAAACGAAAACTTACCTCTAAAAAGTGATGTTCACTGTTTGGTGGTTTAGCGCCGGTGACATCAGTCCTCACAACTTCTTACCAAACGTGATAAGTATTACTGCAGACGTATACTGTGAAGAACTAAACACTATCACGGAGAAGCTCGCACGTCTCCAATCAGCTGTAGTCAAATGCTAATCCCCACTGCTCCTGTCCTGCACGACAATGCGCGAGTTTTAAAAGCTATTCCAAGTTACACAAGCTGGGTTGGAAGCCCTCCACCATCCGCAGTAATTACTAGACCTTGTATCTACAGACTTCTACTTTTTCGAGAAAAAAATTCAATACCCAAGAGTGTCTCTTGTCTAGCTGATTTTTTCAAGAAGAACATCAATAAACTGCTTTGGCAAAGATGCATCGATTGCATGGGTAATTACTTTGATTAATAGAAATAAAGAAATCTAGAAAAAAAATTGGTAACTTATTTCATAGAAAACGGCGGTTTCACAGGTAAACACCTAATATTTAAGTTATTAATGTCCTTTCTCTTGTGGAAGCAGTTTCCTACGCAGAATTCCATTATATATAAATTATTTTGTGATTCTATCTGATGCATGTAGTTGCTTGCAGGGTAAATATTTTTTGTTAAATAAATTAATGTGAACATGGAGCATGATTAATATAGATGTCAGATTAATAAGTTGCCATACGTAATCAGACACTTTATCCTATCCTCTCGCGGCTGGTCACAAAATACCTAAAAATACCGTCGCCATATTGGTATTGTCAAAAAGTTCGCGATCTATCGGGGTCTAGGAAAAAATGATTTTTCGCTCTTCTGCGACTAAATCTCTTGTGTTCTTGTGATTGGACGTTTTCTGTCGTATATTTAGATGATTCTTATATCAGATTCTGTGCGTGAATTGGTATATAAATGATGTTTTCTATGGAGAAACGTTCAGGGCGCAGTGGGTCCGGGACGTCTGAAGAATCTGAGATGAACGGTGGTGGAGGGTTGGTGGTGGAAGGTGTGCCTTCAGATGAGTTTTATTCGGCTGTCGCGGCTGTCTCTAATGAAATTGGAGATATTTTGAAAGATGAACTGGGTGATGCGGACCGGGCGGATCGCATCGGCGCAGAGTTAGCCGATTTGAGTGCCGAGCTTGGCCTATTAGCTGGTCTTGCTGACGGTGAGCCACAACCAGACATCCCGTCGCTCTTCGAATTCGCTGTAAGTATCCCACTGTTGAATATTTTGTTATATTTGACATAAAAATTAGTTGATTGTAATTTAAAATTAAATCGCCCATTACTTTTCAAAATTAACTAAATTAGTGTACACTTATAAAACAAGTACAAGAAATAATATCTTTATTTTATTTACAATCGTTATCCATATGGTTTATATTTATCAAATTCTGGTATAATTTTCACACTTGGAAAATAAATGATACTGTGGGAAAATGATCATGAAAGTATTATTTTCCAAATTGGCAAAGACATGTACGGATTTTTTAATTTTTTAATGTACATTGTATTGGTAGTGTAAGAATGACTGCCTCGTTGGTCTAGTGGTTGTAGTAGTGCGACTGCTGATCATGAGGTCCTGGGTTTGAATCCCGGGTCGGGCCAAAAAATTAGTTTTTCTGTCAAGAAATTCTCAGTAGTTGCCCGGAGTCAGGAAGTTGGCGGTGTCTCACCCCCGTGCCTCTGACAGCACATAAAGCTGTTGGTCCTGCGCCTGATCTCTCTCCGGTTGTGTCGGTTTACCATCCCATCGGATTATGAGAGTGAGGGAATAGAGAGTACACCTGTGCTTGCGCAGTCACCTGTGCACTATAATCCTGTCCTGCGCCGATGGCTAGCCTCCATTGAGGCAGGCTGCTGTGGCCGAAATTCAGTCTGGAGGACATTATTATAGTGTAAGAATATCTACTAATCCATATTGTCTCGAGATTGTCTTGAGATAAACTGAAATTGGAGATGGGCAGCAGCAACTTCTAGATAACAATTGAAAATAATGAAAAAAACTGCACTTTCCAACCTGCCATTCTAAGTGTGGTAGTTGTGGAAAAATTTAGGCAGTCTAAGGGGGACGCTAATGTTTAGCTTTTATAGGCTGTAATGGACGGAACAGATGATTAGTATACAATGTAAATTCCTGAGCCACCTACACCCTACAACAGGGGTGGCCAACCTTTATGTATCAACACGCCATTTTTCTAAAGAAATGTTTAATTAGGTTATAGATGTGCCATAAAAAAATTGACATTGTGAATATTGGGAAAATAATAGTACTAAATACTTTCGACTCAAAACTCTTTATTTGCTACAAAAAATGAATAAAGAGTTTTGAGTTATTATACATTTATTAATATGCACAATTCAAATTATAGTAACATAAGTGTGACTTCTGTTGTAGATTAGATGACAAATAACTTATATTGGGGTTGTAAAATCCCAAATATAACACAAATGAACTTATAAATATAGTTGTGTCCACGAAATTAACTATTATGCTATGCGTAAACGAACTATGTATTCCTTGTGGGAGGTGTGGACTTGTGAAGGGCTGTAATGATGATGGTGATGAAACAAATTGTCTCATTTGTAATAGTAGTCCACGATGTAACTAGGATCACTCACATTCCTTTGTAATATAATACTTCATAGTGAATTTTGTGTTTGTTTTTGTTGAATTTTGTGATTGGTGGCATGCCCAAAATATTGTGACCCATGCTATTGATTTGCTAACCCTGCCCTACAAGTTTTATCAGATTGTTATTCTTTGTAGTGGGTATTTTTTGGTTTGCCTCCTTTTCTGTCTGGACTGGTATCACTTTCTTACCTAATATTATCACACTTCAACGGTTATAATATCAACAGTTGTAGTGCTTAGTAAACTGCCCCCACGATTCATGAGAAAATCCTAGTGTGGAGGTAACATTTAAAAGAAATGCAGTGTTTGCATTGAACGATAAATAGAGAGCCAGTATTATTACAAGCTGTGGGAAAATCCAACTTAATCCTCAGAATTAAGGAGGCATCCATAGGATACTATAATACATACATAGTAGAAGGGGGGGGGGGGAGTGGGCGGAGCCCGTGTAGCCACTAACATGTCGATCCACACCTATAAATGTCAACACAATCAACTGTTTTCAATTTTCGTGTCAAGCGTCGCTGTATGCAAATTATTTAAAAAATGGCAAATTGTGCAATAATTGTGTTGAAAAAACAGCGGGAAATGGAAATTAAATAAAGGAGACATATTGTAAAACCAGTAAGTCGAAACTATTTATCTTAAATATCTTTCTAAAAATAAAAAAAAATATTGTAGTGTCAAAAACAATAAGTCTGTCAATACAGTGAATCGGGTTTTTAGTAGTGACAATATGATGTAATTGCTTATATGTGTGCTCCCTGTGACACTGATCCTCATACAAAATAAGGTTGAATTATTTTGTATTCTATTGGTGTGTTATTGTGTATTATAGTATTCTATGGAGGTATCTATAGCATTCTTTGTTTAAAATTGGCTGCAGGTGTCTATGGACTTTTGTAGCAACTTACCATCAGGTGGACTGTTAGTTTAATTGTCATTTTGGTTTTCTTAAAAATAGAAATAGGAGACTTATTTTCAGCAGTAAAATAGCATGGAGCAATAATAAATAAATGAATCAATCGAATATAATTAGTTTTCTTTTTCTCAATTATTATTATTTATTATTATTAAGCAGGTCAGCAGTTGAAACAACTGATGTAAGCCGTTATCCTAGTTTCAAATGTGTAGTCCTTCTGTTTTAGTTGTTAATCCAATCTGTTCTTAAATTGATTGCACTGATATCGATTCTGATGGAAGCTTGTTCCATCCTTCAACCACTTTTTGGCAAGGAAAGTGCTTGTGTGAGTAGGTAGCAATCTAGGGCCAGGTGAAGTCTAATTATGATGTCTTAATTTTGGGAGTAGGGCAGAGTATATGCTACCGCTGTTGCAAAAGTAATGAGTTAACGGCAGCTTGGATAGTCTCAATGGGGTCCAGTCTCAATGACAAAAATCTCTCCCCTTTGGCAGAAGGATTAGCAGTCACAGTAACAGACATCTTGCACCTTTGACAGTGCTCCATTACTGGGTAGTATACATCTGGTGGAAAGTTAGTTATCATTATCATCATGACAGCCCTTCACAAATCCACTGCTGGACATAGGCCTCCCTCAAGGAATGCCACAAAGCACGGATTGTTACGCTGCCATTTAATAGAAGTCATGATAATGGTGATAAGGGAGCATGTAGTTCACCTAGATAGTAAGTGAATGCTATGACCCATAGAAATCGACGTCTATCCTCAAATAATAATCAAAATCCAGATACATTGCCACCCCTAAGGACTAAGATTGAATGCCTTGTTTCCAGTAAAGAGGGTCAATTTCACAATTTCAAAAGGGGTGGTTCTTCACACACACAATACGAAACAGCAGCATTGAGCTACCTATTTTATGCTGGTATTCTGTGAGAGTGTAATTCTTTCTTGGATGAAGCGACCAATTCATGCTACAACCGTAATATAGCCACCATGGCCCTACCACGTAAATATGTTACAGAAACAGGAACTAGTTTATTCAATATAGATTATAAATACTTATTGTGAAAATCTCTTTTAAATGTGGTGTCCAACTCTGTATGTGGTTGTCTAACAAATAAAATACCATATTTTGTGTCATGTCTAAGAAATTCAATATTTCTAGTACTAAAGAAATTCAAGGGTGTTAAGTATGCCAGTGTGCATTGAAACAGCTTTTCAAACTAATTGCTCCATAACACTCTCAAAAATGATTGGAACTCTACACCCAGCAAAGTGGGATGTATAAACTTTATCCCAATTTTGCCTCTTAACAGACTACGTACGGACATCGTAAATCCAGTCTTGGTGGCCTGCAATTCTTTGAGGCGGCTGGATTTACCGCCGGACGAATGGTCCTTTTTGCTACTCCACATTGTGCTGTCCCGCATGCCCCTCGATCTTCGGATCCACTTCGAGGAGAGGTATGGCGGGGACGGCGCCTCCTATATTCCGCCCTTCAGGGATCTGCTGCGGTTCTTGGAGGAGCAGTGCAGGCAGATCAAAAACGCAGCGGGCCCTGTCAACTACCTACAGACTGCCAACTGAGCCGTGCCCAGGGAGAGGCGGAATCCCCCGGGCAAGTCGTCGTCAACCCCCCCTCAGACCGAGCGGTGCTCCCGCGGGAGGGCGCCGCCCCCTACCTTCTTATAGTGGCCTAGTGGCCAGGGAGGCGCCCCCTGCTACTATTGTCGAGCATCCGATCACCGTGTGAGGTTGTGTCCTTTAAAGGCCTATCTCTTTATGGATGTCTGATCAGAGTTTAGTCAATAAAAACCTATTCCTCTGTTTTTTCCATGGATAATGACAATAGCGCAAATATTTAAATAGTACTTAGGCATACTTACTATATTATTAGATCCAGAATTCTAAGTACTAATTTATGATTATAATGTATCTAAACTATCTAAATGTTGTATAATCCAGTTTTCTACTCGAATATTATACTCATTTTGATTAACTTAAAACATTATTATGAATATCTTGTTGTTTTCTTTTTCCATTAACAATAACCCTGGTAAATCATGCAGTGTTATGTTGACAAACAACATATGCTAATATCTATCAAAGTGCAATTTGGTTTGGGCGCACAATGTTTACATATAAAATGTAGTAGCTTTTTTAAGATCAGAAGATTGCAACTTCTGTATGTTTGATACTATTATTTATTCTATGATAATAATCATGAACATAATTATATTTTTATTTTGGATAACTCACAATATTATATTTTGATCTAGGACACTTGCCCAATTTATTTTTAACTTGTTTGATTGTGGGCCGGCAATGCACCTGCAATTCCTCTGGTGTTGCGGATATTCATGGGCGGCGGTAGTCACTTAACATCAGGTGAACCGTATGCTCATGTGCCCCCTCTTCTATAAAAAAAAAAGTTTCATGGCACTGTTGAAAAATGTTTGTTAGAAAAACTATACAGTATTATGTTTATCATTATATTTGTCTATAGTGGTGATGATATATTACTCAGTAGCTTAGTATATCATCACCACTTTACATTACTTAGTAGCTTAGTAGTTTCTTGTGCTCAGTTGTGTTGTCCTGAGTTCAACTGCAAACAGAACTGTTTATGGTTACTGTTTCCATGTTTGTAACACTGAATTTATTAGTGAATCATCAGATTGAATCTGTAAATCTGTAATTATTATGTCCATTGTTGAAACAGTACATTTAGGTTAAGTGGCAAAGGGCCGGCCAATTATATACTTTTAATTCTTATAGTTATTTCTAGTTTTTCAAGTGATAGCGGTTAGCAGTACATTTTCGTACTCGTAAGCGGTGTGTTGAGTGACGCTCCACTTCAAGGGACAAATAAATAAAACATTGAAATAATACTAGTTTTTACGGAATTTATCGCGTATATTTTAACTTTTTAAATACCCGACGTTTCGAACGCTTTACAGCACTCATGGTCACGGGCAGGACTGAGATGTTCAACGTCCATATGTCATAGTTAACCGCGGTTACCATAGATTAAAATTTAACTTTTGTTCTGATCTATGCAGTATGAACTTATGGTATCTTGAAGTCTTGCAGTTGTATGCTTGGGTTGGGATTTAATTTTATTTATTATAGGATCCCAAGCAGATGGTAGCACCCAGCCATCTTCTCTATTGAAATTAGGATGTTTTTTGATTTCAATAGCCTCGCGAATCATCCTTGGAAGGAATCGGTGTTCTTTAGCGAGGATCTGCGGTCTGTCAAATCTGATGTAGTGACGGGGGCGATCCTGTACGTGTTCACAGACTGCAGACTTCCCGGAGCGTCGATTCTTCACATCAGCTATATGTTCTTTAACGCGGGTTTTTATTGATCTTTTAGTTTGTCCTATGTAGGAGAGACCACATTCACAATCAAGCTTGTACACTCCTGCATCTTGCAGAGGGACATTACACTTGACCGATGGTAAAAACTGACCAATCTTCTTCAGCGGCTTGAAGTATATTTTGATGGAAGCGCGCTTCAAGATGTAGCCAATCTTGTCAGTGACTCTTCTAACATATGGCAGTACAGCAGGTACACTCTCGACTGTGTACCTGTAACCGCGGTTAACTATGACATGTGGACATTGAACATCTCAGTCCTGCCCGTGACCATGAGTGCTGTAAAGCGTTCGGAACGTCGGGTATTTAAAAAGTTAAAATATATAATAAAAACGTATTATTTCGTGTAGTGTGTATATAAGAAACCATTAAATAAAACATGTAGGTGGCTCGGAACCATAACATCTCTTTTCGGGGCCTATGTAGGGCTGTGATGATTTCAGTTACATGTATGCAACGATAAGATGTGCGTATGCATGTACACTTGTGGTTTTCTATCATTCCCTGCATAGATGATAGTTTCTGATAGTAGAAGTGGTGCATAGATAGATTTATTTTCCTTAAGTGCTTTAGAATCATGTTTATACCGTACCATGAACAGAAGAACTATTAAAATTCAAAGAATGCAAGCAACCCAAATGGATCCTTAATGAGCTGAACTCTGAAAGTTTAAGCAACTAAAACACAAAGATGATGTTTTAAATTTTTTTTAATGTTTCAAAAACATAAGAAATATGCCAATACTCTATGCACTATTGACTTTCTTTTTTATGGGTTTGTAAATGCCTACTGCTGGGCATGAACTTTATTTGCCTTGATTGTCATGCTCGGCAGATCGATTGAGGATTACGGTACCATGTGGTTCATACCTTTGACATAGTTGCCCGTTACCGGTCTGGGTGTTTTATGTCTGAAACAAATGAGATTGTTAGACTGCCATCTATTGAATTCTATAATAATTTTTGGTATTTTCCATTATATTTATTTTTACATATTTATCAAAGATAAATGTAGGTGTCTAAACTAGCAATCAGTTGAATTCATAAAAAAGTAACCTTGTATACTAAACCCTTGTATAAAAAAGTTTACTGCCTCATTGGTCTAGTGGTTGTAGTAGGGCGACTGCTGATCATGAGGTCCCGGGTTTCTATCCCGGGTCGGGCTAAAAATATCAGTTATTGAGTTTTAAGAAATTCTGAGTAGCTGCCTGGAGTCAGGAAGTTGGTGATGTATCACCTCGTGCCTCGGAAAGCACGTAAAGCTGTTGTCCTGCGCCTGATCTTTCTCCGGTTGTCGGTTTACTGTCCCATCAGTCCATGAAAGTAAGGGCTATTCCCATGAATGCACCTGTGCTTGCGCATACACTTTGGGCACTATAATACTGTTCTGCCCGATGGCTAGTATTCGTTGAGGCTGGCCGCCGTGACCATAATTCGGTCTGGAGGACATTATTATATAAAAAAAATTTAAAGCACTAAGTATCTTAATGTAAGCCTTGACTGGACATTGTTTAAATAAACAACTGTGCTGATAGTGTTCCTTAACGCAAGAAACACCTCTGCACACCCTAACACTCAACTGGACAACTATGTACTTTAACCCAAAAGAGGTGAAATCGCTCACAGTTAATCAACTCCAATTCATTTAAGTTATGGGCTTAGCTGTGAACTATAGCCATAGTATTGATCATCACAATATATCTTATAGATCACAATGATATTGGTCTTAGAACTGCATAGCTGCTTGCATAATTAAAAACAAACTTAATGTACTTTTAATTTTAAAGATGGCGCACCGGAGCTCAGGCAGTGGTTCCTCGTCGTCATCGTGGTCGGGTCGGCGACAATCCGGAAGGCCGCGAGCGCCCCCACGTAGACGTCCCATCGCCAAGGGCAAGGAGGTGTGTTTAGTTCTGTTACGTTCTGATCCATACATGTTAATGAAATTGAACACATGTTAAATAATAGAAGAATCTATCTGTTATACCGAAATAATTGCCTTTTATTAAGTTGCACATTAGAGGAGATTTCATCAATTTCAATAGCAGATTTAGATTAACATCTGCTACCACTGCCATATTTATTTATATGTATATGACGACACCGATCGCGCCTCCCGGCGCATCGCTCAGCTTCCCCCACCACCCCACTACTCGGCTTGTTTTGCAACAACGGGTATAAAACGACCGCGCAGCGGCGGAGCAGGCAGTGTGCCTTACTCGATTTTTTTAAGCGACCAATCGCCTTGGTGAATGGTTCCGCCCTATGGAGAATTGACGTGCATCCCGAAAAAAGTGTAGCAGTATACTTTCAACGGAATTCTACAGGAGGTTCTAAACCCAAAACAATCTCTTTATACAACCGCCCAATCCCTTGGGAAAAATCGGCCAAATATCTTGGTGTCACTTTCAACTCCCGCATGAGTTTCAAGACGCACATAAGTGTAGTACGCAACAGAGCCAAGTCAATAATTGGCCGTCTACACCCTTTCGTTAACATCAAGAGTAAGCTGTCGCTAAGACACAAACTCCGGCAACAACCTGCATTAGACCAGTTATGTCCTATGCAAGTGTAGCTTTCGCCCACACATATAAGACCCATATTTTAAAACTCCAAAGAGTACAAAACTTTTTCATCCGAAAAACCACCGGTGCACGGTGGTATCAACGGAACTCTGATTTACACAATGATTGTGAACTACCATCTATCTCCGAATATTTTAAAGAGATGTCCCAACGCTACTTTGATAGAGTAGAAACCTGCTAGTGGCAAACGCAGCTAACTACGTTCCGATAACAAACGTCGCGCCCTATCTCCGTAGACCGCGAAATGTTTTAATGGAACCACCTCTACTGCTCGATCCAGTCGACCCAAGCGTTGCAGGCACACATAGGACAACGAATGGGACGCGTCGCACCCGTAGACGAGCACGACGCGTTCCAGCTCACAACGCGTACACACCGTACACCCGCGTTCCCGGACGGTTCTCACCGCCCAGACCACCAACCGACACGAGCTGAGCAGTCAGAGACGGGGGTCCGCACACCCCCCCTCGGACTGCGGTTAGATAGCTCAAAGAAAAACGCCTAAAAGGCGACATGATGATTGGTAACAATATCAAATCATAAACCATCTCATCATCATTTTCACCTCATTGCCTTTCCCTTTTTAATTAGCTTAGCCCTGAGACAAGGTGAAGCTGTAAGAGTCGCATAGACTAACAGCACTAACATCTAGATAATAGAGAGGAGCAGGCAGTCATGGTTCTGGCGTGGCATGGTTCTCATGTTGTAGCCCGTTACTAGCTCATCCTAGACTATTCGGATAATTAATTCATGGAAACGAATTAATTATTATTATCAGCTATTAAATTAGTCTCGGTCAATTTATAGTTGATTACCTGTGATCTGTCTATTTTGTGATTGCAAAAATTTATTAATTCTATTTAACTACCTTCCTACATATACCTATCCGAAAATGTAAAACCCTAAGCGATTGGAAGTCAATACCTCAATTATTGTCTCAGCATGATAGGTAAGGGCTAATCTGAAACAAGATCGGCAGCTACATCTTCCTAAAATTATGGTTGCAAGCAAATATTTTTTCTATGATAAGAGGAGAAAACCCCACAAAGGCCATTATCCCCTATGAGGCAATTTAAGGCGGAGGGCTATGTTCGGCATTTTTTTTTTTTTTTTTTGACTTTTTTTTTTGATATGATAATGATGATATTATTTGTGACTGCATGAACATCGTTTTTAAATAACATAGCATAAAAATAAGAAAATTTTGTGTGTCCAGGCGTCCCGACGTAGGAGCGCGATGGCTCGTCGAGCAGCATTGCGCGCCCGAAGGGCCCCCCCCTCAGATGCGTCTGACGTCGGCGCAGACTCCGATTCAGACGACCAGTGGACGGAGTTGGATGATGCTTGTGAGTATCCTTATCAGTGCATATAATATAGTCTACTATAGTAGAGGTTTTTCGTAATTTCCCTCGCCCTCTCGGCGGGTGGATCATAACAGCACCGCAAAACCGCGGTTTTGTGAGCCGAAGAGCCAGATTAGCAAATCTCTTTTGTTAGCGGATTATATGAATTTTGGCATGTTTCATTTTCATGCTTCAATCAACTAGGAAAAAAACTGCATACTGGTTTGCTGTCCACCTGGTGGAATTGTCTTAAAAACCACCAACTACAATTAATGGACACCTTAAAGGTCTTAACCCACTTACACGACTCTGCTCCAACACCGCTCATACCCAATACCGCCCTGAACTAAGGCGACAGCTAGCTGGCACCCAGCAGTCCACGCGGCGACAGCTAGCAGGTACCCAGCTGTCTACGCGCGGACCGCTTTCGCTTTTCGCGATAGACACAGTTCGTGGTCAGTTTCCATCGTATTTTTGGTATGTCTCGATTCACAACGCGAGAACTAGCGATTATTGCTATTGGACTTGACGATGAAGATAGAAGCTTAAAAAACAACAGACGAAGATTTTGGGTGCGGGTAATAATTGTGCGGCTAATTTATGTTGCCAATGTAAAATATATCTAAAGAGCAATACTTAAAGCCCATATTTGAATTATATTATTTTTCCGGGTGGGAGCGGAGTCGTGTAAGTGGGCTAAGACCTCTAGCAAACATCAACATGAAATAGCCTGTAATATACCAATAGGGAAAAAAGTGTTTTCAAGTGCCAGCCTCATACTGGCAAGTGCATCATTGAGCGCCTCCTACTATTTGGGCGCGTACGTGCGAGCGTGCTTGAATGTGTGCGTGTATATACCAGCCCTCTCACAACAAAGTTCTAATGAAAATAATTTTTAGCTGGGCTATCCGACACGTCATCTGGGAAGGAGGCGGCTGGCGTTGGCGATGTGGACTGCAGCGACTACCACAAGGAACCGGTAAGTAACGTACTTTGTGCACTATGTTAAAATAATTATTATAAGAGGCCTAGTAATCTAAGTTCATTGGGTGCGTTTGGCAGAAAAAAGCGCTAGCAAGCGCTTATAAGCGCTAAAATAGTTTTCGGCCAGGACACGATTGCTACTTCAGTAGCGCTGACACAATCCGCCATTTTGCTTATTTAATTTGTTTGTTTTGAAGTAGAGTTTATAATTTGTTTTGTGCAATATTAGTTTTAAGTAATATAATGACATGAATAGACATATACATGTTATTAAAAATTCATGATTGGTAAGTTTTTAATATGAATACTTTACAAACATATATTTAAATTAGGTTAGGTTCTCCGGTTAAAACTAACATCGTGTCCTGGAGGAAAATAGCTACTTACGATTTGACAGCGCTTACCGCTTACGATCGCCATTTTGCTTACAAGCGCTTGCTATCGCTTTTTTCTGCCAAACGCACCCATTGCTACTATGTTAATGTCCTAGTTTCGAACTTAAAGTGGAATTAATATCCTATACCTTTAAACGAGCAATTCTTGTATATATATATAATCGGAATCTCGGAAACGGCTCCAACGATTTTCATAAAATTTTGTGTGCAGGGAGTTTCGGGGGCAATAAATCGATCTAGCTAGGATTTATTTTTAGAAAATGTCTTTTTGTCCGTGTTTTTAGGCAATGAAAAACTGCTACAATATCGTTAGAATAAGAAGGTAAATTTTGACAGTTTATTAATGATTACAAATAGTTTAATTGGTATATTGGGCGGTCACAAAATCGTAATACCATGGTTCGAGCCCAGACCGACCGACCGACTTTTTAATTTTTTTTTCAAGTTCCTTTCTTTTTTGAGAAAATCTATTTTTTCGTGCCCTTTTTTTAGTATTTTTTAAAAACGCGAAAATTTAAATTAAACTAATTGCACTCATGATTTTTTATTCAAATAACCAGTTCAGTTTTTTCTATTATGTCGCTACGATCAAAAAATATTATTCGTATTTCATCAGTATGTAATTTGTATCTAAATATAATTTTCAAAACACACGAATTAGAAAAAACCGAGTGAAAAATACCGAGCAAAGCTCGGTCAACCGGGTACTATTATGCAAAAACACCAATTTGTGTTTGGGTCTGACTGTTGTAATTTTACACTTGTTTGACACTATATCCAAGCCTATTTTCGTTTTAATATGTTAGCATTACATCTGATAAGGTTTGGCTAGGACGAGCGAATGCCTCTGCCTCTTTCTTTTCTTTTTCATATTAACCCTGTGTGGATTTTCTTCCATGTTGTACTGTGTGATAGAGCCATGCTGCAGTTATATTAGTAGTATAGTCGTAGCATGAATGGGGTCGGCTCGACCGGGGAAGGACCACGCTCTCACAGAATACCAGCGTGAAATAGTAGCTTAAAGCTGCTGTATTTCGTATGGTGAGTGTAGATAACTGGAGACCCTTTTTGCTGGAAACAAGGCATTCCATCTTAGTTAGTCCTCACGGGTTAATCGCATACGAGGATACATGTAGATTTCTATGGGCCATAGCAACCACTTACCATCAGGTGGACTGTGTGCTCGTTTGTCACCCTATCCTATAAAAAAAAATATAGAAATGGAACCTGCGACCCACAGCTTACTGCAGCGAAATGCTAAACTACTGAACTACAGTCCTATGCTACATTTGTTTTTAATTATAAAAAGAGTAAATAAAGGCAACGTTTGGTTAACACCCCACATTACCTAGCGTGAAAAATTGCTCTACACATTACATCTGTTAGTACCACATTACAATGTGGATGATAATTTCTCCTGTATAGTTAATAGCTTGGGGTTTTTCTTAGCCGACTAAAAGGGTTGTGGTCAATATTTGCCAGAATATCAACATTATCTAACTGGTCTAAAAAAATTTTTGTAGGCGGAAGCTCCAGCGCTGGGTCAGTTCCTGCTCCCGCTGTTGAGTGCGGGGCCAGCTCCTCCAGATCCCGATCACTTTCTGATCCGCCACGAGGATATTTTGCAGGTTTATTTTTAACAATATATTTAACTTGTCTGCCGTAACGGTATTATGATCATATGCAGTATAATTATCTATTTGTACAATTAAGAACATAATGTTTTTTCTTAGCTTCTGGCCTCTGCGGAAGAAAGTGTAAGGGACGAGCTTCCTCTAGAGGATGATGAAGCCGCGCTAGATTCACAGCCTGACATGTAAGTAATTTCATATATGAAATCAAGACGTATAAAGAAATCTATATATTAATATGTGTAAGGAAAAATTTGTACTCCTTTTTAAGAATATTGCCCCCACATAGGAGTGTGAGATTTGGCATAGTTAGTTTGTATAGAGGAGGAGTGCAGAAAGCTAAAATTTATACTTAATATGTGTAACACATATAAATACATTAAATTAAATTAATCATACATTGTTGACATTCATACTCCAAAGTCTCAAAGTACAAGTACATGTATGTTATTAGTCTAAGAAAAATATCAAATACTTAATAGTCTGTATAAGAAAAATGTCAAATACGTAATAGTCTGTAGTCAAACAGTTGCACAGAGTAGAGATTGTCACCAAAGAATTTTAATATGACTGAATGAGCTGTGTGTGGAGTGTGATGATTATTTAAACAAAACTAGTTTTTACGGATTTTACCGCGTATATTAACTTATTTTATATTTCCGACGTTTCGAGCACTATACACCCATAGTCACGAGGGCACTGAGGTGTTCGACGTCCCAATGTCACAGTTAACCATGGCTACCTCCAGATTGAAATTATTAATTTTTAATCCGATCTACGTAGTATGGACTTATTAATTATAGTATCCCAAGCAGATGGGATATAGGATGTTTCATGATTTTAATAGCTTCGCGGATCATTCTTGGAAGGAATCGGTGTTGTTTAGTGAGGATTTGTGGTCTATCAAATCTGATGTAATGATGGGGGTGATCCTGCATGGGTTCACAGACTGCAGACTTCCCAGAGCGATTCTTCACATCAGCTATGTGTTCTTAACTCGGGTTTTTATAGATCTTTTAGTTTGTCCAATGTAGGGGAGACCACATTCACAATGAAGCTTCTTTCAGAGGGACATTACACTTGACTGATACTAAAAACTGACTAATCTTCTTCGGCGGCTTGTAAAATGTTGTAATAAAAGGTCCCTTCAAGATGTAGTCAATCTTGTCAGTGACACCTCTGACATATGGCAATACAGCTGGCACGCGCTCGATTGTGGCCGGTTTCACTCGTTCAATATGACGTAGATGCGGGACCTGAAGCTTGTCATGCAAAACTTGCTTGACATGTTGGAGCTCTGCAGCCAGGTGTTTACTGTCACAGATCCCTCTTGCTCTTTGAAATAAAAATTTACCCACGGTAGCTAACTGTGAAGGATGGTGGTGAGAATCACCGTTTAAATATCTATCTGTATGTCAGGATTCCGAATTGATAACACATCTAAAAAACTAAAGAATTGTTTGCCTCAACTCCGTAGTCAACTGATTACTCTTCATCATCATTATAGGCATATATACAGGGTGGCGCAATAGAACGTGCATATTGCGTCTTCTTTTTTCGCGGGGTAAACAGTGCGCGGGCGGGGGGAGCCTAGCGTGGTTGGATTGTGGCACTCGTGGAGTTTTAGTAACCATGAGTCACTTCGACGGGAAGCGTCGCGCTTTTTGTGTTCGCGAATGTATTGTTCTGAATGTGGATTAACACACATTAATGAAGCTCCAAGTGCAAATTTAATTAAAATATGGATAAAGCGTTTTGAAGAGACCGATTCCACATTTAAACCACCAGCAAAAGGTCGTCCAAGAATGTCTAGGACCACAGACAATATTGAGAGGGTGAAGGAGTCAGTAGAAAAAAATCCGCAAGTGTCTACTCGGAAGCGATCGGCGGCTTTAAACTTGTCGCGACGAAGTTTACAGCGAATTTTGAAGTTGGATCTTAAACTGCATCCTTATAAGCTCCAGTTAACACAGGAATTAAAAGACGCCGACTTTGGAGCAAGGTTGGCATTTGCTGTAGAAATGTTTAGTCGATTTTCCTCTTTTGACAACATCCTTTTTTCTGACGGCTCATTTTCATTTAAATGGTTTTTTTTTTTTTTTATAGGATAGGGTGACAATCGAGCACACAGTCCACCTGATGGTAAGTGGTTGCTGTGGCCCATAGACATCTACATCTATCCTCGATTACGAATCAAAATGCAGATGTGTTGTCACCCGTGAGGACTAAGATGGAATGCCTCGTTTCCAGTAAAATGGGTCTCCGGTTCTCTACACTCACCATACGAAATACAGCAGCATTAAGCTACTATTTCACGCTGGTATTCTGTGAGATAAATCTGACAGACAGACTAAAATCTGGTTCGTAAACTGACAAAATTGCCGATAATCTAAAAATGAAACATCAAAAAACCACTGCATAGTCCGAAAGTAACGGTATGGGCAGCAATCTCAAGCAAAGGAATTATTGGCCTTTTCTTCTTTGAACATTCACGAGGACCAAACATCACCGTTAACACCGACCGCTATGTTGCGATGTTAGAGGGATATTTGACTCCAGAACTTGCGAGATCGAGAATAGCGAATGCGAGGACTTGGTTCCAACAAGACGGAGCGACCTGTCGCACATCAAATGACTCTGTGGCGGTTGTGAGACAGATGTTTCCTGCAAGACTAATTTCCAATAGAGGTGATATCACTTAGCCCCCACGTAGCCCTGACTTGACGTCTCCTGACTTTTTTTTGTGGGGATACCTCAAACATAATGTCTACATGAACTATCCGAGGATCATCAGTCGGCTAAAGGAAAATCATCACCCCAGATTTATTGACAAGAGTTTTCACAAATCTGCGTTCGCGTTTAGAGCAATGATTTCAATAGGAAGGAAGGATAGGCCCATCTAAATATTTTACTCATAGCTTTTTCATACAAGAAAAAGTAGCGCATCTGTCATAATACAAACGTCGACTTCATTATAGTTGTATCAAGGATGCAACATAAATGCATCGATCAAGCACTGATTGACCAGAAAGGGAGCTAATTCTAATTTTATTTTTAAAAAAACGTGGTACGCATGTACAATACAGAAATACTCGATATCGTAGGGTTAATATTAAAATGTAAAATGACCCAATAATAATACAAGTCGACCTTTAGGTTAAATTATGTATTAGTTATAATAATAATTTATTGGGTCCTTTTACATTTCAATATTAACCCTGCGATATTGAGAATTTCTGTATTGTACATGAGTACCGCGTTTTTTTAATAAAATTAGAATAAGCTCCCTTTCTGGTCTATCGATGCTCGATCGATCCTTTTCTTTTGTTCTCTTTTCGTTTTACACTTATTGAATATAAAATATATTAGGTACCAATATTCAAAATTTAACTTACACTAAATTCTTTAGACAAAAATTAAACAGAAATAAAAATAAAACCGTCAAAAAACGAAACGTATAGATAAACTAGACGCGTGACGCCAAAATCCCGCCAAATGGAAAAAAGAAACATGAAACGTCAAACGTGATATATTTTTTTTAAAATAGTATAATTTTATTTGCCATGTACAATATTTTTGAGGGTCTGAATCCAACCCTGGCCTAATCTTGGTAAAGTAATTGAACTAACTGCGAAATAATACTTTAAAAATGTGTTAATATAATAATTTAATTGTAACAAAATTAATATAAGGTTATTTACCGATGATACGATATCCCATGTTTTTTTTATCTTTGTATCGTAATTTTTGCATTATTTTACCACGCAACTAGACATATTTGTGACAGGCAAATCTGTCCTGCGCGCGCACCACTGTCGACCGATTCGCGTTGGCCCTAAACTGTAATTTTAGGGCCAACGCACTGGTCCGTTTTAGTTGTTCGGTCGGCCCGGTCCTTACGCTAGTAATATATAAGTCAATGGTTTAGAGGAGTGCCGTCTTCGAGAGGGCCGTCATTTAGATGATGTTATTTTTAAAAAATAAACTACATTTAATTACCTAATCATCCTATATTTTATTTCAACTATACCTTTTGTATTTATTTTTTTTAGCCTATACTTAATAAATGCACGTTCTACTGCGCCACCCTGTATTATAGATCTAAAAGTGCAGTTTTACCTAAAGGTAGAATTCTATTCTAAATGTAGAAAGTGCCTTCTATATACTGCTTGTAGAATCTAAGATTTCCGGGAGAGGCAGGGCTTTCTCCTCAAAATGCATGAATATGTCTGCGACAATGAGAGATACAGATGAGCCCATCGCCATACCGTCTACTTGCTTGTAAGACTCGTCCTTCCACAATAGGTAGCCAGATTAAGGCAGTGTCTGAGTAATACTGCATATACTATGGTCATTTTGTTAGCCTTCTAGTTACAATTGAGATGCAGTCTTCAACAGGTAAGCCTGTGAACAGTGACTGCATATCAAAGGTCTAATTTTGCTGACAAAATGGTAGGAATCATTTTTGTTTGCACTTGTATGACTCCTAAGCGGTGAGAGTATTTTCGTGAATCGACTTGATCCATTATGGAACGTAGTGGGGCATTGGGCTTGTGTATTTTTGGTAACTCATACAACTGCGGTGGTTTGGCACTCGTAGGTATTAATCAAACTTCGATGGTGACATGACTATGGGTGCTGTATAGTGCTAAAAACGTCGGGAATATAAAATAAGTTAATAAACGCGATAAAACCCGTAAAAACCAGTTTTGTTTAAATGTGTAGCGTGTAGAGTTTGCGTAAACATAAGAAATCATTACATATGTGACATTCAAGTTATATAATGATTTATATACATATGTTGACGTTCTCAAGGTCAAAAAAGTGTTTATTTTTTTTATTGATTGATTGAATGAGCTGTGAATTTTGTGTGAATTCAAATGTTCTTTTTTTAATAGTCTCTGAAGTCTATATTAAGGCAAAAACAGCGTTTATTTTGTTGTGTTTTATATATTAACATGCAGCTGAAAGTTAAATACAGCCTGCTGAGTATACATATTTAAAATTAAATTAATTACAGTGGAATTTCGAACTTGTATCAGTTATAAAGACATACATCCCTACTATTATTTGTTAATTAACACCAGTGGCATACATAAAATTGTTTATTGCAATTTTAAGTGCTGACATACCACGTGCTTGGCGATGAAGAAACCTGAGGCGAGGCGAAGAATTCTGTATGTCCAGAATATAAAAAAATGATCATATTTATTTTATGTTAAAAATGAAAGCAAAGATATACAGGCATATATGTCATGCAATGTATACTGTCATATTTGAAAATATTTGGGATGAAACAATTACTTTTATGCTTGTATTTTAAATGTTTTATGTAATATATTAAAACCGTATAACTTTCCAGGTTGCCAAGCAGTGATATGTTTATTTGTGAGGAAGCAGCGGTAACTCCAGAGGAAGAAGCAGCGTTATTGCACTATGTCTGCGGTATGACTCAATACTTTTCATCTTATTACATAGGATAATGAACCAGGAAGTTTCTTGCTGTGTTTTGCCACTGCTTGTGTATGGTCTTCCAAATCGTGAAAAGCCTTGTATCGAAAATATTTTATTATTAGTCTATCGGCGAGCGAAATATAGGGCGTTCGCCCACTATATGGAATGTAGACCTGGTAAGAGATGGTGGAAGTCATTGGATGCAGGTGGCTCTGGACCGTGCTTTATAGCATTAAAGATGAAATACGAGAGCACACCGTCCAACTGATGGTAAGTGTATGGTGTGGCCCATATAAACCTAAATCCATCAAAATGTAGATGTTGATATGATTGCTATCTGAGGACTAATGCCTGATTTCTATATTCTAGGAGCGTTTCATTTTCCGTAACGATCTGTTTTATAACATTTAAGTTGCATGTAAAAGTATGTTATATTTCAAACTATTCATTCAGCCACATAACTTTAAATAAAAAACAAAACTTTAAACAGCTTCTAAATAGTATACATTTAAAACACTTCATTTACTGAAAAACGGTTCGTAAAAGAAAACGAAACGTTTTAAATATAGAAACCCCGCATTAGATGGAATGCCTTATTACTAGTATGAAGAATCTCTGGTTCTTCTCACTGACCATATGAAACACAACAGTACATGTTTTTTTTTTTTTTTTTTCTTTTTTTTTTTTTTTTTTTTTTTTTTTTTTTTGGGCACCCCGTTCTGTTTGTTGTGCCCCCCCCTTTTACTAAATAAAAAAAAAAATGGATGTGAAGTTGTTATGGTAGTTGAGTAAACATTGGTGGGGGGGCGGCGTTGGGCGGGGCTTGATCGGAATTAAATAATGATAGACTACCCCAGGAGGGTACCAGCACCGCTGGAGAATCCCTCGCTGAGCATCCACGACCATGTTTCTCAACTTCTGAGCGTGGGTGCTCAGGCTGCCCCGTGTATCCTGGCGGGGGGGGGGGCAAAATTCCGCTCAAGACTACAACTGCTCGGGGAAAACGGAGCAACAAGACCAAGGCGACCCCTGCCACGTTGTCCGTGAATTTATGCAATATCAGGGGACTTCACTCTAACCTAAACGCCGTCCACTACCATCTCGAGACGGCGAGGCCGGCTCTGCTCTTTCTGACCGAGACGCAGGTGTCGGTGATCCTCGGCGACTTTAACGCCCATCACGCCGAATGGCTTAGTTCACGTTTAACCGATCATGCGGGGAGATCTGTTCATGATTTTGCATTGGCATATGGTCTGACACAGCTGGTTACTTCGCCTACGCGGATTCCAGATGTGGAGGATCATGAACCTTCCCTGTTGGACCTTCTGTTGACCTCTCACCCGGATGGATATCAGATTTCCGTCGAAGCCCCTTTAGGCTCCTCGGACCATTGTCTTGTCCGGAGTGTGGTGCCACTCACGCTGAAATCGCAGATGCAATCTGCAGGCTGCCGCCGTGTTTGGCACTATAGGTCAGCCGATTGTGATGGGATGCGGTCCTTCTTTGCATCCTACTCTTGGGGCAGGTTTGCTTCTCGACGGACGATCCCAACGTTGTTGCTGATTCTGTCGCTGATGTGGTACTTCAGTGTATGGAACTTTTTATTCCTTCCAGAGGAATGTGGTGCGCATTGGAGGTAAATCTCAGCCATGGTTTGGTCGCTCCTGTAAAATAGCATCATGCTATAAGCAGGAGTGCTACCAAGCCTGGGCTGACGCATCAGCGTCCCGGGATGTAAACACCAGCGCTATTAAAAACAAGTATAATTCCGCCTCTAGGTCCTTCAAAAGAGTCAATGCCAAGGCAAAGTCAGAGCACATAGGCAGAATTGGCGAGAAACTAGTCCGCCTTCCTTCTGGAACCCGTGCATTCTGGTCTCTCGCCAAGGCTGTCCAGGGGAATTTCTGTCAGCCATCTCTTCCATCTCTGCACAGAGGGGACGACTCACTGGCCCATACCGCAAAGGAGAAAGCCGATCTTCTAGGCTCTTTCTTTGCGTCCAACTCTACTCTCGATGACGGGGGGAAGTACGCCGCCGACCATCCCGCGGTGTGAGTGCTCCATGCCGGAAGTGCAGTTCACACAGCGCTCGGTTTGCAAAGCACTCCTCTTCCTGGACATCCACAAGTCGAGTGGGCCTGACGGAATCACCCCAATTGTGCTGAGGATGTGTGCTCCAGAGTTGGCACCGGTTTTAACGCGACGCGTCTTTTCCGGTACTCCTACTCCCTAGGCGTAGTCCCAAAATCATGGAAGACGGCTTTCGTCCACCCGATCCCTAAAAAAGGCGACCGCTTAGACCCGTCCAACTACCGGCCTATCGCCATCACCTCCTTGTTCTCCAAAACAATGGAGTCTATTGTAAACTGCGAGCTCATGAGGTACCTTGAGGATCACCAACTGATAAGTGACCGCCAATACGGTTTTCGCCGTGGTTGGTCAGCTGGTGATCTTCTGGTCTACCTAACTCATAGATGGGCGGAGGCAGTAGAGTCCAAGGGCGAGGCATTGGCCGTTAGTTTGGACATTGCGAAGGCCTTCGATCGGGTTTGGCACAAAGCGCTTCTTTCGAAGCTCCCTTCCTATGGGCTTCCCGAGAAATTGTGCGATTGGATCACCAGCTTTCTTGCAGATCGGAGCATCAAGGTCGTTGTAGACGGTGCAAGCTCCGGTTGCAAGCCTATTAATGCTGGTGTTCCACAAGGCTGCGTGCTATCATCGCTAACGCTGTTTCTTCTGCATATCAATGATATGTTGCAAACCCGTAACATTCATTGCTATGCAGATGACAGCACTGGTGATGCTCTTTACACCGGCCGAGCCAATATTTCTCGGGGAAACGTCTCCGAGTGCCGGGACAAACTTGTGTCTGAAGTCGAGTCTTTGCTGAACAGAGTCCTCGGATTGGGGGCGACTAAATCTAGTCCAGTTTAACCCCCAGAAGACACAAGTTTGCGCGTTAACCGCTAAAAAGAACCCCTTTGTCGTATCTCCTCAGTTTCAAGGCACTCCCCTTGTTGCCTCTGCCAGTATCGGAATCCTCGGCGTTGACATATAGAGTGACGTGCAGTTTCGTGGTCACTTGGAAGAGAAGGCCAAATTGGCCTCTAAAAAGCTTGGCGTGCTCAGCAGAGCGGGACAGTATTTCATGCCGGCACACCGCCTGCGACTTTATAAGGCGCAGGTTCGGCCGCACATGGAATACTGTTCCCATCTCTGGGCTGGGGCTCCCCAGTACCAGCTTCTTCCACTTGACCGCATCCAGCGCAGAGCGGCTCGAATCGTCGACGACTGTGTGCTTTCCGATCGGCTCGATTCACTGGCACTGCGAAGAGATGTTGCATCTCTTTGCATTTTATTTCGCATATACCATGGAGAGTGCTCTGAGGAATTGTTCGGATTAATCCCAGCCGCCAAATTTCGTGAACGCACTACGCGGCAAACGTCCAGATACCATCCACACCATCTGGATGCTTGGCGGTCCACCACAGTACGTTTCAAAAGGAGTCTTCTTCCGCGTACAACCTGTCTGTGGAATAGTTTACCACCGGCGATTTTTCCGGACTGATACGACCTGGGGACCTTCAAGAAAAGAGCTTACTCCTTTCTAAAGGGCCGGCAACGCACCTGCAATTCCCCTGGTGTTGCGGTTGATCATGGACAGCGGTAGTCACTTAACATCAGGCAGCCGCATGCTCGTTTGTCCCCTCTTCTATAAAAAAAAAATAAGGATCTCAGATTCTCTGCACTCAGCATTAACCTTATAGTCTTTTTCCGGTGCTGATCAATTTGGGCTAAAACCATAATATAGCTGAAGATCTGCATTTTTATTTTTAACCTGTAGCGTCGTTAAGGGACACATGTGTGCCCGACACGACGCGCCGACGCTCGCTCGGTAGAGGAACACATGTGTACCTTAAGAATTTATGAGGGCCAACCCGACAAAAATAGGTTTGTCATTATAAACTAACAAAGATATACTGGAATGTATAATACAGACATAGACAAAGACGTACTCTTTAATTTGGTACCAATATCTAATATATATTATTATTCTGTAATGCCAATATATAATAATAATCTGTCAATGTCAAGCTAAAAATGTATATATAGGATAGTTATAGCCGTCAATACTGTATTCGCCAATCTACTTGCCAAGTCTGGCAAATATTGCATATTTATCTCTTTATAATAGTGGAGGCCCACATTCAGCGGTGGGGGTTTATTTTCTAATAAAGTAGAAGTTAAAACGATTCGTTAATTTTTTGTAGAAGCGGAGCGTGTTGCTTGCGAGACCGGCGTGGCGGTGGAGGCTGATGCGAGTAGGTTCCATCCCGTGGAGGAGTGGCTGTTGGGCATCTACAGATCCTGGTGCGAGATCAGCGCGCTCATGTACACCCTCATCGGCACCGAGATGTGAGTAGCAATAGCATACTAACTATACACGATAGAGCTATGTTATACAGCAGTCTGGAGGGTTGTTATACAGCTGCAATATGAATAAGTTGTCTCGACAGAGCAAAGACCACACTCACTCAGAATACCACCATGAAATATCAGATTAATGCTATTGTGAATGTTATAGTGAAAGCTAAGAACCGATGACCCTTTTGTGCTGGTAATAAGAAATTCCTCCTTAGACCTCTAGGGAGTCAATGCGTCCGCATTCTGAGCAAAACTATTATGTAGGTGCTTATGGGCTACGTTATCCACTCACCATCAACAGGACTTTTGTGCTCGTTTGTCTGTCTCTTGTAGAAATTATATCAAAAATGATAGTATTCGAACAACGACTCTTCATAATTTGGTATGTAAAGAAAATTATAAGCCATTCTGATTTTGAAACTGTTTCGAGATTGTTCATTTAGAAACCCTATTTAGATGTATTATAAATAATTGATGATGTGGCCGTGGTAGGAAAAGGGGAGATCTCCCGCCGGGCAAGGTGTTCTGCCCGGGGAGCGGCCAACACTCCGAGTGATAGTTCGGAGAAGTTCTATATATACTGTCTATGATTCGGAATGTTGATAGCGTGATTTAAGCTTCGGTGTATTTCGCTTGCGGCGCGACGACAGCGCCGCTACATCACCCCCTGCTCAGACCGGAGGTCGATAGTGCAGCCTCGTTGCCGACGAATGTGCAAGTGCCAGGAGATTGCCTTGTAGTCTGCGGTGAGTCGAGAAGAAGGCAAGTAATCTGCGAGAGTGCCGTGAGGCAGAGGCGAGCAGTAAGGCTCAGAGCCGTGCCGAACACTGTATAGCGCAGAGAGTAGCTTGAAGGAACAGGAAGCATTATTATTCCAGTGCTGCGATGAACCTTGTGAAGCTAGGCTTGCAGGATATGAAGACTACAGTTTATATCTGCTCGGAAGCGAATGGGTGGGGTATTCTATGACGATGATGAAGCTTGAAGTTTCCGAAGGTTGTTTGGTTGCGTGTTCAGATCACGTCGGGTAGTCACCACTGTGGCCGTGGAAGGAAAAGGGGAGATCTCCCGCCGGGCAAGGTGTTCTGCCCGGGGAGCGGCCAACACTCCGAGTGATAGTTCGGAGAAGTTCTATATATACTGTCTATGATTCGGAATGTTGATAGCGTGATTAAAGCTTCGGTGTATTTCGCTTGTGGCGCGACGACAGCGCCGCTACATCACCCCCTGCTCAGACCGGAGGTCGATAGTGCAGCCTCGTTGCCGACGAATGTGCAAGTGCCAGGAGATTGCCTTGTAGTCTGCGGTGAGTCGAGAAGAAGGCAAGTAATCTGCGAGAGTGCCGTGAGGCAGAGGCGAGCAGTAAGGCTCAGAGCCGTGCCGAACACTGTATAGCGCAGAGAGTAGCTTGAAGGAACAGGAAGCATTATTATTCCAGTGCTGCGATGAACCTTGTGAAGCTAGGCTTGCAGGATATGAAGACTGCAGTTTATATCTGCTCGGAAGCGAATGGGTGGGGTATTCTATGACGATGATGAAGCTTGAAGTTTCCGAAGGTTGTTTGGTTGCGTGTTCAGATCACGTCGGGTAGTCACCACTGTGGCCGTGGAAGGAAAAGGGGAGATCTCCCCGCCGGGCAAGGTGTTCTGCCCGGGGAGCGGCCAACACTCCGAGTGATAGTTCGGAGAAGTTCTATATATACTGTCTATGATTCGGAATGTTGATAGCGTGATTAAAGCTTCGGTGTATTTCGCTTGTGGCGCGACGACAGCGCCGCTACAATGACATTTAATTTTATCAAAAATGCATGAACTTAATTGAAATCTGTTTCACCTCCAAATGACTTCATAGAGTTTCAAATGAAGTGAGGTCAATATCTAGTGATATAAAAAAAACCATTTTGCCTTTTTTCTAGTCAAGTTGTCAAAAGTCAATATTTTTAGTTTTGTTTTTATAATACGATGATAGTTTTTGTTTTCTTTTGTTAGATAAATGATCATTATGCAATATTACTTAGCAATCCACAATTAATATGAATCTATTTCAAACTACCTACATTAATTCTAAAATTGAGTCACAATATAAAAGCGCGTACACTTGACGCTCGCGGCAGTTGATTGCGAACAGTGGCGCTGAGAAGGTTATAATAGTCTCTATTGTGAAATAAGGTGATTCTAAAGGTTGTGTTTAAAGTTAAATTAATATATAGTCTTCTTTGTGAAAGTAAAGTAAATTGTATATAATACTTTATAACACACTATGTGTTATAAAGTATTATACACAATTTAAGAGTGAAATTAAACAACGTACATAGTAGTTAAACAGTTAACTATAGTCAACCAAATCTAAGAAATACCTTTTGACGTTTCACATTAATAATTCCGCAATAAATTTGCACAAGCATACTCACACCATTTCAAATAACCTTTTACGAAAATCCTAAGAATTATGAAGTGGTCTTTATTTCATTACAACCTTTTATAGTTTTTTATCACTAATTTAAATTCGAATCTTTCAAACAAAGCAATATATTAAAAAAATAAGTTGTATCAACTTTTTTACTTGACGTCGTTTCAATGATATGTCGCTATTTACCTAACCGTAGTGTTTAGATGATTAAAATTCATTGTATTCGAATAATCTGCAAAAATATTCAAATAATCGGTAAAACTATTTAAATAATCGAATCATAATTTTTTTAATATATTATTTCTTTAACAAAATTTCTATTTTTAAAACTCTTTAAATTACATGAAGCATGAATAAAACAAGTTATTTTTTTAACTTTACGAACGTAAATTTGTGTAGGCAAAAAACTCATATACGAGGCCGCGCTGAAAAAATCACTATGTAATTTCAATTTCCCGCCATTTCGGGAGCCTAATTTTGTGATTTTATGTTTGTCTTCTTATTTTATGACTCGGCTTTAACATTTTAACTGTTTCTTCTACATACATGCGTTGAAGCATGTGCCCGTGTCACAAAGGATGCTTGGGCAAAAGTGGTAGAAAAACAAAATATTGATTATGACTTTGAAAGAGACATTAATTTTGACTGCATTATTGAAAATCAAATAATAATTAATCTAAACAATGAAAGCTCAACTAGTTGCACTGAAAGTGATTGAATAAATTTATTTTTAATCTAGTTTTAATCTTAAATGTTTATAACTTTGCCTTTAGAAATAAGCAGTAACAACAAATACGAAAAAACTGATAAATATTGTTTTAAATTATCCGTTTTTAATTTATTTTGGTATTATTCAAACCAAACTGTAAATGATTACCAACTTTAAATAATCTATATCGATTTTTTAAAGAATCTAATATTGTACGTTCCCGTTTTTTGGTTAGCATGCTTGGTGCAATAAGTATGACGGCTGTCAAAACGTATTTCATTTCTTAGATTTGGTTGACTATAAGTGAGTTGTCGTGGTTTTATTGGAGAAAAGCTGACACTTTTTAGCTTGATTTCTAATTTCATTGATTCACAATAACCCTAGCGTTGACCATTGCTATGCTACGAGGGACTCCTTCTTAAAATTTGCAATTTATTAACCAACTTCAATTTTTTTATATGTGTTATCTTGTTTGTTGTTATCTTTTTTTCTAGGTGAATCGATTTTGATGCTTCTTTTTTTATTTGAAAGCTATACTTCTCGGGTATGTTCCAAAATAGAACCCAGTGTACTGTCCAATGCAAATGACGTCATGAATCGTCACTATACTGGTGATTCGTACCAAAACATAGGACAGTATATGACGTCATACATTAGCGCCATATTGGAAAAGTGTTGGCGATTATTGTCATTTTGTGCTCCAAAAATTATTATATCCTCCTAATGGAGATACCAGTTTATTTGATTTACTACAAAAATTATAAAATAATTGCAGATACCAATTATTTTATAATTTTTTGTATTTGAATAAATAAAAAGAAAGTACCCGGATGACCGAGCTTTGCTCGGTTTTTTTTTGATATTACATTTGATACAAATTACATACTGATGAAATAATATTTTTTAATCTTATTTACATAATAGAAAAAACTGAACTGGTTATTTGAATAAAAAATCATGCGTGCAATTAGTTTAATTAAAATTTTCGTATTTTTAAAAAAAAAAACTAAAAAAAGGGCTCGAAATAATAGATTTTCTCACAAAAAGAAGGGAACTTGAAAAGGAAAAAAATCGGACCGAAGACAGGATGCGAACCAAGGTTATTACGATTTCACGGCCGCTCGATATCCACTTGAGCTATTACGATCATTAACACCGTCTCAAAATTTACCTTCTTATATTGTAACAGTTTTTCATTGCATTTTCTAAAAATAAATCCTATTTAGAGTTTTCCCGATCCCTGGACACTAAATTTTATGAAAATCGTTGGAGCCGTTTCCGAGATTCCGAATATATATATATATATATATATATATATATATATTTTTATATAAGAATTTCTCGTTTAAAGGTATTATAATATAATAGAAAATATAGGAATGTATTATATGTTGAGAACAAAACTTAAGAAGAAAATAATAATATCTAAAATTTCAATGTTAGGGTTGATGACGTCATTTGGGAAACGTTTCGGGACATACCCTATATGTGGTCCCGTATAAATTTGATCAAGATCCAGACCAGTAGTTTTTGGGTTATCCTTAATAATGCCTATTTGATTGACTTGGACTACGAGGGGTGATCCAAAAGTAATGATAATCGGTTACTTCAGGTCCGCATAAAAATCCAAAAAAAAAATATTTTTTGCTTGCTTATATACTCACTACGTCAGCCTAAAAAATCATATAAATAGATCACGATTTCCGGGAGATACATTCATTTGAATACGAACTGTCAAAGAGATAACATCAACATGGAGAAAAACGAAATTAGAGCTGTCATCAAGTACCTCTGTTTGAAAAAAAATGTCTTCAAAAGACATACACAGTGACTTAGTGGAAACATTGGGGGACTCTGCTTCTCCATATTCTACAGTTGCACGCTGGGCCAAGGAGTTTAAACTGGGCGGAACATCCACTGAAGATGAACATCGCGAAGGAGGCCCATCCACGTCCCTCACTGAAGACAACGTGAAAAAAGTCGAAGATGTTGTGTTGGCAGATCGAAGAGTGACCATCAGGCATGTAGCTGAGGTCACGGGGATCTCACATGGCAGCGTTCAAAGAATCCTTGCGAATGAGTTGCGTATGAAAAAGGTCTCTGCGCGTTGGGTATTCAGAATGTTAACTGACGAGCAAAAGAAAAATAGAGTTGACATTTCGAGGGTCAACCTCGAAAAGTTCCAAGCAGATCAAGAAAATTTTTTGTTCCGTTTTGTGACTATGGACGGGACCTGGATCCACCATTTTGATCCTGAAACGAAACAACAATCGATGACTTGAAAGCGGGCCTCCTCACCGACGCTAAAGAAATTCAAAGTTTCAAATTCGGCGGGAAAGGTTATGGCATCTGTTTTTTGGGACGCTCAAGGCATAATTATGGTGGAATATTTGGAAAAGGGAGCCACTATTACGGGCTCTTACTACGCAGACCAAATAAGAAGATTACTGGAGGCCATTAAGGAAAAAAGACGCGGAAAACTGCGAGCTGGAGTGCTGTTTCATCAAAACAACGCACCGGCTCACAAAGCCGCAGTTGCGATGGCTGCCATTCAAGAAACGGGATTCGAACTGCACGAACACCCTCCCTATTCGCCAGATCTAGCTCCTAGTGACTTCTACCTCTTCCCTCGGCTCAAGGAACGCCTCTGAGGCAAGAAATTCGAAGACGATAGCGAAGTAATGGCCGCTGTTGAAGCGTTTTGGGAGGGTCAAGACAAATAATTTTTTTCAAAGGGAATCCTGGGTTTAGAAAAAAGATGGACTAAATGTATTGATTTGTTAGGAGACTATGTAGAAAAATAAATTATTATTTTAACTTTAATTACCGTGTTTTATTTTCATTATCATTACTTTTGGATCACCCCTCGTACATTGATGATATTCTCATTTTATTTATATTGAAGTTGGTTGTGCAAAATTTTTAAATCTAACAATTCTTGTAATATATGTGACAATGATTGTATTGTATGGTATTGATTACGTGCAGGAGTGTGGAGACGGTCCGTTCAGAGTGGTGGTACCGCGCGTCGTTCGGGTGTCACTGCCGGCTGTGCCTGTGCCTGGCCGACAACGCGGCCGCGCTGCACGCCTTCCTGCGTGGGCTCGTGTGGGCGCTCGCGCACGGTGAGCATGTCCGCAGGACGCAGCACTCGGAACGCACGAGCGTTGCGACGGTCCGCTCGGAGTGGTGGTACCCTTGACACCTGTTGTTCAACATAGTCTTAATTAGACTTCTACATCACCTCCCATGGACAAAATTGTTCGGATTAATTCCATCCACCCAATTCCAACAGCGTACGTCGCGACAAAACTCGCAATATTATACGAACCATCTGGATGCTTAGCAAACCACGACTGTGCTATTTACTAGAACTTTTCTTCCTCACACGACTACTTTGTGGAAACATTTACCACTTGTAATGTGTTGTTCCGGACCGGTACGACTTAGAGACATTCAAGAAACTAAGCTACTTCTTTTTTTAAAGGCTGGCAACGCATCTTTGACTACCCTGCTGTTTTGGTTGTAACACATGGTAAGGAAACATCATCATTATCATCAATATATTCAATAGTCCACTACTGAACTGCCTCCCCCAAGTAATGCATAAAGCATGATCATGAATTATATCCCTATCCAATTATAAAATTGAACTATTATATAAAAAGGTATTTGTTATATTTGCATAACAATGCAACATTCTATCAAATAGTTATAAAAAAATCGCACCTCTCAATACATTTTTTTCAAACTACAATCTTTTTAAAATCTTACTACTTTAAAAAAAAACAGGTAAAATCATTGAATAAAACTATTATTTACGGATTTTATCGCAAATTTACGGATTTTATCGGAAGTCTGCAGTCTGCGAACATGTTCAAGATCGTCCCCACCATTACATTAGATTTGATAAACCACAAATTCTCGCAAAAGAACACCGATTCCTACCAAGGATGATACGCGAGGCTATTGAAATTAAAAAACATCCAAATTTCAATAGAGAAGATGGTTGGGTGCTACCATCTGCTTGGGATCCTATAATTAACAAAATTAAACCCAAACCCAAGCATACCACTGCAAGACTTCATGATACTATAAGCTCGTTTTGCGTAAATCGGACCAAAAATTAATATTAAAAAACTGAAGGTAGCCGGACTAACTATGACATTGGGACGTCAAACATCTCAGTCCCCCCCGTGACCATGGGCGCTGTAAAGCACCCGAAACGTCGGGATAATAATAAAAATAAATTAAAGTAATTAAACGCGATAAAATCCGTAAATATTAGTTTTATTCAATGTGTAGTGTTCGCGTAAATTTAAGAAATCATCAGGTAAAATCAACCGAAGTTTGTATGCAGTGAAGTTCGCTTATATGTTATTCGAAGAATAAAATCGGAAACAAACAGCGTTCATGCAAATGGACACACGGGATCAGCTGACACGTCGGCACGCATTAGCTGTCAACCACATTGGGTTGACATAATACTTGAGGGGATACTGATATTGTGGGAAATAAATCCTACTCATGTTTTCTACCTATGCCTAGTGGTGGGATTCTTGTAAACAATATTATAATTTGATGATGTCATCCCCAGGTGGGAATACCAATGCGGCTGCGGGTATAATGCGGGCGCTTCGGTTGCGAGCGGGGTCTGCGAGTCGAGTCTCTGAATGGGACCTGCCTCGATTACAGCGACTGAACTTCGGCGAGGACGGTCAGTATTACAATGTTTTGCTCATGCTATTTGCATTATTCATTGCCAAGGATTGATTTAATCCCCGCCAATAAACAGATGGTAAGAAAACATCGTCATCATCATTTTTAAAAGCTTTTATTTAACCCCTCAGGCCCCTTAAAATTCTCATGCAGCCGCATGCGCCCGGCAAATCCCGAGCGGTCGCATGCGACGGCACCCACCCTCAGCACTTAAAACCATTAACACTTATATTTGGAGACTACTTTTCTATTAAGTTTGGCATTATAGAATCTATACAAAATTCTCTATATAAAAGTCAGGTTTTAGTTCATTACAAAAAGACTATTGTATTTTGATTAAAAAAAAACATACCATGCGAATGTCGGCAGCGTGAATATCACAATTATTTCAATATATATTACTCGAAATTATTTACGTAATAAGATATATATTCACACAAAAACTTTCATTACAATTTTATAATAAAACACTATACTAAAAACACTAATAAAACAATAGAAAAATCAAAAAATCAACACAATAACATTAAAAATGGCGAGAAATAAACGAGATTTAGGATAAATTTTTTTATTGCACGTGAGGATAGAGTATTTCATATTGATTATATAATGCCAAACTTCTTTATAGAAAAGTAGTCTCTACATATAAGTTTTTATGGGTTAACGTGCTGTGGGTGGGTGCGACCTCATGAGACCGCTAGGGATTTGGCGGAATATGGCTGCGGTCTCATGAGACCGCTTGGGGGCTGAAGGGTTAACTTCACTTGTATACATGTTCTGGAATTTTGCAATCAATAATCCACCCACTTCCATTAAAGCTATCGGGCTAAAATTTAACAAACACGTTTGGTTCTTGAGACAATGCAACATTACTTAAATACCGCCATTTTTATTCCAATATTGCGGACGTTACAAAATAGCGTTTTACCATTTCCATGGCATTCTTATCGGTGATAAACGAAACAATTAGTAAAGTGAAGTTATTCTAAATCCAATATGGCGGACGTCACAAAATGGCGATGTATAATTTCCATAATAACCGCTATGATATGGGTATCAAATGTAAGGGCTTGATGAGCAAAAGCACAATAACAATAGTGACGTCGAAATAATACTAGTTTTTACGGAATTTATCGCGTATATTTAACTTTTTAAATACCCGATGTTTCGAACGCCTTACAGCACTCATGGTCACGGGCAGGACTGAGATGTACAACGTCCATATGTCATAGTTAACCGCGGTTACCATAGATTAAAATTTAACTTTTGTTCCGATCTATGCAGTATGAACTTATGGTATCTTGAAGTCTTGCAGTTGTATGCTTGGGTTGGGATTTCATTTTATTTATTATAGGATCCCAAGCAGATGGTAGCACCCAGCCATCTTCTCTATTGAAATTAGGATGTTTTTTGATTTCAATAGCCTCGCGAATCATCCTTGGAAGGAATCGGTGTTCTTTAGCGAGGATTTGCGATCTATCAAATCTGATGTAGTGACGGGGGCGATCCTGTACGTGTTCACAGACTGCAGACTTCCCGGAGCGTCGATTCTTCACATCAGCTATATGTTCTTTAACGCGGGTTTTTATTGATCTTTTTGTTTGTCCTATGTAGGAGAGACCACATTCGCAATCAAGCTTGTACACTCCTGCATCTTGCAGAGGGACATTACACTTGACCGATGGTAAAAAGTGACCAATCTTCTTCAGCGGCTTGAAGTATGTTTTGATGGAAGCGCGCTTCAAGATGTAGCCAATCTTGTCAGTGACTCCTCTAACATATGGCAGTACAGCAGGTACACGCTCGACTGTGGCCGGCTTCACTCGTTCACTGTGACGTAGGCGCGGGACTCGAAGCTTGTTGTCATGCAAAACCCATCGTCGACCCATTCGTGCTGCAAACATAATATAGCTGCAGCGTGACTACCACGTGTAAAAATTTTCTTTATTTTTAGAGCGTTAATATAAAAGCTTGTTTTTAAAACAGTTTTTCACTATTAATTTATTAAAAGTTCTGTGTGTCTGCCGTCTGTCAGATAATCTTCAGAATGGCTGAACCATTTGGTAATGAAATTTCCCGAATATATTTTAGTACAAAATATCAACTAATATTTGTCCAAGTTCAGAAAATGTGACGTGCGTATTTTGCAAATGTAATAAGAATGATGTTGATAATAAATTTCATTTTTTATATTTTACTTCGAATATATTGTGACAAAATATGTAATATTTTGAAATTAGTACGTATGAAATTTAAAAAAAACTGTACTAGATATAATTAAGACCACAATCTAAAAACGCAATTATTACATACTCTAATCATTCTACCTGCGTATAATCTATGATGACAAAAACTGTCCACGCAGGTGCAACGCGCCTTATATCAACTGCGCATGCGTGACTCTACTAACCTCCCCGGCCGAAGACAGAGTAGCGCATATTTTTTGTTTGGTAGAGCTTCTCGTACGACATAGTACTTATATTTTAATGTTCTTCACCATTTGCCTATATAACTTATTTTGAACCTTCTCTGCAAAGTAGACGGTCCAAATTTGTATGAAGCGTAGGCCTCGTTTTGTACAAGTAGGGAAATGAATAAATTAGTATATTACACCAGTTTTGGTCATTTAAATCCACGAATTTGCCTTTATTCCAATGGTATTAATACTTTATTCTTACCAAAAACTGCAACACTGATGGCGAATTGAAGTCGTTTTGACGTTAGCTGTCAACTGTCATGATGTTATTGATGTTTTTGTTTTTTTTTTTTTTATTTTTTTTTTATTTAAAAAATATTACAAAAAAATTTTAAAAAAAAAAAAAAAAAAAAAAAAAGGGTACGGTTTTTTTTGAGCCCCTAGTGATTCAAATTGTGATTCTACAGATGTCCGATATCAATGAAATCAAAATCTCACGTAAATCATGAAGTCCATAAAACAAAAGCCGAGTCAAACATGTAATAACAGATCCAAAGTCCAAATAAAAAAATAAAATCGCCAGAGAAATCTAAAAGAAACGCAATAAACGCATTAACGAGTTCACAACTGCACGAATAAGCTCTGAAAAAACATACTACATACATTATTTCATGACTCAAAGCACTTTTCACACATCACACTTGACACATAATTTTATGACTGGAAGGGCGCCATCTTGTATAATCATCAAATATTGGGATTGCATTTTTATTTTTAGCAAGTCATTTAGTTTGATTTATTTTCTTATTTTATTTTAAATAAAATCCCTGTATTTATCGCTTTTTTACCTAGTTTTTTATATAGTGTACACACACTGGGCCTGAAATGGACCACCCTCTTTGGCCATCAACCAACATCACTATAACTTTTGCAAGTCAAGTTGAAAATAAGCCTCGACCAAGGAATACCACAAAACAATCCTGATTAATGTATCCTTAAAGTCGATGGATGCATGTGTGACTGGAGAGCCTTTCTCTCCCGTTGGTTCTATTGCTACCTCAGCTTACTGATCCACTAACTCCACAGGTGCGGCCATTGTCCACGAGCAGCTGAACCGACTGTCACAGCAGAGCGACATCGCTGGTCAGATAGTACATAAGATATGTCAGTGCCGGGAACACGAGCGCCCCTTCGAGAAGGAGTGAGTATCCATGGTGGCGCTAGTGTGCTAAATAATGTGCCACTATATGGCACAATCTCAATCTCATTTTTCAATGTGGACATGTGTTTTGAGAATTGTAATATTAATACAAGAAAAATTCCCAGGAAAGTTGGGTTTACCTGCTAACATGTTTGTTAGTAAAAATGAAGTGATACACGAACTTAACGTCTACTTGATGGTAAGGGGCTACGCAGCCCATGAACACCTTTTTTTATATAGAATAAGGTTTGCAAATGCGCACACAGTTCAACGGTTGGTGAGTGGATGCTGTGACCCATAGACATCTATATTCAACTTCGATTAAGAATCAAAATGCAGATGCGTTGTCACCCGTGAGGACTAAGACTGAATACATCGATTCCAGTAAAACAGATCTCCGGTTCCCTACACTCACCATACGAAACACAGCAGCATTAAGCTGCTATTTTACGCTGGTATTCTGTGAGAGCGTGGTCCTACAACCACAATATAGCTGCAGCGTGGGTCCACCTATAGACCAATTTCAAGCAATGAAGACTTCAGATGCGTGACTAAGATGGATTGCCTCACAGCCTGTACTGTGACAGCTAAATCCATACTTAATTGAAGAGTATTTTAAGTAAAGTAAAGTTACACCCTATATACGTCACACTGCTGGGCATAGGCCTCCCCTAATTTCTGTGGGGGTTTTAGGGCAAGGAAGTGTCCGCCGCGCTGCCCTAATGCGTGTTGGCGAACTTCACATGTCTTCGAAATTATTTTTTTTTCTTATTCCTCAGACATGCAGGTTTCCTCACGATGTTTTCCTTCACCGCCGAGCACGTGGTAAATCAGCACTTAAAATTGCAATTGACAATTTCATTGGTGCCCGCGGGGGTCGAACCCGGGTTACTCGCGTTCTGTTATATTTACAGCTAGCATTAATCATCTGAGCTACCACGGCTCTGAAGAGTATTCTACAGGCTGACAATTCTAATCAGTCTACTAACTTTTTTCAGGTATGCTGTGGAAAGATTGTGCAAGATTTTAGAGAATTTTAAGACTGCTTCGACAATCACTTTTAAGGTATGTGTTTTTTTTATCTATAAATAACTACTGCAGTCGACTTACAGCAAAGATTGTGGTGCATGGTTACCTCGGAAAACTAATTTAGTATCTCATTGCTATAATTGTATTGACTCTTTCACAAATTTAAAAAAAAAAAAAACTATTAGTCGTTGGACTGCACGTCAGAAGTGAACACTTTTTTGAACGCAAATATCAATAACGTTGTTGGAAATATTCGACAATAAGTACTTTGTTTTTGTCGTTTACTTTTCTACATGAACATATAAGTATATTAAGTACTCACTATTGTACTGCATAGTAATTCTACAATCAATCAATTCAAATAATGATTATCAAAAATACAATAAAAACAATGCACACTATACACAAAACAAACTTTTCAAGTGGTCGACATAACTTCAGCATACAGCATGTCTGTGACGCGATATCACAAGATTTTACCCATCCATAAAGTCATATGATACAATCAAGTATATACAATGTATTTTAGTGTATATGTGCGTACACAATGTAAAAGTCATGCGCTATCGCAATACGTCACGAGCATATCGAGTTCATCAGTGACGCGAACCTATAAGTTTTCAAGTCAGGTTCTGCAAATGCAGAACCTGACTTGAAAAGGTGCTTTAACGATGATGCTGCAGAAGCAGGCCTGCTGATAGGAGGAACAGGCTCGTCGGTTGGAAGAGCAGCTGCAACGCGGTAAGGAACGGCAGATGCTCCTCATGAAGGACCTTCACAATACCTTCGGGAAAGAGATAAGGAAGGTGAAGGATAGGGTTTCTCAACATGCGCAGCTCAAAGATCGCGTGCAACACAGCAATGAAAACCTGAATTAGTGGGCCCTTGACGTAGAGAAGCCAGTTCGAAAAGCATACCATACCATACCACGTGGCAGGATCATAGTTTCCATCACGTCAGAGAGGTTGCAGCAGCTACAGTTCGCGATCGCAATATAGATATAGCCTTAGGTGCTACGGCTGTGGGGAAAGGGGCCATCTTCGATCCAGTTGCCCTAAGCGAACTATAGAAAGGGAAGGCGATCGATCTCGAGAGGATAACAAAGTGGTATCTGTGAGGATGCTCAGGACAGACCAGCTCAGCAATTAGTGGAAGGACAGCCTACAACATGCACAGTAGGAAGGTTCGGACATCAAGCTGATTCTAGAATGGATGAAGGCTGGGACTCCTAAGCCCAAGTGGAGTGACGTCTCAGCGATGATTTCGACCGCTAAAAGCCATTGGGCTCAATGGGACAGTTTGCTGCTTCAGAATGGAATTCCTTACCGTAAATAGGAAAATGGTCGGGGAGACAGCTGTCATTTACAAATGGTTCTCCCTAAAGCTAAAAGTACCAGATGTTCTACAGCTGTACCATAATGATTGTTCAGGAGGCCATCTGCGAGTTAAACGAACTCTACTGAATATCCGAGGACGGCTTTACTGCGTCCACTGTCGGAACAATATTGAAAACTGATGTTGCAAAATGTACAAGTTGTGCGGCTGTAAAGGGACCTCAGACTCGTAGTAGAGGTGCATTGAAATTTGAACATTGTGTGGGCCCGTTTCCGGAAAGTGAAAGTGGCAACTAGTATTTCATGGTTGTGATTGATTACTTTACTAAGTGCACAGAAGTCTTCGTCATTCCAAATCAAGAAGCTTTAACAGTTGCAGATAAACTAGTTCATGAAGTCTTCTGTCGTTTTGGAGTACCTTTAGAGATTCACAGCGATCAAGGAAAATTTTTGAGTCTCAAATATTCCAGGAAACTTGCCGAGTTATGGGTGCTCATAAAAGAAGAAGAACATCTTACAACCCACAATCTGATGGAATGATTGAACGATTTCATATGATTAAACAGATATTGGAGAATTACCTAGCAAAAGTTGTGGAATATCGGCAACAAGACTGAGACAAGCACATACAACCGTCTTTGTTGTCATATCGAAGCGCTGTTCACGAAAGTACATCAGTGACACTGGCTTTTGCAAAATTTTTAAAGAATTACGGCTGTCGGAAGACCTCATCACCGGAATACCACCTGATGCTCCACGCAGTATACGCAAAATGAATGACATTTATGAGCACGTTTATGAGCACGTGGCTGTATAGTGCCGGTTGAGAATATCTACTACCCCATATCTTCCCGTGGGTGTCGTAAGAGGTGACAGAGGGAGACAGGCAGACAAAACTGCGGTTGCCAACCCGCTCGCCAAGCGTGGCAACTATGGCAAATATCCCCCCATGAGCAACGACGCAAACAAACGGCCCCCAGTCCCCGGCGGCCCCGCTATTCCTGGCTACGGTGGTGACCATGGTAACGACGGGGCAGGGGGTGCTAAGAATGGTGGAGGTGAGGTTCGGTTGCCACCTACGACGACTCGACCTGGCAACGTATAACTGACGCACCCTGAGGACTGACGAGAAGATACTGGAGCTGGAAGAAGAGGTAGACAAGTTGCGCTGGTATATTATTGGATTATCTGAGGTCCGAAGAGAGGGGGAGGACACGGTAATCCTCGAGTCCGGCAACTTGTTCTATCACCGGGAGGGCGACCATCTGTCCCAAGGAGGTGTCGGATTTATCGTCCACAAGTCTCTCGTCAACAACGTTATAAAGATTGGGAGTGTGTCGACGAGGGTCGCGTACCTGATACTCAGAATCACCGAACGGTATTCGCTGAAGGTCATACAGGTCTACGCACCAACCTCGGCACATCCCGATGAGGAGGTGGAGAAAATGTATTAGGATATCTCTAGAGCCATGCATTTCTCCAAAACCCACTACACGGTGTTGATGGGAGACTTCAACGCAAAACTAGGCACAGGAGAAGGCGGTGAGCTGAAGTTAGGGAAATTTGGAGTAGGGCAACGGAACCGTAAGGGCCAGCAGCTGGCTGACTTTATGGAGAAAGAGGGACTCTTTATGATGAACTCTTTCTTGCAGAAGCGGCCCCACGCGCCACAGGAAGTAGACCTGGACGAGCCCCGACGGTTCGACAAAAAATGAGATTGATTTCATTATGACGACCAGACGCCAACTGTTCAGTGATGTCTCAGTGGTCGCAAGGGTGAAAACTGGCAGCGATCACCGAATGGTTAGAGGCACACTGAACCTTAACGTTAAGTTGGAGAGGTCTCGTCTAATGAAGTCAACGCTCCGTCCCCCTCGTGCTCTAATCCAGAATCCCGAAACCTTTCAGCTCGAGTTACGTAACCGCTTTCAGTGCCTAGAAGATTGTAATGCAGTGGACGATATGAATGACAAGCTCGTGGAAACTGTCCATGCGGTCGGAGCTAAGTTCTGCAAGACCCGCCGCAGAAAAATACAAAAACACTCCGATCACACTCTTAATCTCATAGCTGTTAGACGGGAGATGAGGCTGCAATCGTCAACAGATTTGACAGCATACTGGCAACTGAACAGACAGATCTCCAAATGCATGCGGCGAGACTTCCGCAACTTTAATACTGCTCGTATTAAAGAAGCGATCGAGCGAAACCAGGGCTCCAAAGTCTTTGCCAGAGATCTGTCTGCCAGAAAGAGCCAACTGTCAAAGCTGAAGACTGAGTGTGGCAGCATCGTTTCCGTGACACCTGAGATTTTGAGTGAGATTGAGGGGTTCTATGGGCAGCTGTACACATCATCGTTGGAGCCACACGCAAGTGTGAGAAACGTTCCAAGAGCAAGTCTTACCCGATACTATTCCGATGATATCCCGGACGTCAGTCTGAGCGAGATTAGAATGGCTCTCCAACACCTTAAAAACGGCAGGGCCCCGGGCGAGGATGGAATTACAGCGGAGCTCCTGAAAGCGGGTGGAACACCGGTACTTGAAGTCCTTCAGAAGCTCTTCAATTCCGTCCTCCATGGTGGCACTACTCCGGAGGCGTGGAGCAGAAATGCGGTGGTCTTGTTCTTCAAGAAAGGCGACAACGCTCTCTTGAAGAACTACAAACCGATTTCCCTTCTGAGCCGCGTCTACGTGCTGTTTTCGACAGTCATTACGAATCGTATCGCACGCAGACTCGACGACTTCCAGCCTCCCGAACAAGCCGGTTTCCGAAAAGGATTCAGTACCATAGACCACATACATACCCTGCAGCAGATAGTACAGAAGACCGAAAAGTACAATCTGCCACTTTGCCTGGCCTTTGTGGACTATGAGAAAGCCTTTGATTCCGTCGAAATTTGGGCGGTGCTACAGTCCCTTCAGCGGTGCCAAGTTGACTGTCGGTTTATCGAAGTGCTAAAGTGTTTGTACAGTAGGGCTACGATGGCTATCCGAGTACAGAATCAGAGTTCGAAACCTATGCAACTGCAGAGAGGTATAAGACAGGGTGACGTTATATCCCCGAAACTCTTCACCGCTTTGTTGGAAGACGTTTTCAAGCTACTGGACTGGAAAGGATACTAGGTAATAGGTATTAACATCAATGGCGAGTACATCACTCACCTTCGATTTGCCGACGATATAGTCCTTATGGCAGAATCGCTGGAGGACCTTAGCACTATGCTCAATGACCTCAGTAGTGTCTCCCAAGGGATAGGTCTTAAGATGAACATGGACAAAACAAAGATTATGTTTAATGTCCATGTCACACCTATGCCGGTATTTGCTGGGAGCAATATGCTCGAAGTTGTTGACGAGTACGTTTACCTGGGACAAATAGTCCGACTAGGTAAGTCCAACTTCGACCGAGAGGTCAATCGACGGATTCAACTCGGCTGGGCAGCGTTCGGGAAATTACGACATATCTTTTCGTCAGGTATACCTCAATCTCTAAAAACTAGATTGTACAACCAGTGCGTGTTGCCAGTGATGACTTACGGATCTGAGACGTGGTCCTTAACTGCTGGCCGTATGAGGACGCTCAAGGTCGCTCAGCGAGCTATGGAGAGGGCTATGCTCGGAGTTTCTCTGCGTGATAGACTCAGAAATGAGGATATCCGCAGTAAAACCAGAGTGACCGACATAGCCCAACGGATTAGTAAGCTGAAGTGGCAATGGGCCGGCCATAGCTCGAAGAACCGATAACCGATGGGGAAGAAAGGTTCTCGAGTGGCAGCCTCGTACCGGTAGGCGTAGTGTAGGGCGACCCCCCACTAGATGTAGTGACGACCTGGTAAGACATGCACGAAGTCGATGGATGCAGGTGGCTCAGGACCGTGCTTTGTGGCATTACTTGGGGGAGGCCTACGTTCAGCAAAGGGTAATCTCCTAAGTTTCGTGCTAAATGGGACGGATCGTACCGGATTGTGACGAGGATCAATGACGCAACCTACCGGGTACAGTAAGGTGCAAGAGGTACTTCTAAGATCGTCCATGTGGATCGACTGGCGGTTATGGGGCCGATAATGCTCTGGACGAACGTTTATTAGGAGGCGCGCCACAATTAATGCCTGGTACATGGCACTAATTACTACTAGCGCCTTCTAATATCGTGTAGCAGAACTAGGAGAGTCAAGATCCTTCCAGAAATTTCCATGGATGAACTTTCTAGCCTATCGACACTTAGTCAATTGGGACCGTTATATATGTAATCGAACATTCTAGATGTTTCTACAATAGAAGGCCGTTATAGACTGGGACCCGAATCAGTGTTGAATTGTCGATTCAAGCGAATATTTCGAAGCGATACAACTGCGAACTAAAGTGATCAGTAGTATAATTGCGTTTTGTTAGTAGTATGGTTTTAAGTTGTAATTAAAGTGTCAATTTTGGTAATTCATTCGGCAGTTTTTAATTGTCTTGAACCCGAAGCCCGTAATAATATTTAAGTTATGGGTGCGCGTATGCTGAACTTTTTGAACACACCGTCCGTGTATGCCGTTGAACTACTCTAGTTTCGAGATCCGAATTATAGATGTCGTTAGTACAGTGTCTATTGATAGTCTGAGGTAAATTATAAAGCCGGAACAAGTATAATAAATATAAAATATAAACAATAATAAAAAAGTTAAAATGTGTAAAATAATTAAAGAACGTTTAGGGTTATACTAAAATCAGGTTTTTGATCAAAAATCTAGGTGCGTTTGTGATCGATAATCGTAAGAAGACAAAATTATTACTTAATTTTATCATTAGCCTGAAAAAAATTCTGATTTTCGATTAAAAACATGAATTATAGTTAGAGCTATGATAAAATTTAAGCTTAGGTTAGGTAAGGTTTATCATACAACTAAATCTGTCGGGTTTTTAATCAAAAATTGTGATTTTTCTAGGTAAGTAATTTTATTAGTGATTCTGTCTTTTTTTCGATTCTTGATCAAAAGCCTAATTTTTGATCAAAAACCAGGTTTTGTCATAAGCTTGCGACATAAACAGAAGAAACAGAAAAATTTTGATTTTAAACGCAGCTTTTTAATGAGTGTTTACTGTAGTGACAAGAGTTATGTGGTGAGCGTAAGAATATCAGTGGTCATTGTGAGAAGAGTTGATTGTATGGAGTGGGTGGTTGGCAGGTGGAGATGCTGTGCGCGGAGCCGGAGTCGAGCGGGCACGGGCAGTGGGTGGCGCGCGCGCGGCGGCGGCTGGCGCGCTTCCTGGCGCCGCAGCAACGCGCCGCCACCAGCGTGCGCGCCTGCGCCGCATGGCCGCTCGCACCGCGCCGCACGACCGTAACTGCACCACTTGCTCTGCAACAGTACTGTAGTGTCGCAGCTGGCGCGCTTCCTGGCGCCGCAGCATGGCCGCCCGCAGCGCGCCGCACGAGCGGGCATAGGCAGTGGGTGGCGCACGTGCTGCGGCTACTAATGCGCTTCCTGGCGCCCACCACGCTACTGACTTCCAACAACACCATAATGCTCGGTGCCCGTCTAATCAACTGACTCAGCGCCCAATAAATCATTCTAATCACTATCTCGCTCGCACTCATTGCCCTTATGGAGCGGCATAATGATGTGCGTAACGCTAACTAGTCGATATCGATAACACTTACGACATCCAAGGGACGATATAGGGTAGTGTATAATCTTACAACACCCTTATTAGTTAAAGGGTCAGTTCAACTCGTTGAAACAAGACTGTTCTCAAGATAGTAAAATTAATTTTTAACTATTTATGTGATCCCTATTTGGGTAAAAGCCTCTTGCATCTCCTTCCATCATTGTTTTGGAGGACATTTATTTTATTTTATTTTTATATAATGGAAAACCAACAGCTTACATATCTTAAATAAACAACATGTTAAATTTACAAGAAGCCAATAACAGGTTCTCACTAATAGAAATACACTAACATAATCTTTCGTCGTTTAAAGGACATAGCACAATTATGAGCAACAAAAAATGGAGTCTAATTTAAATGCACAACATCATAAATTTAATAAGTGAAACTAACAATAATAGCCACAAAGGAAAAGAAAAGCAGGGCTAAACGCACAACATAATTGTTCTTAAAGTAAATTAAATTACGACACAAAAAACTCTCGACTTAATGCCCGCCTTGCCGATACATAGCTAGTATTAAACAAATCAAAATCATGCTTTTTGCACAGATTATTAAAAATATTACTAGACCGATATAAGAAAGTATTTCTTACGTAATTAGTTGATGAAGCTGGTAAGTAGAGTAATGCATTAAACTTTTTTTACAAACTTATCCAGTTATTATTTAACACGAATAAAATAATTATTTTTATCTCTCTCCTTACCAGTAACTGCATGGGCGGGATATAAGCACCGGTGTGACTGTCTCAATCCGAGAACTCTCTGCGCCCAACAACGGAAACAGCTGTTAAGGTAACTTGTGACTTTTTTAGGGTTCCGTACCCAAAAGCTAACCAACGGGACGCTATTACTAAGCCTCCGCTGTCCGTCTGACGTGACTGTCAGGGGGCTGTATCTCATGATCCGTATTCATTCCGTAATAGGTAGACAATTGAAATTTTCACGGAATGTGTATTTCTGTGGCCGCTGTAACAACAAATATAAATTAAAAATTAAATGGTGCCTCCTTTCATTTCAATTTATTCTACTATTATCTATTTTACTCTACTAGAAACGTATTTTTACGATGGTACTGAACCCTTCATACGCGAGTACGACTCGCACTTGGCCTATTTTTAATTCTTTATTTATTTCCCATTGTAATTAATTTGAGTTTTGAATATCCAAATCTTAACATATCTCCACGTTTTCATCATCCGTGGAATTTAGTTATTAGCTTTTTAAGAAGGTTTCTCTGTGTATTGGTAATTTTAATAATATACTTAAAATTTACGTAACAAACTTAAAATAATGGTGATATCTTTTAATCCTTTTGACGCAAACTATTTTAACTATTTAAATTAATTTTGATTTAGATATATTGTATATAGTTTAAAAAGGACACTGTTAGCAGGAAAATTTAAGTGGACAAGTGTAATATTAAAGTTCTTTTTAATAGTCGTCAGTCGATCTGTATGAAAGACCAATAAACTAGACCACAATTGAATTTCCACTACAGGTGTAAATACCGGAACGAAAGTCTAGCGGTGACCGTTATTGCGCAGATGTCGAAAAGAAGGTATCATGCGTATGGTAGGTAAGCGGGTCGCGGGGCGGGTGTGCATGTCGTTCGCACGCGCTGATTGGCTACTGCTACCGTACGGCTACGGATATTGCCGTACCGATAAGACATGCGCAGATATCCCCGCCACGTTTCGTTCAGCGCTAGACTTACGTGCCGCGACTTCTATCACCTATACTTTTAATCACACAGGAATAAAAGAATTCAGATTCGCCCAATATCATTCTATCTCTTTATACTGGGTGTTTCTCTTACCTTCTGACCTAATTAAAACTTCAAGCGTTCTAGATACTACACATTTTATCAAGGACTACGACACGCTAGGTACCTTCCTCTTACCTTTATCTGCTGTAAATTACAGTGCTTGCACTGCTGTGTTCCGTTCTAGAGAGTATAGAGATCCAATATACTTGCCTTATCTTATCTTAACTCTCTGCATTGACAATGCACCTGTAGCCTTGTTTGTTTGAAGTTGGCAGCAAATGTCCATGGACTACTGTAGCCACTTACTATCAGATGGACTGTAAGTAGCAGTAGCAGAGTAGCCAGCTTCTCGGTATTCTATACGATGCATTTTGGAAAGTGTGCGCAGTAATTATAAGCTTTAAGAGGATACCTTGAAAATGAATCGAAGTTTTGGGGGCGTGGCTTATTCCTCTGTCGGTGAAGCTAACGGACGACTGAGGGAGTGTCAAAATGAAAGTGATGCAATGACTTCATAGTACCTACGCAAATTATGAGATAGCAATACCAAAAACTTCGTTATGTATTGAAAAACTGGTTTATGAGAACTTAGATATAATTATTTACTATGCCTCAAAAATAATTCCATGAACTTATTCGTAAAAATATTGTGATGTCATGGAGAAATGTAAATAATTAGAGGCTACTTTGCAATTTTTTTTCTATCGACAAAATAACATAATATCGTGTTTTCCTTTTGTGCAATCCAAGGTCATATAGTCAAAAATCATATACCAAAATTTTGGTTTGTATACATACAAAACTTAAAAAATATGTTAAATAGAAAAACCACCAAATTTTCGAGGTATCACCTTAATTGTGGCAAGGAGAGGGAGACCTCTCCTTGCCACAATCGCACAACCAGACGGTCGGCGGGACTTCACTCCTTTGTTGTCGATATTCCACGCATTACAACCAAATGTTTTTGTACGTACAGAATAATTTGTCGGCATCTATCTTTCCGTCCGAATACAATCTGGGCGTCTCCAAGGCAAGAGTAGTAGTAGTAGATTTTGTTGCGTTAAGACCGCGATTCACCAACTAGACCTTCATCACCACTTACCACCAGGTGGGGTTGTGGTCAAGCACTGGCTTGTAATAAGAAAAAAACTTTCTTTATCTTTTCGTCCTCAAAAGTGACAATGCATCTGTTCTTTCTTCGCTTAATAAAATAAGTCAACTAAATAAATAAAACGAACTTTGTATTATTTTCAGTGACGTATACTACAGGATATCCTTTTTCGGCATGATGCAGGCAGTCAATGAGTTCAATAGTGGCAAGATGGAGACAGCTGGAGATAAGGTGTGTGTTGCATTGTGTTTACTGTGAACATTAATATTTGACTCGGGCATGGGGGCAATGGTGACAAGAATTATGATGGTTACGGTTGGGGGATAGTTAGGTGAAGGTGTGCTAATAAATTATGTGTTCTGTAAGTTTTTTTCGGCACTTGAAATAATTCTCTCTCTCTTACAATAGTCATTTAGTCAAGAGAGAGGGAGAGATAGAGAGAGAGCGAGAGAGAGAGAGAGAGAGAGCGAGAGAGATAGAGAGCGAGAGAGAGCAACTTTAAGTAAACAATATCTTCGTATAGAATATAAAAACAATACATCATATGTTTCGGTATTTAATTTTTGTTATTATTTATTTTGCATGTTTTCAGTCACTTAGTGATGGAGAACCCGAGACTTCTGGCAGAGAGTTACAGCAGGGCGACGGCACGGGAGCAAAGTATGTTTTAATTTTAATATATTATGCATATAAATTCATTAGTTAATTTAAACTTATTGCAATCACCTTAATAAATTAACGTAAGAAATTACGAAGCTATTGTCTGAAGGTATTCTCTGCCAGCTACCTGTGGTGTGATGAAATATTCTTGCAGGTGCAGTTACATATATACATAGTCCTATATGCAAATAATTTACTAGGGGCTGGTTATTCAACCTTCATATAAAAATTGTTCATATAATAAAATATAAACAAATTAAATATTGCAGTTGTATGAACATAACAGTTCAAATGTTTCACTTTTATATTAATCACGTTATAATTTATTTGATAGAAAACTTATTTTACGATGAAATATTAGATTATATATCTATGCTCATAGTGTGTATTCATTAATACAGAAAAACATAGTCTAGTGGTGACCCTCGAACCTGATATATTATTATAACTACATAATACTACTAATATACATCAAGTTTCGATACTTGTTTTTAGGTAGTACGAAATTGTATCATAGTTGAATTTAAGATAGTTACAGACTGTATTTAAACCATGGTATTAAATAATGATGCAGCGTGTTTTTGTTTTGCTGGAGGGATTTCACGTAATTATTGCTTTTATAAGGGACTTGCCGGAGACGCATACCCATGGTTGCACATGTATATGGGTGGTCACTTGCCTGACTTCTAAAGTACTATACCACAATGTATAGTCCTATATTACGGATTTATGATAGTAAGGTCTATGATACAAAAAATAGAAGGTCTCTTATAAAAGCAGAGTTGTGGTGTCCCAAATATCAAAGACGTTTAATACTAAGGTCTATGAAAGAAAGCAAATACGTGGAAGGTCTCAAAAAACGTAAAAGCATTATATTGATTTAAATTGGATTTCAAAAGAATTATTATAGTGGCGTATAGACTGCTTCACAGTGTCCGAGACCGAGGTAAGCTTGGGCTCGCTAATCCACGTGTCCTGGACATATCATCTTAGTGCCGGTGGTGAGCGGGTTTGCTGTAGCAATACGACTTGCCTGTGGACATCGCACACCCATACCGTTTGTGCGCATAGCGGTATGATACGTCGGCTATCTTTCGGATTAGGGAGTGTGTTTGATAATACTTTTAAGTGCGACAAGCATACTCAACTCAATGTCTTAGTACAATAGCGCTATGATACGTGGATTTTTGAAATACACTAGCCATCAAAAAATCGGCCCACCTGCGTTTTTGCCGCAAATCACGTTTTCTAAAGCGGAACCAATCAAAACGTTTAAGTACTGAAATGTTTTTTAATATGTTATTTAACTTGTTTATTTACACCAATTTAATCACAGTTACAATATCAAAATGATTTTTTTAAATTAATTTTCATTTAAAAACCAAAATCTTTAATTTTCACGATTATTTTTATTAATTTTCAATACGCTCTAGTTTTTATGTATTGAATTTTATGTACACAATTGTTGCAATTTAATATTGCGTATTCCCTCCTCTTACTCGAATGAGCCTGCATTCGCCGTTTTAATGACCTTATCAAGATTTTGATGGTCTCTTGAGGGATTCGGTTCCATTCTTCCCTAATGGCGGTTTCAAGGTCTCCTAATGTTGTAGGGACTGGATTACGGGCTCTAACCTTTTGTTTTAGGGTGTCCCACATGTGCTCTATAGGGTTTAGATCAGGGCCTCTTGCTGGCGACGACATAACCCGAACGCCGACCTCTTCAAGGTAATCGGTTGTGATGCGCGCTACGTGTGGTCGTGCATTATCATGCATTAATTCTTAGGTCTCTCCAATATAGCCGGCATATGACACCACATGGTCTTCTAAGATCTCTGTGATGTAGCGTGCTGCAGTTAAAGCACCTCTTCGTATAAAAAAACAAGCCCAGTGCGTCCAGTCAAAGATATCCCAGCCCAAAACATTACAGAGCCTCCACCATAACTGACAGTTTCTCTTATGCAACACTGGGTATAACGTTCACCTGGTCGTCGCATGACATTACGGCGTCCGTCAGAACCGTATAAAGTCATTCGACTCTCATCACTAAAAAGAACTGACTCCCATTGGCCTATAGTCCAGTTGACGTGGTTACGCGCAAATTGAAGTCTAGCTTGTCGATGAGCTGTGGTCAATTGTAGTTCTTGACCACAATTGACCACAGCTCATCGACAAGCCAGAATTTTCTCTTTCTCACAGTACTATCACTTATAGCTACACCTCGATCTTCACGTAAGCGTCGCTGCAGATCAACACCAGATAGGTGCCGATTTCGTAGTGCTGATAACACTATAAATCGGTCATCCCTTTGAGTTGTCACCCCATGTCTTCCAGATCCAGATCTACTTCGATACTGCCCAGCCTCCAGAAACCTTTGGTAAACTCGTCGCACTGCAGAACGGCTCAGATATCACCTCCTGGCTACGACACGTTGACTTAAGCCTTGTTGCAGCAAAGCTACAACTTGGGCCGCCTCAGCTTCAGTAGTGTCCATTATTTTTAGACAAAGTAATCAAAGCTACAGCCTCAGAAAATAAACTTAACGTTATTAACGAGAAATCCCTACAAAAGTCTGTGTCAGGCACTCAACAGTATTTCTGTATAAAAAATTGTAAAGTACCTTCAAGTGCAATAAGATTTACGACAAACAAGGTGTCAAATATCATATCCGACCCTCAAAATAAAAAACAAATGTGTGAAACAGCTTTTAAGTGAAACAATCGATAAATTTCAAACAAAAAATGGGTGGGTCGATTTTTTTGATGACCAGTATATTTTAATTTTAGGCCACCAGACACCGAGGGTCAGCCAACATCCCTAGTGAAGATCAGCGCTGAAAGAGATCTCAGTGATTCCAATGGTGACTTGGATGACTGTGAGTATAACGAAATATTATGGTAATAATCAATGGACTTAGAATATACTGGCGTATAGACGACCTGAGAGCCCGAAAACGCGTCACAAATTCTGATTTATCATTGTGTGCGTTAGCTAGTGATGTACAATTTACTTACAAGGCCTATCGAAAAATGATTGTTAAGGAAGCTGTAAAAATAAAAAATAAGTTTAGTGCATGAAACTGAATAACTTGAAAAAATTGTTGACTTTTTACCATGATCTTCAAAAACAATTAAAAGATATTCAAATAACGTGTTCACGGGAACAGCTGCACCTACCTGCCTTTTGTTGGATTTTAATTCAAAATGTACGTAATCCCAATAATCTCTCAAGAGCTGAGTCTGTCGATAAACTTAAACGAGTTTCCCCAAGAATTACTTTTTAGAGAAAAATATTTACTGCCATGAACAGTTACCCCGGAATTACTTTTTTAACATATATAAAAAGGTAGATACCTAATTAAGTTTATATTTTTTGGTGACAATTTGTACTTTGTGCGACTGTTTGACCGCAGATTGTTTTGTCTTTGATACTGGCAATATGAATGTATACTAATGAATTTTTGTTTTATTTGTAACATCTAATATATAAAAATTAATGTTTGTTTGTTCGTATTTTATCCCTTGCCATATCATTTAATAGATAGCGGCAAAATTTTATCAACTTATTGCTTGCACGCGAAGGTTATAGGCATAGTACAATTAACTTATTGTAGATTGCGCGCGTATCGTTTTGACAAATTTATTTGAAAGTTATGTATCATTATATCTATTCTATTTCAATGAATGAATGTATTATTTTTATATTCAATGATTGTATTATTTTTATGTTTAAGTATTTTCATGATTTTTTAAATTAAATTCTCATTTCGTTTAGCTGTACTAAGATGATGGAGTGTGAATAAATTAATAAAACGTGAAAATATGATTTTTTTCATCGAGATCGATTTTCTCTCTCACCCATCATCTAAGGTATAGTTAGTACTATCGTGTCTTCGTTTTCGGTATATGGTCAAATACTCAAAGTTACCCAATTTTAAGATGCCGTTAAGTCTCGCGGTGTTGCAGTCACTTATTTAAAGTGATAGTATAATATATTTATTATTGGAATAGTGTTGTTTATGAAATGTGTTAACTTGTGCAGTGTCCGCGTCGGAGTCTTCTGGGTCGACGTCGGGGTCGGGGTCGGATGTGGAGGGCGTGTCCACGGGCGGCGGTGGTGGAGGCGGCGGTGCGCGCGGGGGCGGGCTGTGCGGCGCGGTGCGGCGGCTGGTGCGCTCGATCGCGGCCATCGAGCGCCTCATGGACCGCGTGCTGCGTCACTGCGCCGCCTGCCCGCCGCCCGCGCACCCCGACCACGAGCACAGGTGCTCCACGCCGCCGCCGACACCGCACGCCTCAATACTCGAAATTTGTATGATACTCATACAACACTACTCTACAACACTCACACAATACTGCTCCACAACACTCATACAACATAACACTCAACAACACTACGCCACAATACTCACTCATACAACATAACACTCAACAACACTACGCCACAATACTCGCTCGTACAACATAACACTCAACAGCACTACGCTACAATACTCACTCATACAACATAACACTCAACAGCACTACGCCAAAATACTCACTCATACAACATAACACTTAACAGCACTACGCCACAACGCTAATCTAATACAACACTACTCTATAACACTAATTTAATACACTCACTTATACAAAACGACTCGTACAACACTACTCTACTATACTCACTCTTACAACACTCACTCATACAACACTCTATCTTACAACACTCTCTTACAACACTCACTCATACGACACTCTCTCTTACAATACTCACACATACGACACTCACTCATACAACACTAACTCTTACAACACACACATACGACACTCACTCATACTACTCTACAACACTCACTCATACAACACTCACAAATATCCCAACACTCTTCCAACGACGATCGTTGACCAACTTATTCAACAATAACCAGGTCATCAACACTCACTGAACAACATTTCGTTATCAAAACATGGGAAAAAAAACTATCACCGTTTCAACAACTAGACTAATGAGACCTGTTTACTGTACTTCATAACTTTATGTTATATAGAGCATTAACCACCTGATATTAGCTTGTTTTCGTAATGAAAACACGTCATAGATATCGCTACATATGGATCTGACGCGGTCGGTTGCGCGGCCTTCTTTATGCTAAAGCTATACTCAGTTTCTTTAGATGATAAACTTAAAAATGAAGATATCAACAGTATAACCACAGTAACCAACATAAATCAACAGATAAGTAAAGTGAAATGGCAATAGACCGACCATATAACTCATAAAACCAACAACTGATGGGAAAGAAAAATTCTCAAGTAGCAACCTTACATCAGTAAGCAAAATGTTCAGCAGCCCACACTAGATGACCTGGTAAAACATGCAGGAAGTCGATGGATGCAAGTGACTCTGGACTGTGCTTTGTAGCATTCTTTGGGGGAAGATTATGTTCAGCTGTGGACTTGTAAAGGGCTGTAAGGATCAAATGATGGACGTTGCGGTCGTATTTTACATTTGGACCAACATTCAGACCCAAAGCATTTATTTGTAGGCTACATGATATACTTATACCATGCTTTAATCAAACTTGCAGTCTGTATTTACACACAGCTTAGCAGTTAAAATACATTCGTTGTTATCTGTCCTCGCCATCGGCACAAGCCATATTTCATTGAGAGGGTTATTGTTACAACAGTACGTTTGCACTGAGAAACATCCAACACGTAATGTTTTGAAACAAATCGCATAACAGAAATCACACAACATGTTTTGTTGATGGTGGCGTTCGCGCTCACAAAAACTGTGTAATATTTTCAACAGATATTCAAACTTATCTTTCAACATGACAATATTTCTACAAATATGTTTTCAAACATTTTGTTTCTGTAGTTATAAAGATATAATATAGTTAAAATATTTCATGTACAATAAACTGTCAAACATATTTTACTACAACATGTTCTTTGACTATGCAAACGCTTTTTGATACATTGATAGAAAACAATGTTTAAAAAACATGTTTTTTGTGAAAATCGCGTCAGTGCAAATTCACGGTTAAGAAAATCCACTACTTTACTATTGTACGTTACTAGTAGTACTTTAGTACTGTACTACTCCATTTCGTCCCGTGGGTGTCGTAAGAGGCGACGGAGGGAAACTGAATCAGGAGTTGGGAAGCAGTGTCTTTGTCATAACAAATTAAAACTATGATTGCGAAACCTGCTTGCTAGCGGGTTTCGTAAGAGTAACTACATGACAATTTTTTTAATATTTTGCTATGTATTTAATTATTGTAATTTTTTAATCAGAAAACGCGTAGACCTGGGCTTGTCTGAGGTGGATCGGAAGCTAATGGCGATGTATCGTCGCTTACCCGAGGTGCATCGCAGGCAGCTGCAAGTGTACCGGAGACAGAAAAAACTGTCAACGGTAAGACTAGATTTATTATTATCTTAGCATATTAGAACGTCTTAAATTTTACTAATTTATTAGATTTACGTATAGAATACTATAATACTTACATAATAGAACGGGGATGTGGGCGGAGCCCGTGTAGCCACTAAAATGCCACTAACACGTCAATTCACACGTATAAATGTCAAGGATGTGTGATTTTCAAATGTATAAAATGTTGAAAATGCCAAATTGCACGCTATTTACAAATAAATATGTATTAAAATCCGTCTGTCAACACAGTGAATCGGGTTTGTAGTAGTGACTAACTGAATACGATGTAATTGCTTGTATGTGTGCTCCCGGCGACGCCTATCCTCGTACAACATTTGTACAACTCGGTTGACAGCCATTTTATTGTGTATTATAGTATTCTATGGATTTAATAAAAGGTTCAACTTTAATAATCTTGAATAACATCCCTATTATAGTAATTATTATGCCTACTATTAAGTTTTTTTAATATAGGTTAGGGTGACAAACGAGCACACAGTCCACCTGATGGTAAGTGCTTGCTGTGGCCCATAGACATCTACATCTATCCTCGATTACAAATCAAAATGCAGATGCGTTGTCACCCGTGAGGACACATTCGTGCCACAACTATACTACTAATATAACAGCAGCATGACTCTACCACGTAAAATCCCCTCGCTGAAGTTCACAAAACTCCAATCACACTTTTAGTCTCATTTCTGTTACACGGGAAATAAAGCTGCAGTCTTCAGCAGATATGACAGCATACAGGCAACTGAACAGACAGATCTCCAAATGCATGCGACGGCATTTATGCAACTTCAACATAGCTAGTATTGAAGAAGCGATCAAGTGAAACTAGGACTCCAAAGTCTTTGCCAGAAATCTGTACCAGAAAGAGCCAACTGTCGAAGATGAAGACCGAATGTGGTAGCATCGTTTCCGGGACATCCGAGATTTTAAGCGAGATTGATAGGTTCTATGGGCAGCTATACACGTCATCCCTGAAGCCACACGCAAGTGTGAGTAACGATTCAAGAGCAAATTTTATCCGACACTGTTCTAATGATATCTGGGATGTCAGTCTAAGCGAGGTTAGAATGGCTGGAATTGGAGATAGATGGAATTACAGTGGAGCTTCATAAAACAGGTAGAAAACCAGTATTTGAAGTCCCTCAGAAGCTGTTCAATTCCGTCCTCCATGGTGGCGGGGAGCAGAAGTGGTTTTGTTCTTCAAGAGAGGCGACAACATTCTCTTGGGGAACGACAGACTGATTTCTCTTCCGAGCTGCGTCTATGTGTTGTTTTCGAAGGCCTCCCGAACAAGCCACTTTCCGAAAAGGCACCATAGACCATATACACCCCTTTGGCAAATTCTACAGAAAACCAAAGAGTATAATCATCCACTTTGACTTGCGTATATGGACTATGAGAAAGCCTTTGATTCCGTTGAAAGTCCCCTTCGTTGCCAAGTTAACTGTCGGTATATCGAAGTGTTGAAATGTTGGTTAGATACAGAACCAGAGTACGAAACCTATCCAATTGCAGGGAGGTGTAAGACAGGATGACATTATATCCCCGAAACTCGTTACTGCTGCATCGGAAGATGTTTCCAAGCTACTGAACTGGAAAGGATAAGGTATTAACCTTAATGGCGAGTACGTCATTCACTTTCGATTTGTTTACGATACGATGTTTACTTGGGACAAATAGTCCAACTAAGTAAGTTCAACTTTGACCGACACAATTTCTTGTCGGGTATACTTCAAAACTTAAAAACAAGATTGTACAACCGCGTGTTGCCACTGATGACTTATGAATCGAAGCTAATGAGACCTGACTTATGAATCAGAACTAATGAAACCGAATACCCGAATATTCGGCCGAATGTTCGGTAAAAGTTCTACCGAACCGAATATTCGGCCGAACATTATTCGGAAGGATAACCTCGGGACGTAACCAATTTATGTCGAAACTTGTTACCGTAAAGCGCGCGGGACTAGCGCCGGATCCTACCTCTCGCTTCCCGCCACACCGACAGTTATTGCATCATCTAGTACTGAGCAAATTGCCGGCACATGTTTATGTTTTTAGTGAAAATTGCTAATTATATGATAAAAATGAGCGGCAGGAGATTTACTATTTGGACTTATTTTAGAGAAACTGAAGATCAAAGTAAAGGGAAGTGGTACTAATCTAATGTAATGTTTCTTTGTTTGATTCCAATTTTTTTTTATATATTTACTATTTGCTATAATCTGAAACAAATCTACAGTGCCTCAAAAACATAAATGTATAGATTCACGCATTTGAGGCACTCTAGAGTAAGTAGATCCAGTAAAAGACATCGCATTACTGAATTCGTACATTTCAATACGTTGGACACTAACGAATGTTCGGTGATTTAGCCGCATATTCGGTAAAGCTGCCGAATATGCCGAATACCGAATATAAAATGAATATTCGGCCCATCTCTACTAAAAAGGGGGCTTGAAATAATAGCAAAAAAAAGGGAACTTGAAAAAAAAATACGTGTGGCACTCGGTGACTGCCGCGGTAAAGCTATTGCATAGCATTTTTTATCAACTTATGCAATTATAATTATTTATTTATTTTATTTATGCAGTTAAGTCTTTGATATTAAATCAAGTTACACTTTTTGAGCGTAGTGACCGATAAGAAAACAATTTTTTTTCTCTTCTTGAATAAATGAGAAGTTAATATTTTTAATATCTTGCAGTACATGTAGGTTATTCAGGAATTTTTATCATTGAGTTAGCAGCTAGTGTACACGCATACGTCTAGTCGCACGCACACAAACACCGTGCCGAAGTCTGCAGTGTGCCGAAGTCTGCCGAACTGAAACGACGTTAGACGATGCACGGCTTTCAACGCCACACCTCCGTGCCCGTCGGAGTGGGGAGCGTGAGGTTTTTTTTCGTTACGGAATTTCTGGATTCGGTCCCCGCGCTCAAGGCCCGCGATAGAAGCTATGCAATAGCTTAAAAAGGAAAAATAGTCGGACCGAAGACAGGACTCGAATCAGGGTACTATGATTTCGGAACCGCCCGATATCCCGTTTGAGCTAATATAATCATTAACACATTGCCAAAATTTACCTTCTTATATTATAAGAGTTTTTCATTGCCCGACAAGACGGACAAAACAACATTTTCTAAAAATGAATTCTATCTAGATCGATTTAATGCCCCCGAAACCCTCTGGACACAAAATTTTATAAAAATCGTTGGAGCCGTTTCCGAGATTCCGATTATGAATATACAAGAATTGCTCGTTTAAAGGTATTCGATAAGGATATCCTCAGTATAAACAGAGTAACCGACATAGCCCCACGGATTAGTAAGCTGAAGTGGTGAATGGACCGGCCATATAGCTTAAAGAACCGATAAACAATAGGGAGGAACGGTTCTTGAGTGGCAGCCTCGTACTGGTAGCCGAAGCGTGGCCCCGCACTATATAGTAACGACCTGGTAAGACGTGCAGGAAGTTGTTGGATGTAGGTGGCTCAGGACCGTGCTTTGTGGTATTTCTTGGGGTATGCCTATGTTCAGCAGTGAACCTTTGAAGGGCTGTAATGGTGATGATGATATAGTAGGTACCCAATTCTACTGTCATGAATGGCAAAGGGTATTTAAGATCAAGTATGGTCTAGCGAGCTATATCAGGGTATAGTCATCGAAATCGATGGGGAGGGCTGTAGTAACAACTACCTCGTTGGTCTAGTTGTTGTAGAAATGCGACTGCCGATCATGAAGTCCTGGGTTCGAATCGTGGGTTGGCCCAAAAAAAATTTAAGTGTTTCCTTCAAGAAATTTTCAGTAAATGCCCGGAGTCAGGAAGTAGATGGTGTCCTACCCCGTGCCTCGGAAAGCACGTAAAGCCGTTGGTCCTGCACCTGATGATTTTCCGGTCATGTCGTTTTACCGTACTATCGGATTATGAGAGTGAGGGAATAGAGAGTGTACCTGTGTTTGCACTCACACTCACACTTGGGCCCTATAATCCGGTCCTGCGCCGACGGCTAGTCTCCGTTGAGGCTAGCTGCCGTGACTGAAATTCGGTCTGGAGAACATTATGATTATTATTATAACGACACACAGTTAGATATTGCATCACGTTACACGAGAATGTTCCTGACCACAAGGGTCAATGACCTCTGTCAAGTAATAAAATGTGCAATAAAAGTAGATAACGCATCCAACTGTTGATGCAAGCAAGAATCAACCTTATGCCCGTGTATATAAAGCCTTTTCTCCTTTGGGCATTGCTATCACCGTGGGTATGGCACGAGATGACGTGCAGTGTTTGGGTTTGTACGGCGTGTTGGGAGATGAAAGTGTGTGTGTGCGTGCAGGTGTGCACGCAGCTGGTGGGCGGGTGCGCGCCCGCGCCGCCACCGCCCGGCTCGCCGCCACCCGCGCCGCCGCACCAGCCTTGCCGCGCGCTCTGCCCCGAGTACCACCTGCAGCGCTTCAAGGAGGTATGTACCTGCAGCCTGCACACGCACCTACACGCGCATATACACACGCACCTACACGCGCATACACACTCGCACCTACACGCGCATACACACACGCACCTACACGCACCTACATGCGCATATACACACGATCCAGTGGCGAAGCCTCTATACAAGCCCAGAAGCCCGGCTTGCCTCATTAAGATGAATCAATCAATTATATCAAGTAATAAAATAACTCGTAAACTGTTTCAAACCATTTCAAATTTCCCGCGCATTCTGCTCGACCTCGTAGCCTTACGAATACTGCTGTCATACATATAAGGAGAGTTGAATTGAGCGATTGGTTTTCGCCCTCGCACGCGTGGGCTTTTTACCGGGCTTTCGAGAAGGCGATGGCTCCCTTTGTAACCTGTGGCAAAATGTTCTCTAATGAAATATAACTACGAAATGTTTATATAGCAATTACTATTGAGCCACAAGCTTGGCTTTGCCATGAAGTTGTTTAGGAGTGCGTTAGCGACTAGCGAATGGGGTGCGGGCCATTCGTATGCAAGTTCACTTCACATTTCAATGTTTATGTTTGTTTTTGTTGTGTTTGTTAAAAATTTATGCTTTTTCAAAGATTTTCAGTGAAAATGGGAGGATAATGGTGTTCATTGTGATGAATATAAGTGTGTTGAAGTGCTAATCGACGAGGAAAAGGTGAAATCTTTAAAAATGAAATTTAATATTCAATAAACATTTCTTCATACTTTAAATATAGGTACAGGACTCTTTAGTATTAAAGTTTAATTAAGTTAGGCATATTTAAAGGTATAAATAACTCAATTTTTATATTAACATATGAATTAAAAATATCATTTTGAACGGCAGCATAAAATATGAGACACCTAGGTTTAATTTTATAGGAAATAAGTGTTACAGTCTTTTTTTTAACGTGAAGCCCAAATTTTAATGTAATAAATCAAAAGAATACAGAATAATGTATTGAGGTTTTTAAAGAATACTCCCTTTAGTTATTTCCAGTATATAAAATTTTAATAGCGCCATCTACTTAATTCTATATGCAAAGTCGAACGAAAATTGGTTGATTCTCACGATGGTACCTAAAGATTATGCTAGATGGCACAAATACGCTATCGGCTAATTTAATATTTATATATTACCATATGAGTTTAAAAATATCATTTTGTACGGTTTATTATGAATTGAATATCATTTTGTATGGTTTATTATAAATTGAAAATGAATAATTATATAATAAATAGTCATTATTTTATGGTAAAAAATTAGCAAAGCTTTATCTTCTCATTATAACTATCTAATTCCTGTCGTAATCTGTTCTTTTATGCATATAACTTAAACAAAATATAATTTCGAGGTTTCACATCTGCCAGGCGTCCCTTTTTTAACTTTGTACATAGTTTGTTTGTAATTTGTTCATGCTTTTCTTTTGTTCATATATTGTATTGTTTGTAAATATCTCAAGCAAACTCAAACGGCTCTTTTCAAAACCACCGAAGCTGTGCAATTGCATATTTCATACAATCTATCTAGCGGTGGTATGCCTTCTGTGTGCTTTGTTAAACACGTCCTTGACAGCACTGAATATGAAACTAAAGAGTGGAGACAGCTCAAGATTGGTGTATTTTTATTAAACTGCTAAAACGACAAAACCATATCTTGGGCTTGCCCTAGTTTGGAGCAATAGCTTCGCCACTGACACGCACCTATACTCGCATACACATACGCACATATACACTCATAGACACGTAGTCACGCACACTTACATAAACACATCAGTTAGATTAAATGTGATTTTGAAAATTAGCTTTTTTCCTGTGAGTAAGTGATACCACAGACAAAAAGATGCAATTGCTTTCCTTTATTTAAATTGAAATAATTGTTTTGCTTTGCCTTTTATTAAAAACTGACATTGCAAGAGCTGATTGAGATTTTTATTACTATGAATAAATAGTATACGATGTTTTTATACATTTAGGAAATAATATTTTTTAATATACGCACATTTTAAGTATGGCTACACCAATGCTTTATCATTGCTGAAAGTGATGGGACGATATTCCCCTGTAAATACTAAATGGTGCCATAAAATAAAATAAACTAAAATTTACCATTGGTACCATGATCGGTCGAATTTTTTTATTGTCTAGTTAACATTAGGAGATACATCGCTAGACATGTACGTAGCGAACTAACGTTACGTTTTGTATCATCAGGTCCGACGTAAAGTGATGCACATGCGTGACCAGCAACTCTACTATCACAGATTAAGAATGTGGCTTGAAGATCAGCTCAGGCAAGAGAGAGAAAGGTAACTGTTCCAGTAACTTTACTAATATTATAAATATTTCGATATTTCAATATAATTTTAATAATTGAGAAGAGATAAATTGAAGTTAAATTAACATATTTTTACCTTTATATCTCATCATTTTTGAAGTCTGTTAAAAATTATCTGGTTTAAATCCAGGCAAGGGTTTATGTTAAGATTACTTTTTATGTTAAGTGTACTTATTTAAAGTATAAGTATTTATATAGTATAGGCATATTATAGGATTATCCGAGGTCTGAAGAGAGGGGGAGGACACGGTCCGGCAACTTGGACAACCTGGAGGGTGACCATCTGTCCCAAGGAGGTGTCGGATTTATCGTCCACAAGTCTCTCTTCAACAACGTTGAAGAGTGTGTCGACGAGGGTCGCGTACCTGATACTCAGAATCACCAAACGGTATTCGCTGAAGGTCATACAGATTTATGCACCAACCTCGGCACACCCCAATGAGTGGTGGAGGAAATGTATGAGGATATCTCTAGAGCCATGCATTCCTCCAAAACCTACTATACGGTGTTGATGGGAGACTTTAACGCAAAACTAGCCACAAAGAAAGCGATGAGCTGAAGTTATGGAAATTCGGAATAGGGCAACGGAACCCAAGGGGCCAGCAGCTGGTAATCAATATTTCAGAACCAATGAAATGGCACATTTGAAATTGTTACTTACAATTTCAAATGTTGATATATCATGTGCACCGCGGTGAAGGAAAACGTGAGGATACCTTCATGCTCACCTTCATGCTCGAGAAATAAAAATATATTTTGTAGACATATGAAGTTCGCCAACACCCACTGAGGCAGCACAGCGCAGTGGACATTACCGTTACCGACATTACGTGGCCTGTGGGACGTTAAATATATAGGTTTAAACTTTAATTCGTTATAAATTGTATTACTTAAAATTTCAATAAGATAACATTTTAAATAAAATTTAACTACAAGAAACTATGACGTCAATATAATATTAATGTCAATATAATCGTAATATTGCTTTTATTCCCATATACATTTTATAGGATTTTTTTCTTTTCGATAGTTCACAAATAGTATTCCAGTCGATTCAACTATACATAAGCTAATATTAGTTTAAAGTAGAGATATTATTCGATCCAGTTACCAATGATTTAATTATTAAAAAATAGGATATCATCATTTGGCCATATTGGAAAAGTGTTCATATTTTTTTGTGTTCCAATATATTTATCCTCTTAATGGAGATACCAGCAATTATTCTATAATTTTTTGTATTTGAATAAATAAAAACAAATTTTAGGTCTTCATAGCACACACAATTTTTTTTGCGGATCGATTAGGAGGACGCCAGTACAATATAATGTCAATTGATAACGTCATTTGTATTCGGCAGTATACTGGAAACGTTTTGGAACATACCCAATATCAATGTTCGTGCAGTACACATCAATGTGGCTAATATTTTAGTCAACATGTAAACAACTTCATATAAACATATGTTAATATGTTTGTTTTATTTAGTCTTCCAGATAGCAATGTAACATTAGTAGAAGATCTACCGCGACGCAAACGGAGGACAGCTAGCCCAAAAGTACCTCGTCTCACCACTGCACCTAAGCGAAAACTTAAGCCCGTCTCGCCGTCGATAAGCAAACCACACAAAATACTCCAAATGCTAAAACATAAAATGCCAGTACAAAACATGGAACTATCACAGGATTTGAAGGCAGAGTCAAAGGACGACGCAAAATCAGAAGTAGAACCACCGGAAGCCTTCCCGTTAGATAGAGAAGAAAATATCAGCGACACTGAAACAATAGTGGGGGAGAAGGATGGAGATATATGTAAAGAAATGAAAGATTGTCTAGCCAAATTCGCCAATTTCGCTTTAAACAGCCAAGAAAACAAGGAAGCTACGAAGGAACAGGAAACGAAGTTTCCAGAGTCCGTCAGCCCACCGCTGCAAGAAATGTCGCCCACGTCATCCGAGCCAATGCCAGTTTATTCCCCCAAACCGAACCAACGATTGCTAGTTGTCAATAAATTTTTACAAAGAAACGATATGAACGACAAAGTGATAGATTTCCAATCGCAAATAACGCCCGAGGTATTGAATATTCCTTTGAACGCACGCCGTACTCCACTGTTAGTGAAAGAGGAGAGTGAAACTGATATAAAAGCAACCGACGCGGACAACTGCGAAATTGTAGTCGATTCTAATAAAGAAAAAAACGTTTACAAATACGTCACATTCGGCTTGGAAATAAAGAAAGCGATGGAAGAGTGTCAGAATATAATTAACTCTTACAACAGTATTAAAGATAAAGACGGGAAGGAGAAAGAAGAGACCCCAGACGGCCCCTTATCCTTAGAGCACATCTGTGAAGTGATGATGAGCTTAGATAAGAACGCCGAGTTTTTAGAAAAGATAGATTCCGACGAATCGATAGACATGGGTGCGGCGAACACGAAATTAGCCGAATTAGTAGAGAACATGCCACAAATATTAGCGAACATGCCCGAAATTGCGTCGAAATTGTCCGAATTCGCGAACACGTCCTTTGAGCTCCCGGAATTCGCGTCCATCATGAACAGCCTGCCCGATGTAAATAACGAAGCACAGCTGACACCGGAGACGTTGAAACAGATCCGCGAACTAAAGTTGAATAAGACAAGAGATAGCGTTAAGGTCACTAAAAACACTGCCAAGCGTAAAAATAACCGTAGGATTAAGAATAATTTTGACAACAGCGAAGTTATGGGTACAATGACCTTCGAGTTAGATAGTAAGGATATTTCGGAGTTGCTGAAAGACGATAAAGACCTACAGGGTTTAATGAAGAATAAAACTAACAATAAGGAAGATTTTAAAGATCTACTTTTTTCCATATCAGCTCAAGTTGTGATAAACAAAGTGTTTGAATATGTTAAGCAAAACAAAAGTCCGGAGCTAGTTCAATGTCTAGAGGAGGATAGAGATTTGTTCGGGAAAACCACTTTAACTCCGGAAATGTATACGAAAGAGTCTACACTATTTGATAATTCAGTTAAAGACGCGCTCAGTATGGACGAGTTGAGAGAACTAGTTAGGTCCAGGTTCAACTCCTGGAAGCATTATGTTGCGGCGAAATTTAAAAGTATACCCCTCGAGTTATTAGAAAATGAAATAGAAACAATGCTTGATAAGTTCCAATCTTACATCCAAGATCTAGCGGGAAAACAATGTGCTAACGATACCGATAAAATAACGGAAAAGATTGAAGAAGTGAGAAAAAGCATGGAAGGAGAAACTGACTCTGACAATGAGAGTTGTGCCGCTTCTAAGGAATCGCTAAAACAAATAACGAAGTTACTCAGTCCACAGGCTGGAAACACTTTTGACTTGCTAATCATGAAATTGTCCAAGATGACGGAGGATCAAAAGAACACAGTGAAAAGTTTAAAATTTAAATACATTGACGTTGTTCGTCGTTGCATTGATTCGCAACAGCTGATCAATTGGATTTTGTCGGATCCCGAGACAGCGGCTGATGTCATTCTGGAACATACAGGACTGCCGGCCAAAAAGCCTGACAGCGTTCCTGACTTTGCTGCCATGAGTTTGGACAGAAAGAAGGACTATTTCACACAGCGTTTGAGAGGAATGAATAGAATTTTTATGCAGACGTTGCCCAAGAAGGCGCTAACGGGTGACGAATGGTTAGTTATGTTGTACAGGTTAGAACAACTAGAGGAATCCCTCAAGGAGACATTCGCAAAGATCTCACCTCCAGTTAGAGTTAATTCACAGACTCAGATCGCCAGTGAAGCGGAAATCCTTGCCGCTAGAGGTCTTAGCAAAATCATCGGCAAATCTAACGCTGTTCGAAACGCCAAAAAGACTAACGCTGAACCACTTAAACCGGTTAAAAAAGAGGAGAAAGCTTCTGAAGTAGTTGAAATTAAAGAAATACCCAAGGAAACCGACAAAGACGATAGAAAGTGCAAAAATGATGCTCTGTTAGCTAAATGCGAAGCTATTCTAACTTCAAAAGGCGAAAAAACACTATTAGAAAGTTTTTATACCATCAAATCTTATATCACACAAGGTCTACCGGTTCCGGAAACGTACAAAAAACATGTAATCTCGATATGTTCTAGTATAGATGCAAAATTACTTGACGAGGACATCGAAGAAACGTTAAAACTAAAGACTGACGATAAAAACGATGACGGAGATCCCGAGGTCTCTAAAGATAAAACACCTTTATCGGTAATAGGGTCGCAGAATCCGGAGTTACTTGCGAAGTACTCTGCACAGGCGTTAAGGAATGCAAAGCAGACTTTAAACGCCGTTGCGTTTAGAAACATGATGCGGAATGGACAGACGAAGTCTGAAAGCGACGCGTGTGACACACCGAAAAGTGACTGCAAGTGGACAAATGACTGTATTTGCAATAGTTGCAAAAGTTCGGACGTTACCGGCCCGGTTTGCTTGGGGGACATTGTTAAGCAGTGCTACGATATGGAAGCGAAGTCGAAGAATGGCTTAGAAGAGAAGAAAAAGGAGGCGAAGCAAGCTAAACCGCTTCCGAAGCAAGCGAAGCCGGCGGCGAAGGTTTGCGAGAACGCTTCGCATCAGCAGCACGTATGTAAAGGTTAGTTTTAAAGTGGTTTTTAATTTATATTTGCCATAGATTTGGTAAAACTACATTGTTGAGACTTGAATTTACTTGTTTTGCAATTTATTCGTCTACCTGAGTATTTCTTTTAGTATTAATGACTGACGAGTTAACCATTCATCTGATGTTAAGTGGTGGATGAGACATCGACACTTAAAATTGAAGAGGCTAGAAAAGCATTATTATATCTTAGAGCTAAGATGAAGTTTTTTTTTATAAGATAGAGTGTGATAAACGAGCACACAGTCCACCTGATGGTAAGTGGTTGCTGCGGCCCATAGACATCTACATCTATCTTCGATTACAAATCAAAATGCAGATGCGTTGTCACCAGTGAGGACTACGATGGAATGCCTCGTTTCCAGTAAAAAGGGTCTCCGGTTCTTTACACTCACCTTACGAAATACAGCGGCATTAAGGTGCTCTTTCACTTTGATATTCTGTGAGAGCGTGGTCCTTCCCCGGTCGAGCTGACCTATTCGTGCTACAACTATACTACTAATACACTACCTATCTTTTATATACTTTAAGAGTGACAAACTAGCACACAGTTAACGTGATAGTAAGTGGATGCTGCGGCCCGAACACAAACCTATCCTTGATAAAAAATCAAAATGCACGGAATGCCTAGTTACCAATAAAAAGGGTCTTTTTGTGTCATTTTTGCAGCTATTTCACGCTGACTTTTTGTGGAGCATTGTCCTTCCCTAGTTAAACTGAAGTGCTGCAGTTGTTTTATGCTGCAGTGTGACTTACAATGCCATTAGTTCACGTTGTGCGGGGTCCACCTAGCTCCAATATTATCACCATACTGACATTCTTTCTAAAAGAAGCGAGCTGTGTGTTTCTTATTATAAACCTTTATAATTTGTTTTCGTTTGTCCGTGTAGTGGGCCACAACGGTGGTAATACCTGCGCAGGTGAAACGGTGTCGGACCAGCCTTGCTCGTGCTGCTACTGCACTGTTTTCGGACACGCGGTGAGTAGCAGTAGCTTTTGTAGAAATAACTTTCGTTACGTACACTAATGTTTGCCTAATGTCCTACATGCGGCAATGATGGCTATGACGTTTTCCACCTTTAATTAAAGCATACCATACGTTTATAGTAGTTACAGTATAGTTTTAAGGAAATTTAAATGATTCGTATAATTCAGGCTTTGAAATAACGGTTTTTGCATTTGCATTGAAATTCTGGACTAGGCAAAAAGTTTCACAGTCTGGCTCGAAGGACCATAATATCTACAGTTGTGAAAACTAATATTTTTATATTATAAGTATAATTTGTTTCCATGTAGGGGCCACGTATGGTGGTCATATGTGAAAAATTATATATTATATTATTACTCTACAATTGAAGAGGACTATTCCCAGCAGTAAGTTTTTTTTCCGAGATGATAATGATATTGTTGATGTCGGCAATTAAATAAGTTGCTTTGATGCAATCAACAAGACGTCAAAAATTAGCGCAATAATACAGGGTGTTAGTGTAAACACCGTTATCCTTGAAACCAGTGGTTTAGTTTCACTTATAGAACGTAAATTCAATGAAAAATAACGACATTTTTTTTAGTAAAATCTCAATTTTTCCTTAATTCTTCAATTTTTGCCTGTCCTAAGCCAGGATGAAATCACAGGTTATGTGTTGTGTACCTATTGTGTTTTTATTGGAATGTTGTGTAGGTAGCTAGCGCGGGCGGTGATCTTTACAGTAATTATATCACTCGGGCGCATAGGGTATCCATGAATTTACGGACGGTGTCAGACAGAAACTTTTTAAATTTTATGAAAGAAAATAGTTTTTTTTTTAAATTCATTGAATTGTAAATGTAAATGTATAAAAAATAAGAATGTTTACGAATCCAGACTAAACTTATATTATTTTTAAATAACAAACTAGTTCAAAGAATTTTTTTTTGTACAATATTAAAATTAACAAACGCGATAATAGTCTAGGTAATGAAAAGTGCAACTCATTTAAAGCTTTCTTTTTGGAAGATGGCTGCAGGTGTCCATAGACTGCACTAGCTACTTACCATCAGGTGGATTCTAAGTCGTTTGTTAGTTAATTTATACGAGCAACAATCACTGTTAGTCAAACAAGGTTAGCAGGCCTATGAGTTATACCTTAATAAAGTTATTAAATGAGTAGAATTATTGCAACTTTAATTATAAACATGTGTCTACCTGGTGGCTTAATTCGGGTTGTGATATTTGCTTTCTGAATCGGAAGTTGGAATTATTGTTAGAGCCAATAATTTGGGCTAAAACAAATTATTGGAGATCATCCCCGTGTTTCTGACACTGCATCCTAGTCTGCCTCCGATCCTGTCGCATCGCCGTTATATAAGATATGGACAGTTACGTGTCAGTGTCTATGTTTGCTCGTGTATATCTTCCACATTACCACAACTATGCTCTGCAAGGAGTACATCATTATCATTGTGCATTCTGTAACTTCATCAGCCTTTCTTAATTCACTGTTTCATAGTGCTTTCGGAATATTTATCCAGAATACTTCGCTTGGAATATTTGTGCGTGCTCAACTAATTATAACCGTCCTTGCCTGGCGGGTTTATAGACCGATTCTCATAATGCTGTCAGTACATGAGATATCCATTATAGTGTGGTCACCAGCAAAGTTATGGCGCAATTACACTTGGTTGTTTGTCCGTATTCGATTGCCTATGGAATTCGGACAAACTACTAAATGTAAATGAACGGAGTCGAGTACGCTCGCCTCAGTTTTGGTTACCCGAATCAAGATACTCGACGCGGTTTCGGCGGATGTCATGGCGTACGCAGATACGTATCTCACCGAACTCGAGTGCAAAGGCCCGAATTCGAGTAAGGGGTCTGATATTCAATATCATTTTACACTAATAGAAAACAAAGTTAAAAGAAAAGTTAAAAATTAAAACCCAAATATGACACATAACATCTACTAAGTAAAAAGGCATATAGTACTTTCAGTACATGTTTTTGTTGGCTGTACTAAAACTACTCTGTTATTAAACTTATCGTGTGCGCAAAGTAATTACGTTGACACATTTTTTAATATTTGTGAAAAATATAATGCATGTCTTTTGCAGCCACCACTAACGACTCCCGTACCGAGAAATTTCAACGAAACAAGAGAAAGACTTCGGTCCATACTTAACAAAAAGAAGCAGAAATGCAAAACTACAAATGTAAGTTAATTTTGATGCATCATTCCCATTTCCTCTGTTCCTTAAAACTTTCACAAGACCGAAGGCAGATGCAGTGTCAGACACGGGGACAGTTAACAATACTTATAGGCCTGGAAATCAATTTGTATATTTGGTCATATATACTTGGGGTACAAACCCATGTTGCACCCATCATTCGGGTGTGTTTACCATTACGACACGTGTTCAAGGCCTTTTTCTTCTTTTATGTTTTATGCGTGGTAGAGCCACGCTTCAGCTATATTATGGTAGTAGCACGAATGTGTCGGCTCGACCAGGAAAGGATCACGCTCTCAGAGGTATACCAGCGTAAAATAGCAGTTTTATGCTGCTGTGTTTTGTATGGTGACTGTAGATAACCAGAGACACTTTTTACTTGAAACAAAGCATTTCATTTCAGTCCCTAAATTGTTTTAATTTAATGTCACATTTTTTTTTCATGAGGTGGCCTGTGTGCTCGTTTGTCAACCTTATTCTATATTTTTAAAAAACTTCTTGTGATACAGTTCTGCCCATGTCAAATCAGTCATGGGCGGGACGAGTAAAAGATAATTATATTGAGAGTGAGCCGTGGTAGCTCAGATGGTTAGCGCTCGCTGTAAATTTCACAATACGCGAGCAAACCGGGTTCGATCCCCGCCGGCACCAATGAAATTGTTAATTGCAATTTTAAGTGCTGATTTACCACGTGCTCGTCGGTGAAGGGAAACATCGTGAGGAAACCTGCATGTCTGAGAAATAAGAAAAAAATTATTTCGAAGACATGTGAAGTCCGCCAGCACGCATTGGGGCAGCGCGGCGGACTATTCCTTGCCCTAAAACCCTCTCAGAAATGAGAGGAGGCCTGTGCCCAGTTGTGGGACGTATATAGGCTGTAACTTTACTTTACTATATTGTGAGTTGTCAATTTTGTTAAAGGATTTACAATTTACAACGAAATACATCATCATCATCACCACAGTCCTTCACAAGTCTACTGCTGAACATAGGCTTCCCCTAAGAAATGCCACAAAGCACAATCATCACATCACAAATATATTTACACAAGATGTAAACAGCAGAAAGATTTTAAGGATGTGGGAAGTGATTTGGCAGGATATCATATATTATGAAAGCTTAGGCAGTTCGAAGAACAGCTGATTGGCGCATCCTTCGTCTAGCCCACATTTACAGATTGAGCTATATCTAATAATAAGTTTAGTCAAGAGTACTCTGGGTTACGGCAGTGGTTGATTATGTTATGTACAAGCACGTAAAGCCGTTGATTCTGCGCCTGATCTCTCCCCGGTCGTGACGGTTTTTAGTTTGGACTATGAGAGTGAGAGAATAGAGAGTGCACCTGTGCTTGCGCATACACTTGGGCACTGTAATCCTGTCCTGCGCCGATGCCTAGTCTCCGTTGAGACTGGCCGCCGTCACTGAAATTCGATCTGGAGAACATTATTATGTTATGAATTTAGGCAACACTACATTCCATATAGTAAAATAAGCTTATTGCTTATTCAGGGCGAGGTACAGGAACCAGCGCAGGAAAGGAAGCAGGTGACAGTTCAGACGCAAACCACCGAAGCCGCTCCGCAGCAGACGAAGCAAGCGAAGCCGGTACAACCGCAACTAAAGCCACCGGTGAGCTCCGTTAATTATTTTATTTATTTATTTGTTTAATAGTAATGTTACCACGTATATAAGTAAGTTAATAAAGTGCGGCCTTAATTCCTCACTACATTTTCTGCCTCTCAGTTTGTGGCGTGATGAAATATTGTTGCAGGTACAATTACATATATACGTAGGTACTCCAATCTTATACATACATACATTATATACATGCACAAAATCAACTGCGTTCCATTAGTCTCGCTAAAACTCGAAAACAGATCGAACGATTTGTTGAATTTTTGTTTGTGTATTTAGTGGAGCCCTGGATGGTTTAAAAACTCTGACTGTACCCGGTAGGTGGCGCTGTTGTCGAGTTTCAGAAATCAACCGTACGAAGCCGTGGCGGAGAGCTAGTATACATATAAAATTCGTTTACTGATACATAATTATTATTTTAATATATAACAAACATAAACATATATTAGTCATTGCACAAAAGATGTTTACACGTAAAATATGATAATAAAATACTTATATTAAAATTTCAAATAATAAACGTGTAAATATATTGTCTTTATTCATATTGTCGTTATTTCGTTTCAACAGCTAATCATATACTTACCCTTGAAACAGTATTTAATTTATTATATTATTATACTTGTATACTAGAGACTTTTTTGACAAAATTGAAATGAAAAACAAACTTTCAGTATACCTTATGTTAACTAAATTGCTACTGCATTACATTAACACCTGTAACTAATTTCAAATAAGGGCTCAAAATGAGTTGTCAACTCAGGACTAAGATGGAATCCATACATAGCCTGTAATTAAACTGGCTCTATACTATTCAGACCAATCACAGATAAATAAATATATAGAAATAGGTTAAAGTGGCATTTATTCAAACAGATTCGTAGGCAGTAAAAGATTCCTACAGCCTAGCAGAGTTAGTATTTTGAAAGTGGCCGTAAATCAACGTATAGGTTATGTTAAATACTAATAAATAATTTTGATACGTGGTAGAGCGACACTGCAGCTATAATTTATGGTTTCAGCACGAATGGGTAGGTTCGACCGAGGAAGGATCAAGATCTCACAAAATAACCAGCGTAAAATAGCAACTTAATACTGCTGTCTCGTATGGTGAGTGTAGTGAGTGAACCGGAGACCCTTTTTACTGGAAACGAGGCATCCCATCGAAGTCAGGGGTCAGCCAGGGGGTGACAACGTATTTGCGTTATGATTATTAATCGAGGATAGATGTGGATGTCTATGGGCCACAGCATCCACTTACCATCAGGTGGACTGTGTGCTAGTTTGTCACTCTTATTCTATAAAAAAATACAGTCAGATGTATTGTGGCTGGAATATAAATGAGTGGACTCGACTGAGAAAAGCCCTTTATCATTGTGCTGCGAGAGACCTATTTACAGGTAATAAGACATTCCATCTTAGCCCGAAAAGGTGACAACACAATAATATTTTGATTCTTAATCAAGATCAGATGTAGGTGTCCATGGGTCTAGTTTAATCCACATACCAACAAACCCTCGTTTGAAACCCTTTCATCCATCCATTACAGCCATTGTTGAACAAAAACCTCTACTTAGGAATTGTACAAAACATGATCTTGAGCCACCTGCACCAGGGGTAGGCAACCTGCGGCTCTTTGGATGTGAAGCTGCGGCTCTTTAGTTCTACACGCAAATATTAATTATTTTATAAAAAAAAAACATTTAAGAATCGTTCTGTATCGATTAACGAGTATTAGGCACCATTTCTATCTCTCAGCCACTTGTACTCGCTTTTCATCACACTCACACACACGAAATCTACACTGGGCCATTTGAAGTTGATACTGGATTTCTAGAAATGTAAATGATCGTTTTTAAAAAACATGTGCGTATGCGTGTGTATTATAATTTAATAAATAGATAATAATAATAGAAATTAGATTCTACATACATAAACATAAACACTCACGCCTGTCACCCAGAGGGGTAGGCAGAGACTACGGACTTCCATTTGGCACGATCCTGACATACCTCTTTCGCCTCCTTTACATCCATATATCTACGCATACATGCTCGTCGGTTAAGGGTACTTCTAACGTGGCCCATTTTCAAAATATCGCCAATTTGGTCGATAAACTTTTTCCTAGGGCGTCCCTTCCCGACTCGGCCATTCACATCTGCCATATAAATTTGCTTTGTCACTCTTTCCTCATTCATTCTTTCTACGTGACCAAACCACCGAAGCATTCCTTTCTTAATCCTGGTCACAACATCATCTTGCATACCACATTTATCTCTTATCACACAATTTCTCACCCTGTCATTCAGATTACACCCTAGCATATTCCTTAAAGACCGCATTTCTACAGCATTTATTCTACTTTCGTGCTTCTTCTGCCACACCCAGCTTTCACTACCATACATTAAAGTAGGGACTAACACAGCATTATGAATTACCATACGTGCCTGTTTTGACAAATTCTGGTTCTTCATAATAAAGTGTAGTGCCCCATTCACTCTATTACCTGCATTTACTCGTCGTTCTATATCCCTATCATATCTACCATCCCTGCTAAATACACATCCCAAATACACAAACTCATCCACTTGCTCAATCAACTCTCCTTCTATTCTTATTTCACATACCGTTTTGCTTTCTTCTCTTTCAAAAACCATCACTTTCGTCTTACTTGTGTTCACTTTCATTCCCCTTTCTTTTAATTCCCAGTTCATTAATGTAACCATCATTTGCAACTCTGCCGCCGATGACGCAAGTATGACTTGATCATCGGCATACAAAAGGCATTTGACGGTTAACTCGCCCATTCTTAACCCACATTCTTCATCTTTCAAAGTTTGCAAACACCGGTCCATAAATAGGTTGAACAGCCAAGGGGAAGCCACACAGCCCTGTCTGACACCTTTTTGGATGCCAAACCAGTCCGAGTAGACCCCATTGATCCTGACACAAGCACTAGAGTCCCTATAAAGAGACCTTAATGCCTGTATCAAACCAGCGCTCAACCCATATGAGTTCAGTGTTTGCCATAACACATTCCTGTCCACTCTGTCATAAGCCTTTTCCAAGTCCATGAACGCACAAAAAACTTTCTGGTTTTTGGCCAAAAACTTCTCCGCAATCATGCGCATGGCAAAGACTTGATCTGTACACCCCATTCCCTTTCTAAAACCCGCTTGCACATCCCAAATTTTTCCATCAGTTTCTTTCATAACTCTTTCAATTAACACCTTAGCATACAGTTTACCCACAATACTAAGCAAGCTGATACCGCGGTAGTTTTTGCAGTCCTGCTGTGACCCTTTTCCTTTATATATTGGTACTATAACTGCTTTACACCAGTCATCCGGTACCCGTTTTAATTCCCAAATTCTAATAAAAAAAAATAGATTCTAATTTGTTGTGAAAAAACACTACTGTTATATGATGAATAAATATATATTTTTCGTATGAATAAACAGATAAGTTTTTTTTTATCAAAAAACTTTATTTGTGCAAGTACCTACTATTTATGGTTGGCAAGAAAAATTTTGTGGCTCTTTAAAACTTTGAAATTTTGTTAATTGTAATTTTTGACTCTTCTGACTTAAAAGGTTGCCGACCTCTGACCTGGACCCATTGGCTTCCTGCATCATCACCCTTATTATCAGTGCCACATTTGTATTAGAAATGATTTCTATTTAAAGTAAAAAATATTTTGTATCAGGCACTGCCGAAGACCCTACCACCGAACACAACATCGACGCAGCCGCAACAGAAACGACCGAGTGTCGATGATCAACAGCGCCAGCTAGCGGACAAAATGGCCAAGATGACTGTCTCCGAGAAGCCGGACAGTAAGCCCAAGGTGAGCTCGAACTTTTAGAAGCTCGTCAGGAATCGAGTTTTGACGGCCCTGCGGCGAAGTGTCTCTGCCCTCACGATACAGGCGAAAGTCCTATAGTACGTGCCAAATCGATTGAGAAAAACGGGCATTGACCTTTCGGTCGTTTAACGGCTACAAACATTCAATATATAGGCACTTTTTATATGTAGTACTTTATAATGATTTTTTTATAATGATTGATATATCGGCGCAACAACAATAGTTCGTCGATTATAATAAGGATTAATCATTAATTACGCTGTTTAATAATTTGATTGTGTTAAAAATAGTTGATAAGCCATTAGTTAATCACTGTTTGAATATTAAAATGTAAATATCTGGTGATTCACATAAATCGGTACCTAACTTGAACCGGTGAACACGTGTCCGCCGCGCGATGATTCACACCGGTGAGCACGTGTCCGTCGCGCCATGATTCACATAATTCAATACCTAACCTAAACCGGTGAACACGTGTCCGCCACGCTATAAATACGGCACAAAGCGTGCTAGGGCAGTCTCGCTCGGGCGGTCGGACAGTGTACACCTCTCTAAGTACGTCGTTACGCTGTTGGTCGAATAAACGAGGCTTTCAGTATACTTGTAGTGTTTTCATTGAAGTGTTTAAAATTGAAAATGAGTGATCACCATGGAGGTAACATTAGTGACGTCACTTCACTTTTTAAAAACACTAAGGAGCTCGGTCCTCCGTTATCAGAAGTGGGATATCAAGGGATCTCTACTCAAGCCACTTCCTCGTCAGCTCGCTTACCACCTGAGCAACTGGAACCAGTGAACAACCAGCATGAAGAGCCTGTGCTGGTCACCAATACAGCAATGGAAGCTATACTACAATCAAGACCACATACCTACCCTAATCAAGAAATGCAGATGAATGGAATACCACCACAATTTCTTATGCAAATGATGGAGATGATGCAGTAAATGTCAGAACGTTTGTGCGCTCCACCCACTGAATCAAAAATAAGGATCAAAGACATTTACTTGCCATCGTTTGACCCGGATACCCACGTCGGAGTACGAGAATGGTGTCAGCATATAGATCAAGCCATCGAAGCATATAAGCCGAGTGATTTCGACGTTCGCATGAAAGTCTGCAGTTTGTTGAACGGGCGTGCGAAAATGTGGATCGATGATTGGATGGTGATCCTCTAGTACATGGAAAGAGTTGCGGAAAAACATCATCACCACATTTGAACCTGAGAACAGATACTCCCGAGACATCGTTATGTTTAGGGAACATGTTTACGATTCTTCAAAGGACATTGCAGAGTTCTTATCACGAGCATGGGTCCTATGGAGAAGGGTCACCAAGGACAAGCTGGGAGATGAGCACGCTATGGAGGCAGTGATTGGATGTGTTAATGACGACCGTTTACGCATCGAATTACTGAACGCTAGAGCAACCACTTTGCCTGAATTGATTTAAGTGGCAATATCTATACGGAAAAAACGCTCTCATGTAAACCCAAGTTCCACAATACCTAACAAACATTTTGTCAACAATTCAAGCTATCGTATATGCAAGAAGACAAACTACTCAACCAATGACTGCAGATTTAAACCTTTGGAGTATAAACCCGAGGCTGGACGACACTAAAGCACAAACTTTACCTATGTACCCATTTCAAGAAACCAGGCCACACTTATGAAACTTGCTTCCAACGGAAACGTTCGTTGACTTCAAACGTTAACTATTTGGCAGGCAGTAAGCTGGCTCCTATCACCATCAAAATAGGGGAAAAGATATTGGAGGCTGTGTTATATAGTGGGGCAGAATGCTCAATCGTGCGCGAATCAGTTGCTATAGTTCTACCTAGTCAAAGGAGCCCAGCAGTCAACTATTTGAAAGGGATTGGACAATTTCCAGCACTATCTTTAACTAAGCTTACGACCATATGCGTTATAGACACCATTAGTATTGAACTGGAGTTTTACGTGTTATAATTACACCCAACGGGATTAAGTTAGTTCATAACCCACTTGTCAATCATGTGAGTACGAAATCTCCTGTTTTCGATTCGATTGGACTGTGATTTGACCAGCGAAGATGAAATCGCAAAACTACGTGGACTTCTGAATAAATACAAGCATTTATTTATTCACGGATATCCTAAAACTCGGGAAAATACCGGCGAGCTGGAGATCAGACTGAAAAATTTTTTCAGATAAATTCGTCGAAAGACCATATCGTCTTAGTCCAGTGGAAAGGGAAAAGATTCATACCATAATTCAAGAATTAAAACATATTATCATACGTGAAAGCTTCAGATCACCTTACTCAACTCAAATACTCTACGCAATCATTGTCCACTTCCGTTGATTTCCGATCAGATTGACCAGCTAGCAAATGGCCGTTTCTACATAAGCCTCGATATGGCAGCGGGTTTTCACCAAATTGCTATCGCCGAGACCTCGATAGAGAAGACCGCCTTCGTCACATCAGATGGGCTATATGAATACCTCACCATGCCATTTGGTTTGAGTAATGCTTGTTCTGTTTACCAGAGATGCATCAACAGAGCCCTAACGTCGTTGCTGGGAACAGCTGCACAGGTTTATGTGGATGATGTGTTGAGTTAATGCGCAGATTTCCCAGAAGGAATATCACACCTAGAGCGGATTATCATAGTACTACAAGATGCCGGATTTTCTATCAACGCCGAGAAGTGCAGTTTCTTCAAAAGATCCATCGAATACCTCGGAAATGTGGTTTCTGATGGAAAAGTACGACCAAGCCCACGTAAAGTGGAAGCTCTTGTGAAAGCTCCAGTACCTAAGACGGTCAAGCAGGTGAGACAGTTCAATGGGCTGGCAGGATACAATATATTCCTAACTTTTCACGCATAATGCTACCGTTGTACGAACTGACAAAACAAGGTGCTAAATTGAAATAGACAGACAACCACGAGAAAGCACGTAACACAATCATCGAATGCTTAACGTCCGCACCGGTACCGACATTATTCCAGGAGAAAGCACCCATACAACTATATACGGATGCTAGCAGTCTTGGATATGGTGCAGTACTGGTGCAGGTGATTGACGGACGTCAACATGCGGTTGCTTTCATGAGCATGAAGACTACTGAAACGGAAAGCCGCTACCATTCCTATGAGTTGGAAACTTTAGCAGTGTTACGCGCTTTATAAAACACTTTTGCCAGTACTTGTATGGACGAAAATTCACTGTGATAACAGATTGCAATACACTGAAAGCGTCCAAGCACAAGAAGAACCTTTTACCAAGGATTCATCGTTGGTGGGCATTCTTACAAAACTACGACTTTGAGGTAGAGTACCGCAAGGGTGAACGCCTCCAACAAGCTGACTTTAATCAGGATCGACTGAGTATGCAGTCAATATTATGACAAGAGACTTGAACTGGCTTAAAATTGAACAACGACGCGATGACGAACTGCGACCTATAATCGACAGCCTTAGTGAAAATAACCCAGTAGAGGACTATGTCTTGGAGGATAACGTCTTGAAAAAACAAGTAAACGATCCTGTTTTTGGTCAGCAACTTGGTTGTTCCCAAATCCTTCCAATGGAGTATTATCAACTCTTTTCACACCGCACTGAAACATCCCGACTGGGAAAAGACATTACAGAAAATCAGAGAAACTTATTGGTTTGACAAAATGAGTTCTATAATTCGAAGATTTGTAGACAATTGTGTTATATGTCGAACATCCAAAGGAAGATCTGGTGCTATCCAAGCCCAATTACACCCAATACAAAAACCAAAGGCTGCTTTTCAAGTTATTCATATGGATGTAACTGGAAAGCTGGGCACTCCAGATGACCAGTAGTACGTCGTAGTCACCATTGACGCTTTTTCAAAGTACGTTCTGCTCTACTTCTCCAGCAACAAAACCTCACACAGTACATTAGCTGCTCTGAAACGCACCGTGCATCTATTCGGTACACCGATTCAAGTAATAGTCGATAGAGGAAGAGAGTTCCTTGGTGAATTCAAAGACTATTGCGACCACGCTGGAATACATATTCACGTCATAGCGCCAGGAGTTAGCCGAGCGAATGGTCAGGTAGAAAGGGTCATTGCAACTCTCAAAAATGCATTGGTGGTGATAAAAAACTACGAAGCAGAGTAGTGGCACACTACGCTTGAGGAACTGCAACTAGCAATGAACTACAACTCATCGTGTCACTGGCATTGCTTAATTGACGCTTATTACACGAATAAAGTAGTGTGTACCTCCTGAGCTTCTCTGCTTGGTGAATATTGACAATGAAACCGTTGATATCGAAGCACTTACTCAACAGGTACAATAGAAAATGTCCCGTTCGAGCGAACAAGACAGACTAAGATTCAATCTACATAAAGCCAAAATTCATCACTTCCAACGAGGAGACTACGTGTTCATTAAGAATAACCCTCTCAATCCAACATCTCTAGACCTTAAATTCAGTGAACCATATGAAGTTTGAAGAATACTAGAAAATGATCGCTACTTGGCGAAGAAAGTTATCGGCAGTGGACGACCTCGCAAGGTGGCTCATGATCAGCTGCGCCGCGCTTCACAACCTGGTGAACAGTTGTCCGTATTGGCGGGAAATGTATCACCTGGTCATCAGGACTCTGCTTCAATTTCAATTGAGCCTGTCCCTCTGATTCTACGAGACCCAACAAACCACGACCTACAGGATGAAAGCAATTAATCAAAATAAAGCGTAAGTAATTCAGTTCAATATTAAACTTTAAGTAACTCCACGAGATACATTAGTGACGTGACATTTTTCAAAAACACAAAGGAGCTCGGTCCTCTGTTAGATATAATATATATTTATTAACAATTATTAAAAATTGTTGTATCATCTATTGTTATAAAGTACTTTATTCATTTAACAACAAAAAGCATTGATTTATAACACATATAAAGATTCGAGTGATAAAGACAACGAATAAGTACGTACTTATTCAAAAGATAAAACTTTATTTTCAATATTATATAAGAGCTATATTTTTATTCGGTGCATGCGGACCGGCCCAAAAAAAGTGACGCATCTCTGGTTGCCATTGTTCACATTTCTTTTAGAACGAACTGACATAACGCGCGTTTTGTTTATTTTAAATGGATGAATTTGCAGAAGCTCAATATGGTGATTATACTGCTTCAAATATTTTTTTTATATGAAATTGTTATTAAATGAATTGCTGCGTTACTTACCATAAATTGAAATTATAAATTATAACACATTTTTCACGAGTAGTGAGTTTAAGGAACAATATTATTTAAGAAACAAAAAAATATATGTGGTGATCTAGAAGTGTGAATAATATCAATATTTTAAATATTGTTATCACATCTAAATTGAGATTTTGTAAGTTACGCCTTTTGACACTCGGCTCATATCTGTGGTAAATGTCCGTTTTTCTCAATCGATTTGGCACAAACTATACGGAGGTATCGTTAAAAAACATTAGATTACCATAAGAGAAAGAAAACCAACTTTATAGATTACAAACCTACGCACTCCAAGATTGTTGTTTATTTTTAATTATAGTTTATAATACCAAAAGGACTATCTTTGTATCATCATAGCTGCAATTCAAGTTACCTGTGGCTGATAACACTTCTTTGCCGAATGAAGGGACATCTTTTTTGTAACAATTAGTCGGCCTTCTTTGAGAACTTTGGAGAATACACCTCCACATTAACCAGTCCTCCGTCAGATTCTACCAATCACCATGCTCAATTTTCAATGAGTAATCTCATACAAAATTGAGCATGGTGAGTGGCACACGCTTGACGCAGCCTTTAAAGCTGCACCAAGTATGACTTGCCTTGGAAGTTGAGAAAAATCTATCTTGATTTGTTACTAATTTCCGAACAGAGTGTGGGCTTCATCCTTTTTGCCTAACTTATCGGTTCATTACAACATAAGCCTCCCCCATAAATTATTGTCATGGTGGCAACGCATGGCAGACTGGCTGGCAACTGCAGGGTTAAATTTTTTCGACTTGTTATCTAGAAGATGCTGCTTCCCTCTGCCATCTGTTAGAACACCCAAGGGACAATATGGGGTAGTGGATATTCGTACACCGCCATTATACGGGTTATTTCGTTTATCCACCCTACCGGTTAGATACTCGGAAACGCGTGTCCATTTATCCATCCTAGACGGGGTGGATAATCGGAATTAACTTTGTGATTGTTGTTCCGCCTTCCCACCCCAAGTACAGTGCAACAGTAAATACAATCGTACTTTAACATATTATCGATTAATTTTTATTAACCACAAACTTAAACAAAAATCATATTATATCGCCACAAAATCCGTAAAAGTAGTTTAAATCAATACTTAGTACTAAACCAACATAATTCCATGTTGCAGGCGGTACAACGGACTGTTCCCACGCAAGCCAACATACCGTCCGGTTTGAAGGCGGAGGGCAAAGTCAACCCTAATGCTATGGAACAAATTAGACTACAGGTGGGATATGTTCGCTGTCTTCATTTTCTTCATTAGCCTCTAAAGGTTCACTGCTGAACACGTGTTATTCCTCTGCTGTTGTAAGCAAGATTTGCTTTAACCATCACATTTGGCAGGAGCCTTGAATTTCTTTTTATAGAATAAGGGTGGCAAACAAGCACACAGTCCAACCTAATGGTAAATGGATGCTGTGACCCATTAACATCTACATCTTTCCTCGGTTAAGAATCAAAATGCAGATGCAGTGTCACCCGTGAGGACTAAGATGAAATACCTCGTTTCCAGTAAAAAGGGTCTTCGGTTCTCTACACTCACCATACGAAACATAACGGCACTGAGGTGGTCGTGGACCGTGCTGCCACCATAATATAGCTGCAACATGGCTGTACCACGTTAAAACATTAGTACTATGAGACTGCTGCCTGTCGTCGGTCTGGATTCTTTGTTCGTTTGCTGTCAATTTAGTTAAATCAACTGCTTTGTGAGTCTAATGGTCATAAGCAAGACTGCTGATATTGTCGAGCCGAAATCTGTTATTGGGTTTTTCTGTCCAGAAATTATCGATAGAAGTTTTGTCAATTGTCGGTTTCAAACCCCCTTCCCTCCTTTGCTCCTGCTCCTGCGCCTGGTCTCTCAACTCGTGTTGGATCATCGTTTCATGGGAATGTGAAAGTGAGTGAACAGAGGGTGCACCTGTGCTTGCGCATGCCCATACACTCGAACACTATAATCCAGTCCTGTGCAAGATGGCGAGTCTCCATTGAGAGTGGCCGTCATGACAGAAATTCTGTCTGGAGGACATTTTTCAAAATATTTCGAAGTATAATGCTAATACTGTGTTACAGTTTATCAAACTTTTCCTTAAAAGATCTGCAGTGTGATTGAGTTATTTCTGGTAGGAATCGTTTGCCTATAGCCCTACTACACATGTCCCACCTGTAATCGCCTAAGAGGGTATGCAGAGTCCATAGGGCAGTGAACCACTAACCGCGCGAAAAAATAGATAAAGATAGAAAATTTAGAAATAATAAGTGGCTAGCCTAACACCTACACAATCTCAAACCCAGTACCCCATTAATCATATTTTATATACTTTGCTTTATACTTTTTGTTAAATGTTTGTTAAAAGATATAAGACGCATGTTTATGCAACATATTTTAAATAAAATAATCTAGAAATTAACTTTTGTCCTTTTTCAGCAATTAAAACAACAGCAGCTGCAACAACAGCAGCTGCAACAACAGCAGCAGCAGCAACAACAGCAGCAGCAGCAACAGCAGTTACATCAACAGCAGCAAGCTCAACAAAAGAAGCCAGAACCAATATACGACCTGCCGATCCACAATAAGCCGACTTTAACACCACAACAACAACAACAGATCAGACAGCAACAATTACAGCAGCAGCAACAATTGCATCTGCAGCACCAAAAAATACAACAGCGACAACATATACAACAACAGCAGATATTACAACATCAGCAGAAATTGCAACAACAGATTCAACAGCAACAGCAGCAGCAGCATATTCAACAACAGCAGCAACAGATTCAACAACAACAAAGCAGCAGCAGCAGCAACAGATTCAACAGCAGCAGCAGCAGCAGCAGCAACAGATTCAACAACAGCAGCAGCAGCAGCAGATTCAACAACAAGCAGCAGCAGCAGTTGCAACAGCAACAACAGTTGCAGCAACAGCAGCAGATACCGCAGCAACAGCAAAGACAAGGACGACCTCAACAGCAAGGAGCCGCTGTCTCTCTTTCGAGTAGAGATACTAGCGTGTTCTCCACCTCTTCTGGATGTTCCGGGTATGTCACTTTATTTTAAAACAAATATTCGTAAAAGCATACATATCATCTGGATACTTGTGAGTATAGGTGGTTTATATAGCGTATAGCGCATGCTACGAGTATGTAAGTAGCCGCCATGACGATTTAGCGCTATGAATATCTAGCGGCAACTTAGATGTAGCATCACATTATTCGACCTAGTTTAGTGTTAGACGATTGTTTAGTTTGTGTATAGTGTATATTTATAAGTGATTGAGGGACATGGTTGTCTGCTACAAAAGTAGCTACTACTTTTGTAAGTTTTTAACTTATAAAAGTAAGTTAACTAATTTTATAAGTTTTTCTATGTAAATAAAAAATAGATACAAAAGTGTATTTAAATTGTTGAGTTTTGTATAGATACTCAATAAAATTTCAAATACGCCTTAAATTGATTTATACTTTACATTAACGTTAAAATTACATTACTGCTTTATTTTATTTTAAACATAAATGCGACGTGATAATAATTAATATTCTTATATAGCACGCGGTCTGTCGAAGGAACTTCGTGTAATGTAACGTGCTACGAGATTTAGTGTGCTGCAAGACGTTTTCTTATAAATAGCGCGCTATAGCATAGCGTATTTACTAGTGTACTAAAAATTTATACACACAGAAATGCGAAATAATTATCGATAACATGCTCCTCATAAAGTAAGCATTATTTTATTTTGCGATTGACACTAATGAATAGGCAATTTATTAATATTTTGATCTATTTAATTTTTTTAAAGGACTAAAATTCGATTTTATAAATAAATAATTTTAAAATTTGGGCGTATTTATTACGCGATATATTGTAGCGAGAGCGCGTGGAGTGTATAGGACTGAACTCTCAAGGTCGTTCGCTAGGAGAAGCGCCTGAACAAACTTTTGTTTAAATTGTTTAGAAAAGGATATTTTCATTTCATGAAAAACAGTACCTTTAACCGACGAACATGTGTGCGTAAATATGTGAATGTGAAAGACGAAAACGACAAAATATATCGATATACATACATACATACATATATATATATATATATATATATATATATATATATATATATATATATATATATATATAAATATGTCGAATGGTAGTAAATATCGATGACCAATATGTCGCTTTGTCTATATTTTAGTATTTTTTATTTAAGGCGGTAAAAATGAAGGATTAGAAAATAGTGTAAAATTCGCTTGTTTGCTTACTTATCATATATGGCACTGGCGCTGCACTGGCTTTGTAAAAGTAAAAGTAAAATTACAGCCTGTATACGTCCCACTGCTGGGCACAGGCTTCCCCTCATTTCTGAGAGGGTTTTAGGGCAAGAAAGTGTCCGTCGCGCTGCCCCAATGCGTATTTGCGAACTTCACATATCTTCGAAATATTTTTTTCCTATTCCTCAGACATGCCGGTTTCCTTACGATGTTTTCCTTCACCGCCGAGCACGTGGTAAATCAGCACTTAGAATTGCAATTAACTATTTCATTGGTGCCGGCGGCGATCGAACCCCGGTTACTCGTGTTCTGTTATATTTACAGCAAGCGTTAACCATCTGAGCTACTACGGCTCTCGAGAGCTCTAGAGTCTATTTAAGAAAAGGCTTCATATTAAATTTTAAAAGAAAGGGGTATAACCATCGTGTTTTATAACTCATATATAAAATCGGCAGACGGGTGAGCTGGAAACAGCGTCGAAGGTAGCCAATGGCGATTGGTATTGGAGACGAACGTGACTATAGAACAAGTCTTCTTATTAGGAGAAGCTCATGTCCGGTTATGCACTGTTGAGATGATGAGAAAGCGAGAGAGAGAGAGAGAGAGAAAAAGAAAGAGAACTTTGGTAATGTACTCTACACAGTTCATAAATTTTGAAAAATATGAAATATTTTGCAGTGGATCGTTCTGGCGTTGCGGTCGAGCTGAGGACCCTCGGGACCTGGACGCTCTTCTGCAGTACATAGAGGGACCGCAGAGACACGTAGATCGAGGCAAGAAACGGGCCAAAAAGCAGAGGCAACGGGCTAAGCGGGTGAGCTTCAGTTTAGGTTTAACTAGGTATAAGTACAAATAATTTGACCCATAAGCCTACTCAGATATAAGCGTAAAAAAAGGGGGGTTTATATGTTGCATAATGAGTTCGATTATGTACTTCCATTGTATTTAATTTTTGAATGTATATTGTTTATAAAATACTACATTATGGACTTAAACTAATTTTATGGATTTTATTGTGTTTATTTTTTTATATCTTATGTTTAGAGCACTTTTGGTTTCGATGGTTCGACGATGACGTTTCAATGTCATAGTTAAAGAAGACACATTTGTTCCTCCTTTTTTTATAATTACAAATTTTTGGACCGATGTGATTGGTGGGAATTCAAAAAGTTAAATTAAATGAGATAAGAAATTCATAAAATTAATTTTTTTTATATGATATGGTTGTAGCACGAATGGGTTGACTCTACTTGTGAAGGATTGCGCTTTCATAGAACACCAACGTGGGATCGCAATTTAAAACTGTTTTGTTTCGTATGGTGAGCGTAGAGAATGGGGGAAACCAGCTATTTAATGTCAGTGCTCAGGGATGAGATTGTATCAATATTTTGGTTCCTAATTGTGGATAGTCACGGCATCTACTTACCATCATGTGGACTGTGAGTTCCCCTTTTATAAGACGTTTTTTACATTTGACACTGCTTTTTGTTGTCGGTCTGGTTAATTTACAGCTGGCGTACACGAGATCTTGATAATCTTGTCCTTTGGAAGCTATAACATACGAGATTACAGTTCATTGAGAACTGTGTGGTCGATTGTTACTCTTCTAATACATAAAAATTATTGTTTGTTTGTTGTCATACTGTTTAGCCGATTGTGGTAAAATTTTGTCAACTTATTGCTTGCACTGTTTTGTGAAGGGTATAGGCATAGTAAGATTAATTTACACTAGGTGGCTTGCGTATTGTACTGATAAATTTATTTAAAAGTTATGTAATATCATTCTGTTTATATAATACCATTCCATAGAATACTATAATACATACATAATAGAACGGGGGAGTGGGCGGAGCCCGCGTAGCCACTAAAATGTCACTAACACGTCAATTCCCACTTATAACTGTCAACAAGAGATGTGTTTTGACGTTACAATCGTTTCCAAATTTCGTATGCAAATTATTTAGTAAATGCTAAATTGCACGCTATTTACAAATAAATATGTGTTAAAATCAGTCTGTCAACACAGCGAATTGGGTTTGTAGTAGTGACTAACTGATAATACGACGTAATTGCTTGTATGTGTGCTCCCGGCGACGCCTACCGTTGTACAAAATAAGGTTGACAGCCATTCTATTGTGTATTATAGTATTCTATGTACCATTCAATTATTTCTAATGGAGCAATGTAACTGCTCCAAATTTAAAAGGATATTTGCACAGCAATTTGTTGTGCGGCAGCAACGCGCTTGGTACCTGGTAGTATTGTGGTATGAGCATGTTGATAGAAGTGGATACGCGTGCGCGGTGCAGATGGAGTCGCGGCTGCACGAGCAGTTCTGCAGCGTGGCGGGCGAGCTGTCGACGCTGCGCGCCGTGGCCGCCACGTTGCGCGACGCGCTGGACGCTTCCACGCGCCGCGCGCAGGAGGCCCGCGCCGCGCTCGCCAGCTACCGCGTCAAGAAGAAGGGTCAGTCATCCCACCCCACTCCCATCCTGGGAAATTCTATCAGCTATCGCCCCAACAAGTACTGACACACCTGCCTGATGTTTGTCCTCGTGTTATTTATATAAACACCTGCAAAAGCAAATCATATTGTCCAAGTAACCCGTCTACCAAATATGACCACTGTGGTTAATAATCCACCTTTGAGTCAATCTACTGAGAAGCTTTTCGTCACTTCTCTTACTTTCTGTCGGTTTGTTTGATTGTTGCCAATACAAATGAAATTTTAATTGCATTTTTTGTGCTTATATTTAGCATGTTCTTTTCTAAGAATTAAAATATTTTGAATACATGTGAAGTTCGCTAACATGCAGCAAAATTAGTTTAGTTACAGCAAATGGTATTTGAGCCATGCTGCAGTTATACTAGTAGTATAGTTGTAGCACTAATGGGTCGACTCGACCGTTGAAGGACATCGCTCTCACAGAATACCAGCGTGAAATAGTAGCGTGATGCTGCTGTGTTTCGTATGGTGAGTGTAGAGAACCGGAGACCCTTTTTTACTGTTTAGGAGGCATTCCACCTAAGTCCTCACGGGTGACAACGCATTTGCATTTTACATTCGTCTTTATTCGGGCCACAGCAACCACTTACCATCAGGTGGACTGTGTGCTCGTTTGTCACCCTATTCTATATAAAAAAAATTAAAATTACAGCCTATATACATCCCTCTACTGGACACGGGCTTTCTTTCATTTCTGAGATAGTTTTAGAGTAAAGAAATGTCCGCCGCGCTACCTCAATGTATGTTGGCGAATTTTACATGTTTTCATAATATTTTTTTGTTATTTCTCAGACATGCAATTTTTTTTTTAAATCTTTATTAATATAAAATACACAGATTTAAAATAATAATAAACATCGCCAAACTGTGCAACAGTTTGTTGGCGATAATGGCGCTCTTTTGTTATACATTAATATGTATTTTTTTGTTACATACATACTTATCTTAGGTATATTTATTACAATAAATATCTATTAATTAATACTTATTATATTACATTATACTTTTCATAGGAATGTATTTTCAGTCTTTTCTTTAATGTTACAGTGCTTATGTCTTTGGACGTATCTCTTATAAAATCTATTATATTAAATATGCGGAGTTAAATATTGCCTAGTTCTCTTACCATAATAGTTTCTTATATGTGGTATCACATATTTACCCTTCTCAACTTGCCTGGTACGATATTTATGCGTTATAGGTTGTTTAAATTTATTTATTTTATATTGTTCTAAAGCTATTAGGTAATCTACCCTTTTCATGCACTGGAAGTATTTTACATATATTAAATAATTTGTCATAATTTTTTTACACTGTAATTTTACTTTTTTACTTACTAAATACTTAAGTAGTCTAATCTATAAATGTTTTATACGATCTAACTGTGTTTTGAATGTTTGCCCATAACTGCTCAATCCATAACTGATTACCGAGTCAGCCAGTGCATAATACAGTACGTACAAGACTTTTCGATTCATGAAATTGCTTAGGTGAAAGAATCTACCCAGTATTGATTGCAATTTATTACACACACCATTGACGTGCAGTTTCCAGTTCATATTACTATCTACTGTTAGGCCTAAGTATCTGTATTTATCTACTACATCTATGTTTGTGCACTGGCAGCCAGCTTTATTGATGTGTAGACACTCGTATGTATGACCAATTATATTTATGTTTAATTTACCTTGCTTAAAGACGTTACTGTGGGGTGAACTTATATAGATAGCCTTTGTTTTGGATAAATTTATAATTATACCGTTATCATGTGCCCATTTAATTATGTTTTCTAAGTCCTCCTGTATGTATTTTTGTGCATCACTCATGTTATTGGTTGAGTACATTAGGCACATGTCGTCTGCATACATAACCGTTTTAAAATGCTTTATCACATTAATGACACTATTAACATGCATAATGTACCCAACTGGACCGAAAACCGATCCGGTTGGTACTCCAAGACTCACGCTTACATCGTCCCCTGTTACTCAGTCTACCAATGTACATAAGGATCTATTTTGCAAATAGCATTTAAACCATCGGTTGATGGGACTTCTGATTCCACATTCATCAATCGCACGCAGTAGTACCTCGTGTTCCAGGGTGTCTAATGCCTTTTTATAATCAATAAAAAGAGCAACGACAAACTTAACCCTCATTGAGATTGTTGTTGATACAGTCGGTGAATTGCGCAAGCGCAGTGTCCGTGCTGCGTCCGCGACGGAACCCGTGCTGCGCATCTGATATTATGTTATATTGCTCTAAGTAACAACTTATCTGATTCACTATTACTTTTTCTACTATTTTATTTATTACCGATAATATAGCAATTGGTCTATAGTTACTATAGTCCGTGTGGCTCCCCTGTTTATATATTGGTCGTATTATTGCTTTTTTTAATATATCCGGGTAAACTCCCCCACCCACACTCATATTTATCAATTTAGCTAATACTGGGCTTATTTCTTTCTTTACCTGCTTTATATCTTGTACTCTAATTTTGTCTAAACCCGGTGCTTTATTAAAATCTAAATTATTTATATATTTTTCTATCGTATACGCTCCTACCTTCTTAAAGTAAAAAGACTTATCACTTGGTTTTACGTATGAAATTCTATCCAAAAAATTTTTTATCACAGTTATGCTTTATTTTCTGTACTTCCCCCTGTGAACGTTTCAGAGAACTTATTGCAAATATTATACACACTGCTAGTTTGGCCTAAATATTTTAAAATAACGTCATCTAAACCCGGTTTAGGCTTGCCTATCCATTTATTTATGTTACACCATATTTTTCTAAAATCATTTTTACATTTTTGTATCTCATTCTGCCTGTATTTATTCTTAGCTTTATCTATTAATTTATTAACCTTATTTCTATATCTCGTATACATTAGTCTTGTATTCATATTCTTAGGGGATGATTTCCAAGCCCTGAACAGTAAGTCCCTATGTTCTATCTTTTTACATAGTTCGTTAACCCATTTGTTAGTTGCGTAATTCTCTTTTTCTTTGGTGTTTTCTTTAACTTACACTTATCATATATATCTATAAAAACCCTATGTAATTTTTCATACAATAAGTTGGACAACTCGTTTCAATGACATCAGACCAATCAATTGTTTTTAAACTATTGCATACCATTTTTCGTCTAATATGGTTTGTAATTTACAATTATTATTAATGTTGGATACATTACCAGTTATTTTTACGCTAATTCCAACCATATAGTGATCCGATACGGTACAAGTTAGCAAGTGCGCGCACGCGTCTAGCAGCCGTCCGCGGCTCGCCCGCACGCACACGTGGTCAATATTCGAGGAATTCACTCTGCCATCCACGATCGCTTCGCGCGTTATCTCTGACGTGGGTATTGCACTCTGTAGGCCGTTTTCACACATGTTTTTGTAGGCACATAAACTCGTATTTGCACCTTGCGATATATCAATGTTGATAGTGTCAGAATCATAGATCGAATGAAATAGTGTTCAATCGAAAATATACTGTATTTTTATATCAATTAATGACGAAAATAGACATTACGTGCTACTATTTTCGTATTATTGATATACATGTATACATGTCCTCTGTACTTAGCGGTCACAAAACTTGGACCTGTCAACATGTCCACGGTATCTTAGGAGTACCCCTATATAGGTCCAAGATTTGTGACCGCTAAGTACAGAGGACATGTATACATGTCTGCATTACGTGCTGCTATTTTCGTCATTAATTGATATAAAAATACAGTATATTTTCTATTGAACACTATTTCATTCGATTCTGAACGAACTAAAGAGTATTCTGTAGCATTATATTCACTCGGTTACAAAGACATCATCAAATATACAGCCATTCGCTTTTGCGTGCCGGTGCGGTTGGTTGCGTAATCGTTGAAGTTTTGTGATTGTGATTTTAGTTGGATTTTCTTTCAAAAAAACTAAGTAATGTTATTTATCTTTACCTACGTAATGTTTTTGAATGATTTAAGTTACAACAACAGTAACTTTTTCATTTATGTATATACGCATGTTGTTGTCGTTGCCATATACATCGCCATTGGTTAGTTGAACTCTTCTTTTTTGCATCCATTGATCTCGAGCTTGCTTTGACCGCAGCTTCACTATAACTGGGCTTGGTCATTCTATCCTCGTCTTTGTTGTGGTTGGTGGGCTCCTTCTTTCGACACTTTCTATATCTTCTGGGTTCAAACTAAGCTTTATGGCAACATCTTTGACTACCTCTTTTATATTTTCATTATCTTTGTTCTTCATTAGGCATGCAATTTCAACATTTTTTTCTTTTTCCTTCTTCTCCAAGTTAACAACTCTTTCCTCTAATGCAGCATTGCATTTCTCAAGGTATACGTTCTTTTGTTCTAACGCTTTTATTTTATTTTCCGCAGTCTTTTTGAATTCCAGCATTTCTTGGTACTGCTCAGCATAAAAATCAACTGTCTCCACAAGTTCATCAAGTTTTTTTTCGACCTGGAATATCACCTTCAATTTATTGTTCACCTCTACCAATAGTGATTCTACTGTAATGTTGTGCGGATCTATGTCGATGATCCGTGATTGTATTTTAGAGCTCTACTTTTGACACTCCTCACATACTTCGGTTTGCAGAAATTGCTTTGAGTTTCTCACACATTTTTTATGATACACACTTTTACATCCACCTTTACATTTTAATACCTCGTCCTTAGCCATTGATAAAAACAGTTAACATTTTTTGCACTGCACCATTTTTTTTTCGACACGCGTAGGAACACAAACTCCGATAAGTAATAATATCTAACACACGTCCGCACGCGGAGCGCTCTTAGGGTCCAAATTTTCCTCACGATATTTTCCTTCACTGCTGAACACATAGTAAATAAATACCTAAAGTTGCAATTAACAATTCATTGGTGCTGGCGGGGAATCGAACCCAGGTTACTGGCGTACTATGTAAAATTTACAACGAGCGCCTAGTTCGCTCGTAGCTTAATCCCTGAGTTACTACGGCTCGTACAATACTTACTGCAGCATTGTGGCAAATTAATTGCTCCATAAAACACTCGGAAACTAGAGAAAATCTGAACAATGTGAATAGGACCTGTTATAGCTGTAACTTAAACTTTACCATAATAATAATAAGTCTCTACTGCCAGGCTCTACTGGGACCGAGCCATCATCACAGACAGGACTATTCTTGCGAATAAGCCTGATATTGTGCTGATGGACCGGGCACAGTCAAGGATATTTTTGATCGAGTCATTACCATTCCGTATGACGAGAACCTCGTGAAAGCCGAAACAGATAAGCGAACAAAATATCTGGACCTGGCTCACGAGGTGACCGACATATGGGGTGGGCTGTCGACCGAAATTATTCCTGTAGTCGTCTCTGCGAATGGGCTAGTCCCATTCAGCCTCTCGGGTCATCTGAGGCGACTGGGACTCCGTGACGGACCGCTCCGGGCTCAAATGCAGAAGGCGGTGCTCCTCGATACCGCCCGCATCGTCCGCCAGTTTCTTTTCCTTTCCTCCTAAACCTCGGCCGTTTGGTCTCCCCTACCGAGGGCTTCCATCTGGTTGGATCTTTATTTATTTATGTATTTATTTTATTGATATTTATGTATATTTATCTTTTCATTTTTATTTACAATTATATATTTATAGAACCCAACCAAATGAGAAAACTATATACATGCCTCAAATAATAATAATGTCCTCCAGACCGAATTTCGGTCACGGCGGCCTGCCTCAATGCAGACTAGTCATCGGCGCAGGACAGGCTTATAGTGCCCAAGTGTATGCGCAAGCACAGGAGCACTCTCTATTCCCTCACTCATAATCCGATGGGACGGTAAACCGACACGACCGGAGAGAGATTAGGCGCAAGACCAACGGCTTTACGTGCTTTCCGAAGAATGGGGGTGAGACACCGCCAACTTCCTGACTCCGGGCAGCTACTGAGAATTTCTTGACGGAAAAACTCGTTAATTAATTTTTTCGCCCGACCCGGGATTCGAACCTAGGACCTCATGATCAGTAGTCGCACCACTACAACCACTAGACCAACGAGACAGCAAACTTTACCATAATTGATTATTGAAGATGTCAACCACCTAATTAACACTGCTGTATCTTTCACAGGTAAGAAGCAAAAACTGAATCCAGCTGTACAGGCGAAGGTCCAGCTGCTGACGGAACAACTCACCAAGATGAACACTTTCATAAACACCACTGCGAAGGTATTGTTGCATGTCCTAAAATAGTAAAATACCATAAAATACTATAATACATACACAGTAGAACGGGGAGTGGGCGGAGCCAGTGTAGCCACTAACACGTCAATTCCCACGTATATCTGTCAACACGAGATGTGTTTTGACGTTACAATCGTTTCCAAATTTCGCATGCAAATTATTTATTAAGTGCCAAATTGCACGCTATTTACAAATAAATATGTATTAACATCCGTCTGTCAACACAGCGAATTGGGTTTGTAGTAGTGATTAACTGATAATACGACGTAATTGCTTGTATGTGTGCTCCCGGCGACGCCTATCGTCGTACAAAATAAGGTTGACAGCCATTCTATTGTGTATTATAGTATTCTATGTAAAATATTGTGTAATCTTGCCATCATCGATCAAAAAACACCTTTGGCTTCGGTTAAAATTGGCCGAGTTTTTGGCCGAAGCCAAAGGTTTCTAGCAAGCGCCGAAATGAGAGCTAATAGTATTCCGTTCACCAGATGTCGCTGGTAGACACTGAGGCGAAGGTTTTCTGTTTCACAATGTAATTTAATTGAGAAGATAGTTTTAAATAAAAGTTTATCAGTTTCTACAGTTTTATATTAATACACAAAATAATGCCTCAGGGGTTTGGGGTATAATTTTTTGCGCATTTTAACTCTTTTTTTTTTAATTTTGTACTTTTATGAATATCTGTGGTTTGGTTTATTTATTTTTAAGCTAATTAATATAAAATATAACTAATAGTGCATAAAAAACAATAACCTTTACATTTTTCGAAAAATTGAGTTCCACACTATGAAATCTGTCCAATATTACACCTCATTTGTGAGTGATGAAAAAAATTCGTGGATGCTTCTTTGAACGAACTGTAACGAATGAGCGAGAGCGCAATAGACGTGGCGACGCAATTTCATCATCTCTAGATCAACTTCTAAAAGATATTTTATTTAAAAGTTATAAAATTATTTATATTATTAATTTTAGCCAATATTGAACTGTGAATATCTTGAGGTTTTTAAAGCCTTCCGATTCAGTCGAAGGTAGTGGCGATAACCGATAAATGAGCTTCGAATTCGGCTCAACCAGAAATCGACCTTCGATCACTAGTAATCAATAAGCTAATTCTAAATATTTTTATTCGTTATGGCCATTACGAGGAACGCAGAAAGTGAAGGAAGCTATGCTTTGCTGTCACTTATACAAATCGCTACTTCGAGAGACCTTGTAAAAAATGGCAAGGAACTGTCGAGTAAATGTTTTATCCAAACAGTTAAATTCTGATCAACTTAATTACACACACAAAATTTCATGAAAATCGGTCTAGGCGTTTACGCACATACACAAACAGAAAAAATTTATATTATTTAAAGATGTAAAGAGAAAACTTTTAAAACATGGCGCTGACAGTAAAGTGTGTGATTTGTGCTTTGTTAAAGCTTATATGGATACTGCCGAAAGCTAAAATATGTAACGTTGGTTACAAATACATTAAAGTAAATAAATCACATTGTGTGCGTTTGGCAGAAATAACTCTAGCAAGTGCTTGTAAGCAAAATGGCGATCGTAAGCGGTAAGCGTTGACAAATCGTAAGTAGCTATTTTCTTCCAGGACACGATTTTAGTTTTAACCGGGGAACCTAACCTAATTTAAATATATTATGTTTGTAAAGTATTCATATTAAAAACTTACCAATCATGAAAATTTAATAACATGTATATGTCTATTCATGTCATTATATTACTTAAAATTAATATTGCACAAAACAACTTCAAACTCTACTTCAAAACAAACAAATTTAATAAGCAAAATGGCGGATTGTGTCAGCGCTACTGAAGTAGCAATCGTGTCCTGGCCGAAAACTATTTCAGCGCTTGTAAACGCTTGCTAGCGCTTTTTTCTGCCAAACGCACCCATTGTTTACGTTCATAGTGCTAATTTCTCAGAGTAAGTACAAACATAATGTGTATGTTATTACCCCAAGGCCCCCAAGGCAGTGTTAAACACTTAACGGCCTGTGCTCATACAGTCGCACAGAGTGTTAACAATTAATTACTTTCTTTTTCAACAATATAAAGTGTATATCAAGGCAAAAAAGTTTGTTATTTTTTGTATACTAGATATCTGTGTTTTATATAATGATGTGCAGGTGAAAGTGAAACACAGCTTGCCAAATATACAAACCTAAAAATATACTGAATAACTGTAGAATTTCGACCACTAGGTCACCACTAGCAAAATATAATATAAAAGAGGATGTTTGTATTCATGTAATCGTTTAACTCAAAATCTATTTAATCGATCACTGTGGCGGCGCTGTCATCGCGCCGCAAGCGAAAACACACCGAAACCTAAATCACGCTATCAACATTCCGAATCATAAACATCATATATAGAACATCTCCGAACTATCAAACGGAGTGTTGGCCGCTCCCCGGGCAGAACACCTTGCCCGGCGGGAGATCTCCCCTTTTCCTTCCACGGCCACAATCACCATAAAAGTTAGTTTCATATGTGGTAGTTACGCTCCAACCTGCAACTATATTATGGTTGTAGCACGAATAGGTCGGCTTGACCGGGCCAGGACCATGTTCTCACAGAATACCAGCGCAAATTAGCAGTGTAATACTGCTATGTTTCGTATGGTGATGGTAGAGAGCTCGACATCCTTTAGTTTTCTTACTAGAATTGAAGCATTCCATCTTAGTCCTCAGGGGTGACAACACATTTGCATTTTGATTCTTTATTGAGGATAATTATGGATGTCTATGGACCACAGCATCCACTTACCATTAGGTGGACTGTGTGCTTGTTTGTCACCCAATGCTATAAAAAAATCTTCCAGAAAATCTAGCAGCAAAATTAATGCGTAACTCAAACTATGGCTCTAGTGATGCTGGTCTATTTATAAACAACTTTAGTTTTTTTTTTTAATTTAATTATGATAAACTATAATGAAATTTAATTTTTAACCTGTAAAACTGTTAAAGTCCACTTCTTGACATTGGCTTCTTACGTTGTGGGGAGACTGCTTTATTCGCCACGCTTGGCATTGGAAGTCAGATTGAGGAACATAGTACCAGATGTGAGCACTTTTGACGCTGTTGCTCGTCGCCGTCCTGGATATTTTACGTCTGGCATCATCAAGACCGAGTCTATACTGGATGACCTTTTTTACCGTCTGGTATATCGTCTAAAAATAGGGTGTAACATTTGAACAGAGTAAAAGCCTACAGCACGGATATTCAACAAAAATAAACATAAAAGTTTTGAATGAAACAAATAAATCAATTAAAATCTATCAGAATTCAAATCATATCCGCCGTACTTTACGAACGGCAATAAAACAATAAATTTAGTAGGCATCTTTGAGTTTGTCACTTCGCAGGGTCACAAGCTCAAGGGCAATATAATTGTTCAAAAAAAATTTCAAACGTTTAATTCAAATTTTTGTTTTTATTTTTTGTAAAATATCAGTGCCATAGGCTTTTGTTCAGACGGAGTTCATATGTTACACCCTATTTTTTTCCAGTCGGTAAAAAGGTCATCCAGTATATGTATATCCGACACTGGTGTAGTTTGAGTTTAGTCGATATTTTGAATTTAACTTAATTTTTATTTAATTTGTGTAATAAAGTACCACTACCCCATATAGTCCCGTAAGTGGCGTAAAAAGTAACAGAGGGAAACAATCATGGGGATGACAACAGCGTCTTTACAATACAACTAACAAAAGGAAATAAAGAACCCTTTGCCAACCCGCCTGTCAAAGAAGACAATCGTTTTTGGGCTCACTAGAAATTTAACGTAACTTAATGGTATAAAAAGATAACTAATTTATTGTAATAAACGGCATAAAGATTTTATGAAAATCTAACTGAAATCATGCACTATTTTAACTTATGATATCTATTTTTAGTTATTGTGATATTCATATTTTAATAGTTAATTTCTTAGTATTCCCGTTAGATACAGTAAATCTGATATTACTATTGTAATCTATAGACTATGAGGAATAAATCGACATGAATTTTATCAAGTTACGCCTCAATTTGTGATGGACCCATTTACCATACAAAAAGAAATGATCTCCTTTGGCAATTATTGCTGATATATCCCCCACCCATGAATGAATTGCAAGGCATATGTTCAGCAGTGAACTTAATAATGTTTTTCTTTGCAGGAGCTTCAAGCGGCGGAAAGACAAGTAGCAGATGCAAGCCATCGCTTGAAACAATGCGAACGTGAACTGAACGAAGCTAGAGCGTTGCAGGGCAAGCCGGCATGGCCCACATACCAACGGGCAAGTTCACATGTTGTAATTGGAATTCTCAAACGCAATTCATTGCTTCACCGCATTCCCGGCAGTGAAGGAGAACGTTGTGAGGAAACCTGCACGTTTGAGAAATAACTTATTTCACAAACATGAAGTTTGTCCAGACGCACTGATGCAGCGTAGAAAGCAGACTGATTACCTCATAATCCTCTCAGATATGAAGAGGAAGTCGTCGAAACTGTCGCCATTTTACTAGTTTTTAATTTTATTATCTTTTCATTCCTTGTGAAATTGACTGTAATAATTCAATTCCAGACGCAAAACACCGAAGACCAGGGCAACATAGACGCTCAGCAGCTGCAGCAGTTACGTTTGCAGCACTTCCTTGAGTTGGAGGACGCTGCTGCTCAAGCCTTGGGTTAGTCCTGCTCACAGATGATTTTGAACTTGATTTGTTTTATCTAGATAGTTCATTGATATATATATATATATATATATATATATATATATATATATATATATATATATATGTCGGAAATGGTGTAACACGATAAGCCAAAATTGTGTTGGAAATAACAGGATAGCGTTAATTATTAAAAATGGTAATAATGTGAGAGCTGATATTCAACTTGCTCTCTTGCTTGCGCAATTTTATTGTTATCAATAATAGGACAGCGTAACGCTCTATACATTCAGCATAGAGTAATTACAGTTTGACCGTACTGCAGTGTGTCCCTGTCACAATTACACACCGGCGCAATGTGAAGGACACAACTACATGATTGTTGGGGCGGAAAACCTAGTGGTTGTTTTTATGGTGAGGCAGCACCACTGTCCCCATTTGACAAGAGTTCAGTCGAGCTACCGCATATTGTTTCCATTGTAATGAAAGAGATCTAAGACCACACACTTTTAATTTTGCACTACAACTTTATTCTACACTTCCTATTATGAGACTCACAAATAATACTTGCAAAGTTTTACCAGGAAAATAGAACTACACTGACGAGCGCTGGAACTGAAGTGGGTCTGTTCCTGCGTTCATTCAATAAGGAAAACGTAATAACGACTTAGGTGTGCTCTGATTGGTCGACGATTTGATTGGTCAATACTTGACTAAACAATAACTTTTTATTGAATTCATTAGGTTACTTAAGCAATTTCAATTATCAGGATTAATAATCAAATCGACAATTATTTATTCTACGATTTAAAACAATAGTTGAGTTAAAAGTCGATAATGGAATAAATAGTTGTTTTACCAGGAATTAGTTGTCAATAAAGAGATTTGTAAACCAAAAGAGTTTTTAAAGAACTAGTTAGTTATATGTTATGTTTTTGATAAATTGCTGTTATTAAATTGTAATATTAACAATTATAATTTATAAAAAATTAAAAGACAATGCAAAATTTAGGCTTAGAAGATATCCTTGCGGCGGCATATATATATATATATATATATATATATATATATATATATATATATATATTATATATATATATATATATATATATATATATATATATATATAAATGGTAATAATACTGAATTTGATTCAGGTCCAACTTGTGATGTTTGAAAGGTGCCAATAAGAGGTGTGTTGCTGTTTAAACTATTATTTACGGATTTTATCGCGTTTAATTACTTCTTTAACTTATTTTTATTATCCCGACGTTTCGGGTGCTTCACAGCACCCGTGGTCACGGGGGGGGGGGACTGAGATGTTTGACGTCCCAATGTCATTGTTAACCTTCAGTTTTTTAATATTAATTTTTCGGTCCGATTTACGCAAAACGAGCTTACGTATCTTGAAGTCTTGCAGTGGTATACTTGGGTTTGGGTTTAATTTTGTTAATTATAGGATCCCAAGCAGATGGCAGCACCCATCCATCTTCTCTATTGAAATTTGGATGTTTTTTAATTTCAATAGCCTCGCGTACCATCCTTGGTAAGAATTGGTGTTCTTTTTCGGGGATTTGTGGTTTATCTAATCTAATGTAATAGTGGGGACGATCTTGTACATGTTTGCAGACTGCAGACTTCCCGGAGTGTCGGTGCTTCACGTCAGCTATATTTTCCTATACGCGGGTGTTTATAGATCTTTTTGTTTGACCTATGTAAGAGTGACCACATTCACAATCTAGCTTGTACACATCTGCATCTTATAGAGGAATATTACGTTTGATGGACGGTAAAAAACCGCGTGACCATGGGAGCTGTAAAGCACTCGAAGCGTCGGCATAATAAAAATAAGTTAAAGTAGTAATCAAACGCGACAAAATCCGTAACTAATAGTTTTATTCAATAGACTAGTAGTGTTATTGTACGTTGATAGTAATATATATTGTCGTGGGGGCTACAATAGAAACTGTGGTATTAATAGGCGGGAGCGAGAGCGGGTCGGTGTCGGGTGGGGGCGCGGGCGACTGTGGGGGTGGTGACGGGGGTAGCGGCGGGGGCGGAGTGGTGCGCGTGCGGCGCGCGGGCAGCGGCGTCACGCTGTCTGTAGCCGGCCGCGCTGACGTGCCGCTGGCGCGCCTGTTGCACGCCGGTCAGCACGCAGACACGCACGCACACCTACTCTTGCGTGCACGTACGCACGCACACACACCTTCATACGCACACGCACCTATATAAACGCAGTCATATACACACACACGTACAGGCAGTCTTATTTAAAACTGAACGCGTTACTCTTGTTTTCTTTAGTAGATTTTAATAATTTTATCATGTTAAATATATAAAAACTGCTAAAATCTACTAAATACAAAGAGAGCATCAAAATTTGATTTTTATGACACTTTATCTGAAAAATGTGACTAAATCTACAAAATATACAAAAGCGATCTCTATCCGCAATCGTCCTACATATTTACACCCATGTATATATGCATGAAAACGTACGTACACATACACGTACACGCCCACGCCCACGATATTATCTTTACTTCTTTACTACTTTGAATAATCCTAACGGACACTTATCAACATTAACGATCACTACGACAACCTTTGCTGCAAACGAAAATATTTCATTTTTCGTCTATACAGACACACAACTTATGTTAAATTATTTACAATAATTTAACATAAGTTAACTATACACAAAATGTGTATAGTTAACTTATGTTAAATATTAAATATACACAATAATAGAACAATAATGTGGTAGAACCACGCTGCTACTATATCATGATTGTAATACACATACATTTGCTCGAGCAAGATAGCACCAGCTCTCAAAATACCAGCCTAATGCTGCTGTAATTTCATATAGTGAGTGTAGAGAACCGGAAACAAAACATTCCATCTTAGTCCTCCCAGGTGACAACGCAAGTGCATTTTGAATCTCAATAGAAGATTAATGTAGACATCTTGTTAGCCTGGTAGTGGTTAACACACACAAACTAGTGATCATGTGGTCCCGAGTTCGAATCCTGAGAAAATCGGAGTTTGACCTTTCGGTCGTTTAACCAAGGGCTAAAAACCTTCAATATATAGGCACAATTTATATGTAGTACTTTCTTTATTTATGTTTTTTTTATAATGATTGATATAATATATATTTATTAACTATTATTAAAAAGATATGTAAAAGATCGCTGTAGACGAAAAATCATCTACTGTTATAAAGTGCTTTATTCATTTAACAACAAAAAGCATTAATTTATAACATAACGATTCGAGTGATACGACACCGAATAAGTACGTACTTATTCAAAATATAAAACTTTATTTTCAATATTATATAAGAGCTTTATTTAAAAGTGACGCATCTCTGGCTGCCATTGTCACATTTCTTTTAGAACGAACTGACATAATGCGCGTTTTGTTTATTTTAAAGGGATGAATTTGCAGAAGCTCAATATGGTGATTATATTGCTTCAAATATTTTTTTAATATGAAACTGTTATTAAATGAATTGCTGCGTTACTTACCATAAATTGAAATATAAAATATAACACATTTGTACGCGATGTACCGTAAGATTTTACGATGTTTATAGAAACCACAAATAATATTATTTAAGAAACCAAAAAACAAAACATATATGTTGACCTAGAAGTGTGAATAATATCAATATTTAAATATTGTTATCACATCTAAATTGAGATTTTGTAAGTTACGCCTTTTGACACTCGGCTCATATCTGAGGTCATCGCCCGTTTTTCTCAATCGAACACACGAACGAACTATATCAAGAAATTCTCACAACCTATTCCTAAGCTTGCGCACACACTCATGCTAGTCTCCATTATTTGACTCATTGACCTCCGTCTGGAGGACATTAACGCACATTTGAAATATATTTTGGTCACATTTCAGGGTTGAATAAACTCGAAGAGCCGGCTCCGCAGCCGAAACAGGAGGCGCCACAACGCAAGCAAACTTGGGAGCAGGCGCTGGCGCACATAAACCAACTGGCTAAAGGCAGCAATAAGGACAAAGAAAAGGTTAGCGAATCAATTTGAAAGGTTTTATTTATAATAATAATGTCCTCCAGACCGAATTACGGCCACGGCGTCCTGCCTCAATGGAGACTAGTCATCGGCGCAGGACAGGATTATAGTGCCCAAGTGTATGCGCAAGCACAGGTGCACTCTCTATTCCCTCACTCTCATAATCCGATGGGACAACAAACTGACGCGACCTGAGAGAGATCAGCCGCAGGGCCAACGGCTTTACGTGCTTTCCGAGGCACGGGGGTGAGACACCGCCAACTTACTGACTCCGGGCAGCTACTGAGAATTTCCTGACGAAAAAACTCAATAATTGGTTTTTGGACCGACCCAGGATTCGAACCCAGGACTTCATGATCAGCAGTCGCACTACTACAACCACTAGACCAATGAGGCAGTCAAGGAGTTGTCAAGAAATTTTATTTATTTACTAGCTGTTCCTCGAGACTTTGTCCGCGTGGAATTTATTAAGATTTGATTTAATGGGTTTTCATTTTTTGACGCGGAATCCCAACTCTTTTTCTTAAATAAGAGAGCCTATAAAATATACTACCCCATATTTCACACCATGAGGAACCAAAGAAAAGAAATGGCCTCGAGTTCCCGGCGCCCCTTGAATGGGGGAGGGGTGCGAAGAATCTCCGGGAGGAAAACCGGCGTTGAGGATCGCCACCCGTCACGTTCTGTCTCCCAGAGAGGCTAAAAGTGGATTGCAGAGGGGCCCGTCTTGCTACGTTGAATGTATGTGGGGCAATGAATGGTAAAATGGATGCGTAAGTGTATGGATGTGAAGGAGGCGAGAGAGGTGCGTCAGGATCGTGCCAAATGGAAGTCTGTAGTCTCTGCCTACCCCTCTGGGTGACAGGCGTGAGTGTTTATGTTTATGTATGTATGTTTATGTTACTCTTTATTACATCAGCTATCTGCAGTGAAAGTCTCATCAAAATCGGTTCAGTCATTTCGTAGATTAGGCGGAACAAACAAACAGACGGACAAAAACTACAAATTTTTTCTGCTATAAGTTCCTTATATACTTTCATATGCATTGATTAAAAAGCTGTTATTTTGACAATACAAACAAACACTTTAATTTTATTTATTTTTATAGATTTGTTTAACTTCGTACAAAATATATAGAATAGGTGCACGTAATGCATGAGGCATTACCTGCGAGCCTATCTTTGAGTGATGCAGAGATGAAATGAAGTAGGTGTATATGTTGATACAGGATATAAATGTACATTAAAGTAAATAAATATAAAATAAAAATAATACATAATATACCCGTACATAAACTTGAATATCAAAAAAAATGAATATATACACATTACATACAAATTACGCATATGTAAAAATTAATTAATTAAATAAATAATATACTTATACAATATGTAACGTAATTAACGCACTTTGAGAAAGTAGTTTGTTCAGAATTGTATACTGAATCGATTCCTATCATTTTTAATGTAGGTAATATTTTATCCCAAAAATAATTAAAACTACGTAAATTACAGTCACACTAAATCTGTACAGTCAAAACAAACTGAAATGGACCGTAACTTAAGGCAATAAGTCTTTTAAGAGTGCAGTTTTATTTGTATTATTACTAATTCTGTCATTCAATAAAAATAAAGAAAAATGAACTTTATTTCAAGCACGTTAAAGTCTTCCACAACATTCTTCCGGAATTAGTACAACTAATTTGATAAATAATCAGTACATAAAAATGTTTAATTAAAAATTCAGTGTATGTATTATGATTATAACGTAATATACTAATTGGGGTGTCTGAGGGTGTGCGTTAATTACGTTGCATATTGTATAAATACAGAAGAACTAGTGATGAAATGATTCTGCCAAATTATCCAGAAAATGTTCGCAAGCTTCTAAAATTTAATTTCATGAGGGAGTGCGTTTCAGAGGAGAATGAATTGTACAGTGAAAGATGAATGCAGAAAGCCAGATCTATTAGTTTTGTAACTAAATTAAATATTTTTTTAAGTATGTGGGGTGAATGGAGCCAGTATAATTACAGGCTTTCAGTCATTGCATGTAAGTCCTCAGAGGTGATGATGTATCTGGCCTTCTTTGTTTGAAGCTGGCTGAATTTGTTCATACACTGCAATAGCCGTAAACACTAAAAAAATTTCCTGTATCGTGGAGGCAGTTTACATACATAAATTGCACAAGGACAAACATCCAGACCCGGCGTGCGGGATTCGAACCCGCGGCCCACAGCGCTGTAACTCATCTAGTCACTGCGCCACGGAGCCGTCAAAACTAACTCATCGAACATCAGATAGAGCTATTTTAGTAGCATAGAATAAATTACAGATCTACTACTATATTTTCTGACTATATTTTATGTATACCAAGGGCTTTCAACAAAGATTAAAAAACATAGTATGTATATAGTTACCTTTTGATTAGTTATTTAATTTATAACTATTTAACTTTTATATGATGTCTTTTTTCACCGTCTCTAAACTAACGGTTAATTAACTAAAGAGTGGAAAAAAACTCTAAATCTGACATATAATTTTAATTAAACACCGGGAGGGAAAACATTTACACGGAGTGATAAAATTTATATTAGTTAATAATTTTAGTAAATTATTTGCTGGTTTTATCATTCTTATTTTTTCAAAGTTGTTAACGAATGTATTTTTTAATTTTTCTAATAATAAACATATATATTACACTAGAACATAAACAACTATTTTGTCTTATAACTAAAGTACTAAACAATAAACATAAATATTTATGCAAGTATTTACAAAAAATCTATTTACATAAACAGTGTTAAAAACTTATTTGTATGTTAAATGGGTACAACTTTGCCGATAGTTCATATTCGTTTACCGTTTATTCGGCACCTACTTTTTTCCATAGCAGAAGAAACAAAAAGAAACGTTGCCTGCTAAGACTGAGGCGAAACAGGCAAAAGAGCAGCCAAAGTCTCAACCAGATCCTGAACCTCAGACCCTGTCAAAGAAGCAGAGAAAGCTCCTGGCAAAGCAACAGGTATTTCCTCCTAATTTCTCACTTCTTGCTTCTACTCTTTTATCCCTCTGCTGAAACCCTCTCTTGGATTAGGCGTCTTACACTATATAGCATTGCATTTTCTTTCGCATATACCATGGGGAGTGCTCTGAGGAGTTGTTCGGATTAATCCCAGCCGCCAAATTTCGTTAACGCACTACGCGGCAAACGTCCCGATACCATCCACACCATCTCGATGCTTGGCGGTCCACCACTGTACGTTTCAAAAGGAGTTTTCTTCCGCGTACGACCTCTCTGTGGAATAGTTTACCACCGGCGATTTTCCAGACCGATACGACCTAGGGACCTTCAAGAAAAGAGCTTACTCCTTTCTAAAGGGCCGGCAACGCACCTGCAATTCCCCTGGTGTTGCGGTTGATCATGGGCGGCGGTAGTCACTTAACACCAGGTGAGCCGCATGCTCGTTTGCCCCCTCTTCTATAAAAAAAATATAGAGGTTTTTTTTACTAAGTTGTTGTTGATTTATTTTGGTAGCCAAAAACTCAAACCATACTCAATTTTAAGATGTCACACTCATTTTCACTTAAAGTGATAGAGACGGTACGAGACATAACGGAATCTTAATTTTTTATAGCATTGGGTAACAAACGAGCACACAGTCCACCTGACAATACGTGGGTGCTGTGGCCCATAGACATCCACATTTATTCTCAATTATCAAAATGCAAATGCGTTGTCACCCCTGAGGACTAAGATGGAATTCCTGGACTCCAGTAAAAAGGGTCTCCAGTTCTCTACACTCACCATACGAAACACAGCAGCATTACGCTGATATTTTACGCTGGTATTCTGTGAGAGAGTGGTCCTGCCCCGGTCGAGCCGACCCAATCGTGCTATAACTATAATATAGCTGCAGCGTGGCTCTACCACATTAAAAAAAATTGAGCAGCGTTTGATTATTTGGGCATGTGTATTTTGTCTGGCGATATTTTAATGTAATGTCTACTGCTCAGTTAACATTTTGCTATAATTATTTCGTTCAAGGCGGAAGAAGAGGAGAGAAAGAGACAGCAACAACAGCAACAGGCAGATGCTAAAAAGAAAGCGGACAAGAAAGCAGACCCACCGAAGCAGGACACTGTAAATAAAAAGGCGGACAAAAAAGCGGAGGCAAGTAAGAAGGTAGAGGAGAAAACAAAGAAAAAGGAAGAGAAGAAAGAGTGTAAGAAAGAAGAGAAAGCAGCCGAGAAGAAAGGAAAGGAGAATAAACAAGAAAAGAGTGGTAAGTTTAGAAATTTAAATATATAAGTTTAAACTTTTTTATTAAATATAGATTATAAATCATTACAACATTATTATCTTATAATTATCCATAAATTCCTTAATACACTAGTCACAAAAATTAAAAAAATCTAAATTTTTGGGTGAAACAAGGTCAACAAGCTTTAACGCCAGAGAAAAGATTAAATCGAAAGAAAAAAAGAAATTGTGTAGTTTACAAATCTGGCCATGAAATTTTTTTGTATGTTTGGTCTAAGGAAACTATCAAAAAATTTTTTTTCCAAATTTCCAAATAACTAGAAAGCTCATTTAGGAAACTTAATGCCCATTAATGTGACGTAATCAAAAAGCCTGTAACGATGATTTGCCGCGGAGTTATTTTTAACTTTGATAATCAATAACTCGGGAAATAAGGATCATATAGGAAATTGAAGGATTTTTTTCAAAAATCAATCTTTTTAATCGAAGAAATAAAGATTATCGAGGAATTTTTCTTATTGGAAAAAGGAATAAGAATCGAAAAATTGCTCATAATGGTGATTTTTTGCGTAAACGATAAATTTTGTAGCTTCGGGGCACTGGGAATCGTAGTTGTCCCCGAAGTAGAGTTCACGTTCGCGTTCCCGAAATGATTCATTCTCAACTAAATGGGATTGTACTACAATACTCGCGATTTCAAAATTTTCCGAAAGAGAAAACGTTTTATGGCAGAAATCATAAGGTTGCGTTTTGCTTGCACCAAAAATTTTAGTGCTGTTTTAATATTCATTTGAAAAAGTTTTTTTCCTTTTCACCTAAGTCTTCCTAACTGAAAAAAAAATCAGTCGGTAGAAAATTCTAGACCTATTTTGTGGTTCGACATAGTAGAACCATGCTGTAGCTATATTATGACAGCTGTACGATTGGCTCTGCTCGGCCGAGGAAGGACAAAGTCCTAACATAATACCAACTTGAAACAGCAGATTAATCTTGCTGTGTTTCGTATGGTGAGGGTAAAGAACTGGACAGACTTAGATTGTAAACGTTTATACACTGTGATATAAAGATCACAACTGATCTTAAAAGTTAAATTTGAATTTGCAGCCCCACCGGCTACAGCAAAGACGAAACAACCCGTCCAGCAAACTCAACCGCAGCAGCAGAATACCAGCAAGAAGGAGAAGAAGAAGGAGAAGGAGCAGCAGCAGCAACAGCAACAGAAGCCGCAGGTTATCAACATTACACCCGATACCACCATCGAAGTAGTCAGTAAGAAGGTATGTCGTATTAAGATGAAATGTTTTGTTTGCTAAATTAAAAAAATTCCATTATTAACTACAGCTCATTGAGAGTCCACTGCTGAACTTGAATGGGCCTCATTAATAAGTTGTGTCTAGGAAGGGGGAAGGGGGGAGGGTGATATTTGCCACACTTGGCAGGTAGGTTGGTTGTGAGTTGTTTTCTGGAAGTTTCTGTTGCCGATCTCCTGTTTTATTTTTCTCTATCGCTTCTTACGGCAGCCACAGGATGATATGATACTGTAAATCGTGACTGAAGGTGGTGTTATTACTCTCAAAGTGAAATTTTATTTAATGAATGTAATAAATATTGTACTTAACCTTTCAGTCTCCAAACGGTCCAAGCGGTCGGATGCAACCCACAGCACTTAAAACCATTAAAACTCATATTTAGAGACTACTTTTCTATGAAGAAGGTTGGCATTATAGAATTAATATGAAATTTTCTGTTCTCTAGTGCAATAGAAAGTCAAGTTATCCTATAGATATTTATTTATAATCTTCGTTCATCGCTCGGGATTTGCCGGGTGCATGCGACTGCAAAGGCTTTTGTTGGGATTAAGAAATTAATTTCTCTAAAGTATTGATCATACTTAATTTCTATAAATTATCGCATTTAAAACCAAGCTATATTATCTGGCTAAAATGTTTAGATACTTGAACATGATAATGTTAATGTTTTACTAATTTTTATATTAGAAATGGTGTTTACAAAGTATTATTCTATTATATTTACAAAACGGTAATTTTGTAACTGAGCAGTACCTTTGCCACTGCAATATTAACAGGTGAAATGTTCATAATATATGATTCGTGGGGCAGGGATATAATCCGGTTAAGTTTAAGATTGACGACCAATAGAATAGAAGATAATCATTTTAATTTAACACTATCGATCTTCCCAGGCTTCGTAGAGGTGATTTCTGGATCTCGACAACAGCTCCACCTACCGGGTCCTATTGTGAATCTAATCCATCCATGTTTGGTCAAAACTTCAAACACACGCATAAAATTTCATCAGAATCGGTCAAGCCAGTTTCGAGTTTTAGCTAGACTAACGGAGTAGAGCCACACTGCAGTTATTATGGTTGTAGTACAAATTGGTCGGACCGGGGCAGGACCACGCTCTCACAGAATACCAGCGTAAAATAGCAGCTTGATGCAGCTGTGTTTTGTATGGTGAGTGTGGAGATCCGGAGATCCGTTTTACTGACTCACGGGTGACAACGCATCTGCATTTTGATTCATAAGCAAGGTTAAATGTAAGCTATGTCTATGGGCCACAGCATACACTTTACCATCAGGTGGACTGTGTGCTCGTTTGTCACCCTTATGCTGTAAAAAAAGAGCAATTGATTTCTATATAAAGAGATAGACTACAAGAATACTTATTGAAAGTCATTTAAATTTTACCACTGTCTCGGGAAAGCACCTCTGTACTAGGAAGTACCAGCAAGAACCCCAGCGGGACTTTTACACTACTATAAAAGCCCAAATAAGGTGTTTTTGACAATTTAACAATAATAATACCACCTGACTGAAAAGAAAATATCATAGCATAAACACAAAAAATATATTCATGGACAAATTTAGAAAAACAAAAAAATACAAGATTTTTCTTGTACTAACCACAAAAATAGTAAATCGACGGTTAAGAATCAATAGTGTCTGTCTCAAGTTAGCTTTACAGGAGGTAAAAAATAATTTTTCTGCTATATAAGATAAATCTTTCCTACAAAGGGAACCGATACATGCACAATAGTAGACTTTTACGGGTTAAAGATTATAAATTTTGCCTTTAGTTTCTTTCCTGTCCTGTGGCGCTACGGCACTTTGTGGGCCCTGGCCTCCTCCACAATATTCCTCCACTTATCGCGGTCCTTCGACTCCCTGCACCAGTTGGCGTATTTACCCATTCTTCTCAGATCCTCTTGCACATTTTCTATCCAACGTTTTTTTGGCCTGCCTTTTGGTCTCTTTTGCTGGGGAGTCCACCTGGTCATGATTTTCACGGCCCTAGAATCCGGCATTCGTTCCAGGTGGCCCGCCTGTCTCAGCCGCTGTACCTTACAGAACTCTGTTGTCTCACGTCCTATAAGAGCATCAAGCTCGTGATTCATGCGCTGGCGATACGTGCCATCAGATTCTCGGACTGGTCCAGATACGTTTCTGAGCACTTTCCTTTCAAATACCGCCAGTCTCGCTTTGTACCTCTGTGTAAGTATCCAGGTTTCGCATGCATAATTCACAACAGGTCTTATGATCGTCCGGTAGATAGTGAGTTTGGATTTCAACTCCAAAATACTGAGCAGAAAATCCAAACTTTAATTTCTTTATACCATTAATTTAAATTTGTAATGTTTTTCTGTTACAGAGCCCTTGCTCGAGCGAAAACGATAAACCGCCATCTTGTAGTATAATGGAACAGCTGAGCAGCGGTGTTCAGGTAATTCATTAAATACTATTAATTTTCTACATTGAAATAGAAAAACAAAACTCTCTTTCCATATCCTTCAGTGAGTGCTCCATATATATTTGTTTGTTAGTCTCTAGTAACCCTTTAAAGGGGACCATTCACGTATGTAGTGGCGGTGTAAGAACTCTTATACGGGGCCTCGTAAACAAGGTTTAAAAAAAACACTTTAACCTCTCAAACACCAAGCGGCCAAATTTGACCGCTTTGATATTCCGTCAAAATTCAAGCGGTCAAATATAACCGCAACCACCCACAGCACTTTATCCTATAAAAACATATATTTGGAGACTACTTTTCTATAAAAAAGTTTGGCATTATAGAATAAATACGAAATTTTCTATCCTCTAGTGAAATAAAAAAAACAGTCTATGGATATTAATTTATATTCTGCGTTCATTACGTATGCCATTTTCATTTGTTTGTTGTTGTGTTGATTTTCGGATGTTTCTAGTTTTTACTATAGTGTTTTATTATAAAATTGTTATAAAAGTTTTTGTGTGAATATAATTACATACATACATACATATAATCACGCCTCTTTCCCGTAGGGGTAGGCAGAGACCACTTCTTTCCACTTGCTACGATCCTTACATACTTGTTTCGCTTCGTCCACTTTCATTATTCCCTTCATACATGCTCTACGGTTTAGGGTACTCTTAACCTGGCCTTTTTTCAAGACGTCCCTAATTTGGTCTAGAAAAGTCCGCCTAGGTCTACCCCTTCCAGCACTTCCATTCACACTCGCCTTATACACTTTTTTCGTCAATTGTTCTTCATTCATTCTCTCGATGTGGCCAAACCATCTCAGCATACCTTTCTCAATTTTTGTCACTACATCTTCTTTCAGACCACAACGTTTCCTTATCTCACTATTTCTTATCCTGTCACTCAGTTTAACTCCTATCATACTTCTTAATGCTCTCATCTCAACTGCATTTATTCTACTTTCATGTTTCTTCTGCCATACCCAACTTTCACTTCCGTACATGAGTGTCGGAACCAACACCCCCTCATGCACAGCCAAACGAGCCTTGTTAGACACTTTCCGACTGCTCATAAAGGAGTGCAAAGCTCCATTCACCATGTTTCCTGCATTCACTTTTCTTTCGATATCACTCTCACACTTTCCATCTCTTGTAAACTTTGACCCCAGATACACAAACTCTTTCACCTGTTCAATTTGTTCATCTTGAATCACGATATTGCAGTCTGTCACTGCCTCATCTTTTTCAAACACCATCACTTTCGTCTTCTTTACATTCATCTTCATTCCCTTTCTAACAAAAGCTCCACTCATAGCAGTTACCATCTCCTGCAACTCCTCGGCCGAAGACGCAAGTAATACTTGGTCATCAGCATAGAGAAAACATTTGACGAGTAACTCATTCATTCTCAACCCACTTTCATTCTCTTTTAAATCTGTCGTACAATTGTCCCATGAACAGATTAAACAGCCACGGTGACGCTACACATCCTTGTCTAACACCTTTTTCGATATTAAACCATTCAGTGTATGCCCCGTTTATCCTTACACAAGCACTAGAATCCCTATAAAGAGATTGCAATGCTCGTATGAGGACACTGCTCACCCCGTTCATGGACAGTGCTGACCACAATGGAAAGACCTGATCCGTACATCCCATTCCCTTTCTAAATCCCGCTTGTGCATCCCATATTTTCTCGTCTGTTTCATTCACAACCCTTTCAATCAACGCTTTCGCATACAATTTACCGACGACGCTAAGAAGACTTATACCACGGTAATTTATGCAGTCCTGCCGTGACCCTTTTCCCTTATACAATGGCACGATTACGGCTTTGCATCAGTCTCCCGGCACTTGCCCATTTCGCCAGCACAGATTGAAAAGGCGGTACAGTTGACTAGCCACCAGGCCCTGTCCAGCCCTCAGCATCTCGACGGTAATCCTGTCATACCCTGCAGCCTTACCTAATCTCATACTTTTCAACGCTTTCACTATTTCATCCATGCTTATCTCATTTTCATCGATATTTATATTCGTTTCCGTGGTAGGTGGCAGATGCTGTACCTGCACTTCCTCTCTTTCAAACAGACTTTCAAAATACTCTTTCCATCTCTTTAACACACATTCTTCTCCTTTTATAATGCTCTCATCTTGACTCTTGATTGTACTCAGCTCCGAGGTAGAAGTTTTTCCTCTGGCTGTTTTGATGGTTTTTCAGAAAAACTTAATGTTTGACTGGAAATCTTCGGTGAGCCTCCTATCGAAATCATCTTTTCGTTCTTCTTTCTTTCTAGACACAGTTTCTTTCGCTGCTGTTTTCAATCTTTTATACTTCGTTCTTGCTTCCTTTATCTCGTCATCCGTTGCCTTTTGAACTTTTTGGTTAGCTTTTGTTGCTAACCAATCCAACCACGCTTTCTTCTTTTCTTGCACAATCCTTTGTACATCTTTATCCATCCACACGTTATCATTCTTTCTCCCTTTCCTTCTTTTAGCTACCCCGCATACCTCAATCGCAACATTTACAACCCCTTTCTTAAATGTCTCCCACAAATCTTCAATCACTCCTATCTCTTCTATCCCTTTAAAACTTTCTTTCAGTTTCTCTACATACTCGTCTTTCTTTTCTTTTTCTTGTAGATTTTCCACTTTTACTCTGTCCAAAACACTCGTAGGCTCGGCCCCTCGGTGTCGCCACCGTTTAAAGAGGCCACGCATTCGGGCTATGACCAGGAAGTGGTCTGTGTCGAGGCCTACACCGCGGTATGCCCGAGTGTCTAGCACTTTTTTCTTCAGTCTTTCATCCACAATTACAAAATCAATCATACTTCTAGACTCACCCTCATCTCTTGTGTACAGATGGATCTTTTTGTGGTCAAACATTGTGTTGGTCACGCACAGATTCCATTCCAAGCATACTTCAAGCAGGCTTCTCCCATTGTCATTCACTCTCTCGTCCCCAAACATACCCAGAACTCCTTCATACCCATCACGCTTTACTCCAATCCATCCATTAAAGTCCCCTAACATCACGATCCGTTCATTCTCTCCGCATTTATACAAGACCTCTCTCATACTATCCCAAAATTCCTCTCTCTCTTGTTGTGATTTTAGTTACCCACCTCCACGCAGCTCCGTCGGTGCATAGACCCCAAGGATAAACAAGCGGGTGAGTCCGACTTTTAACCTAATCCAGAGGACTCTTGGGCTTACACATTCATGCTCCATCACACATTCAACCATTCGAGATGAACGAATCACACCAACTCCCTGACAGCCTCGGCTGGTTTGGGGGACTCCCCGACCAGTATGCCGTGTAGGGGCCATGAACCGTGGTGTCACATCCTTTCCTCTTGGTTTCGTTCACGCACAGAATATCAATGCAACGTTCATCCATCATCTGACATACTCCATCTACCTTACCATCCATCCCTCCTCTTACAATCAACGTAGCGAAGCGGCTCTCCGTGGGCCGCTTTTCACCCCCGCGAGAAACGAGACGTGATGGGTGGCGAACCACATCGCCGAATATAATTCTTCTTTTTAAATCTTTTTACGTAAATAATTTCGAGTAATATATAGAAATAATTGTAATTTTTGACGCTACCGACATCCTCTTGGTATATTTTTTTTTGTTATCAAAATACAATAAAATCTTTTTGTAATGAAGTAAAACCTGACTTTTGTTTAGACCAAAAGATAGAGAATTATGTATAGATTTTATAATGCTAATCTTCTTCATAGAAAAGTAGTCTCTAAATATAAGTGTTAATAATGGTTTTAATTGCTGTGGGTGGGTGCAGTCGCATGCAACCGCTCGGCATTTACCAGGTGCATGCGACTGTATGGGAATTTTATAGGGATTGAAAGGTTAATACACGACGGAAATAGTATAATTTAGGAATTGACTTTGTTACAATTTTTGCTTGGCCCTGAGTCGAAACTGGCAGACACGCGATAATACGGAGATGGTAGAGCGGGAGGCCTTTAAATGATAACAAGTCAACTTAGAGAAAATCTATGTAACCAATTATTATACATGATTAAGGGTTTTCCCTAGCAATGGGAAAATATAACAGAACTATCAGCACACACATTTTATTTATTTATTTTTATGTTACCGACGCCAGTTGCGAATGTTTACAGCAGCCTTGGTCACCGGGCACTAATGTTTTAAACTGACGTCAGTTATTTCAGGCTACCTTTAATTTTAAATGATTAATTTTGTTCGTTTTTGGTTTTATTAAACTAAGGATCAATTTACACTGCCGCGAAACTGAATGTAAGCGAATTTTGGTATCGAAATTGTACAAAATAAAAAATGAGCGGCGTAAAATGAGTCTTATGTTAATTGTGTAAAGCGCAAATTGGTATCACCCAAAAAAAAAACGCGCGTCTTTCGGGGAATTCTCGAGGATTCCCGTAGCTACTGTCGACGAAGTCTGTCGAATTCGTGAGAGGTGGCGCGAAGGGCGTGGAATCTAGACTAACTTTTCTAGAGCCGCAAGTCGCGCGTATGCTCGAGCATTCCCGTGAATTCGCGCGCCTGTTCGAAAAATATTGCTGACAAAATTAAAATTTAATAAAATATTTTTATCTGACTGCCCCAGAAAAAAAACGTTTTCAAGGATATGTACGTATGCATGTGCATACGTCTATTTATTTGGCACGCGAAATTGACACTTCCGTTCCGATCCAATCCTCCGCAATGTAAATTAAGCCTAAAGGGGCAAAGGATCTTAGTCTATCTGATGGTAAGTGTACAGCAGTCTATGGATGATGATTTCTGACGAGTAAGATGGAATGCCTAAATTCTGTAGCTGTAATTATACTCATTGTTATTTAGCAATATAATCATAGTTTAAAGTCAAAATATTATTATTCAATAATGGCTTGACAAAACATTTTTTTAAATTCAAAAGCAACACCATCTTTTCAACAAGTCTCTACTGTGGAAGATCTTGTGAGACGAAGCGGCAAGTAAACTGTTTTTCTCCCAACAATCAACAATTTTAAGCATCTTAAAGTCTGATTGTTTTGTCAGTGTAAGAATATCGACTACCTCATATCGCCCCGTGGTGTGGTAAGAGTCGACAGAGACATTGAAACGTGTGATAGGCAACAGTGTATTAATAAAAATTAAAAAATTAATAGATATAAACAATTTCTTTTCCTCTTTGCCTCATGGTGAAAGAACAGACACGGCGAGTAGCCGAGTCTGTTCTTTCGGCTTTGTCGTTCTTTTAGCACCACCCGGGGGAAACATGTAGGGTGGGCCTAGGATTAGGTGGTCGAAGCCTACGGACGCGAGCGACTTATCCCTTATTAAGACTGACAAAGCAAATATATGTTGCAGAAGTGAATGGAAGAGTCGGAAAGGGACGTCCTAGGCGGAAGTTTGTCGACCAAATTGGCGATATACTAAAAATGGGCCAAATTAAGAGTACCCTTAACCGACGAGCATGTATGCGTAGGTATATGGATGTGGAAGAGGCGAGAGGGTGTGTCAGGATCGTGCTAAATGGAAGTCTGTAGTCTCTGCCTACCCCTCTGGGTGACAGGCGCGAGTGTTTTTATGTAAACACTAACGTTTTAACTATTCCTCAGGTGAAGTCATCCTATACCACCCAATATCATTCCGAGAAAATCTACTGCCTCCATATTATAGTCATAAACTTCCAGACAGAAAAGATGTCCGAGCACCTATTATCAAGACATAAAAATAGTAGAATAGTTCTGCTAGTATTTTTTAATGTCATCATTACACCTCTTCACGAGTCCACTGCGGAACATATGCCTCCCCCAAGTAATGGTACAACAAAGCATGGTCCCGAGCCACCTGCATCCATCGACTTCCTGCATGTCTTACCAGGACGTCGCTCCTGGTAAGATGGTCGATGGATGGACTTTATTTTTAATGTAATATAAAGTAATTATGTTGGTGACCCTGTCTGTGTTAAAACCAGAATTGTATTGTTTTCACTGGTTCGGATGTTAGATTTAACTGAATTATGAAATGACTATTGCAATGAATTTGAGAAATTTCTTTAATGGATAGAACAGACCGGTGAAACGCCAGAATTAAAAAAATAATTAAATTTAATGCTAGTAAATCTTTAAAGAAATATTTTCTGCTCGTTAAGGAGAAGAAAGTTACAGCTTATATACGCCCCACAGCTGGGCACAGGCCTCCCGTAATTTCTAAGAGGGTTTTAGGGCAAGTAAATGTCCACCGAACTGCCCCTTCACATGTTTACCCCCTTCACATGTTATTCAGTAGATAATAAAATTTTAAATATTAAATCATTAACAGACAGTAAATTTCAGAGCACTATGCAATAAATAAATAAACAGTCAAATGAAGTATTTACCTGTGTTCGATTGAAACCGAACGATCTACGCACGCTTGCCACGACTGACCAAAGAGTATAGTAATCAACGATCGACAGAATCGAGCTGGTCTCACCGATCATAGAGTATGGAAACCCGAAATATTTTTTCTTGTTTCTCAGACATGCAGGTTTCCTCACGATGTTTTCCTTCACTGCTTAGCATGTGATAAATCAACATTTAAAATTGCAATGAACAGCTTTTGGTGCCGGCGGGGATAAAACCAGGCTTGCTCGCGTGTGGTAAAGTTTACAGCGAGTGCTAACCATCTGAGTTACTACCGCTAAGAAAAGTCTTATTCATGTCAACTTTTTAATCTCAGGTGGCGGACCTGAAGCTGCCTCCGGGCATAACCCTAACCCGAGTTCAGCCCAACGAGAAAAAGGAAGCGCCACCCATTAAGTCTGTGGTAAGTGATTTCTTTCATTATTATATGCACTTCATTCACACACAACTCTTACAAGGTATGCCATAAAGCTAGGTCCTGATCCACATGCATCCGTCAACTCGTTTGCCGACCTTCATTTATCTTGGTGTTCCATATTTTCTGACATTTTATAGAAATCTCGTAAAAAACTAAAAAACAAATTAATTCCCTTCCCGTTTTATTTCTTTTTAACTTCAAAGCGCGGAATTATACGTTCGTAAAACCCGGCTGCGTGTCTACACTAACATACCATCTGCGCAATGTTCTTACGTGTGGGAAAACGTTACCAAAACATTTTCTAGCATATTTGTAAGCAGCTGGTGAGTAATAATGGAGGATTCAAGCAAATTTACGAAAAGATTTCTTTTGTCGATTGTTTATTGACTCTATCATAGAGGGCTTGCGATTTAAGGAATTAACCACATTTTTTTTCTTTTCTATAAATGTTTAACTAAATCTAAATAAATCACGAATCGACTCGTCCGGGGAAGGACCACGCTCTCACAAAACACCAACGTAAAATAGCAGCTTAATGCTGCGTTGTTTCTTATGGTGAGTGTAGAGATCCCGTAACCCCGTTTTACTGGTAACGAGGCATTCCATCTTAGTTCTCACGGGTGACAACGCATCTGCGTTTTGATTCTTAATCGAGGATAAAAATGTAGATGTCTATGGGCCACAGAAACCACTTACGATCAGGTGGCTGTGTGCTCATTTGTCACCCTTATGCTATATAAAATAGCTTAATATTTACGTTTAAGATATTTATTTTTTGGCCTAATTTTTTAATTTTAGCTTGATGGTGTATTTTTTGTTTTTGTAAATTGCAAGCTTGTTTAATGCAATTTTCTTTGGAGTGTCAAATATTGACTCAGAGTCTGATATAACAACATTGATTGGTGTAACTCTGGTAGTCTCCGCATTTATTACGTTATTCTGAAATTAATAAATAAGCTGATGTCAAGAAAACATTGGAATAAAAGCCTGTGGTTAAGGCGAATAGACAAATGTACAGCTTTATTTGGCTGTACCGCTAGAAATAATTATGAAACATCAACTTACTTCACTTGCATGTATGCTTTCTTTTGATACACACACATGGGGCACTAGTTTCCGATCCAGACGCCAGGGTTTTGTCTGGTATGGATTTTCAGTACAAACCTGACTCATCAGTATTATATATTTGATCTGCATCCCTTATGACTTCTAAGAACTTTTCTGGATTGACTGCACCGCCGCGTCGTTGTTCGACAATTATTCACTTGTTACTTTAAGCTGTCGTATACCATGTCTTTTCTTAAAATTGTCTAACCATCCTCTGCTAGCAACAAAGGCTCCTCTTCCAAGTTTTTCGTGGAAAAATTTTGCCTTTTCCATTAGGATTTCACCTGTCAAAGGGACTTTCTTTCTTCGCTGCTTTAAGAACCATGTAAATAACGTATCCTCGACCTGAGGATATTCCTGAGTTTTTAATGTTTTTCTTGCACCTGGACCCTTTTCTGTATTTATTACAAATTACCTTATATTTGCCTCCTTACTTTTGATGTCTGTAATAGTCGATTTTCCAACGTTGTATTGCTGCGTAAGAAATGTTAATGACATGCTTTCCATTATCTTGTTCGAAATCTCGCACTTCTGTGAAATTGTAAGCGTCACGTGTTTTCTTTTCTTGGATGTTGAAACCATGTCAAATGTACAACAAAATGGTGGAAAAATATCTTGTTACGAACTTGTGATTCGTAACAGTTAAACTGCCGATTGAATTACCAAAATTAACACTTTAATTACCGAACACCAATTAAAACTTAAAAGACACTAATAATTAAACACACTGATCACTTTAGTTCACTTTATTTCGCTCCAAAGCTTCGCTTGTATCGCCAATTCAATACTACTTCGCGGTCGCGGCCCTTAACGGTTTTAAATAAGCCTTTTCCACCGAAACATCCAGAATAATCCTGCGAATACCGGCCCCCGACCGACCAGGTGCAGAAAGTTCGAGTGTGGAGCTTTCTAGAAAGCTTAGTTCTTCCATTCTATACTAGATGGCGCTAGTGGGAGAGTTCTAGAAATATCTTGACGCTCCTATTTCTGCTGCTTGATACCAGATGGCGCTAATAATCCTCTGCCACATACCAGGCGCTAATTATAGCGCGCAATAATATCATAGATAAGCCAAAATTGATAAAAATATATGTAATAAGTCTACGCTGCATTCACAAAGTGAGAGCGTATATCTGCGCTCCGGTCACGAAACAAAGACGCATATAACGTTTGGTAAATAATAAAATTAGGACGGGAATAGAAAAAATGGGAAAATGTATGTTTTACTTCCACAAACTGATGGAATTGCTGCTAGTCTTATCTATGTGTTTAAGATTACTAATAAATTATATATTGAAACATTCACGAACAACACATCTTCTACAATACAAAACCAAATTAAATAACTTCTTGAAAAATGAAGTATGCAACAAATAGACAAATTTTCAAATGCTAAATATTTCTTTAAAGACAAGTTAAACATAAAAATTAGATACTTGAAATTGTATGGCAATCTTTAAAACAGTTGAGACATAAAACAACATTGCATTTCGTGCATCCACTGTTTACTTCCGTAAGTTTGTTGTTTTTAACACATTGGACGCAGAGCCCTCTTTTGAACCGTACTTTAGATTTGTTAGTACGTTCTGTTGATTCTACTTGCTCGGCCAATGATCAATTCGATCCAATCGTGAGGACTATTAGCCCATTTAAAAATTGAAATATAATGAAATATAACGGTTTTATTTTAAAATAAAACACATTTTTTGTTATTAATAACATTTATTAAGTAAACTGAAACTAATAAAAGAAAATCTTCTCTTTCTCAAACTAAAAAATAGTAACTAAACTTCAGACTTCTTAAAAATCACATAATTTTCACTTCTTAAGATTAATCAACTTTTAACTTGGTTTAAAAAAAGCAGTTTTCGTTACACGAAGGACAAATTAAAATTTGGTGATCAGTATATCAGGTTCTGTGATCGCGAATTCTGCTCCAAAACGCACAGCGTGCAACCCAACCACGAAATATGTCCTTGTTGAGGAGCTTCTGAAATGTTCAACAATAGTTTTGCTTTTGTTTTAATATTTCCTGGAACATTATCCTGATAAATTCGTTCTAAAATTAATAGTTTCACAAGCTCAAACCTCAAAGACGGAAGAAAAATGCGTCTGATGATGTTTTCGTTTTAATTATTCAACTGGTGAATAACTAGGCCATTTATAGCGGCAATATTAAAAAAATTTAAATAAATGTAAGAGGTCAACGCCTACTATTTCTAGATACGTCATATTGACGGCACACCCTGTCTACAATATCCACCTCACACTTTGTGGTTATAAAAAGTTATGATTTCAGGCTTTTTTGCGTTGCCGGTAGTAGCATCTATTGCTCCATCGTGGTGCATTGTTGACAATAACTGTTCCTTTTTGGCACATAACTAACTAGTGTGCATTCTTTCTGAAACCCCAACAAAGAACTATTTATTTGTCGGCTCTGACTAGTCTTAAAACTTGTGGGTATTTTAAAACTGCAAGCGGTACACTGTCATCCGAATCACTGTTGTTTTGTCCAGCAATGTCATCATTGTTCAATTCAATACCTTTTATTATGATTTATAAGAAATTGTTTATTAAAGAAGATGGTCCCACAGCTGTGTGTGACTTATCGGCATTATAAAATGTGAAAATTAAAATCCTATGATTTTGTACACTACACTAAGTTATACTAAATACATATAAGTAAAAACTGCCCTAGTATTTATTTTTACAACTTTTTTTATACCACGGAACACTATTACTCCTACCGATGAAGTAAATATACTCTAAATAAAACATTGAGCTATATTATGTACTACGTAAGTACATATAACTTCAATGAAATAAAATAATAATAAACTGACGCACTTCGTTTATACAGTTTAAATTAACACCAACCAATATTTCAGCCAATAGCGTAACAAACAAATACATAAATTTAACATCAACCGCTAATGTATTTAGCCAATAGCGTTGCCCATAATCGTTAGCAATATCAGTTTGTATGGTTTAATAAAAATATCACTTCATATGACTAAAGCTGAGAACAAATTATTGGACGTGTCCGTCAGCCGCGGCTGACTGACGCGGCTTAGCGGTGTGCACGGCAGTCGAGACGGCGTCTTCGGACGCCTCGCTTCGGTCATTCCATAAAGGTTTGTCAATTGAGAAACATGATAAGCAGCGGCAGCGAGGATGAATCTATAAAATTAGCGGCAGCTGTTTTATGTTGTCCTCCTAAAAAAAATGGAAAGGGATTATTTGGGTCCACCCGTTAGCTCTCGCGACGCCCACATGTGCTCAAGAAATAAACACCTTACGCTCGCTCGATCAAGGTGCACATGTGGGCGACAAGTACTACCCTTTGAAAAAGAATTTTTTTAATTAAAACAAAACCAAAGACACTATGCAATAGATAATAGTATCAAAGAAAAAGATATGCTCTTTTATTTTAAACCATAACCTGGCAATGTTTCTTAGAAAAAAAAAAAGAAATCACTCTGAACTTCCGGCGTTCCACGTGTCACTTTGTTGTAGGTGCTCCGTCTTTTTTATAGAATTTTATATTTGTGTCTGGACTAAAAACGAAAGTATTATACTTTTTTATATTCCTTGTAATATAGTAAACACGTAGATATGTAATTTGTGGTATAAAAAGTGAAAAGTAAATTGCCAAAAGTACTTCAAATTCCGGAAAGCCCGTTTTGGCAGGTGAGTTATAAATGTGTTATTTTTCAAATTCTCATTTATTTTTAGTGTAAAATGTAAGTAAAAATAGTTTTCGTATATATTTCAAATAACATGACGTTGTATTTATTTCAAATTCACACAAACATATTTTAGAAATATTGTTCGAAATGTCATACAGATAAAATATTATTTTATTTTTTTTTTTAATTTTTATAATATTTTAATATTTTGGTATGAGTAACGAATGGAAACACATAAAACATAAAAATATACATGTTTCCAAACATTTTCATATAAATTTCTCCAAAAACAAAAGTGTAGAATTCAAATTAGTAGTAATTTTGGCACTAAAAGTGAAGTATATACTACTACTTATGCTATAAAGGGTAATTTATGAATTTTATTATAATTTCTAACAACCAAAATAATTTTATTCAATAGTTTATACATTCAACAAGAATTCCTGTAAGTTTTATCCATAAATATTGTCTCAAAGTGAAAATATAGCAAAATTTGCAATATAGCAAAAAATTTGCTAATTTGCAAATTTTCCCGCCATTACGGTCGCGAGCGAACGGGAGTGTCATATTACGCGTGGCCTCGAGAGCTAATGAGTTAACGTAAAACGACTCGAGTAGTTTGATTTTCATACATTGTATCCAGACTTACAAAAAGATGATAAACGTTACAAAATGTACTTATGAATTAATTAATTTATAATGCTGCAGTTTGTAGTTATATAGGCATTCGTGGCCATGAACACATTCAATTAATTTTTCTTCATCACACATCATGTCGTGAACGCAGTTGGTTCGCTTGTGACACTCGAAACGTCCGCGGACGCGTCCCGTGTCCTGTTCACACTGTCCGCGGACGCACAAACATCCAGCCGGCCAGATTCTATTCGGACGTCTGAACGCTCAAGAGCGACGCAAGGTCATGTCCGCGTCTTACGACCGATAGTTCAAATTATCGGACGCTTCCGTCAGCCGCGGCTGACTGACGCGGCTTATTAAAATCTAGCCAGTACATTTAATACTACACTGTGTTTCAAGTGTCAAAAGGGAACCAACTGCGCTCGCGACATGATGTGTGATGAAGAAAAATTTATTGAATGTGTTCGTGACCACGAATGGCTGTATAACCACAAACCGCAGCACCACAAATGTATTTATTCTTAAGTACATTTTGTAACGTTTATCATCTTTTTGTAAATCTGGATACAATGTATGAAATTCATCATACTCGAGTCGTTTTACATTAATATCATGGACAAGGAGTGTTTGGGTCCCCTTTTTTTGGAGGACGACATAAAGCAGCTGCCGCTAACTTTATAGATTCATCCTCGCTGCCGCTGCTTATCATGTTTCTCGATTGACAAACCTTTATGGAATGACCGAAGCGAGGCGTCCGAGGACGCCGTCTTAGCTACCGTGCACACCGCTAAGCCGCGTCTGTCAGCCGCGGATGACGGATGCGTCCGATAATTTGTTCTCAGCTTTAACGGCAAATGATTTGTTATTAAAGAAAACTGTTTATTTTAACAGTTAAAAGATATATTAACCATCTTTAGTATAAACTATACATTTCGGGAGATATCCTGTTTTATCCTCACGTAATTCGTAAATCTTGATGCCGAATCTTGTTAATTCGAATGCATTCAGGATAAACGACCTTTCCAAAGTAGTAATGATTTGTTAACGCTTACAGCTCTTTCAGGGGTATACAACTGCCTAAACTTTTCATTGACACAGTCTATCATGGGCGCAATTTTTGCAGTATTTCTATCAGCACCGTGTATGTTTTGGTCTAAATGATAGTTATTAACAAAGTGCATAAATTTCATCAAATTAAAATACCGATTTCTGGGCATCAATTTTCTAAAATCAGGCATTTATAAAATACCGGACGACCAGTATTCGTCAGCACACTCTCTGACACATAAGCCTATGTATAAAAAAATAGCAAATAACCAATAAAGCTCATTTTGAGATGTCTCGAACCACTGATGCAGTCTAGAATTTCAGGGAATACTTTCCGACGCCTTCATTGTTGTTTGCCAGGCATACTCGTTGGTTTCCGCAACAACTGTTTTATCCATAACAGGTTTATCTCATATTTGGCTAAATATTTTAAAAGGATTTGTTTACTGTATGTTTGGACCAACTCGTTCCGTGTAAGTTTCTTTCCGAGCTTTTAGTGCACGCTGTTTTAATTTTAAAGCATATAATGATTTCTTAAATTTACGCGAACCCTCCACATTAAATGACACTATTTAAACATATTTGGTATGTGTTTATGTGTGTGTGAGCTACGTGTTTAAGCAAAATGTCGCGCTAGTCGGTATTTGTGAGGTTTGTAGGAGCTATCTACTTGTTATTAAAAAGATATATCAACTAATAAAAAATCTGTTAAATTTCTACATTATCTTGATTAATTGCCAATTCCATTTTTTTTTCATTAGAAAGTTTTAAAGTCATTCGACCAATTAAAATCTTCTGGGTTTGTCTCCGTTTCGTCTTTCTCTTGCTTATCTCCACTCTCATTGTCGTCTCCAAGAATAGAATGGAGCGTTTCTTCTGACATTTTCTCAGTTTCACTTTCTTTTCATCTTTACTTCCAGAGTCATATGAATGAGTAATTATTATGTACGTATTATATATACCTGCAAGGTTCTTGACTGATCTCTCGATTATTATTTGCTGATTTGGTACCACGCGTAAGCTGCCACTTGGTGAACGTTCAACAAGCATTCCAGAAATTAGCGCCGGTGGCGCAAGGGGGCGTCTCTGAACCATCCATCAAAATTCGCTAAGCATACATAACCATTACTAAATAATAGATTTTCTAATGCGTCCAATTGTAAATCTTAACCATCCAGGACCAGGAACCCATTTAAACGTTTCCAAATATGTCTAATAGTTTAGAAGTTCAGTGATATACTCGTACAGAAGATAAAGATAAAAGGTAAATAAAAAACCAGAAAAAGAAAAAAATTTGTAATACATACTTAATAATAATTTGACCCGATACGCGATTTACTTACTTGCTAATGATACTTCTACTTAAATTGACATGAAAATATTTAAAAGAATAAAATTAATAGATAATTGTGTAACGAAATTCACAAAGCGTAGAGATCTACGCTCCGGCATGATATTTTTTGAACACCCTGTAAGGGTTATATTTTTATAGGTTATGTCGGGTTAGTGTAATAATTTGGTCGTAAAAAAGTAATGTTGCAAATCAGAACGAAACGTATCGCATATCTAAAATCTGTATGAAATCTCCTACAAAATAGTATAAGTAAAAGTAATATAAGTAAAGCTAAAGTCGTAATAAATTTTTACTTTGAACATTAGTAAAGAAATATAGTATAAGGCTTCTGCACAGATGTTTTTCAAATAAAACCATCGAAACATTAACACTACACTGGATTCCATCTCAAGATTTCAGTTCTAAATACAACAAATAATAGAAAAATACTTACTTTTACAATTTCTTCAAAAAACCACTTTAAAAGCTCAAACACTTGCCAGTTTGAACACAAACGATAGAATGATTTTTACTCTGTTTTCGCAGCCAGTGAGAAGGTTTAACGACTGCAACTCGTTCATTCAATTAAAAGAAAAGTCAAGATTCAGTCAATAATAAGCTTTATAAACCCTTAAGCATATGTAAAATAGCCTAAATTCGCGTGAAATACCTTTTTTGTCTGGAGTTAATATTTTACTCTTCTTGTAGGAGAAATCATCAGACTCGTGTCTCCCAAGATTTTCTTAAAACCTCATTATCATCTGCGTAGGAATGCATACTGACAATCCTATTACTGGAGTCACACTCCGTTTCATTAGAAGAATTTGCATGAATTTTTCCTTAAAGTATCCATCAAATTTAGTGTTTTGAGCCTCTGGTGACCCTGGTGGACCCTTTATTAGCCCGTCTTCTAATATTTGTCCGTATACTTGCGTAAGGAACAGCGTCCTCTAAATCTGACCGGTTGTTTGTCCACGCCTGTTCGCAGAAATTTCTAATTGGCGCCAGTCTATCAGATTCCCTTCTCTCTTATTTAGTATTTCTGTCATTTAATCCCATATATCTCAGTGAAGAGTCGGACTTTTCACAGGCTTTTGCCTTCTCAAGGTATAAAACAAATTACGCGTTGGCAAATGGTTACTTTTGATACCAGCAGATTGAAAAAGCAGACGCAACATTGCCTTGATATAATTGGCCGACGCTTGTGTAGTGTAATAATATACGTAGATGTTTTATATTTATTGTTTTAATGTCAATCTCGACTCGTATGATATTCGATCGTTTCGTCCTCTACAAAATATATAGATCTTTTGGCTGTGAGAGTTCTTTAGCCATCCCTGCGGGACCAAGTATAATATGCAGCACACGAGCGAGCACGAGCGATACGAGCGGCAGTGCGAGTACGTGGGTTTCGAGGTTTTGTAGACCATTTGTGGTTATTCTTATCGTACAGGATATTCTGTCTTGGTTGAATGATTGATTGCTGCTGTGGTGGTTCCTCGTGTTCGGGATCGATCTGATCCATGCATGATGTCAGTAAAGTATCATCATCGGAATCTATGACTAACCTTCGACTATGACTGCGACGTGGAACGAATAACTCGTCGTCCGGCAAATCTGCAGCATCCTCGTCGCTTCCATTAGTTTCGATATGAATTTCCGTCTCTACATGATAACAATCCTCGGATGCCGATGCCTGAAGACTCGTCGGACCATGTATAATGTTGAGACTTTATGTTATTGTGTTAAAGGTACTGCAGTAGCAGAATGTAAATTTACTTTACATTTTTGACAATAAGTTTATACATGGTAGAGCCATGCTGCAACTATATTAATAGTATAGTTGTAGCACTTCGTATGGCGAGTGTAGAGAACCGGAGACCCTTTTACTGAAATCAAGGCATTCGCAAACGAGGATAAATGTATATGTCTATCATCAGAAGTGGACTGTGTGCTCGCTTGTCAACCTTACCCTACAAAAAAAAATACAACTTTTTCGATTCGGATTCGAACCCACGACCTTTTTGAGTTCGCGGTCCGCGCCCTACCATTAGGCTACTGTCGCTTCAAACGATCACTATGAGTAGTTTATCCAGTACAAACGCATAGGCTGCACTCGTCAATTATCTTTCTTCTCTTACCGGCTTAAAATTTTGTTTCTCTATGTAATTGTCATATTTTTCATTGAGCTCACGTTTTTGATCACCTGTCGCGTTATTATACTTAGATCACATTGATCTTTTTTTGGCTGAAAAACCTTATATTGAATTACGTCGTAAACACTTCATAAAAAGAATGGAATCGCATGTCTAGTTTTACTCGTTTGCTGCTGTTAGGAGACATATGCCGCAGTACTTTTTCCAACATTAACACTCCATTACACGTTTTGAAACTCTATCCGCCTGTTTAGGACGCGAGTGTTCGCGCGCTCTACATATGTAGAACTATTTTGTGTAAAGATTTTACAGGTACAATAAACAAATATAAAAATACATCAATATCATATGAAAATAAACTTTAATAAGACACTAAAACAGACTAACAATAATAATAATCATTTATTGAGAGACAACAAAGGCCCGTAAAAACATAAGTACTTATAAGCAAAAATAATAATAATCGTTTATTGACAGACAACAAAGGCCCGTAAAAAACATAAGTACTTATAAACAAAAATAATAATAATCATTTATTGACAGACAACAAAGGCCCGTAAAAAACATAAGTACTTATAAGCAAAAATAATAATAATCATTTATTGACAGACAACAAAGGCCCGTAAAAACATAAGTACTTATAAATAAAAATAATAATAATCATTTATTGACAGACAACAACGGCCCGTAAAAAAAACATAAGTACTTATAAGCAAAAATAATAATAATCATTTATTGACAGACAACAAAGGCCTGTAAAAAACATAAGTACTTATAAGCAAAAATAATAATAATCATTTATTGACAGACAACAAAGGCCCGTAAAAAAACATAAGTACTTATAAGCAAAAATAATTATAATCATTTATTGACAGACAACAAGGGCCCGTAAAAAAATATAAGTACTTATAAACAAAAATAATAATAATCATTTATTGACAGACAACAAAGGCCCGTAAAAACATAAGTACTTATAAGCAAAAATAATAATAATAATCATTTATTGACAGACAACAAAGTTTCGTAAAAAAACATAAGTACTTATAAGCAAAAAAATAATAATCATTTATTGACAGACAACAAAGGCCCGTAAAAAACATAAGTATTTATAAGCAAAAAAATAATAATAATCATTTATTGACAGACAACAAAGGCCCGTAAAAAACATAAGTACTTATAAGCAAAAATAATAATAATCATTTATTGACAGACAACAAAGTTTCGTAAAAAAAACATAAGTACTTATAAGCAAAAAAATAATAATCATTTATTGACAGACAACAACGGCCCGTAAAAAACATAAGTACTTATAAGCAAAAAAAATAATAATAATCATTTATTGACAGACAACAAAAGCCCGTAAAAAAACATAAGTACTTATAAGCAAAAATAATAATAATCATTTATTGACAGACAACAAAGGCCTGTAAAAAACATAAGAATAATAATCATTTATTGACAGACAACAAAGTTTCGTAAAAAGACATAAGTACTTATAAGCAAAAAAATAATAATCATTTATTGACAGACAACAAAGGCCCGTAAAAAACATAAGTACTTATAAGCAAAAAAATAATAATAATCATTTATTGACAGACAACAAAGGCCCGTAAAAAACATAAGTACTTATAAGCAAAAATAATAATAATCATTTATTGACAGACAACAAAGTTTCGTAAAAAAAACATAAGTACTTATAAGCAAAAAAATAATAATCATTTATTGACAGACAACAAAGGCCCGTAAAAAACATAAGTACTTATAAGCAAAAAAATAATAATAATCATTTATTGACAGACAACAAAGGCCCGTAAAAAACATAAGTACTTATAAGCAAAAATAATAATAATCATTTATTGACAGACAACAAAGGCCCGTAAAAAACATAAGTACTTATAAGCAAAAATAATAATAATCATTTATTTACAGACAACAAAGGCCCGTAAAAAAACATAAGTACTTATAGGCAAAAATAATAATAATCATTTATTGACAGACAACAAAGGCCCGTAAAAACATAAGTACTTATAAGCAAAAAAATAATAATAATCATTTATTGACAGACAACAAAGGCCCGTAAAAAAACATAAGTACTTATAAGCAAAAATAATAATAATCATTTATTGACACAACAGAGGCCCGTAAAAAACATAAGTACTTATAAGCAAAAATAATAGTAATCATTTATTTACAGACAACAAAGGCCCGTAAAAAACATAAGTACTTATAAGCAAAAATAATAATAATCATTTATTTACAGACAACAAAGGACCGTAAAAAAACATAAGTACTTATAAGCAAAAAATAATAATAATCATTTATTGACAGACAACAAAGGCCCGTAAAAAACATAAGTACTTATAAGCAAAAATAATAATAATCATTTATTGACACAACAAAGGCCCGTAAAAACATAAGTACTTATAAGCAAAAATAATAATAATCATTTATTTACAGACAACAAAGGCCCGTAAAAACATAAGTACTTATAAGCAAAAATAATAATAATAATCATTTATTGACAGACAACAAAGGCCCGTAAAAAAACATAAGTACTTATAAGCAAAAATAATAATAATCATTTATTGACAGACAACAAAGGCTCGTAAAAAATATAAGTACTTATAAGCAACAATAATAAAAATATTTAAATAAATTGAAATAATACTGAAATACAAAAATAAGTATAAATAAAATAAATGCCATCAAAAAAATTAAAACTTATATCTTAACATACTAGACCAACATTTAAATATTTCACCACAATTTTGCGTTAAAAATTTGTATAATCACGTTTCCAGATTTGAGACGATTACTTCTAAATCTGGCCACACGATGTCTTATCAAAGCATCGAGCGCCGGTACGCGTGCCTCACCGAACATTGTAGATGCATTACGGTACCTCGGAAAACGAAATAATATTTCGAACGAATCGTTATGTACTGAAACTTAAATATTCGATAGTTTTCCTTTTTAAATTTACTCCAGAGATGCGGCATGTAAAGCGGTTGGCAATAGATTTTAAATAGTAATATTTAGCATATCGCTCGCATTTATTAAATTTCCTCCTAATCATATGAGCACGTACAGTAAGGGACCGCGTTATTTGTCCAAGTCCTGATCATCCCTCAGGTCACTCGATACGATATGTCCTAAATATCGAAAGCTCGTCACAAACTTCAAATTATTGCCGTTCAGGTATAATGGTAAACAAACATCTTTACTATATGCGTTTCAAAGACCATTGCCACAGATTTGTCTGCATTATAAACTAAACATAACTGTTAACATTATTAAGCACTTAATAAGACTTTTTGTGAATTTTGAGAAAAATCAATTATTTTTTGGCATCATACCTTTTCAGTTGCTTTTTTACTCGCTCATATCATCCACACAGTCTTCATAATTTTTACAAAAGTCAGGACATTGAAAAACCTGATGTTGAGGACAGATTCACTTTTTACATGTGTGACATGTTTTGTGGTGGACTTATTGCTCTCTCTGCCACAAAAGGGACATTTCCCAACGCGACCAGTATTGAGGGCACAACCCCTCAATACTGGTCGCGTTGGGAAATGTCTGGGCATGGTTGTAATTCAGATGGCTCATTCGTACTCAAAAGCATTTTCCCTTTCATTTTCAATGATTTTGGAATACTTTCAATATTAATTCTGCGCTGTATGAATAGACGAAAACCAAGTTCATATAGATATTCCTTCCTGGCCTTATTTTTGTAGTCTTTGTTTATTGTATGTACAATATAACCGTTTATAGCACTTACATGTGATCAAAAAAAATAGTAAGTGGCCATCGCCTGGAGTTTCTGGAGACGTCATAAGTACTACACATTTTGTCCACAATGTCCACGCCATATTTGGTATTGTTGTAAAATGTTATTATTTCCGGCTTACGTTTCTCTCTGTTTGTAAATCGATATGATCATCAGAGTGCGTAGTTGAGTACATAAGCACCACTTTCTTTGGTTTTGGCATGTAAGATACTATAAAGTATCTTGTTTTTGGAAGCCAACAGTGGAACTGTTTTTGCTTCTGTTTCTTGTGATTTTGAATTTTTCGGGAATTTGTGGCTTATTTTTCTTCACAGTGCAGAGCTCCAAGCATTGAGGTATATTCGTAAACAAATTTTTCATTGTGCCGTTACAACCTAAACCATCCAATGGGCATTCTTTGCACAGTGTCCATAATTTTATTTGATTGTTCATTAGGACCATCTGGTATATTTCCATATGGTAGGTACATGGTACCTACCTTATTGTCCGGTTAGTAAAAATATTTTTATCCCATACTTTACAGGTTTATTTGGTATATATTATATTGTCTAAAAGGGCATCGTCTTCGGAAAGCAACAAGATGGTCATCCAGTCATAATCAAATTTTTCGCTTAATTCTTTATCTTTTTGAGCAACTTTGCCGTATAATACCTTGCATACAAAATCGGTAAATAAAAGTTGCGCCCCCTAAAATTATAATTTGGTGCTAATTCTTGTATCAATCTGCGAAAACCCAGCCCTTCAACAAAGTAAAACGGTAAATTTTGAAATGCAATCATTTCTCCAATAAGTTTATCAATTTATTTGTAATTTAAATTTCACGTTCACGTTTCACTTCTTTTATTTTAGAATTACTTCTTCCTTATAAAGAGATTTGTTTCTTTGCTATATATTATATTATTATTATTTATTATATTATATATCCAAGTTACGAAAAAAACAAATCGTAAAAAGAGTTATTTTGAGGTCGCTTTCACAATTTAAACCTAATATGATGATGATATTTATCATAGCAAAATGTTTATCACAAATAACCAGTTTATACTCTTTTCATTTATGATAAATATAAAACTTTTTACTGTCAAAGTCATAATTAATAATAATAATAATAAAGCCTCTTTTATTTTCATTAACTTACAGAGTTTTAAAACTAAATAAAATTTTGGATTATAATAAGATTGTACATATAAATAATTTTTCTTTATATGTACAATCTTATTATAATCAAATTTTATTAATTAATATATAATGCACATTTATATAGCTAAGTTAAGGCCCCCTGGCGGGTATAGGCCCTCCTGCAACAGTTTCCAGGATTTTCTCGTCTTTGCTTTCTTTGTCCTGTCGTTTCCAGCATATTTTTTGATCTCATCTACCCAGCGTTCCTTAGGACGTTCTCTAGCTCTCTTGCCACTTGGACCTGCCCACATTGTGGCCAAAGTCATAATTAATACGTATAAAATTTAAATTAAGACAAAATAAAACAAATAATCGACATTCACAAAGAAAAGTCGATGTTTCCTTTCTAAAACCTATAATCATTTTATACGCGGATATAATTTAAAGAGTATGTACTTCATTAAAAACTATTTTAGATTAGAACGAGTGTTTCTTAATTTGGTCGGATTATACTAGTCAGGTTTGTTTGTTTACATTTTATTTTTTTGTAAAATAGAAAGGATAAAGCATTAAGACAGCTACCGACTAACGAAATCCAAAAAAAAGACAGCACTACGTATTTAAATAATGATATTATGATAAATTTCTAGACTAATTATTTGCTAAAAAAGCGAAATACGCAAATTCTTTACAATGTCATATATAAAAAATATTGAACCGATCTATTCTCTATACCTATTTGTAGTTACACCAGTTTCGTCAGCATTCCAAATGTCGGCAGTATTAAATTTATGCTTATCTTAATAGACGTTTGTAGTTTTTAAAAATAATTTTACGTTCGCTTTATTAACCCTAGACACCTAACGTTTGCCTGCCCCCTATAAACCCTAGCCATTCGACGAATCGATCGATTCGACGAATACTTTTTAGGGTATTTTAATTTTACGTTATAACTTTTTGTTATATGTATTTCACATAATATACTTAGTCCAACTATTATTCTATAAAATGAAACAATGAATTTCTATATTATTACTAATTGTATTTATTTTATCACTCTTATAGAAAGGCACTAGCTTTTACTAGATCACTGAAGACAACATATTTATAAAAATTAAAATTAAAAAACAACAAAAAATAGCCTTTTCTTCTTTGGCGCACCAAAATTATAACGTTATAAAAATTTAGACTTTTTAGAGCGCATTTAGCACATGATGACTGTCATGCGCCTTTTGGTATATGAACACAGACCACAGATTTTTCTTTTTCTACTATTTGGTGCCTCTGTTGGTTGAAGGTCATTGCTGGATTGTGGCTGACTCTGACCTTGACCTTCATAGTGCCCTGAACCCAATATATTTGTGATTTTATTCTTGATGTCCGTCGGCATGCTACGACTTTTCAGTCGGATTTTCAGCCATGGTTCTACAAGTTGCGAATGCATCTTCTTCATATAAAGTCACGACGGTTCATTAGTTTTGGACCCTGTACAGAGGCATTGTGGCAGAAAATTATGTAACTATTGATACATGCTATATTCATCATTCCATAGAAGACGCATATTATACGCCAACGACTGGTTTTTCTGCATGACAGTACTGAGCACATTTGGTTAAATGTGTGTCTACACCAGCTTTTGTCTTATTATAGAATTCAATCAAGCGTGGCTTTTTTGTTTCTGGATTGACTGAGAACTCCTCATAACAAGAAGAAAGCATGTAAACCATTTTAAAGGTTTAGGTTTGTACGAAAGAAGTGTAATGGGTCCATCATACACGAACATTGACTTATTGACTCTTCTGGTTCCATTACTCGTTCTGTGGTTCTTCAATTCATCCGGAATTTCTCTTTTATTAGATCGTAATGTCCTCACAATTGTTGATTTGTAAGGGTGTCGAAGTAACTGTTTTGCAGGTGGTATTGACGTGAACCAGTTGTCCATGGTAACGTTTCTGTTCGTGCCGTGTATACTGCGAGTAAGTTCCTTTACGAAGTACTCTCTAAAATAGTGAGCTTTGGTATTAATTAGAAACGCTTCGAAAAATCAACTTAAAAAACAATTAATATATTAACATACTTTAACTGTCAAAATGGCATTGATAAAGCAACGCCCTTTTTAGCTATCGTATCACAGTGCCCTTTATGCAAACAAGGTTGTAGTTTTTGAGTTATAAGAAAGTGATCATAGTAACCAGGTATGACTATATTAATGACCCTCACGTACGTTACCAAAAAAGCGTCAAAAATGTCTCTTTGTGCAATTATTTGGTCCTATACGCAAAAAAACGTAACTTGTAACTAATCTTGTGTTGTTTATTTCCTTTTACACAAAATCGTCCCTAAAACTAGCTTAGTCAATATACACGTCAATGGTTTTCCCCCCTTTTTTTAAATATCCCTTTGTATTCTAAACCTCGATATTGGCAGAAAATCATCGGTTAAACGATGGAGCCATTTTTCTTTTAAAAAATTAAAAAATAGAAACTTAAATAAATACACTGTTCACAGCACACTGTAACCGATATTCTTTAGTATTGTTTTCTTTGTTATTTCGGGCACGTATTCAAAATTTGCCTCCAACTCTGATACCGCTCACGAGACAGGTGTCCTCGTGAACGGTATCTGAGTGCGTGTGTGTTTGTGTGCGCAGCCGCTGTGGCGATGCTCGGCACTGGCGGCGACGCCCACGCCTGTGGCGCGACCCGCCCCCATCATCAACGCGCAGCCCGTCGCACCGGTATACACTACGCCGCACGCAGGTACGTACCCACACACTTAGAGGCCTATCTCATTAGGATGCCATGGCATCGACGCCGGCAGCGTCGCCAATTATAACATATTAAATTCTATTAGAACGTACATAACCTTACCTCACTTGGCAATGGCTTGGCGTCGACGCCATTTTGGCGGCGATGCCAGCTCGAAGCCGCCCGCTTGCTTGTCTTCGCAGCGGCGCCACGCTGTGTAGTGTGTGTGTAGTGAGTAATTCATCAAATGATAGCACAGACATCCTCACTTAATTAAGACAATTGTTACGATATTTTCGTAAGTCGTCTTATAATTTGTAAAAAATGCCACTTCTCATTCGATCGGCAATAAAAGGGTGTACCCACAGTTTCTTTTTATTTTTTCGTTTTATTTGCCTACGGCGGCAAAGAATGAGGATCGCAATCTCTTCGACGTCCGTTGTGGTTGCATGAACAAGCGATACTAATTTCGCCTGACATCGGCGACTAGTTTTGGCGTCTCATGGACGCCAATGGTATCCATGGAAGCACTGCCGGCGTCGATGCCATGGCCTAATGAGAGGGCTCTTACACTAAGTGCTCATCATCATCGTCATTACAGTCTGTCCACTAGCCGTCCGTCCACTGAGCCGTGCTAGCTCAGATGGTTACCGCTCGCTGTAAATATCTCAGTACGCGAGTAGCCCGGGTTCGATCTCCGCCGGCACCAATGAAATTGTTAACTGCAATTTTAAAGTTCTGATTTGCAACGTGCTCGACGGTGAAGGAAAACATCGTGAGCAAATCGTTTTTTTTACGTTGCTAAGCCAGCACTTAGCTACACAATCCCACCTGATGGTAAGTGGTGATGTAGCTTAGTGGTAAAGCGCACTGATTTACCTATTCACTTACTCTTGCCTTGAAGACACACACATTGTAATCGGATGGAAAGACAGATGCTGGCAACTTATTACACTCCTTTGCTGTACGCATGACGAACGAAGTAGCAAACCGTTTGGTTCGAATGCGTGGTAAGTCAACAACGAAAGGGTGGAGACTGGCTGAACGTCTGGTTGTTCGATGGTGGAAGGGAGAGGGAGGAATCAAATTATGTGTGTCTGAAGAATAAGCAAAAATATTTCGAAGATATGTGAAGTTCGCGAACACGCATTGGAGTAGCGCGGCGGACACTTCCATGCCCTAAAACTCAGTAATGAGAGGAGGCCTGTGCCCAGCAGTGGGACGTATATAGGCTTTACCTTTATAAGTCCACTGCTGAACATATGCCTCTCCCAAGGTATAGTGATTGGGGTAAAACAAGGTCAAATTGTAAGTTGTAGAGGCGGTGTAAGATCATCCACTTCTTCATATTGGCCTATAGTCATAAGAGGCGACTGAGTAACTCGATACGAGTAGCAACATCTTCCAGATAACAACTCATAATAACAAAAAACTGCGGTCACCAATCCTCCTGAAAAGCAAGGCAGCTAAGGCAAAATCCCTCTTATGAGACAATTTACAGGGGAGGCGTATGTTTAGCAGTAAAATTGTATGGATGGACGTTTTATATTGTTTTTTTTTTTTTTAATTTAAATGTAATGAAAAATAAACACATTACAATTTGCATTTTCTTCTATAATGATAGATTAGGAAATAATTGTTGTATTATATTAATAATTATATTAGTAGTATTGTTGTAGTACGAATGGGTCGGCTCGACCGGGGAAGGACCACGCTCTCACAGAATACCAGCGTCAAATAGCAGCTTAATGCTGCTGTGTTTCGTATGGTGAGTGTAGAGAACCGGAGACCCATTTTACTGGAAACGAGGCATTCCATCGTAGTCCTCACGGGTGAAAACGCATCTGCATTTTGTTTTTTAATCGTGGACAGATGTAGACGTCTATGAGCTATTTATGTGTGCTCGTTCGTCTCCCTATCTTATAGAAAAAAAAATTCTTTTCCAGATCCACTAAAAACTAGCATCCTACCCGAACCGCCACAGCCTCAATCACAGACAACCGGCAAGTCGAAAAAGGCCAAGAAGAAGGCGAAAAAAGCCGCCGCAGCCGCCGCTGAAACAACTGACGCCAAGCAAGATGGTGCTAAGATGGTCACTCTTAGGAACCCAATGTTCCATCCAAACCTACCCCCTGTGCAAATAACGAACGCCCCGGCAGCGCAAAAGAAGGCCGAGATACGAATCCCGGACCCGATCCCGATGCCGCCCACCGCATGTCAAGCTACCATTACGCCGACATCTAACGGAATGTATACTATACGCAACCCCCTAATGTCCATGATGCATCAGCAGAGCCTGATGGGCCTGAGGAACCCTAGCGCACCTGTGAACCCCATTAACCCGCTCTTCAACCAACCCCAATACACCTACGTCAATCCGAATGTATACAACCCAGTCCAGAGCGTCCCAACACAGACTTACGTTCTAGACCCATCCAGAAATTCTCCTAAAAACCCTGAAAACGACTTTCAAAACAGGATAATGAACCTAGCCTCGTTCACGCAGAAGAATGAAGAAGGTTATTCCCTGTTCAAGACACCCGAGGACAATCAGCAGAGAAACTTCCTGGCTCCAGAGTACTATGTCGATGATGCAGTACCAAAACCGGTGGTGTCACCAAATCCGATCGGCACCAGGCCTAACGCCGACACCAATAGAACTTTCGAGAGCGAGTCTCTTTTCGCGAACCCGATACAAAGGCCTGAACCCATCGGAACTCCACTAAGAAGAGATGAAGGAAGTGAATTTAGTGGGAGTCTGTACACTCCATTTGGTCAAGAGGATAGGAATGTGTTTAGAAATGCACTGTTTAATGATAAAAGTGAAGTTGGTGCTAGTAGTGTGTGTAAAACTGAGGACACTGGTGTGAACCACATTTCCAACGGTGATCCGTTGCCATACTTTCAACGTCTGCGGGTCGGCTCAAAGCTAAACAACGAAGTAACCATCCATCATGTCACGGAGTCCAAGTTCTATAAGGGGCAGGTAGGTTGTTCCAAGTTATTGTGGTTACAAGATAATTGATGTCCCACTTTTACTCTAGGGCACATTGTGTGTGTGAAATTGGAATTTATTCTTTTTTCTTTAACTTCGTGAATATAATTTACATACGTAAATTGTACAAATACATACATACAGACCAGGAACAATTATTTGTAGGCCATACAAATACCACACGTAACAAATGTGTGGAATTTGAACCCCAGGACTTTAGTAACGCAACTCAATGTTAAGTCACTACGCGACGGGGTCGTCAATTTCTTCAAATAAACATAATTTCATTGAATTACTTATTAAGTTGCTACTTCTTTATGCTACACTGATTAAATAATATCTCAATCTCGCCATAACAGCACAATGTGTGTGAGTGAGTAAAGACGCGTGCTATGTAAGTAGCCACCATGTCGTCATGGCGCTATGGCGCTATAATATTTAGCGGCAATAAGTTGTCGAAGGACATGGTGTCTGCTACAAAAGTAGCCTAACTAATATTTTTAAATGTAAATTAAATATAGATACAAAAGTGTACATAATAGTGTATATAAATAGTTGATTTTTGTATATACACTCAATAAACTTTTAAATACCTTAAATGCCTTAAAAACCTTAAAGTAAATTGATTTATCAATTAGAGGCGAATTGTAAAATCAATTTACATTACGGTTAAAATACCGTTTACATCGATTATAGTAAAGAATAAACTACTGAAAATTATGAAAGTGTTAATTGGTTTTTAATTACTGCTTTATTTTGGTCTTAAATGCGACTTATTAAAAAATAATGCATATACAGTAATATCTGTATATCCGAAATATAGCACGCGGTCTATCCAACGAACGTCATGTAATGTAACGTGCTACGAGATTAAGCTTGCTGCAAAACTTTACGCGCTTGCCGGCTCACACGATTTCTTGTAAATAGCGCGCTATAACATATATAATAAAGCTAGAAATTTATAGTTTATCGCCTGTAGCGTGCTATTGATTTATAGTCGTTTTGAACAACCTTAGTTTGTACCCTAGTGGGCGCCGGTGTACGCCCCCCGCGCCTTATCGGTGACAAGTCACGCATACATGACTGTGCATGTAGCAGTGTTCTCGCGCACGCCGCCGGTAATATGAAGCTTTCATTCCTTCATTCATTAATTGCGCTAACAGCCTAATGAAATCCCTCTTGATGTTTAAAAAGCTACTCTGCAGTATGTGAACATTTATAGAATTGTTTATCATATCCATTACAGCAGAATAGAATAGAACAGAAGAGAATAACTTTTATTCAATATAGATAATACTTTCATAAAGCTTCTGAAGTGTCGTTCTTTACTATTCACTGTTTGGTAAAATACCTCTGACCTGGGAGGAGCCAGCAAGAAACCCAGAACGATTTATTTTCCAACAAAATTTAACTTTACAATAACTTTCTATTATAATAGAATTTTTTATTTGAATTATAATAGAACTAGTATGATAACTGATCACCTCATTTCTACGAGGTGAAAGCAATCATTTATGTCCTTCCTCCTTAATATTATAATAACCTGTTTTGAACAGACTTTTAAAAAAAATTAAACTTGTTGATTGACTAACTTTGAATATTTTTTGGAATTTCGTTGTAAAAGTGTATACAATGCTCCTATAAAAAATTAATTATAACCTTATGGGGTCTAGTAAGTGGCATTACAAGCCTATGTTCATTCTTGGTGTTTAAAATATGAATATCTTCATTCTAATCAAAACTATTTGTGTTTTATATACACAAATTACATTTTCATCAATCTAATCATAAATTTGTGAGCAATATATCATAGTTAACTTAAGATTTCATATGTGGTAGGGCCATGCAGCAACTATATAGTTGTTGCACAAATGGGTCAGCTCAATTGGGGAAGGATAATGCTCTCACAAAATACCAGCGTGAAATATCAGCATAATGCTAAATTGTGTTTTAGCTGGCGAGTGTAGAGAACCGGAGACTTTTTTACGGGATACGAGGCTTTGCATTTTAGTTCTCAGGGGTAACAATGCATCTGCATTTTGGTACTTAACTCTTCAATTCCCATAAAAATCTCATGCAGTCGCATGCGCCCGTCAAATCCCGAGCGGTCGCATGTGACCGCTCCCACCCACAGCACTTAAAACCATTAAAACTTATATTTAGAGACTACTTCTCTACGAAGAAGTTTAGTATTATAAAATCTATACAAAATTCTCTATTCTGTGGTCTAAACAAAAGTCAGGTTTTACTTCATTACAAAAACATTTTATTGTATTTTAATAACAAAAAAAAACATACCAAGCGGATGTCGGCAGCGTGAAAATCACAATTATTTCAATATATATTACTCGAAATTATTTACGTAAAAAGTAAATTATATTCACACAAAAACTTTCATTACAATTTTATAATAAAACACAATACTAAAACACTAATAAAACACTAGAAAAATCCAAAAATCAACACAATAACATTCATATGAAATGAACGTAGATTATTAATAAATACCCATAGACTAACTGACTTTATTCCACTAGAGGATAGAATATTCATATTGATTGTATAATGCCAAACTTCTTCATAGAAAAATAGTCTAAGCATAAGTATTTATGGGTTAAAGTGCTGTGAGTGGGCTGCGGTCACATTTGACCTCTTGAATTTTGATGGAATATCGAAGCGGTCAAATTTGGACGCTTGTCGTTTAAGAGGTTAATTGAAGATAGATGTAAATGACTATGGGTTACAGCATCCACTTACGAGGTGGATTGTGTGCTCGTTTGACACCCTTATCCTATAAAAAAACACTACACCATATAGTCATGACAAAAGAGCATCTTTTGTCACTCTTATTCTATAATAAAGATCTCTTTCTAACTTATGCCTATATATGTTACAGGAGGGCCCACAGTCAGTAGACGGGATCACGGACGAGTCGTTGTTCTCTAGACCCTCACCTCCATGGCCCGACACCTTATACCAGAAGACCAACAGTCACAATCATAATGCTGGTGAGTCTGACATGCTATTTGTTTCATAATCAAGTAAAACAAGTTAAAGATATTCCTGAGGCCAATATTTGTTGACGTGGCGTCTAATAAATCGATGAACGTCGGTTGCATGCACGAAAAAGGATGACTCATTGTAACGTTACGATTGGAGCGAGAGCGCTGCACGAGCGAGCGAAAAGCACGATCGGCTTCTGCCGCATCATTTAAAGTATTATATTTCATCAATGTTTTGTTGTGACGTTGTCACGTCAAACTATCGTCCGTAAATCGACTCTACAGACAGCCAACTTTTTTTTATACATTTAAATCTCTTCTAAAACAAACCTAAAATCCATTCGACGATTTGTCAACAGCAACATTATAAAGAAATATTTTATTTAGTCAATGTTCATAGTCACGGTCCTCAGCTACCTGCTATCTATAGACTTCCTGCATGTCTTATCAAACTGTCTGTATGTCTGTTATCAATATATTTATATATACGCATATTTAATAAATAAAAATCTAGTTTATTTAAACATATCTATCTGAAGTTCTAGTGTTGCCAGTGTGATTAATAACATGGCAAACTATTGTGGACAAATGCGTTTCGATTACTTTTAATAGTATATAAGGGCGACAAACTAGCACACAGTCCACCTGATGGTAAGTGGTTGCTGTGACCCATAGAAATCGTCATCTTTCCTCGATTACGAATCAAAATTCAGACGCGATGTCACCCATAAGGACCTGAGAGAGAAATCTTCATGTAAACGTTAATGATCTGACAGAACTGTCATATCATTTATTTTGTGTGTTTAAAAAGAGAACCCAACCTAACCTTTAAGACGTTTCATAAACGAAAATTTACTATCAAAATTAAACATTAATTGCAACTATTTAATCTTGAACCGTGTACAACTCGCGGCTCGTTACTCTAGCGCTGAACGCAACGTGGAAAATGCGTGCAAACGATACGCACAGCCAATCATACGCAATAATGCGTTATACGGCCAATTACGCGCAATAACGGTCACTGCTATACTTTCGTACCGCGAATTGTTACCTAGACGGGTAACGTGTAGGAGAAACAACTATCTGATATCATCCCATGAGTGATGTAAAAGGCAACAAAAATTAAAAAGGAGATGAGCAGCAGCGTGTTTCCCATAACAAATAGAATAGAATCATGTTTTTTTTTAAATATAAGTTACGAGAATACTTATTGAATGTCATTTGAGATTTACCAGTGGTTCGGAAAAAACCTCTGTCCTGGGGAAAATCTAGCAAAAAACCCAGTGTGACTATTTTTAAACATTAATTTATAATATATTTTATATAATAAGTATGAAAACATTGCGAAATAGCTTTAGGAAAATCAAGAAGTATAGTTGCTAACCAGGTGGGTTGCTAACCAAGCGCAGCAACTATGCCAAATATCCCTTCCATGAGGCAATCTATGGATGAAGCCCATGTACAGATGCGGATTTTTCGTAAGTTGCAATGAATGCAAAAACACAGTTCAATAGACATCCTATTTTTTGGGTCGGTTACTCCCCTAAGTCTATTCATCTTTTTATACTTCTACTAGATATCATGTTTAAGCAACTTTTTTACATGGTTATCTCTATACATTAAAAAAATCCTGTCCGCTGGTCTCTACAAAACTCAAAAACGATGAGATGGTTTAGATTCACATTTGGACCCGGTAGGTGGCGCTGTTGTCGAGATCCAGAAATTTGCGAAGCCGGGGAGGGTCGTTAGTGGTCGTATAAAATTGACTAATATCGTACAAAAATTGAAGTACGATTATAAACCTAGAGTATAGAGAATATAGTTATTAGTTTATTATCATTATATCACAAGTCCACTGAATATGTATCCGTCAAGTTCCCTACATGTTTCATCACATGGTCACTTCATCTATTGGATCGTTAATGTTATTCAGTATAACATAGTAATTCTAATTGATCATAGAACATATAAAGACTATCATAGAGAAAGGTAATACTCTGATCATGCAGTCTTCTATGCTTAAAGTGCTTAGCAGGTGTTCATGGGCTACTTCTACCAATTCTTATCAAGTGAATTGTAGCTAACATTTAAAAATAGGTACAAGAAACTTAATAAGTAAATGTAAAAATTCAAGGCATAAAATAAATTAGTTACTATTGACAGAATTATGAATTTCATAACTTTATTTAATTAGTCCTTATTAAATTCCCTTTTATTAAAGGTTAAAAAGGTTCGACTTAATTGCCGTAATTAAGTATTTTGAACGAGCCAACCCATTGGGTGGTGAAACAGTGATGTAGGTGTAGCAATATAGAATTTAAAAAACTGATACCTAATTACAATTACACAAAATAAATATTATATTATATGGTATACTGATATATAAATTGTATAATAATCTATGCTATCAAAGTATAATAAATTTATATTCTATCGCTCCCACTCAGTGACGTGTTCGCATTAACATAACCTACCTGCCCTGGATGTATCCGCTCCTTCCATATCTTGACACTTTCCGTATCGTTCATTTCTATCCTTCAGAATAGTCCAAATTCTTTCTTTACCAAATTATTAACAATGTTTGAGATGTTTTTCTGTCTTATATTTGTGTCCTGTATAGTTAATACTACCCTCATTGTCACTACCATGTTATTTTGATTTTCCAACCTAATCATTTTGTTTTGTTTCTCCCCTAGAACTTATCTAATAAGCTGCACTAACGAATCCTGAACGATCGCCATCGGGAATGACCAGCGAGAATGCAACACAAATTATTGATTAATTATAGTTGATTGAAATAAAATAGTATATATACGCAATATGTTTTTGATTACCCACATAACTAAACTGCTTGGTAATAAATACACAGTACACAGTATCAATAATACCACGACTGAAAAGGGTCTCTTTATCTTGAGAAATGTGTCCACGTAGCGTATCGAGCCAGTGACTTTTAACTGTCATACGTTTATCTTCTTCCATCGTCTTTATTCCTTAATATCCTTATTTCACTTTTACCAGCCCCTTGTACAAGTCACCTGTTGGCTCTTCTAATATATAGAGGACTCTATACATTTATGAACATTTTATCTTTAAACCTTATATGTAGTATGCTAGTATCTTGGATATTTATAATAAATGTCAAATTACAAATACAAAAACTATTAGGTCCAGAATGTGAGCCTTGAGGTAAACTAAGGTATCATAGTTATTATGGTTGTTAATTTACCTTGTATAATTCTGAGATTTTAACTATAACAATTGAAGTGATATATTTGTGTTATTAATGTTATTTTAATAATACTAGTCGGATCATTGATATACCAACAACCCAAGATAGACATTCAGCGTCTCAAAAACGGCCTCAAAAAATGACCGCTCATTTAAAAATTGTGCGCTTATTTCAAGTAGTATCGCGTCGCTCGCTTCTCTGCATGAACGTTAAAAAATGAACGTTAAAAAAGGATGGAATATCGTACTGTCGGAAAGTATTAAGTATTTATTAAGTAGTATTTTTTTATTATATGTGAGCAGCTATGCAGGTCTAGGTAAAGAGACCAGTATCACTGCGATCTAAAAGATCTATTGTGATCCCTGCTATGGCTATAGTTCACGGCTAAGCCCTAATAATAATAATAATAATAATCCTCGGCCGTTTGGTCTCCCCTGCCGAGGGCCTCCATCTGGTTGGGCTTTTACTTATTTATGTACTTTTATATTTATTTTATGTTATTGATATTTATGTATATTTATCTTTTCATTTTCATTTATAATTATATATTTATAGAACCCAACCAGATGAGAAAACTATATAGATACCCCATAATAATTATTATTATTATTATTATTACGGCTCCCCCTGCCGAGGGCTTCCATCTGGTTGGGCTTTTATTTATTTATGTATTTTCGTATTTATTTTATTTTATTGATATTTATGTATATTTATCTTTTCATTTTCGTTTATAATTATATATTTATACATCCCAACCAGATGAGAAAACTATATAGATACCCCACACATAATAATAATAATAATGATTTATTTGCAAGAAATATGGTAGTTACAGGATTAATAATTTGGTATGGTACAATCATATTTCGCCAGTGGCATGCAAATATATAATTTTATAATTGTCAGTCTAGTACTATACAAATGTTTTATGGATATCTATGATTAATTACAATTCAGTGATAAACCTAGGAATAAAATGTCACAATATAAATAACACACATATACATAGACGTTAACAATAAACAAGAAATAATACAAAATTTGATCCAGTCTTAATACCAAAATAAAAAAAAAATAAAAAAATTAAAAATGTCAAGTTAAGGTGTACATGTCAACAGTTATCAAGGCAAGTCAAGATTATATTAAAATATCACTTTGTCCTATGTCTTCAATGAAACGAAGGAGTTGCTTAGCCGTGAGCAATTTCACTTCTTCTGGGCGGAGTAGATAGTGTCCCAGATGAGTGTTACGTTTGCGCATTAAGAATCTGCAATCGGTTAGGATGTGTAGAGGTGTTTCTTCCGTTATGGAACAGAACCGACACATCCTTGAGTTGCTTAGTTCCAGGATGGACATGTGCTTTTTAAGACAACAGTGTCCAGTTAGGGCTTTTGCCAGAATGCGCAATTTATTTTTACTTAATCCCAGAGCTTCTGAAGCGAATTTATGATCAAAAGATCGGATTAAGGTTTTAGAATGTTATAAGCCTGGTGTGTCAGACCAGATCAGTGATTTATTGTGATAAAGAGTTTCAGGGGTCAATCGCGCTAGGCTTCTTGAGATTCCACAAAATGGCTCGGGTCCAAATTGTGTGCACTTTGAGCCCTCCCGTGAAAGTTTGTAGGCAAATTCGTTGCCTACAATACCCTCGTGACCCGGAACCCATCTTAAAACGACCCTGTTGTTACATCCCAGGGCGTTTAAACGGTTCACGCAGTCTCCAACTAGCTTTGAGTGCTCTAAGTTTGATCTCAGCGCTAGCAGTGCTGCTTGACTATCAGAGTTTATGTAAATTTTATGGTTGACGTAGTGTTTTTGCAGATTGATTTCCGCACACCGAAGTATGGCGAAAATTTCTGCCTCGAAGATAGAGGTGTATCTACCCAAATTCGTACTAAGTTTGAATTTGGGGCGTTCCCCCTAAATTCCAAAGCCTACGTCGAGGCCCATCGGTGTACCATATGAGGCTACCGACCTCACAGATAACCTGGCCATTCAGCCAGTCTTCTCTGGAGGGTAATTCCACTATATACTTTTTATAAAAAGTGTGTAGTGGACGTATGATATCTGAGATCATGCATAAGACCGGTGATTCCTTAATTGAGTCGAGCATGGATCTCAATCTGTAGGAGAGCAAGCTCAGACCGCCCTGGGCGTTAATCCTATACAAACTAGCCCTCGCCTCCTTGTCTAGATAGAGATCAAGGGGCGTTAGGCATAGAAGTGCATTAAGAGCCGCTCCAGGGTATGATCGCATAGCTCCAGTTGCCATTAGGCAGGCAGTCCTTTGTAGACTATTTAGTCCGTCCGCAGTCGTCTTTTGGTTGGTATTGTTACATCAGACAATAGAGGCGTAGGTGAGAATCGGCCTCACTACGCTGCTGTACAGCCATAGGACAATGTATTACAACCTTTTATTTTAGTAGAATAATACAAATGAACTCTGTTCTTATTCTATGGAATCGATTTTTTATTATTGTGCTTAATGTTTTAACTAACAAGTTTATTAACTTTTGTGCTTTTTTGTATTTAGTTTTTAATTAACATTTATATATTATATATATATATATTATAGTTAGTAGTACATTTTATAGTTTTTAAGAGATTTCCAAAAAGAGAAGCATTTATTAATTCGATCATTATTTTTTCAAATGTTTTGTATATCAATTACTTATTTTATGTGCCTAATTGAGTAGTTCTTTTTATTTTATTTGTAATAATGTAATCTCCAAATGTACCTACATGAACATAATCACAATCTGGTGATGAACTTTGGAGATACATAATGGAACTGTTCATCTAACGATGACAGACCATAAAAATGTACTTTGTTCTGTTTATACGTGTTGCTGATAACCGCAGGCTTGAGTGGGAGGAATGTTTCAAGTATTACTCGTTTTTTTTTTTAGAAGAAAGTTGTTTTTGATTATACGTAGATGTCTTGTAAAAATCAACTCTACAATAAGCTACTGTGTTATTTGGAATAAGTACTGAAATTATTGTGTATATAAATATTGTTACGCGCTCAAATCGGCGCACTAGCGCCATCTAGTCTCGAACCAAAGAACTAAACTTCTTGAAGTTAAGACACATACACACACACACATATATATAAATATATAAATTTGTAAAATTTGTATAATACTAAGTAAGTGTATAAAAATATAATAAAAATATTCGTCTCCACTTCTTGCCTTGTCCTACTGGCAAATTTCGAACATAAAGTTTTATTGCTTTTTAGACATTGCTTTTTAAAAACAACTTTTGATCATGCACGTAAGGTTGAATTTGCAAAAATATGTTTATATGATAACTATAACTACTGATGTATAATTGGCGACAGTTTTGAGTGTTACTTTTGTTCGAGACTGTGCATCTTGGGTTTTTTGTATATCAATAAGTCGGATGTCTCAGGGTGCATAGTATCAAGTTATCAATCAGTAGCTTTTTGTAGTATGCCTGTAACCTGTTTTGTTTCAAATTAACTTTATTATTTAAAAATAAGCTATAAAAATTAATGCTGACTATTTACTGACCAATCACTTTCATTAGGTGCATAATAATAATAATAAGTGGCAAAGTGGTGAAACGCAACCGTCGGAACTTCTCCGCCGCCTGGATAGACTACAGAAAGACATTCGACTCTGTTCCCTATACATGGCTAAAGAGGGTGCTCGAGCTGTACAAGGTTGACTGTACAGTTAGAGACTTCCTCGAGCAATGTATGGGGCAGTGGAGTACGATACTTTGTCATCTGGGTGAGCGGATGACGGCTGCGGAAAGCCGCATAAGGATAAGAAGGGGTATCTTCCAGGGCGATTGTCTGAGTCCAATCTGGTTCTGCCTCTCTTTGAACCGTCTCAGTACTTTACTGGAGGGCTCTAGGAAGGGATTTCAGCTTCGGAAAGGAGGTACAAAAGTGACCCACCTTTTCTATATGGATGACCTCAAGTTATTCGCCTCCAGTCGCTCCCATCTTATGGAATTGCTAAATATCACTTGTGAATTTAGTAGTTCTATTGGAATGGAGCTGGGAACAGATAAGTGTGCGGTCCTCCATGTTGAAAGGGGAAGGGTAGCTAACTCTCAGGGCATAGACTTATCTCTGCCCGTCAACTTAAGGATCCTTTCCGAGGCTGAAATATACCGATGCCTGGGTATGTCACAGAACATCGGTATCGATGAAGCTTGTATGAAACAGTCTGTTTGCGATGTGTTTTATGCACGCTTGACCAAAGTGCTTAACAGCCTTTTGTCCGGTGTGAATAAGACACAAGCATATTACAGTTGGGTCATGCCTGTACTCATGTATACCTTTGGCATACTCAGGTGGACTCAGACTGAGCTGAACGCCTTGGATAGAAAAGTCCGCACTACTATGACGTACCATAGGATGCATCACCCGAGATCTTCGATTACGAGGCTGTACTTGCCGCGAAAATATGGTGGGCGCGGCTTATTAAGCGCGCTCACCATGTATAATCGCGAAGTGTGCAGCCTTCGTAATTACTTTCTGACGAGATCGGATGATCCATTCTATAGGGGCGTCATTTGTTGTGATAAAGAGCTTACCCCTCTATCCTTGGCCAACGAGCAATGGCAAGAACCGGCAGTACAGAGCATTTTCGACCGAGAGACGGAAGGAAGAATGGAAGGAGAAGGAGCTACACGGGAGGTTCTACAAGGCTCTACATGAACCTTTCGTAGACACAGTCGCCTCCCTCAACTGGCTACGTTTCGGTGACCTCTTCGGGGAAACCGAGGGTTTTGTCTTGCAGTACAGGATCAGGTTATTAAGACCAACAACTATCGGAGATACATCCTAAAGGATGGCACCGTCGACGTCTGTCGAGCTTACTGTCACTGTCACTTAGGCATGTCATCTCCGGTTGTTCGGCGCTTTCTAACTCTGAGTACTTGCGAAGACACAACCTAGTAGCCAGAATACTACACCAGGAGCTCGCTCTGAAATACGGTCTCGTGGACCGGAAACTGCCGTATTATTATTTTATATTATTATTATGTATTATATTAATCGAAGTATGCACCGTTGTTATCTATGCATTTTTACCATCTCATATGTAGTTCATTGATCCCTTTACTAAAAACGATGGGGGCTAGAATCAATAAACTCTTTGAAGGCGGGTTGGACGCAGCATCGGTGTTGGTAAGAAGTTGTGTTCAAATTCCGGAAAAAATGGTAATCTGTGGGTCCGGCTGGATATCGCACATTCCAATTGTATTGAAATAATACTAGTTTTTACGGAATTTATCGCGTATATTTAACTTTTTAAATACCCGACGTTGATGTGTAGAATCGACGCTCCGGGAAGTCTGCAGTCTGTGAACACGTACAGGATCGCCCCCGTCACTACATGAGATTTGATAGACCGCAAATCCTCGCTAAAGAACACCGATTCCTTCCAAGGATGATTCGCGAGGCTATTGAAATCAAAAAACATCCTAATTTCAATAGAGAAGATGGCTGGGTGCTACCATCTGCTTGAGATCCTATAATAAATAAATATAAATCCCAACCCAAGCATACAACTGCAAGACTTCAAGATACCATAAGTTCATACTGCATAGATCGGAACAAAAGTTAAATTTTAATCTATGGTAACCGCGGTCAACTATGACATATGGACGTTGAACATTCAGTCCCGCCCGGGACCATGAGTGGTGTAAAGCGTTCGAAAAAAGTTACATATACGCGATAAATTCCGTAAAAACTAGTATTATTTCAATGTGTAGTGTTCGCGTAAATATAAGAAATCATTATTCCAATTGTAGCTCATCTAACTTAGTGGTTGTTTGTTGTGCAGTGTGTGGTCTTGCGTTGTCGTGAAGCAGCAGTGGCCTAGAGCGATTGACCAATCTCGGTTGAATCGGTGAATCTCTGAAGTGCTTTGTGGTGGATCCACTTCCACAATAGCCTTTAATTCTTCATTTTCCACTTTGTTCTCCGGCCGTCCACGGGGTTGGTTCTCAAGGTCGAAATTTCCAGAACGAAAACGTTGAAACCAAAAACGTACCGTGTTTTCTTTTGCGACACCAGCGCCGTACACATCATTAATCCTTCGAGCTGTTTCTGCAGCACTGGTGCCACGGTAGAACTCGTACTCATAAATATACAGATATTTCATGTTTTCCATTGTGCGGTAATAAGCGACGCCAAAGAAAAAATAATGAAGAAAAAAACAAATACGAATGACTGTTTTCAAAAATCAAATGTAAGCTAAATGAATTTATAAATTTGAATTTGGAATTCTTCATCAAAGAGGAGATATTATTTCAGATCAAAGTAGTCATTACGACTAAACGCTAATTTCATATGTAAGGACCCAATACATCATCATAATAAGTTACCATTTTCATGTCAGCAATTGATCAGCTGTCAAAATAACTATTGTTGTTATTAGTGTATTTGTGATCGAAGGGGGAATTCTCACAGTTGACAGTTGCAGTGTCACAATTAAATTTTAAAATCTTGCGTGCTTTTTAAGGCGTAATAACTATGGATTTATTTGGCAACAGTGTCATTAAATCGTTACCCGATAATGCATGCACATTTTAGATTAAATCGTACAACGTATTTAAAGTATTTATGTGGACTCCTGAATGGAAGTCTTTACCAGTAACACATGTTATAAGATTATAACCTATCGCGCGGCGAGAGTTGTTATACAGGATTATTTTTCAGAGTACCCAAATTTCAAACTTAAGTTCAAGTATACAAATAATGATATACCGTGTAACGTATGAAAGGTGTTAATGAAGGAGACGTGTTGTTGGTATTAATACTTTAATGATACCGCTCTTAATAACTACAGTTTACATTAATATGTATGTCATTTGGACTGCTCTACGTCACAACCGTTATTGCAGTTTGTGAAAATACAAGTAAATAAGGCTTTTTAAATGAATGTGATTTATGGGCAACAAGGATTTTTCCTACCGATCGACCCTTACGAATGTGTGCGTGGGCACTAAAATCGATTAAAATAAATGCATTACCACGCATTTCGAATTTAAAAGATAAAAAGAACAGGATGTTTCAGATTTTTTTAATTAATTTTTCTTCACCATTTGCCTTTATTTCTTATTCTGCACCCTCTGCAAATTTGGCTGGTTATTGCAAAATAATATTCAGTTATGTATTTCGTAGGACGCTTAACGTATTATTTGCTTGTAGAATAAACTAACTGAGCATGGCATTGTGCACGGAGTTTGTAGTTTGAATTCCATACCAGTAAACTTTTCCTTATACTAGACTAGATACCTCGTTATCGTATAAAGGCTCGAAGGACCAATTTCATTTTAAATTGATAATGGCGATAAATACATTAAAAATTTGTTCATTTATTTTAATTGTCAATCTGAAATAAGAAACTGCGATTGCCAACCCACCTGGCAAGTTTGGCAACTATAGCAAATATTATTATGAGACAACTTATTTTTAAGTTGAAAGTCAAATGCTACGGCATATAAAGCGTAATGATACGCCGTATCGAGAAGCCTACGTTTAGAGATGGACTTTGATATGCTATAATAAATGAAAATATGAATGAGTTAATAAAATCAAGCATTGAGTTTATTCTTTTTTTTTATAGGATAGGGTGACAAACGAGCACACAGTCCACCTGATGATAACTTGTTGCTGCGGCCCATAGACATCTACATCTATCCTCGATTACAAATCAAAATGCAGATGCTTTGTCTACGCTCTACACTCGCTACGAAAGACAGGAGCATTAAGCTACTATTTTATGCTGGTATTCTGTGAGAGCGTGGTTTTCCCCCGGTCGAACCGAGCCATTCGTGCTACAACTATACTACTAATATAACTGCAGCATGGCTCTACCCCGTATAAATATAATGCTCATAATACTGCCTAGTGTAAAATATGTAAATTAAAGCTTCGATGAAGTTTACCAGCTTAAAATAGCAGCTTAATGCTGCCGTGTTTCGTATGGTGAGTGTAGAGAACCAGACACCTTTTACAAAACACCTTTATTCTTCAGGGGTGACAAGGCATTTGTACTTTGATTCTTTAACAGGGATAGCTAAAGAAGCCTTGGAGCCGCAATATCCATTTATCATCAGGTGGACTGTATACTCGTTTGTCACCCTTACTCAATAAAAAACGAGTACACACTAAGTTGACCTGAAGGTAAGTGGAAACCGAGGCCAGAAAGTACCATACAACTGTACCAAAGTGCGTAAAAGGATCGGCTTCCTATAATGTTAAAGAGAATATCTGTAGGGAATAAAAATGAGACGTTTAAAAACCATCGTGGAAAATATCCGTCATACGAGCCAATCTAAGTAACCTCACGTTCAGTAGTTGACTTGGTAGGTTGTAACGATGACGTATAATGAAAGTGTAGCTATAAAAAATAAAAATCTTTATTGCTAAACTTTTAATAACTGGTATCACCAAATGTCCTCTAGTCTAAATTTCAGTCACGGCAACCGGTCCCCACGAAGGCTAGCAATCTGTACAGAGCAGAATTATAGTGCACTTTCTATTCCCTCACTCTCAAAGTCCTATGAGAAGGCGATTCGCCACGACCAGTGAAGATCAGGCGCAGGACTAACGGCATTGCTTCGGGTGTTAAATTTTTTGTTCTCTCGTTGTATTGTCAATGTCCAAGGGCTACAATAGCTACCTACCATCAGGTGGACTGCGAATTCGTTTGTCACTTCAATTTGATTAAAAAAAACTGATTGATAGATAGTTATTTTCACAGGGCGCTTCATATATTCTGTTATGTGGTCACCGCACGGTAAATCCTTAAGCTGCGTATAATAATAAATAACAATGTCCTCCAGACCGAATTTTGATCACGGCGGCCTGCCTCAAGGGAGACTAGCCAACTGCGCAGGACAGCATTAATGTGCCTGAGTGTAATGTTCAAGCACAGCAGTGGATAGGGTGACAAACGAGCACACAGTCCACCTGATGGTAGGTGGTTGCTGCGGCACATAGACATCTACATTTATCCTCGACTACAAATAAAAATGCAGATGCGTTATCAACCGTGAGGACTAAGATGGAATGCCTCGTTTCCAGTAAAAAGGGTCTCCGGTTCTCTACACTCACCATACAAAACAGCAGCATCAAGCTATCATTTCACGCTGGTATTCTGTAAGAGCGTGGTCCTTCCACGGTCGAGCCGACCCATTCGTGCTACAACTATACTACTAATATAACTGCAGCATGGCTCTACCATGTATATATATCTCCATTCCTTTACTCTTTTTTTTAGATATAAATGACGTTACCCCTACATAGGATTTTCTCCTGTATCGTGGGGGCAGTTTACAAACATAAATTGCACAAGGACACTCATCCAGACCCGGAACAATTATTTGTAGGCCATACAAACACTTGATCCGTGCGGGATTCGAACCCGCGACCCCAGCGCAGCCACTCATAGCTAAGCCACTGCGCCACGGAGTCGTCAACTCTCATCCATTCAAAGATTATAATCGTTCAAAAGGACGTAGATCCGTTAGTCTTATATCTGATCTCACAACCGGTGGAGATCAGATGTCCAACGGATCTACAACCAGAAGACCAACGGATCTACGTCGATTTCGAAGCACTGGGACAAAACACTCGCCAACTTCCTGACTCAAACTGAAAACACTCGGTGGTTATCGGCACGCTGCGTATAAAACTGTAGGTGTTTTACCCGCAGTAAATGTGTCATCGCCGAGCTCACCAACGGGTGAATCGGCGAGGGACAGTGGCGCATCGCCATCTCCACCCGCCGACGACGGACCCGGAGCAGTGGGTGAAGGCGTTCCTCACTCACACCACGGTATGTATCGTAAAAGTTGTTCTGTATAAAGCGTGTAAGTGTAAAGATGAGTGAGGGGAGTCCTGTAGTAATATCAGAGGGAAATGAAACTGGAGATGGGTGATGGGGGATAGATCTTTCTGATAACAACCCAAACTTATAAATAACTGCAGTTGCCAATACGCTTGCCAAGCGTGGCAACTATGGCTAATATCCCTCCTATAAGGCAACGACCTACGGCAAGCCGACACGACTGGAGGGGGATCAGGCGCAGGACTAATCCCTTTATGTGTTTTCCGACGCACGGAGCTGAAAAAACACCGGCTACTTGACTGCGGGCCGCTATTGAGAATTTCTGGATAGTAAAACCCAATAATTGATTTTTGGTATGATCCTGAATTCGAACCCAGGACCACTTGTTGTGGACCTGGACCATGTATGGCCTCAGCATTAGCGTTTACGACAGTAAACCTGACCTGAAAGCTTTAACTTTTATAATACACACATTACCAATAGTGATACGCCGAACACAATTGGTGTGGATTTAACAACAACTTTCTTAATAAATTATTACCTTTTATTCTTAAGAGAATTCCGCCTGGGTGGGTCTTCTTACAAACTGCTGCACATCCACTATTGTTTTTTGGTTTGACGGGCAAGAGTTGGTTGGAAGATAACTAACCACAAACTGTGAAGCATCTTCAGTACTCGTGACCTATGTAAGAGGTTGTTTGCGTAGTTGCGTGCCGTCTGTTACCTCTTTATTAGTTAAAATTTTGTAAATAAGAACATTTATTTGTCTGTTTGTAGCAACAAAAAATATTACATCACGTTAGGTTTTTTTGCCATATAAAATCTATAATATTAGTTCTGCGACGGTTTTGTGGCGCAGTGGCTTAGCAATGAGTTGCTGCTCTGAGAACCGCGGGTTCGAATCCCGCACGGGACAAGTATTTCTACGGCTTACAGATAATTTTAAAACATCTCCAAGATACGAGACAAAATATATTTTTTTTTTTAAAAACGTAATCTCCACACTAGGATTTTCTCCTGCATCGTGGGGACAGTTTATATACATAAATTTCACAAGGACAAACACCCGAATTCGGAACAGTTATTTGTAGGCCATTCAAAGCTTTTTACTGTGAGGTATTTGAATCAACATACCTTGCATTGTATTCTGCAAAAACACAGTTTCATTAGCATTAGATAGTAGCCGTGGTAGCTCAGATGGTTAGCGCTCGCTGTAAATTTCACAATACGCGAGCAAACCGGGTTCGATCCCCGCCGGCACCAATGAAATTGTTAATTGCAATTTTAAGACCTGATTTACCACGTGCTCGGCGGTGAAGGAAAACATCGTGAGGAAACCTGCATGTCTGAGAAATAAGAAAAAAATTTCGAAGACATATGAAGTTCGCCAATTGGGGCAGCGCGGTGGACTATTCCTTGCCCTAAAACCCTTTCAGAAGAGGCCTGTGCCCAGCTGTGGGACGTAAACAGGCTGTAACTTTACTTTTACAGTTTCATTGGTGCCGTCGGAAATCTAATCCGGGTTACCCTGAGCTACCACGTTGACATAAAATACTAACCTCTAGGAATTTATGATTTCAGAGAGCAGCGTGTTCCTACCAGACCGTAGTATCACCAACTTGTCCGCACTCGAAGCAGCCGAGCGCGAGATTGAATCTTTCAAACGCTTCGACTTCTACTTCGAACCGCCGAGGCACAAGCCTCGCGTGCAACTCGACGTTAACGCGTTACGGCCAGCGAACAAGTAGACGGACACGCACTTCGACTTGCGTACACGTGTTCGTGCACGATGTGTGCGTACACAGAAGTGTACGTGCACAACGTGTGTAGGATCACGTGAGATAATTCGAGATCTTGGACTATTGTAATGTTATAGACCGGAATTTAGAAAAAATGTAAATTCGGAATTTAATTTTCAAAAACTTTAACTTAACAAATTTTTTGGAAGTATGTGTAAAGCAATTAATAATAAATAGAAAATTCAAAAAACTGCGTTTAAAGAATTGCTAGATAAGCGTGACAAATGCGTGCGTGATAAACTTAGGAATGAGGATATCCGCAGTAGAACCAGAGTAACCGAAATATCCCATCGGATTAGTAAAATTAAGTGGCAATGGTCTTTGGGGTCTATGTTCAGCAGTGCACTTATGAAGGGCTGTAATGATGATGTTGATGATGATTATTATTGCAAATAACATACTCAAACCGTTCTCTTAAATTATCCGCGCTACAATCCATAAAATTAATTTATTGAAGTGAAACTTCTTTATCGACGTAGTGGAGAAATTTAGTGCGGTATTAAAATAATAAAAACTTCACGTTTTCTTGTAACGTTTCACCGCTGGTTCTGCGTGAGTATACTATTTTATAACATACTCATGTAAAACATATAATTAAAGTAGAATTATATATAACAAAGAAGTTTCACTTCGTACGCAATTACACGCACAATTTTCTTAGTTGTATCATACGCGTGAATGTAATAAATAGTTCAGTATTACGGTAAAAATATTTTAGCAAGTTGCATATTTCTCTGTGATAGACATTTCTCGTGATTCCCTAGACAAATCACGAAATTCAGCTTTTGCTAAATTTTTTGTAACTTCAGAACTACTAAAAGTAACTTGGCTAGTTCTGTTGTTACAATAATGTAGCAACAGAACTACCCAAGTTACTTTTACAGAAACTCCAGCTATAGTTCACCTTTTTATTATTATTCCAAGCCAGTGCTTAGCTACAATCCCACCTGATGGTAAGTGGTGATGTAGCCTGAGATGGTGCAGCGCACTGACAACAAAAACTCATTTACTCTTGCCTTGAAGACACCGACACTGTAATCGGATGGAAAAACAGATGCTGGCAACTTACACTCGTTTGTTTTTTTTTTATATCATAAGGGTGTGAAATGAGCACACAGTCCACCTGGTGGTAAGTGCATGCCGTGGCCCATAAGCAAAATGCAGATGTGTGATAAGGCAGGACTAAGATAGAATACCTTTCCGGTAAAAAGGTCTCCGTTTCTCTACATTATACTCTATCGAAACACAGCAGCATTAAGCTGCTATTTAACGTTGGTATTCTGTGAGAGCGTGGTCCTGCCCCGGTCGAGCTGACCCATTCTTGCTACAACTATAATATAGCTGAAGCATGGCTCTACCACGTATACACAACATATTCCCGTTGCATTAAAATACTAATACTTTGAGTTGTATAGTTCGTATAGTATTCTAGCTAACTGCAGTTTACTTCGTTCGATTTATTAATAAAGTGAATTTAATTTTCAACTGAAAATATTATTATTTCAAATATAAATATCTCAATTAATAAATGGACAAAATAAATATTCTTTCGGAGTTTTTTTGGTGTAATATTTTTCTACTGTCTATAACATTGCAGTTGTACCAAAAGTGTGCGTTATAAAATTTTCGATCTGGCAACAAACCTTACATAAACTGTCAAAAATGCTCGGTGTGTAATCTATCAAGAGACTTATTTTCAAATTGAACTCTATCAACTTTATTTAAGGTGTTATTTAGTTTGAATGTAATATAAAATACGTTTTGTAATATAAATTACAGGAATGTTGTGCTGGTTTATTTCTACGCTTATATTATAAGACGTCGCCATATTTGTTCGTATCCTAGAATTAATTAGTTCGATTTGGTTTTTATATATTTTATATACAGGTAATCAACAGCACGTGCAATTTAGAAAATAATATAAGTGTAAATGAAAACAATATTCTAAATTTATTTTAAGGAGTTATTTATATATTATGTAAACTTGCCCGTATATTGTAGGAAACGTAAATCTACGCATGTCTTTCAGTAATCACATATCATTTTGTCATCAATACAGCATTATTTTATAAGTATTAAATTAGCAAGAAATAAAATGCATGTCATTAATTGAAAAGCTATGGAAACATACCGATACCTAAATAAATGTATGTGACTTAGAAATACTTAAGGACTTAGGCAAATTAAATTAGTTTGCCATTTACTCGGCGAGCGATAAAATTAGATGCCTGGCAGGAACCAGGTTCTAAAGTGGTTTTTAAAAACCAATTTTCTATTTATAAAGTATTAAAATACTTCGACAACATGTTTGGATCAAATATTGACGAACATTTGAACAAATGTAACGAGAAATTGACATTAACGGCGACCAACTCGCTCAACTATAATTAAATGACAATTATATGACAATTGGGTAGTTAGCACGGTTTTAAATAAATTGCTGTCTCTAAACTTATTCGGTTTCCAACTTTAGGTAAACTCCATTTTATTAATTGAAAATATACAAATTAAATAATTCGACACTAATAAGCTAATAACTATGACGTTATCAACTGCTAACTTCTTTTAACACGAGTGTAACTACCCTATTGCAAAGTATTTAGTAGTGTAAGAGCTAGTAACGATTTTATTGATTTTGGTGGTAAGTAGTGTCAAATTTAACTCCGTATGTTACCTTAAAAGACCCCGTGCAAGAGACTCCAGTAAATACATTCAAAATTTGTTTTAAACATATATTGTGGAATGTTGTTACTATGCTTAAACAGAAGTGACTTACTGCGTTACTAGCTCTATGCCTATAATTTGTCCCTATCGCTTTCTCTTTCCCCCAACTGCGCGAACAGTTATGTGTAAAAAAGGGAAAACGTAGTCATTTACGCCCGATATTTTAAGACCCTTTTGATATTGTTTTTCTTACAATACGAAAGATTGTAATATAAGTATGCCCTGTATGTAAGCGGAAACCCATATGTATCAAAAATAGTCACAAAGTATTTGATGTGCATCAATAAAAAAGTCAAAACGAATTGCATTTATTTGTTTAACATTTAACTTCCCGTCTTGTATGGCCGTGTGACTGATTGGTCTCGTGGTTATACCGTTGCTAATCATAATGTCTCGGGTTCGAATCCCGCACTCAGCCGTAATCAGTTAGTGGGTTTTCCTGTCAAGAAATTCTCAGTAGCTGCCCGAAGTCAAGAAGTTTTCGGTGTTTCACTCCCGTGGCGCGGAAAGCACGTAAAGCCGTTGTTCCTGCGCCTGATCTCTCTCCGGTTGTGTTGGCTTGCCGTGCCGTGGTGCTATGAGTGAGGGAATAGAGATGCGTACGCATATACTCGTGTATTGTAATTCTGTACTGCGCAGATGGCTAGTATATTAAAAGCGGTCGCCATCACCAAAATTCGGTCTGTAACGCATATGGCTGTGTAGAGCCCGCGTGATAGAATACACTACCTTAATATATCATCCCGTGGGTGTCTTAAGAAGCAATAGACGGAAATTGAAGTAGGAGGTGGGCGCAGCATTTTTCTTAACAACAAGAAAAAAAAAGAGTGTGCTTATGACCACACGACTGAAGTATAATTTCTTTAGCTCCATCTGTATGTATGTATATATGTTCATGTGTTGTGTTTCGTATGGTGAATGATGTAAATGTCTATGGGCCGCAGCAACCACTTACCATCAGGTAGACTGTGTGCTCATTTGTCACCCTATCCTATAAAAAATATGTATGATATATACATGTATATACATATATTAATTTTGTACAAATATTTAAATTTATCGTCGGCTTCCTTCCATAATTTGTTATTTTTCACCCGAAAATTCACAAAACATGAACTGTAAAATGAATTTACAATTTTATTCACGTGGAATTTTTAATGTATTGAACAAGATATTAATGTTTAGATATACGGAACGTAACTGGCTATGAGAGAAAGAGAAAAAGAAAATGTGCGCGCGCACTGCTCTTGCTTATATACCCCACTCAACTCCCGTTCGCCTCGCCCGATCACACTTTTCGTAACGCTTTCGTCACGCGTTCGTCAACTAACTCCTCAAGTCAAGCGTGCGTAAAGAAGTTGCGACTGGCAAATCGTTTGCCAAGCGTGGCAACTATGACAAATATGTGTCCGCCTCCCTTCTATGTTTTTTTTATATAAGAAGTGTGACACGATAATATAGTCCATCTGATGGTAAGTGATGTGGCTCATTAACATTTACGATTATGAATCAAGATGCGTTGTCAGTTCTGAAGAATATGATGGAATATTTCGTTACCATGACCAATGACTGACCCATTTGCTTTGCAACCGTAATATATGACAGTATGGCTCGACCACATAGTTTTGTAATATACAACACGTAACATAATTAACGCACTTTGAGAAAGTAGTTTGTTCAGTATCGTTTACTGAATCGATTCCTATCATTTTTAATATAGGTAATTTTTTATCCCAAAAATAATTAAAACTACGTAAATTACAGTCACACTAAATCTGTACAGTCAAAACAAACTGAAATGGACCGTAACTTAAGGCAATAAGACTTTTAAGAGTGCAGTTTTATTTGTATTATTACTAATTCTGTTATTCAATAAAATAAGAAAAATGAACTTTATTTCAAGCATGTTAAAGTCTTTGCGTTCGTGGGTTTGTACTATGACCACAACATTCTTCCGGAATTAGTACAACTAATTTGATAAATAATCAGTGCATAAAAATGTTTAACTAAAAATTCAGTGTATGTATTATGATTATAACATAATATACTAATTGGGGTGTCTGAGGGTGTGCGTTAATTACGTTACATATTGTATAAAACAATAGTTAGGGTGATTGATCGCTCTACCTGGAGTGTAGAAGTAAGGAGTACCAACTCCCATAGTAGAATAGTTGAAAAAGTGGCCATCTGTAAGCAGTAAATAACAGTTCAAAAACTCTCCACAACAGCGCTGGAGTAGCTACTGGGATGAAATGAACTTAGCAGTTGTCGCCGGTTTAAGTGTGCTGCTAAACTGATCAGTAGCTCTAAAATCTAAAATAATTTTATTTAGTAAATGTAACCTCGAAAAAGTCGTCTATCCCACTAATATTTTTCGGTGCGTTCTTTAAAGTATACCCCGTAGTTATAGTGGCGCCACCCTTATTTAACGGTTTTCTATGGACACTTTTTAATACACAGTCTGTACTCCTTACTTCTACACTCCATAGTTCTACCAATCGCACGATATTGAAACACGCGCAACTTGTAATAATTGACACTTTTGGCAAGCAGATTAGCGATTGTATTATCAGACAACCGTTTTAAATGTGGATTTTTAGATCTGATCAATGCGTGACATTGGTACGCCACGAGAGGTTTATTTACAAATGTAGACTTTGCTATCTAAAATAAAATGCAATATATTGTTAAAATACTTTATTTTTTACAATACTTAAATCGACATTTATAAAATACGGCCATACAGTTAGTGATTGATGTGGGATTTTAAACTTGATGCGTGGTCATTTGTGTGATACGATGAGTACCGGGTGGTGGTGTGTGGTGGAGTAGTGGTCAGTTGTGCGTGCGCTTGGGTGTGTTGTGGTGCGCGTGGTGCGCGCGACGCTTGCGGCGCGGCGGCGCGGCCACCAGCCCCGCGTGCGCCTGCGCCGCCAGCAGCATGCCCAGCTGGCACTGAGCCTGGAGCAACGCCAACGTTTAAATTAACGAACGCAACTCTACACCTATCCTAACCTAATACTTGCTTATCTATATCACAAATCACACACAACTATACAAAAGTTATTCAAAAAATAACAAAGCGACAGTAACACTTTCACGTGGTAGAGCTATGCTGCAGTTATTTTAGTAATATAGTTGTAGCACGAATGGGTCGGCTCGACCGGGGAAGGACCACGCTCACAGAATACCAGCGTAAAATGGTAGCTTGATGCTGCTGTGTTTCGTATGGTGAGTGTAGGGAACCGGAGACCCTTATTACTGTAAACGAGGCATTTCATCTTAGTCCTCACGGGTGACAACTGAATTTTGATTCGTAATCGAAGATGGATATAGATGTCTATGGGCCACAGCAACCACTTACCATCAGGTGGACTGTGTGCTCGTTTGTTATCCTATTCTATAAAAAAAAGTAACCTAATAGCAGGTTGCGAATCGCGAATTTAAAAGGTCGTGGGTTCGAATCCACCATTCGACTACTGTCATGAATCACTCCCACACAAGATCCTGAAGCTAGAAGAAAAGATAGAGAAGCTGAGCTTGGATATTATAAAATTATCTGATGAATACTATTATTAAAGAATGATTAAAAGAAAAACTAAACGTTTTAATTTCAGAAAAGGGAGGTCCGGAGAGAGGAGGAGGACGCGATAATTCTCGAATCCGACAACTATACAATATATCTCGTGTTAACAAGATTCTGAGTATGTTGACGAAGGTTGCATACCTTATATCAGAATCAACAAACGGTATTCGTTGCAGATCATACAAATTTACGCACCGACATCGGCACATCCCGATGAAAAGGTGGAGGAAATGTATGAAGATATCTTTATATATCGGAAATGGATAAAGACATGCATTCCTCCAAAACCCACTGTACGGTGTTAATGAGAGATTTTAACGCAAAACTGGGCAGAAAAAAGAACGGCGAGCTGAAGATACGAATGTTAGGGGTTAGCCGACTTCATGGAGAAAGAAGGACTCTTTATGATGAACTCTTTCTTCCAGAAGCGGCCCCACAAAAGGTGGACTTGGTACAGCCCCGACAGTTCGACAAAAAAAGAGATTAACTTCATTACGAGAACTAGAAGGCTGTTCAGTGATGTCTAAGGAATCACGAGGGTGAAAACTGGCAGCGATCACCGAATGGTTAGAGGCACACTGAAGCTAAACGTTAAGTTGGAGATGTCTCGTCTAATGATGTCAACGCTCCGTCCCCCTCGTGCTCTGATCCAGAATCCCGAAAACTTTCAGCTCGATTACGTAACTGTTTTCAGTACCCAGAAGACTGCAATGCAGTGGACGATATTAATGACAAGCTCGTGGAAACTGTCCATGCGGTCGGAGCTAAGTTCTGCAAGACCCGCCGCAGAAGAACACAAAAACTCTCCGATCACACTCTTAATCTTATAGTTATTAGACGGGAGATGAAGCTGCAGTCTTCAGCAGATTTGACAGCATACAGCAACTGAACAGACAGATTTACAAATGCATGCAGCGGGACTTACGCAACTTCAATAGAGCTCTTACTGAAGAAGCGATCGAGCGAAACCAGTGCTCCAAAGTCGTTGCCAGAGATCTGTCTGCCAAAAGAACTAGGGGACGAAGTAAAGACCGAGTGTGGCAGCATCGTTTCCGGGATACCTGAGCTTTTGAGTGAGATTGAGAGGTTCTATGGAAAGCTGTACACGTAATCGTTGGAGCCACGTGAATAACGATCCGAGAGCAAGTCTTATCCGACACTATTCCGATGATATTCTAGAGGTCAGTCTGAGCGAGATTAGAATGGCTCTCCAGGACCTTAAAAACGGCAAGTTCCCGGGCGAGGATGGAATTACAGTGGAGCTTCTAAAATCGGGTGAAAAACTGGCACTTGAAGTCCTTCAGAAGCTCTTTAATTCCGTTCTCCATGATGAACTACTCCGAAGGCGTTGAGCAGAAGTGCGGTGATCTATTTCTTCAAGAAATGCAACTATGCCCTCTTGAAAACCCTCCTTCTTTATTCAACTCAGCTGGGCAGCGTTCGGGAAATTATAACACATCTTCTCGTCAGGTATACCTCAAAACCAGAAAACGAGACTGTACAACCAGTGCGTGTTTCCAGTGATTACTTATGTATCTAAGATGTGGTCCTTCACTGCCGGCCGTATGAGGAAGCTCAAGGTCGCTCAGCGAGCTATGGAGATGGCTGTGCTCGGAGTTTCTCTGCGTAATAAACTTAGAAATGAGGATATCCGCAGTAGAACCAGAGTAACCGATATAGCCCAACGGATTAGTAAGCTGAAGTGGCAATGGGCCGGCCATATAGCTCGAAGAACCGACAACCGTTGGGGAAAAAAGGTTCTCGAGCTGCAGCCTCGTACCGGTAGGCGAAGTGTAGGGCGATACCCACTAGATGGAGTGACGACCTGGTAAGACGTGTAAGAATTCGATGGATGTTGGTGGTTTGGAACCGTGCTTTGTGGCATTTCTTGGGGGAGGTCTAAGTCCAGCAGTGGACTTGTGGAGGGCTGTAATGATGATAATGATGATGATTTGTGTATATAGTGAAAGTTATAACAACAAGACATCTCACACAACTTCGCTGTTCCTGTTCCTACTCTTTCTCTCTTTTTCTCTCTCTCACGGTCGACTATACTCACCTCTTCGTGCATCTGATGATTTGTGTATATAGTGAAAGTTATAACAACAAGACATCTCACACAACTTCGCTCCCCCTGCTCCCCCCCCCCCTTCTCTCTCTCTCTCACGGTCAACTAGACTCACCTCTTCGTGCATCTGATGATTTGTGTATATAGTGACAGTTATAACAACAATACATCTCACACAATTTCCCTGCTCCCCCCCCCCCTCTCTCTCTCTCTCTCTCTCTCTCTCTCTCTCTCTCTCTCTCACGGTCAACTAGACTCACTTCTTCGTGCATCTGACGATTTGTGTATATAGTGAAAGTTATAACAACAATACATCTCACACAATATCCCTGCTCCCTCACTCTCTCTCTCTCTCTCATCTAACGGTCAACTAGACTCACTTCTTCGTGCATCTTATGATTTGTGTATATTATGAAAGTTATAACAACAATACATCTCACACAATTTCCCTGCTCCCCCCCCGCCTACTCTCTCTCTCTCTCTCTCTATCTCACACGGTCAACTAGACTCACTTCTTCGTGCATCTGACGATTTGTATATATAGTGAAAGTTATAACAACAAGACATCTCACACAATTTCCCTGCTCCCCCCCTCTCTCTCTCTCACGGTCAACTAGACTCACCTCTTCGTGCATCTGATGATTTGTGTATGTAGTGAAAGTTATAACAACAAGACATCTCACACAATTTCCCTGCTCCCTCCCTCTCTCTCTGTCTCTCTCTCTCACGGTCAACTAGACTCACCTCTTCGTGCATCTGATGATTTGTGTATATAGTGAAAGTTATAACAACAATACATCTCACACAATTTCCCTGCTCCCTCTCTCTCTCTCTCTCTCTCTCTCTCTCTCACGGTCAACTAGACTCACCTCTTCGTGCATCTTATGATTTGTGTATATAGTGAAAGTTATAACAACAAGACATCTCACACAATTTCCCTGCTCCCTCCCTCTCTCTCTGTCTCTCTCTCTCTCACGGTCAACTAGACTCACCTCTTCGTGCATCTGATGATTTGTGTATATAGTGAGTTATAACAACAATACATCTCACACAATTTCCCTGCTCCCTCTCTCTCTCTCTCTCTCTCTCTCTCACGGTCAACTAGACTCACTTCTTCGTGCATCTGATGATTTGTATATATAGTGAAAGTTATAACAACAATACATCTCACACAATATCCCTGCTCCCTCTCTCTCTCTCTCTCTCTCTCTCTATCTCACACGGTCAACTAGACTCACTTCTTCGTGCATCTTATGATTTGTGTATATTATGAAAGTTATAACAACAATACATCTCACACAATTTCCCTGCTCCCCCCCCCCTCTCTCTCTCTCGGTTAACTAGACTCACCTCTTCGTGCATCTGATGATTTGTGTATATAGTGAAAGTTATAACAACAATACATCTCACACAATTTCCCCGCTCCCCCCCCCCCCCCCCCCCTCTCTCTCTCTCTCTCTCTCACGGTTAACTAGACTCACCTCTTCGTGCATCTGATGATTTGTGTATATAGTGAAAGTTATAACAACAATACATCTCACACAATTTCCCTGCTCCCTCTCTCTCTCTCTCTATCTCACACGGTCAACTAGACTCACCTCTTCGTGCATCTGATGATTTGTGTATATAGTGAAAGTTATAACAACAATACATCTCACACAATTTCCCTGCTCCCGCCCTCTCTCTCTCTCACGGTCGACTAGACTCACCTCTTCGTGCATCTGATGATTTGTGTATATAGTGAAAGTTATAACAACAATACATCTCACACAATTTCCCTGCTCCCTCCCTCTCTCTCTGTCTCTCTCTCTCACGGTCAACTAGACTCACCTCTTCGTGCATCTGATGATTTGTGTATATAGTGAAAGTTATAACAACAATACATCTCACACAATTTCCCTGCTCCCTCTCTCTCTCCCTCTCTCTCTCACGGTCAACTAGACTCACCTCTTCGTGCATCTGATGATTTGTGTATATAGTGAAAGTTATAACAACAATACATCTCACACAATTTCCCTGCTCCCCCTCCCTCTCTCTCTGTCTCTCTCTCTCACGGTCAACTAGACTCACCTCTTCGTGCATCTGATGACTTGTGTATATAGTGAAAGTTATAACAACAATACATCTCACACAATTTCCCTGCTCCCTCTCTCTCTCTCTCTCACGGTCAACTAGACTCACCTCTTCGTGCATCTTATGATTTGTGTATATAGTGAAAGTTATAACAACAAGACATCTCACACAATTTCCCTGCTCCCCCACCCCCTCTCTCTCTGTCTCTCTCACGGTCAACTAGACTCACCTCTTCGTGCATCTGATGATTTGTGTATATAGTGAAAGTTATAACAACAATACATCTCACACAATTTCCCTGCTCCCTCTCTCTCTCTCTCTCTCTCTCACACGGTCGACTAGACTCACCTCTTCGTGCATCTTATGATTTGTGTATATAGTGAAAGTTATAACAACAATACATCTCACACAATTTCCCTGCTCCCTCTCTCTCTCTCTATCTCACACGGTCGACTAGACTCACCTCTTCGTGCATCTGATGATTTGTGTATATAGTGAAAGTTATAACAACAATACATCTCACACAATTTCCCTGCTCCCCCACCCCCTCTCTCACTCACTCTCACTCTGTCTCTCTCTCTGACGGTCAACTAGAATCACTTCTTCGTGCATCTGATGATTTGTGTATATAGTGAAAGTTATAACAATAAGACATCTCACACAATTTCCCTGCTCCCTCCCTATCTCTCTATGTCTCTCTCTCACGGTCAACTAGACTCACCTCTTCGTGCATCTGATGATTTGTGTATATAGTGAAAGTTATAACAACAATACATCTCACACAATTTCCCTGCTCCCTCTCTCTCTCTCTCTCTCTCACTGTCAACTAGACTCACCTCTTCGTGCATCTTATGATTTGTGTATATAGTGAAAGTTATAACAACAAGACATCTCACACAATTTCCCTGCTCCCCCACCCCCTCTCTCTCTGTCTCTCTCACGGTCAACTAGACTCACCTCTTCGTGCATCTTATGATTTGTGTATATAGTGAAAGTTATAACAACAATACATCTCACACAATTTCCCTGCTCCCCCACCCCCCCTCTCTCTCTCTCTCACGGTCAACTAGACTCACCTCTTCGTGCATCTGATGATTTGTGTATATAGTGAAAGTTATAACAACAATACATCTCACAAAATTTCCCTGCTCCCCCACCCCCTCTCTCTCTCACGGTCGACTAGACTCACCTGTTCGTGCATCTGATGATTTGTGTATATAGTGAAAGTTATAACAACAATACATCTCACACAATTTCCCTGCTCCCTCTCTCTCTCTCTCTCTCACACGGTCGACTAGACTCACCTCTTCGTGCATCTGATGATTTGTGTATATAGTGAAAGTTATAACAACAATACATCTCACACAATTTCCCTGCTCCCCCACCCCCTCTCCTCACTCTCTCTCTGTCTCTCTCTCTGACGGTCAACTAGACTCACTTCTTCGTGCATCTGATGATTTGTGTATATAGTGAAAGTTATAACAACAATACATCTCACACAATTTCCCTGCTCCCTCACCCCCCCCTCTCTCTCTCTCACGGTCGACTAGACTCACCTCTTCGTGCATCTGATGATTAGTGTATATAGTGAAAGTTATAACAACAATACATCTCACACAATTTCCCTGCTCCCCCACCCCCCCTCCCCCTCTCTCTCTCTCACGGTCAACTAGACTCACCTCTTCGTGCATCTGATGATTTGTGTATATAGTGAAAGTTATAACAACAATACATCTCACAAAATTTCCCTGCTCCCCCCACCCCCTCTCTCTCTCACGGTCGACTAGACTCACCTGTTCGTGCATCTGATGATTTGTGTATCTAGTGAAAGTTATAACAACAAGACATCTCACACAATTTCCCTGCTCCCTCCCTCTCTCTCTCTCTCTCTCTCTCTCACGGTCAACTAGACTCACCTCTTCGTGCATCTGATGATTTGTGTATATAGTGAAAGTTATAACAACAATACATCTCACACAATTTCCCTGCTCCCTCTCTCTCTCTCTCTCTCTCTCTCTCACGGTCAACTAGACTCACCTCTTCGTGCATCTTATGATTTGTGTATATAGTGAAAGTTATAACAACAAGACATCTCACACAATTTCCCTGCTCCCCCACCCCCCTCTCTCTCTGTCTCTCTCACGGTCAACTAGACTCACCTCTTCGTGCATCTTATGATTTGTGTATATAGTGAAAGTTATAACAACAATACATCTCACACAATTTCCCTGCTCCCTCTCTCTCTCTCTCTATCTCACACGGTCGACTAGACTCACCTCTTCGTGCATCTGATGATTTGTGTATATAGTGAAAGTTATAACAACAATACATCTCACACAATTTCCCTGCTCCCCCACCCCCTCTCTCACTCTCTCTCTCTCTCTCTCTCTATCACGGTCAACTAGACTCACCTCTTCGTGCATCTTATGATTTGTGTATATAGTGAAAGTTATAACAACAAGACATCTCACACAATTTCCCTGCTCCCCCCACCCCCTCTCTCTCTGTCTCTCTCACGGTCAACTAGACTCACCTCTTCGTGCATCTGATGATTTGTGTATATAGTGAAAGTTATAACAACAATACATCTCACACAATTTCCCTGCTCCCCCCACCCCCCTCTCTCTCTGTCTCTCTCTCTCACGGCCAACTAGACTCACCTCTTCGTGCATCTGATGATTTGTGTATATAGTGGAAGTTATAACAACAATACATCTCACACAATTTCCCTGCTCCCTCTCTCTCTCTCTCTCTCTCTATCTCTCTCTCTCTCACGGTCAACTAGACTCACCTCTTCGTGCATCTTATGATTTGTGTATATAGTGAAAGTTATAACAACAAGACATCTCACACAATTTCCCTGCTCCCCCACCCCCTCTCTCTCTGTCTCTCTCACGGTCAACTAGACTCACCTCTTCGTGCATCTGATGATTTGTGTATATAGTGAAAGTTATAACAACAATACATCTCACACAATTTCCCTGCTCCCTCTCTCTCTCTCTCTCTATCTCACACGGTCAACTAGACTCACCTCTTCGTGCATCTTATGATTTGTGTATATAGTGAAAGTTATAACAACAATACATCTCACACAATTTCCCTGCTCCCTCTCTCTCTCTCTATCTCACACGGTCGACTAGACTCACCTCTTCGTGCATCTGATGATTTGTGTATATAGTGAAAGTTATAACAACAATACATCTCACACAATTTCCCTGCTCCCCCACCCCCTCTCTCACTCACTCTCTCTCTGTCTTTCTCTCTGACGGTCAACTAGAATCACTTCTTCGTGCATCTGATGATTTGTGTATATAGTGAAAGTTATAACAACAAGACATCTCACACAATTTCCCTGCTCCCTCCCTCTCTCTCTCTGTCTCTCTCTCTCACGGTCAACTAGACTCACCTCTTCGTGCATCTGATGATTTGTGTATATAGTGAAAGTTATAACAACAATACATCTCACACAATTTCCCTGCTCCCTCTCTCTCTCTCTCTCTCTCACGGTCAACTAGACTCACCTCTTCGTGCATCTTATGATTTGTGTATATAGTGAAAGTTATAACAACAAGACATCTCACACAATTTCCCTGCTCCCCCACCCCCTCTCTCTCTGTCTCTCTCACGGTCAACTAGACTCACCTCTTCGTGCATCTTATGATTTGTGTATATAGTGAAAGTTATAACAACAATACATCTCACACAATTTCCCTGCTCCCCCTCTCTCTCTCTCTCTATCTCACACGGTCGACTAGACTCACCTCTTCGTGCATCTGATGATTTGTGTATATAGTGAAAGTTATAACTACAATACATGTCACACAATTTCCCTGCTCCCCCACCCCCTCTCTCACTCTCTCTCTCTCTCTCTCTCTCTATCACGGTCAACTAGACTCACTTCTTCGTGCATCTGATGATTTGTGTATATAGTGAAAGTTATAACAACAATACATCTCACACAATTTCCCTGCTCCCTCCCTCTCTCTATCTCACACGGTCGACTAGACTCACCTCTTCGTGCATCTTATGATTTGTGTATAAAGTGAAAGTTATAACAACAATACATCTCACACAATTTCCCTGCTCCCTCTCTCTCTCTATCTCACACGGTCGACTAGACTCACCTGTTCGTGCATCTGATGATTTGTGTATATAGTGAAAGTTATAACACCAATACATCTCACACAATTTCCCTGCTCCCTCCCTCTCCCTCTCTCTCTCTCTCCCTCTCTCTCTCTCTCTCTCTCTCACGGTCAACTAGACTCACCTCTTCGTGCATCTGATGATTTGTGTATATAGTGAAAGTTATAACAACAATACATCTCACACAATTTCCCTGCTCCCTCCCTCTCCCTCTCTCTCTCTCACGGTCAACTAGACTCACCTCTTCGTGCATCTGATGATTTGTGTATATAGTGAAAGTTATAACAACAAGACATCTCACACAATTTCCCTGCTCCCTCCCTCTCTCTCTCTCTCTCTCTCTCTCTCTCTCTCACACGGTCAACTAGACTCACCTCTTCGTGCATCTCCTTGGCCATCCTGTAGACGCTGTGCTCGCTGCTGTTGTACATGAGCGCGTTGGACAGCATCAACAGCACGTCGCGCTGGAACTCCGCCGTCGTCCTAGCGCCAGTAATGATCATTGAAACAACACAAATATAGCGTAACCGCCACGTTTGATACTAAATATAAGTATTCTGTGTTATAATTTTATATCGGATATTCCGATGCATATTTACCTAAAGTTGAGATGTTGGCTATTGTGGAAAGCACTTTTTATCGAAAAATTACGCGATTCCGGGAAATTCAAATTTAAATGTATACTCCATGATAGTTGCCCTGTGGGCTTATTTTCGCTACTTTTATTGTCAGTGATTTTTGCCGAAGCAAAACTAACCTTATTACGTTGAAACAAGTGTACGTTTTGAATATTCAGATCAGTAGTAGAATCAGACGTAACACCATCATGTTCAATAAGTAAATATAAATACGATTAGTAATGCTATCCCGGAATCCCGATATTTTATTTGTAATAAAAATATTCTAAGAAGCTGCTTCCATATTTTGTTAGCCAAAAAATAACTTTAGGTAAATATGCATCCGATTATCGGATCTCTAGTTATTTAATCATGTTTTAATGTTTCAAAATAGGATTATTTACACGTTGACAATAGCTAACGAGATGAAAAAATAAGCACAAAGACAAGAAGATTTTAACTTGCCATTACAAAACATAAAAAAAACCATGGCCTTATAAATTACAAATTAGAGAGAATAAATTGGCCATTGAATTACTTTACGAACTTAGTTTAATTTATGAATGTGTTAATATTGTTCACAAGTGAGTGACGTATGTCTTTATTGAGAATAAAGTTTCTTTAAACCTTATTTTTTAATATTTAAAAAAAAACGTTACCGAAATTTATATGAAATTTCAAATATCGATAAGGTTAATTTAGATTATGACTTAATTAGTTTAAGTAAGTTACGTTGACATTTTACATAATATAATTAAGTTATTCATTAGTTAATAGAATTAATTTCGTTTTTAATCGTACACAAGAAAAAAATTAGACAAAAATAAAAAAAAACTGCGGTTTCCAGCCAACCCGCATGCCAAACGTGGCACCTATAGCTAGATCCCCCCTATGAGGCATACTATGGGGGGAGGATATGTTCAGCAGTGTACTTTTATAGGCTGTGATAGATAGATGTATGGTTACGTAGGCGACATAAAACATTTAAACTCACCGGATAACCCCAGCGTCGATGTTCCTCCTGATGGTAGTCAGGTCCATTGGTCTCTTCACCACCATGCTGTATCCGGGGGCTTCCTCGTCGCTTATCGGCCGCAGGAACAGCGACGCGTACTTGTGTGCGCACAACCTTAAACGAGAATTTATTTTAACCCACTTCCAAAAAAAGTAAGTTAATATCCTTTTACACTGAGATTTGGATATTACTTAATTCAGTCAAAACGGTCACAAATAAAACCACGACGTCGAAGACATCTTTAAAGAACAAAAAACAACAAAATAATTTCTACACAATATTTTATCTATCTAACGTAACTAACATTAAACACTTCATCCCATATGTTACACGCTAATGGATGTAATTCTTCTTCAAAACCATATGAAATCACCCCTGAATTATTTATTGTAAGAACCTATTTAATACAAAGAATAATTAAAATCGATTAAGTAAAATGTTACGCGATTAATCGTTCAGTGGAATGTTACGCGATTAGTAATTAAATGATTGTTCGGTGGAATGTTACGCAATCAATCGTTCGGTGTAATATTACGCGATTAATCGTTCAGTGCAATTTTACTCGATTAATCGTTCAGTGAAATGTTACGTTCGGTCAAATGATACGTGATACCTATATCGATTATGAATTTTATGGAAATATCGCGTAAAATGCTCTACTCATTTAAGGACCTACTTATTCGAAGTCGGCTGGACACTCAATCTTAGTTACCTGCTGTAAACCAGCATAACGCTCTTCCGCCATAGCCGATGCTGTCTCTCCGCATCATTAGCGCTGGGAGAGTCTGGAGCACTCGCTTCTGCAGCGCTCTCGGATCCAGAACAAGCTGGAAGAGTATTTTTACGTGGTTATTTTACGTGGCAGAGCCATGTTGCATTACAGACGTAGCACTAATGGGTTGACTCGACCTGATGAACCACGCTGTAACAGAATATCAGCGTAAAATAGTAGCTCGATGCTGCTGAAGATCGTTTTTACTGGAAACGAGGCATTCCATCTTAGTCCTCAAGGGTGGCAACGCATCTGCATTTTGATTCTTAATCGAGAATAGATATATATGTCTATGGGCCACAGCATCCACTTACCATCAGGTGGACTGTGTGCTCGTATGTCACCCTATCCTATAAAAAAAACGACGGGTTGCACTCCGGGAGTGCCGGCAGAAGTGAAAACTTGAATATTAACATTGTGCATTTTTGATATTTTGGAATGGTTAGGGAATAATTTTGCACGAATTGCTTTAATTATCAGTATAAAACTAAAACTAAAGCGCTCTCGTACACAACTAAACGAAACAGCATAAATTTCAGTGTACAACGTCGCTAAAGAAGTTTTCAATTCCAAAAATTAAAGTTATGAGGAAACTTAAGCGCTTTGTTTGAAATGTCTCTGCACGATAGAGTTCGTAATGAGGACAACCACAGTAGAAACAGAGTAACCGCCATAAGCCAACGGATCAGTTAACCGAAGCCTGATGGGGAAGAAAGGTTCTCGAGTGGCAACCTCATACCGGTTAGCGATGTGGAGGGCGGCAACCCACTAGATGGAGTGACGATCTGGGAAGAGATGCAGGAGGATGATGGATGAAGCTGGCTAAGAAACGTACTTTGGGGCATTTCTTGGGAAAGAATTATGTTCAGTGGAGAATTTGAGATGTGCTGTAATGATGATGACGATGATGAAGTATTTGGCAAGTATTTTTAGTTAGATAGTTGAGTTAAAGAACGGAGCTCCAAATAAGGAACAAGATAATTTAAATAGGCAAGTGCAAAGATTTTTGCACTGTAGTACTGAAGACGACTTCTACAAATCCTATACCTTTAAACGAGCAATTCTTGTATAATATATATATATATTCGGAATATCGGAAACGGCTCCAACGATTTTCATAAAATTTTGTGTGCATGGAGTTTCAGGGGTAATAAATCGATCTAGCTAGATATAGATAGGATTTATTTTTAGAAAATGTCTTTTTTGTCCGTGTTTTTAGGCAATGAAAAACTGCTACAATATCGTTAGAATAAGAAGGTAAATTTTGACAGTTTATTAATGATTACAAATAGCTTAATTGGTATATTGGGCGGTCACAAAATCGTAATACCATGGTTCGAGCCCAGATCGACCGACCGACTTTTTTTAATTTTTTTTTTTCAAGTTCCTTTCTTTTTTGAGAAAATCCATTTTTTTTTCGAGCCCTTCTTTTAGTATTTTTTAAAAACACGAAAATTTAAATTAAACTAATTGCACTCATGGTTTTTTATTCAAATAACCAGTTCAGTTTTTTCTATTATGTCGCTAAGATCAAAAAATATTATTCGTATTTTATCAGTATGTAATTTGTATCTAAATATAATTTCCAAAACACACGAATTAAAAAAAAACCTAGCTAAGCTAAAAATACCGAGCAAAGCTCGGTCAACCGGGTACTTTATATATAATATAAATTACAGCCTGTATACCAATAACCGTAGAATCACGGTGTAAGAATAGCCAAAACCCCATATCGTCCCACGTGTGTCGTAAGGGGCGTCAGAGGGATATAAACTGAGAATTTGGTAGCAGCATAGAATACTATAATAGAAAGAAAGAAGAAAGAAAGAAAAAACATTTATTCACGGTCTAATCACAATAGATATAAAACAAAGCAAGAAATTGGAATTAAACAGAAAATAAAACAATATTAAATTAACAAAAATGTAAAAATAATATAAAATGAGTCTGTGTAGCATAAGCATAAGACCGTGAAATGGACAGGACTCAGTAAAAATCGAGATACAGAAACACGAATTGCTCTGATCCCGACACTGGTTTTCAGTCCGGCCCGCACTCCGACGTAACTCGGACGGCTGCCTCAATGCACATGCTATAATGCGACGCGGAGTATATAAAAAATATATGTTTTTAAATTTTAATTCACATAAATAGTGGATATCATTAGTCTAATGAAGGTAAGTACAAAATAGAATTAACCTTCTCCTTCTAAATATATCAATTTTATTTATTAAGAATGCGGAATAAACGTTGGCTAAAGAATAAAGGTAAGAAAATGATTGTCAGAAAAAGTAAATTTATTATATAAATATTTTAATAAAATAGTTTTATATATTATATAAAGTGAAAATTAAAAATATCTACATAATTTATGGGACTGAGATTACTGACGTGTTGAAAGAACTTAACCTCCTACCAGTTTATTTTATAGATCGGTATTTTTTTGTTCCGAAAGTAAGTGTAACCTGTATTTGATTTTAAACCCACTAATTGTTTTCAGGTCACGCAGTGGAGGCGGGAGATTATTCCAACATTTAGTGGCATTATATTTAAAACTACCTCTGAAAGCGGCCGACCGGTAGAAAGGATATACTAACTTGTAATTGGATGATCTGGTATTATACTGCTTATTTTGATCTTCAGACCAAATCAACTTATTATATAAATATAATGATTCTTTATTTTTAATAACTCCAAACAGAAGTGAGGCAAAGTGTAGTCGCCTGCGACAGTCCATTTTTAAAATATTAGCGTTATTAATGAAAGGGGTTACATGTGCACGTGGTGGTACATTGAAACAAAAGCGTGCACAGGCATTCTGTACCCGTTGTATTATTTGCTGTGTTCGAGATAATAGTCGTGGGCCTATGAGAGAATCCGCGTAATTGAATTTTGAAAGCACGATAGACTCGCAGAGATGTATACGTAAGGTGACACTTAGGTACTCGCGAATACGGTAAAGTACTTTCAACCTATAAAAGCAGTTACGTGCAATATCCATTACATGTTTCTCAAAACGAAGTTTGTCGTCCATTATTACCCCCAAATTTCTGACTTCAGTGACCCTCACAATAGGTTCGTTGTTTACAATAATGGCAGGGTGGCTTAGTGTGATCTTTTTTATTTGATTTGGCGATCCTAGAATAAGGTACTGCGACTTTTTTGGATTGAGAACCAATGCGTTACGCTCTGACCACAAAGATATCCGACCCAAATCCAAGTTCAATTTTGTCACTGCTACTTGAACATCACAAGGCTTAAACGATATATATATCTGTAAGTCGTCAGCGTACATGTGGTACTTACAATACTCTATATTTTTAATAATGTCCGCACTATATATTATAAAAAGTAAGGGGCCTAAAATGGATCCTTGCGGTACTCCTCGGTTCACAGGGCGTTCCCCAGAAATACCTTTTACCTTTTCCATTTAATTGTATTTCAACTTGCTGTGATCTATTTTTAAAGTAACTGGCAAACCATTGGGTTGCGTTTCTGCTTAAACCATAAAAATATAATTTTGAAAGAAGTAATGGGATATTGAGGGTTTCAAAGGCGCGCGAGAAATCAAGTAATGTTAAAATAGTACCCTCACCACTAGCTTGTGCAGTCAGTATATCATCCACGACCTCTATAAGCGCTGTGGTAGTGCTGTGTTTCTTTCTAAAGCCAGACTGCAGCTCAGGAAGGATGTTATTTGCTTCAAGGTACTTTGTTAGCTGATTACATGCAAGCTTTTCTATTATTTTAGAAAGGCACGGTAGAATACTAATTGGCCTGAGATCCGACATACAAACAGGGTTACTAGTTTTGGTATAGGTTTAACGATGGCTTTTTGCCAGAGATCCGGATAGGTATTTGTCGCAAAAGATTTATTAATTATGTATGTTATTTCTGTAATAACATCTTTAGGTAATAACTTTAACATATCAAGAGAAATGCCATCGCACCCCACTGCATTAGACTGCAAAGAGTTTATAACTTTAACCACCTCATCCTCCGAGGCTTCTTTAAAATAAAAAGAGTTATCATTAGTGCCATTAAATTCAAAGAAAGTGAGAAGAGACAATGAGACGTCATTTTTACCAGGAATATTAAGAAAATGATTGTTTAAAGCATCAGGGTCACTGAAATGGGATGGCAAAGAAGTATCCTTACTTTTTATTTGAACTTGGCGTTTAATGTGCTTCCACATTGTTTTAGGTTGATTTAGTTTTGAATTAATATAAAATTTGAAGTAGGCAATCTTTTCTGAAACTATCGCTTTATTAACTATTGATTTTAGTTCCCTATAATAATCCTTATGTGGAGTAAGTTTTGTTTTCCGGGCTCTCACTTGAGCCTCGTTGCGTATCCTATTATTGGAGTTAATACACAATATAATGGCTCAACCTTATTTTGGACGAGGATTGGTGTCACCGGGAGCACACATACAAGCAATTAAGTCGTATTATCACTACTACAAACCCGATTCGCTGTGTTGCCAGAAAAAAATTACAGATATTAAACATTTGATTAATGTTCAAGATCATCATTAAAAAATCGTTTAACTTTAATAAATATTTAACATTTTCTAAATAATTTGCATGGGCAATTTGGAAACGATTGTAACGTCAAAACACACGTCGTGTTGACATTTATACGTGTGAATTGACGTGTTAGTGACATTTTAGTGGCTACACGGGCTCCTCCCACTCCCCCCCGTTCTATTATGCATGTATTATAGTATTCTATGGGCAGCAGAGTCTTCTAATAACAAATAAAGATAAAAAAGCTGCTGTTGACAATCCGCCTGGCAAGAGTGGCATGTATGGCAAATAACCCACAATATAAGCCAATTTATGGGGGAGGCCTTTTGATAGGCTATAATGGTAACTAGAAAGATGTTGGTACCCTTCTCCTTCCTAGCTCTCCCTCTGTCGCCTCGTAGAACAGCCACGAGATTATACGGCTTAGTGAATTATAAAAGAACTTACTCCTTGATTCAGACTTTTTCTTTCGTGAATAATCTCTTTTCTTTTTCCCGTCCTTTTCTTCTTCACGGCTCAACTGTAACAAAAAAGATGAGTTGCAGTCCATGATCGAAGTTCACATTATAAAGTGCCTTAAATTTTACAGTGCTGGTTTAGTTTCTACAGTGGGGGTAGCCTAGGCAGTGCGGTGTGGTGATTAAGAGAATCCATTTAGGCCTGTGTCAATCGATCATTTGTTTAAGCTGGCTTTTCACTATGGGATATAATATATATTATATCCAGTGTGCGTTCGTCATTGAACGATTTGAGGACGTAGCAGAGGCGCGGAAAGGTGTGCGGGGGCGAAATATAATGTGACAATATCGTTCGGTCGATCGAAAATATATTAATAGTTTTGGAAGTAATATGTATATATTACATCTCAGTGTAAACGGTTCCATAAAAGTAAGGCGAGAGATATTAATTTATATCTGGAGATGTAATATAAATTATATTATCCCATAGTGAAAAGTAGGCTTTAAACTTGGGTCGAACGTGACCCACTGGAGGACTATCGTAACCCACCGGCGGTCGATCGTGACCCACTGGGGTTTATCTGGTCAAAATCATTCAATCATTTTTCCATCATAGATCATCGTTCACAATATGTAAATTAAACATTTATATAGTAAGTACAGAATTATATGAGTAGCCCCGCGTCTTACGAAAAGGAAAAAATCAGCAACGCGCGGGTTAAAAACGACCAAATCTTTTTGAGAACTGTAACTCGATCGCTCTCGTGTGGGCTGTGATAGAATCAGACTGATCAATCTTGATCCACATAAGCCTGAATGTCAAAGGAGGAAAAGTAAAATCCTTTCTGTTAATAGGGTCTAATTATTTTCTGTTCACTAGATGTCGCTAGTTGGGCACTACAATATAATACCCTTTATTGTACACTAGGAAAACAAATAACATAACAAGATACAAACAAAGAGAAAACAAAAGGCAGTCTTTTTTATAGGATATAGTGACAAACGAGCACACAGTCCACCTGTTGGTAAGTGGTTGCTGTGGCCCATAGAAATTTACATTTATCCAAAAATGCAGATTGTTACCCGCGAGGACTAAGATGGAATGCCTCTTTTCCAGTAAAAAGGGTCTTCGGTTCTCTACACTCACCATACGAAACACAGCAGCATTAAGCTACTATTTGACGCTGGTATTCTGCGAGAGCGCTGTCCTTCCACGGTCGAGCCGACCTATTCGTGCTACAACTATACTACTAATATAACTGCAGCATGGCTCTACCACGTAAAATAACTTTAAACACTTATTGCTATGCAGCAATTTCTTTCAGATAACCTATGGTAAAGTAATTGGCACATAGTGCTCGCTTTCTTCAATTTAGTTAACTAACCTAATATTTGTTATTACTAGTTTTTAATAGTTTTTTCTTTAAAAAAAATTAAATAAAAAAAGGGGTTTTTGGGCTGGTTGTTCTCGTGTGCGTCTTTTTCTGTCTGAAAATTGTTGGTTTCTAGTGCATACACAAAAAATGCCTCAGTGGTGTGGTCTTTAATTTTTTGCACATTTTTGTGGAGTATCAGTTCACCTCAACCCGAATGCTTATACTTATTTATATATTATAGTTCCATACATAGGTAGGTTAGGACTCTAGCTATCTCCTGAGCATTAGACGGTTCTCGAGCATTATACTATGTATTACGTACTAGAAGAGACGCCCCCGCGAGCTCAAACTTAATTACTCTGTACCATAAAGTTACTCTGTGATTCATAGCAAGCCGCAATGCCGCACATATTTTGTTCGTGGTCTGTTCCAGTACATATTACTTCAATGCTCTTGGCAGTATTTTTATACTCTCAGTCTCAAGGCTCAGTGTACTCTCAAGTCCGGGTTCGAATCCCGGGTAGAGCCTTAATCAGTTTTTGAGTTTTTCTGTTAAGAACTGCTCATTAGCAAGCCCGAAGCAAGGAAGTTGGCGATGTATCACCGCCGCGTAAATCGGAAAGCACGTAAAGCGGTTGGTCTTGCGCCTGATCTCTCTCCGATCGTGTCGGATTGCAGTCTCATTGAACTATGAGAGTGAGTGAATAGAGTGCACTTGTGCTTGCTTATATGGGAGGATTATAGAACTATTTATATTATTATTATTAATATTACTCACTTCCATAGGCGTGTCATCGTCCGTTTCTGTGTGGGCATCTTCCGTGTCAACAGGCCGCTCGCTCTTCTCTTCCGCTTCCGCTGCCGCGCCCGCTCCTGTTTCCGCTACAGCCTGTACAGTGGCTGCTGGTGCTTCTTCCTTTAGCATCTCCTTCAGCGGTATTGAATCCTTTAAAAACAAACATAGATTACACTCTCACAGAATACCAGCGTTAACTAGGAGCTTAAGGGCCGATCCTCATTTGCTTACAGTTCGTTCTGGGTCCGATCTTGGGCTGATTTATTATATTATTGGAATGGGATTCGAGCGACACTTGTCTGTTACGGATAGTACGAGTGCACACATACTTTTTACTTGATAATATTTTTTAATACAGTTGCTCAAAAAATGGCGTATTGCAGAGACGTATAGCGTTCGGGATTTGGGCTATTACATACTCGATCTTTTTCTTTAGCTTTTCCGAACTCGTGTGTTCTTTTTCCCAACTGTCAAAATAACGTCTATTAAAAAGAAAAAGCCAACCACGAAGTTTTTACTAAAAAAAAACTCATACAAGTTTTTATGATTCAAGCAAATATTTCTAAACAGAAGCTACTAATTTGTTTCAATATCAGATTTAATGATCTGATTCAATGAGTTTGGTTAGGTTTCATTTCATTTCATCTCATTAAATTTCATTTTCATTTTATATCAATAAAAAATTCTACTGAAGACTTGGCTGTATGGGCATAGTTTCCTTTGCCTACCCAGAATGGGTGAAGAAAACAAAAAAAATCTCTTCTTAAATTCTTTTATGGTTGACGCTATTTTCCAAAAATGTTTTTTTTTTTGTTAAATTGCTTCATTTTTTCGCAATTGTATTAAAAAAATAGTTGTTCAGTACACGTGCGGAACCATCATTGCAACTTGTTCTGACTGTCAACCATAGACATTTGTTGGAACTCTTTGGAATGACAGGCTTTCCGCACTCGTAATGAAATATACTATATCAGACCGAGATCGGAGAGATCGAGAACGAACTGAGAACGGCATTATAATGAGGATCGACCCTAAAGCTGCTTTGGAGCAGGTATGGACCTCGTCAGCCACTGATGAATACATCATGCAAAGCGAGAACTATAGCTCACCCTAAGAATAGAGTTAGATCACTATAGATCATGGACGCTGTGGTTCATAGACCTACATTTATCCTTGATTAGTGATCTGCCCCGGCTTTGCACGGCTGATTTCTGTATCTAGACAACAGCGCCACCTAGCGGATCCAATTGTAAATCTAAGCCATCCAGGGACCCACTCAAATGAAAACGAAAAAAATATCATCAAAATCCGTTGCGAAGTTTAAAAGATCTAAGCGTACAGTAGTTCAAGGGTATATTCCGAAACGTTTCCAGTATACTGCCGAATACAAATAACGTCACTGACACCATATTGTGCTGGCGTTCCGTCGCCATATTGTGTCGAATATCCGGCCATAATAAAACAATTTTTAATTGTGTGTACGCTGAATGAAGCACGCCAGAATTTGTTTTTATTTATTCAAATACAAAAAATTATAGAATAATTGCTAGTTCTAGCTCCATTAGGAGGATATAATGACTTTTGGAGCACAAAATGACAAAATAATGACGCAAATGTATATGTGATTGTCAACATACTGTCAAATGTTTTGAAACGAATCAACAGTATGGCGTCAATTTATGACGTCATTTGCATTGGACAGTACACTGGGTTCTATTTTGGAACTTACCCCAAGTAATTTTATACGCGGTAGAGCCACGCTGCCGACTACGCTCTCACAGAATACCAGCGTAAAACAGCAGCTTAATACCTCTGTTTCGTATGGTGAGTGTAGAGATCCGGAGACAATTTTTTACTGGAAACGAGGCATTCAATCTCAGTCCTCAGGGGTAACAATGCATCCGCGTTTTGATTTTTAATCGAGAATAAATGTAGATGTCTAAGGTTTTTCACCATTTTTCTATTAAAAAAAAATACAGACGACGGGAAGCGACTTTGTTTTATACTATTTAGAGAAACACAGCAGCACTAAGCGGCTATTTCACGCTGATATTCTGTGAAATTATAGTTTTACCTGTAACTGTAACCTGTAAATTACTTATGATTTAGATTTAGATTGGGATGTTTTCCTTCACCACCGAGAATGCACTTAAAAGGGTAAATGACGTTTCTTTTATGACTGCAAAACTGTAAACAAAATCATTTTTACCTCAGCGTCTTCATCCTTCTTAATGTCCTCTGTCAACTTTTCTTCTACGTTAGCCACTTCTGTCTCTTTCTTTTCTACCTCCTTCTTTTCTACGTCTTCTACCTGCTCTTTGACTTCTTCTTTTACTTGAACGATTTCTTGCGGCGTTTCCACCTCTTGTGCTACTTGTGGTTCTTTCTGAGGTTTTTCAGTTATCTCTGGTACTGTTGTTTCTAAAGTTTATAAAAAAAATCATATCATAATGTGTCAGGGAATCAAAACCAAACATTGTTGGAACCATGAAAAATTTTATTATTTATTTAACGCAGGACGACTTTGTCCGCGTGGAATCTAGTTCGGAATTCATACGTTTTAAATTTTTCTGTGCGGCGCTCTTATTATTATTCTAAAATAAATGTAGCCTCAGTTACTTCTTATAAAGATCGATTTACACTTGCACGAGTACAGTAGCTAGTTAACTTGCGAGCCTGGCAAGTTAAGTAGATAATCTCGTTTGAACGGCGATTAGCGAGTTGAGTAGCAAGTAGCAATTAAGTTGAACGGAATAGATTTTTCGACGAGTTAAGTTCGAAATATTGCTCTCCTGCGCGTCTCTCGCCACACGCAACTTAACTCGCCGCTCGTATGAACGGGCGAGTTTAGTTCAGTGCATAGTTGACATGACGCAACGTGTTCGCGTTCGACACTCAAAATATAAAATTGTACTTTTTTAACTAAACTCGCCACGAAGACATTTGAACGCTACTGCCCACTTAACCGTTTACTGTCAACTGCCCTGTAACTAAACTCGCTACTGTACTTGTCGAAGTGTAAATCGGCTCTAAGGCTTAGCACGCACTGCGATTAAACGCACGCGTTTAACCGCACGTCTGAAACCGCAAAAAAATGTAACACAAAGCTTTCTATACAAGCGCACGCGTTAGCGATTTTTTTCAGTGACTGATTTTAAAAACGTAACTTGCTACATTTCGATCGCAGTTTGTAAACGCGCGATTTTTATGTGTCCGTAATAGTATGGCGGCGCACGCACTGCGCTTAACCGCGTTCGCTTTTTATTCAACTCTTCAGGTGATATCTTCTTACGAAATACAGTGTATACATTTTGTATATACTGGCCCATAGCTTGTAATATATTTATCAAAAGTACCAATCGACATTCTGTGGTAATTAAAAAACTTATCGGGATGTTGTTCCACGTCGTTGTACATTTTGCAAAAGTATCCTTACAGATGTCTTTTATCTGTTAGTGGATGTACCCAGTACTTATGGTAGCGCCGTTGTTTACGTTTTCTATTTTTTTTAATTTAAATGCCAAAGCGACTACACATGCTAATTGCTCGAAATCCATGGTGGTACTGAAATAAAATTAAGCCAAACTCCAGCCTCAGTGCGTAATCGTATGCGGTTTTGCGTTTTCAGCTATTCCTAAACCGCTCGCGTTTAATCGCAGTGCGTGCTAAGCCTTCATCATCATTATCATCATCATTACAGCCCTTCACAAGTCCACTGCTGAACATAGGCCTCCCCCAAGTAATGCCACAAAGCACGGTCCTGAGTCACCTGCATCCATCGACTTCCTGCATGTCTTACCAGGTCGTCACTCCATCTAGTGGGGCGTCGCCCTACACTACGCCTACCGGTACGAGGCTGCCACTCGAGAGACCTTTCTCCATCGGTTGTCGGTTCTTCGAGCTATATGGCCGGCCCATTGCCACTTCAGCTTACTAATCCGTTGGGCTATGTCGGTCACTCTGGTTTTACTGCGGATATCCTCATTTCTGAGTCTATCACGCAGAGAAACTCCGAGCATAGCCCTCTCCATAGCTCGCTGAACGATCTTGAGCGTCCTCATATGGCCAGCAGTGAAGGACCACGTCTCAGATCCCTGGCAAGCACTGGTTGTCACTTTAGTTTTCAGAGATTGAGGTATACCTGACGAGAAGATGTGTCGTAATTTCCCGAACGCTGCCCAGCCGAATTGAATCCGTCGATTGACCTCTCGGTCGAAGTTGGATTTACCTAGTCGGACTAAGCCTTACATCAGCTATTTTTCAGTGAAAGTCATGATAAAATCAGTCCAACCATTTCGAATATTAGCCGAAACAAACAGACAGACAGAAAAATACTTTAAAAATTGGTTTTTTCGTTAAAAGCATCGTGTATACTTTCATATGCATTTAGTAAAAAGCTGTTATTTTGACGTTACAAACGGACACTTTCAATTTCATTAATTTCATAGATGGCGAACAAATAGTAAACTTAATGGGATGTGTAGGATGTGCGCGACATATGACCATAGCTTTATTAGGCGCACACAATAACAGTGCCTTCAGTACCAATATCGTATTGTTACGCGCCGAAGTCGACGGCACTAGCGCCATCTAGTATCGAACAGAAGAACTAAGCTTCTGGAAGCTGACTCTCGAATTATCGACGCTTTGTCGATCGGTGCGCGTATTTACTAGAATGTTCTGGATGATTCGGTACTAATGTGTATTTATAGGCGTTGCAAGGTGCGATCGAGGAAGTATTGAAGTTGGCGAGACAAGTGAAGCTTCGGAGCGGAATAAAGTGAATCAGTGTGATTAATTATTAGTGTTTTTAACTTTAATTAGTGTAAAGTGAATTAAAGTGTTAATTTAGGTAATTCTATCGGCAATTTTTATTGTCACGAACCTCAAGCTCGTAACAATTGGTGTCAGAAGTGGGATAAAATCATGCCGATTTTACCTAAGGAGGAAACGGAGGGTGTCCGTACCCGAAGTCAACGCCAGCAGGATACAGAACAAAGAAGATTTGGTGGTGCAACGCCGCAGACGTCAGAGGGTCCTACATCTGCAGCACCTGACTTAGGTGCTCTGATGGTGATGCTGCAAGAGCAGGCTCGCCGACAGGAGGAACAGGTCCGTCGTTTGGAAGAGCAGCTGCGGGGCGGACAGGAGGAACAGGCCCGCAGATTGGAAGAGCAGCTGCGGGGCGGACAGGAGGAACAGGCCCGCCGGCAGGAGGAACAGGCCCGTCGTTTAGAAGAGCAACGCCAACGCGATAAGGAAGAGCAGATGCTCCTCATGAAGGACCTTCACGCTATCTTCGGAAAAGAGATACGGGAGGTGAAGGATAAGGTTGCTCAACATGACAACGGCCTGTCGGAGGCCGAAACCCGAATCGACCAAGTAAACAATCGGGTTGACAACGTAATGGCTGACGTAAAGAAAACGCTGGACGACCTCAAACTTGGGGATGGAACAACAGCTCCCGTAGTAGCTACAACACCTTCGCTACGTGGATTCAAAGTGCCACCGTTCGACGGGACCTCTTCCTGGTCGGCCTACAAAATCCAGTTCGAGGCCGTCATGGAGGCGAACGGCTGGAATAAAAGCCAAGCCATGACTGCACTCACCCTAGGCCCGCGCGACCAAGCCTTAACTGTGTTGGAAGCTCTCGGTAAGAAAGTGACCTACGAGCAGCTTCTTGAGGCCTTGGAGGCGAGATACGGCGACGCTCACCTGGAACACGCCTTTCGCGCGCAGCTTAAAGATCGCGTGCAGCACAGCAACGAAAACCTGCAGCAGTGGGCCCTTGAGGTGGATAAGATGGTTCGAAAAGCATACCAGTCTGTACCTGCGCTCATTGAAGGGAACCTGGTTCAGACATTCATCGACGGAATCCGCGACCTTGAAGTCAGAGCTGCTGTGAGGCTCGGGCACCACGAGACGCTTAAGGACGCCTAGGCCCATGCACTGGAGGTGGAAGCCGTGCGGCCGGATCTTCGCTCCCATCGCGTCAGGGAGGTTGCAGCAGCTACGGTTCGCGACCGCAATAAAGGATACAGCCCTAGGTGCTATGGCTGTAGGGAAAAAGGCCATCTTCGATCCAGCTGCCCTAAGCGAACCGTGGAAAGGAGAGTTGATCGATTTCGAGAGGGTAGTGCAGCTAACGGCACTGCCTGGCGGCGACAGGATCATGGTTCACCTCACGCTAGGGAGGTTGCAGCAGTTACGGTTCGCGACCATAATAAAGGATACAGCCCTAGGTGCTATGGCTGTGGGGAAAGGGGCCATCTTCGGTCCAGCTGTCCTAAGCACACCCTAGAAAGGGAAGGTGAACGATCTCAGAAGGGAAGTGCAGCTAACATCACCGCCCAGCAGCAGCCGGGATACGACTTTACTATCAGACATCGCAGCGGGAAATCTCATGGTAACGCAGATGTATGGTCAAGAAGACCTTGTCCTGAAGATCGGAAACATTGTACTAGGCAAGAGAGTAAGGAAGTGGTATCCGTGAGGATGCTCAGGACAGACCACCTCAGCAACGGGTGGAAGGACAGCCTACGACATGCACAGCAGGAAGATCCGGACATCAAGCCGATTCTGGAATGGATGAAGGCCCGTGCTACCAAGCCTAAGTGGAGCGACGTCTCAGCGATGAGTTCAACCACGAAAAGCTATTGGGCCCAATGGGACAGCTTGCTGATTCAGGGTGGAGTCCTGTGCCGTAAATGGGACAATTGTCGAGGAGACAGCTGTCGTTTGCAAATGGTTGTCCCTAAGGCTAAAGTGCCGAATGTTCTACAGCTGTGCCATAATGGTCGTTCAAGAGTCCATCTGGGAGTTAAACGAACTCTGCTGAAAGTCCGAGAACAGTTTTACTGGGTCCATTATCGTGACGATGTCGAGGCTTGGTGTCGTACATGTACAAGTTGTGCGGCCGTGCGGGGACCTCAGACACGTAGTAGAGGAGCACTGAAATTGTACAATGTTGGTGCACCATGGGATAGGACAGCCCTTGACATTGCGGAGCCGTTACAGAAATGCGCAAGAGGGACTCCTAAGATCGTCCATGTGGATCGCCTGGCGCGATATTATGGGGCCGATAATGCGCGGGACGAGCATGTCTTAGGAGGGGGCAGTGTTACGCGCCGAAGTCGACGGCACTAGCGCCATCTAGTATTGAACAGAAGAACTAAGCTTCTAGAAGCTGACTCTCGAATTATCGACGCTTTGTCGATCGGTACGCGTATTTACTTGAATGTTCTGGATGATTCGGTACTAATGTGTATTTATAGGCGTTGCAAGGTGCGATCGAGGAAGTATTGAAGTTGGCGAGACAAGCGAAGCTTCGGAGCGGAATAAAGTGAATCAGTGTGATTAATTATTAGTGTTTTTAACTTTAATTAGTGTAAAGTGAATTAAAGTGTTAATTTAGGTAATTCTATCGGCAATTTTTATTGTCACGAACCTCAAGCTCGTAACAGTATAATTCCTGCCTCTCTCTTCCACCATTAAGTAACCACACGCCCCCTTTATTGCCGACGTACCACGCACACGAACCAAACGGTTTACTTCATTGTTCGTCATGCGTATCTGTGTGTTCGTACGTTCTCTCATCGTAATCAAGACCAAAAGACTTCATCAGTACAGCTAGTTTTTTATGGTTAAAGATATTTTATTCTCAAAAGAAATATACATTTCACTTAATGAGAAGTTACAATATTCAAGTTGAAAATGGGTTATGAGCATACAGGTAGCAAAAAAATATATATATATTTAACATTAAAAAGGGAGGAAAGAGTTTCGTGACATACAACTTCTTACTAGTTTAGGCATAAAACTGAATACTTCCTATATTATCTTTTTGTGTATTGGTGTACAAGTTATCAATCTTTTAGTAGATAGTAATAAATAAAGTGGGTAGTAAGTAAGGTATTTCTTATCGTTACCGATTAACGCTGATTAGCGGTCGGCATATGGACAGGGTCGGATTTAGAATTTATTCATTATATGTTGTTTTAGTTTGCTTTTAAAGATGTTAAAACTATTTAATATTTTTATTTCTTGTGGTAGTTTATTATATATTTTAACTCCATCAAAAAGTATACTCTGCTTACCATAGTTTGTTCGTACCATAGGTATGTAAATATTATTAGTGTTGCGAAGTACTTTCTTTCCTTTACCTTTATTTGTTACAAATTTTAATTGTGTGTGTATTTTACTATCTAAAATTTTCTTTATTAGAATACAAGTATTATAGCAATATGTTTGATATTCAGAATTTTAGTTTCACTGTACAGTTTGTCTGTAGGTGTAAAGAAGTTATAATTAAATAATAGTTTTAATATTTTATTTTGGTTTATTTGTAGGTCCTTTAATGTTGTTTTGTAGGTGCACCCCCAAATTTCAACTAGATAATCCAGATGTGGTTGTCAATGGTGAGAGGGGAATAACTGCAAATGTTTTTGTCTTTGGGTTTAAATATCATGTACGAGGTTTTTGATGTATTTATTGTAAGCAAATTGGATTGGAACCATTTATGTACTATATTTAGATCTACTTGGGCTCGTGCGATAACTTCTTCTATGGAACGTCCAAAGTAGAAAATACAGGTATCATCTCATATAAAGAAATTTCGCCATTTAATTTAAGATCAGTTATGTTATTTATATAAATCAGGAAAAGAAGTGTGCCCAATATAGAGCCTTGGGGTATACAGTACGTAATGGGTTGTGGGGAACTTTGATAGTGACTAATCTTTACAATTTGATATCTTTTATTTAGATAACTTTCAATAATTTTTAAAGCATGGCCGTTAATATGAGAGTACCTATATGAGAAAGTTTCTTTAATAGTAGTGAGTGACTTATTGAATCAAACGCCTTTTGTAGGTCAATAAAAATTCCAAGCCCTAAGTTTTTTGCATCATTGTTTTTTTTTTTATTTTAGTAATTGAATCTACCGTTGCGGCTAAGGTATTTGACCTAGGCCGGAAACCATACTGACAGTTTGAAATAAAGTTAATTGATGTTAGGTATTTATTTAAGCGGTTATATATTACTTTTTCAAAAATTTTGGAAATTACTGGTAAGACAGCGATAGGACGGTACCGGTAGTTACTGGGGTCACTTTTCATACCTGATTTGTATATACATAGGTGTGATTACCTTGTACCTGATTTGTATGTAGCTGTTTTAAGTTCATCTGGAAATATTCCGCTTTCAAGGCAATCATTTATACAAGAAGTAAGCCTTGTAAGAATTAAGTCCTTAATACACTTGACTACCTTTGTTGTAATGCCATCTATTCCCGAGCTCGTATTAGGGTCTAGTTGGTCAATTATTTTAGCCACTTCATATTCGTCACATTTTTTAATGTTTTTTATTATAAATTGCATTTTTATGTTTGTTACTAAAAGTGAATGAATTATTTACCTCCGAAAAAGTCTGTGGTATCTCGTTAGCTAAGACCGATCCAATTTTTGTGAAAAATAAATTAAATTCTTCACAAATACGATTTCCATCTGTTATTTCTCCTAAATAAGTTTTTAGTTTTGGAGGAATATTATCCGTTTTTATTTTATTTTTTGTAAAGGTTTCAATAAGCCTCCACATTTTTTTAGGGTTATTTTTACAGATATTAAATGAATTATAGTAGTACTCACTTTTTGTTTTAGTTATGAGTGTTGTTACTTCATTTCTTGCTTTTTTATGTAGCTTTATGAATTTTTCTTTTTCATTATGCGCTAGTTTTTTTATATATATAATCATCATACAAGTATTTTTTACCCGTCCCATTCCATCGTAGGATGTCTTCAAAACACTGAGGGTTTGGAACAACATTTTCTCGATTCAGGGGCCCGTTTGCACAACATTTAGCTTTAAAGTGGCTATTTTTCATTAGTCTTGTGTACTCCCCCTCCCCCCTACCAACTAAACTGCTGTTTTTGGAAATGTGAAAAGTATACACGATAGTAGTATATAATATAATGAAGTTAAAAGGAAAAATATCACTAAGTGAAATTAACAAGTTAACGAGTAAAAGTCGACCAACTTAAAAAAAATGGATTCGTAAAAATTTCGTTACAATTCCGTTTTCGAACACACAGACCACCTGATGGTAAGATGCTGTGGCCCATAGACATCGACATCTATCCTCGAATAAGAATTCGAAATACAGATGCATCGTCATCCCTGAGGTCTAAGCAGGAATGTCTCGTAACCAGTAGAAAAGTCCTCCGGTTCTCTCTAAACTGAAATAATTTCCAACGTCTGCCTTTCTATCTGATTACAATGCATTACCACTTACCATCAGGTAAATACTTTCTTAAAATGTAAAAAAACATATAGTGCTGTAAATTTGAGATGAATTTCTGAAAATATGTCAATATTTACCATCAGCTGTTTCCTCTGTCTTTTCGTCTTCTATGATCTCTGGTGGTAAAGGTATTTCTTCCGTTCTCTGCGTCTCTTCCACCACTACTTCTGCACTAACGGGTTCTTTTTCTTCTTGTGGTGGCTCTTCAATAGCTTCTTCTTTTTTCTCTTCTTCTACCACTGGCTCTGGGACTATTTCACTGCTAAAGAAGTTTTATATGATATTAGGCAATAAAGCTTTATGTCTGGGATTCCTTTTAATAATAATAAAATATTAGTTTTAATAAAAAGTGAAATCCCACTTAAGATGAGGTCTAAGTACGATTTTAAATTCGTTTATCGCCCGCGTGTCCAGCAGTGGGCGGAGCGCAACCGCCAATCAGAGAGCGCAGTGTGACACAGAGCGTCCGGAACCGACCTTTCAACTCGAGCGCTGTCCGACAACTAGTCCTGTGTTAATCGCGATTGATCGAATCTTTTTGATTCGATTGCAACCTGATTCGATCTTATTTGACCCGATTTCACGGGGACAAGACAAACCAAATTCTACTTTTTTGCATATTTTTACATACATATAATCGATCGAATCGTGCAATCAATCACACAACGACGTAATAAACAAAATGTCTTCTGTCTCCTTCGTTTACACACAATTCAACCAATAAACAAATCGTAGTATATATTATTACTACAAAGTATACAAACGAGCTGCGACCCAAATGATCGAATCTTTTTAACCTTATCACCATACGAGTGGGTCGTAATCGACCCGGGGTTACGAGAAATGATCGATCGACACAGGTCTACCGACAACTAAACGGGTTACCGCGGTCTATTTTTTATCTACCCAAAACAGGTTTTGAATTGAAAATCGCATATCACACTTGATGATAATGGTGTTTTGAGTTCGAAGATTATATTTTATGTGGGTTTTCATCTAATTACTTATAATATAAATATGAAAAAAAAAAATCTAATCCGATATTTCCGTAAACCGTTAGTTTGGCTATTTATTATGTAAAAAAAACTTGGTGTCGTCGCTGAAAACTCAGAGTTATTGAATTTACGCAGTTTTTTAATTCGTCATTTTGTTAAAAAAAATCAAATTATGTTCCGTTACTCCAGTACAACAGGTTGTTCTCTACCTACAATATTTTTTATAGTTCATAAATATGTTTTTATACCCCAACACGTAAGCGTTTGGAAATACTTCTTTTGGTTGATTTTGGACTTGTAGCCTGTTTTAAACGAACTATGAGACCCCACCAGTAAATCAGATTTGATAAACCACAAATCCTCGTAAAAGAAAACCGATTATTACCAAGGATGATACACGAGGCTATTGAAATTAAAAACATCCTGATTTCAATAGGAAGATGGATGGGTGTTGCCATCTGCTTGGGATCGTATAATTAACAAAATTAAATCCAAAACCAAGCATACCACTGCTAAAGTTTAAGATACTGTAAGCTCGTTCTGCGTAGATCGGATCAAAAATTAATTTTCAAAAAGTGAAGGTAGCCGGGCTAACTATGACATTGGGACGTCAAACGCCTCAGTACCCATGGAGGTTAGAGAACAGGAGAACGATCGCCGTAAAGAATATTGTCCCAGAAATATGGACACCATAAGTGAGGCGCTGCGATCGCTCAGTTCGCTAAATAAAAGTCATTTTCAGTCTATTTTTCCGATCAGATGCTAAACCACTCGCACATCTACGCACAATAAAATATTTCTACATTTTTTAATGTTTCTTTTTGTCAAAAATCACTAAATTACGGACCATGAAAATTTTCTCACCAATGACGCGAAGACAATTTGTACATTATTCGACTAACTTCATCTACTTGTACTCATAAACAGCTAACTTCGCAGTCACTACTCACCGACGTCAGCGCCGCTATAAATTCTACAATTTTCAAGGACAGGCGGGCTATGCTTTAGTACGTAGCGATCGTTCTCCTGTTCTCTAACCTCCATGTCAGTACCCCTGTGACCATGGGTGACTAACTTCTCGATGAGCTATAGTAAGAATATGGAAACGTGGAATATTAAAAATAATATGTTTTTTTATAGAATAGCAGTGACAAGTCAGCACACAGACCACGAGATGGAAATTTGAGGCTGTGGCCCATAGATATCAACGTTTAACTTCGATTAATAATCTAAATGCAGATGCGTTATATACGTGGTAGAGCCACGCTGCAGCTATATTAGTAGTATAGTTGTAGCACGAATGGGTCGGCTCGACCGGGGAAGGACCACGCTCTCACAGAATACCAGCGTCAAATAGCAGCTTAATGCTGCTGTGTTTCGTATGGTGAGTGTAAAGAACCGGAGACCCTTTTTGAACGAGATATTCCATCTTAGTCCTCACGGGTGACAACGCATCTGCATTTTGATTCGTAATCGAGGATAGATGTAGATGTCTATGGACCACAGCAATCACTTACCATCAGGTGGACTGTGTGCTCGTTTGTCACTCTATCCTATAAAAAAAACATGAGGACTAAGATAGAATGCTGCGTATGCATTTACAATAATGTCCTCCAGACCAAATTTCGGTCACAGCGGCCTGCTTCAACGGAGACTAGCCATCGGCGCAGGACAGGATTATAGTTATAGTGCCCGAGTGCATGCGCAAGCACTGGTGCACTCTCTATTCACTCACTCTCATATTCCGATGGAACGACGATCTTACACGACCGGAGTGAGTTCAGACGCAGAACCAACGGTTTAACGTACTTACGAAGGCACGGGGTTAAAACGTCACCAATTTCCTGACTCCGGGCTGCTATTGTAAACTTCTTGACAGAAAAACCTAATAACTCACTGTGGCTCGGTCCGGGATTCGAATATTTATATGGTTGCGCGCCTAAGTTGATGTCTGGTACCTGGCAGTAGCGCCATCTAGTGTCGGGGAACAAAGCGAAAAGAGCTTTCCAGAAAATGCCATGCTGGAAGTTTCCACCAACAGCGCCATCTAGTATCGAATAGAAGAACTAAGCTTTCTGGAAAACTCCACACTCGAACTTTCTGCACCTGGTCGGTCGGCGGCCGGTATTTGCTAGAATATTCTGGATCTTTCGGTGGAAAAGGCCTATTTATAAGCCGTTGAAAGCCGCGATCGGGGCAGTATTGAATCGGCGATACGAGCGAAGCTTTCGGAGTGAAATAAAGTGAACTAAAGTGGTGTAATAATTATTAGTGTAATTTAAGTTTCAATTGGTATTCGCTAATAAAAGTGTAAATTTTTGTAAATTAATCGGCAGTTTTTATTGTCACGAACCTTAAGCTCGTAACAATATCATTCCTACCTTTCTTCTTCAACAGGCACAACTGCTGGTTCTTCTTCCGGCTGAGGTATTTCTTCCACTACTTTCTCCGGTTCCGGTGGCGGCGCTTCCGGTTCTTTCACGTCTTCTTTAATCTGTGGATTTATTTTTACATGAGCAGTGTGATCAAACTTCCCTTAAAATATAACTACGTTCTACATATGAGCCACAGCTGGGTATTAAGCTTGTAGCACGAATGGGTCGGCTCGACCGGGGAAGGACGACACTCTCACAGAATGCCAGCGTAATAAGGCAGCTTAATGCTGCTGTGTTTCGTATGGTGAGTGTAGAGAACTGGAGACCCTGTTTACTGGAAACGAAGCATTCCATCTTAGTCCTTAGGGGTTGCAACGTATTAACATTTTGATTCTTAATCAAGCATAGATGTAGATGGTTACGAGCCACAGCATCCAATCATCATCAGGTGCACTGTGTACTCGTTTTTCATTCTCATCGTATAAAAAAATCCTTTTCATTACTATGCTTTATGTATTAGAGAGAACTTAGAAAAAGAAATAAGACGTACTATTTTTTTACAGAAGAGGGGGCAAACGAGCATGCGGCTCACCTGATGTTAAGTGACTACCACCGCCCATGATCAACCGCAACACCAGGGGAATTGCACGTGCGTTGGCGGTCCTTTAGAAAGGAGTAAGCTCTTTTCTTGAAGGTCCTCAGGTCGTATCGGTCCGGAAAAATCGCCGGCGGTAAACTATTCCACAGAGAGGTTGTGCGCGGAAGAAAACTCCTTGTGAAACGTACAGTGGTGGAGTATCGGGACGTTCGCCGCGTAGTGCGTTCACGCAATTTGGCGGCTGAGATTAACTATTACTAGTGTTACTGAGCAAATTGTTTAATATACTGAATATTAAAGGTTTAAGAAAATTGAGTGAAAACGACGTTCATTTGAGTAAAATAGCAGCTTCATGCTGCTGTGTTTCGCATGGTGAGTGTAGAGAACCGGAAAGAAATTGTAATGAATTGTGTCAAATGAAACTTACTAACAGTAAAATTGTCATCTATGCAGATGACATGGTTATAATTTTTTTACGCAAGTAGCTATTTCAGGTTGACTGAAAGTTCGTTTGTACACTTGAATTTTAAATAATAACTAACACAGACATCATGATTCGGGAAATAGCACTCTATTGTGAAGAGTCAAAATGTGTAGAAAAAGGCACGTATGGCAATTCACAATGCTGTGTTGGTCCCTACTTTAATGTATGGTAGTGAAAGTTGGGTGTGGCAGAAGAAGCACGAGAGTAGAATAAACGCAGCAGAAATGCGGTCGTTAAGGAGTATGTTAGGGCTGAATCTGAATGACAGGGTAAGAAATTGTGTAATAAGAGAAGAGTGTGGTTTGCAAGATGATGTTGTGACCAGGATTAAGAAAGGAATGCTTCGGTGGTTTGTTCATGTGGAAAGAATGAATGAGGAAAGAGTGACAAAGAAAATTTATGTTGCAGAAGTGAATGGCAGAGTCGGAAAGGGACGTCCTAGGCGAAAATGTATCGACCAAATTGGCGATTTATTGGAAACAGGCCAAATTAAGAGTACCCTTAACCGACGAGCATGTATGCGTAGGTGTATGGATGTAAAGGAGGCGAGAGAGGTGTGTCAGGATCGTGCCAAATGGAAGTCTGTAGTCTCTGCCTACCCCTCTGGGTGACAGGCGTGAGTGTTTATGTTTATGTATGTACAGACATCATGTCCAGCGTTGAACTATTTATAGATTGCTAATGAAAATTTTCAGATTTACATTTACTTGCCTAATTTAAAATTACTGTGATACATGTTTTTAAATATTCCCATATTTAGTAGTATATTTAACAAGTCTCCTTTTCCTTGGACCTAAATCCAAATGTATATAATTCTTCGTTCCGTGTGTATGTGACCGAACTCATCAACTGTTGGACCGATTTTGATGAAATTTTGTGTGTGTGCGATTATGGGTGTGTCCAGATATACACTATTACCACTGTAACGTGTTTTTTTATAGGCTAGGGTGACAAACGAGCACACAGTCCACCTGATGGTAAGTGCTTGCTGCGGCCCATAGACATCTACATCTATCCTCGATTACGAATCAAAATGCAGATGCGTTGTCACCCGTGAGGACTAAGATGGAGTGTCTCGTTTCCAGTAAAAAGGGTCTCCGGTTCTCTACACTCACCATACGAAACACAGCAGCATTAAGCTACTGTTTCACGCTGGTATTGTGTGAGAGCGTGGTCCTTCCCCGGTCGAGCCGACCCATTCGTGCTACAACTATACTACTAATATAACTGCAGCATGGCTCTACCACGTGTGACGTAGGGCTTAGCAGTGAACTATAACCATAGCAGCAGTCACGATAGATCTTTTAGGTCACAGTGATACTTATCTCTTTCCGTAGACTTGCATAGCTCGCACATAATTTAAAAAACAGGTGTGATCTCAATTTAGTTTACTGTGAAGCCGTTACTTTTTAGTTCGCTATACCGGTTATTGTTTAAACGCAGTCCAGTAGTAGTTAACACTGTTTTCAAATGAAATTATTTATCATGTACACGTTCTCTGTTCAACAAGAAAAATTATTATTTGAATGTAGTTGCTTTTAAAACTTAATGTTCGAGTTTATTTGAATAACAATATTAATTAATAATAATAACAATCATTCGTGGAAGTTGTTAAAACTCTAAGCGCTGTTGTGTTTTTGATCACGTGATCAAAGTACTGAGAGCACCTTACGTCGAAAGCGTCAGTGCCCACAGTACAAAAATGGCGGCGATTTATGACATCATATACTTCCCTAGGGTACTGCGGCAGTATACCGGCGGTCCATAACGAAACGAATTTTTCACCAGTGTACTGAGCAGTTCTCCCAGTGTATATCGGAACGCGATCTGAGTTGTTTCGAGAATGGTTTGGATTGACAATTGGACGAAGCCGGGTGTATCACTTGTACTCCTATAAAAAACTTCTTAATATGCAGGTTTCCTCACGATGCTTTTCTTCCTCGCTGAGAACGTGATGACTCATTACTAGAAACTGTGAATAACACATTGTGAAGCCAGCTATTTTCTTAAAGACGTTTACCTTTTGGTCTTCAGGTTGTATCACTTTTATTTCCGGCGTTGGGAACTTCACTTCCGGGAAAGCGATCTTCACTTCCACTTCTGGTGTCGGTTCCCTAATCTCCACCGGTTGTGGAGGCACTTCTTCTACTATTTCTTCTTCATTCTAAAAACAAATACCAATGTTTAGAATGTATTACTTGTTATGGAATTATTAAAAAAAATACAGTAAATATCAATTTATATAAAAATTTAGTTAAAATATATATATATATATATATATATATATATATATATATATATATATATATATATACACACAAAGAACTACCATTTAACCAGTCATTTATCGTAAACAGTATTTTAATTATTATTTAAAACTATATAATACTACTGGCCTTTATTCATAAAAATTAGGACAAATCAAGAAATTCTAAAAGTTGCTCTCTCGCTCTTATTTAGTCTATCTATTTATTCTATCTCTCTCTCTCTCTTTCTCTCTCTCTCACTCTCCTTCACTAAATTACCATAGAAAGAGACGGGTATTTAAGTTATAGATAATCAGCAATTAAAAGTAAAACCGTTATTTCTTCCCTTACATTTTGCATATTCTATAAGGTTAAATTGTAACTTCTGGGACAAAAGTTGTCTACTTATCAGTTCCTCGCCCCTTCTTCTTTAAAGTTCTCCCGTAGGAGGGATTTGTTAAAGTGATGGCGTAGCTTTTAACTATTAAAAATATCTTCGTAAACGCCAATTTTGAAAAATATTATCTGAATAAAAATAGTTTTTACAATATGGATGGTTTGGTTTTAGTATATTTTTTTATACTGCCGACGTTTCAAGCACTTTACAGCACCCAAACTAAAAGATGAACCCGGATTGGATTTTAATTGATCTTTTAGTATGTCCCATGTAAGAGAAACCACATTCACAATCAAGCTTGGCACTCCTGCACCCTGCAGATGGACATGACACTTGACTGATGGTAAAAACTAACCAATCCTCTTCGGCGGCTTGAAGTATGTTTTAATGGAAGCGCGCTTCAAAATTCAAAATTAAACCTGGACGTAAAATCGATAATACTTACGTGTGCCAAATCACCAAAGTTGTATGGGTTACCAAAAATACACAAGTCCAATGCTCCACTACATCCCATAGTGAGCAAATCGATTTACCAACTTACAGATTGGCTCAACACTTAGCGAAAATACTCTCACCGCTCAGGATACATACAAGAGCACACATAAAGAATTTCTACCATTTTGTCAGCGAGACTAAAGACCTACATACATAAAATAAAACGATACACAACATACGAAACACGATAAAATCCGTAAAAACTAGTTTTATTAACTTCCCAGTGGGAAGTTATTATAATGGGTCCAATTTTGCAAATTGGAAATTTTAACATATCTCCACGTAATGATTTCTTATATTTACGCGAACACTATACATTGATTAAAACTACTTTTACCGATACTTTTACCGATCTACGCAGAATTCTGCGTAGATCGGACCAAAGACAATAGTTAAAAAGCTGAAGGTACTCCGGGTTAAATTTGACATCGGGACGTCAGTCACCTCAGTCCCCCGTGACCATGGGTGCTGGAAAGCACCCGAAACGTCGGGTATTAATAATAAATATAACGCGATAAAATCCGTAAAAGTAGTTTTAATCAATATCTCCACGTTTCAAGGTCTTTAGAGTCGAATAGTATGGTTTTTTAAGAGGATGTCCGTGTGTGCACATGTACGTATGTATGTATGTATGTATGTATGTTCGAATTCAATTTTCGCCTCGTCTATCTCGAGAACAAAGAGTGATATTGACATGGGACCAGTTTCATTTAACGCGTAATTATGTACCTTAGACTCATCAAATTTTGAACAAAATCGATTATACAATTTTTCATTCGGCACAAAAAACGACAGGTCAAGTCGTTTTTTGTGCCGAATAAAAATTGTATAAAATATTAAAACATATATTTTTTTTATTCTTTCCACTGGAAAGTTAATCGTGTGAACCTTTCTAATAGCACCTAGACCGCTTTTTTAAATGTGTAGTGTTCGCGTAAAAATAAGAAATCAACATTACTCGACTTTTCATTCACGACAGTCACCTACTTTCTCCGTTGGTCCCTTTTTCTGGTTTTTATTTTTGCGGCACCAATGAAATTGTTAATTGCAATTTTAAGTGATGATTTACCACGTGCTCGGCGGTGAAGGAAAACATCGTGAGGAAGCCTGCATGTCTGAAGAATAAGAAAAAAAATTTTCGAAGACATGTGAAGTTCGTCAACACGCATTTGGGCAGCGCGGCGGACACTTCCTTGCCCTAAACCCTCTCAGAAATGAGGGGAGGCCTGAGCCCAGCAGTGGGACGTATATAGGCTGTAACTTTAACTTTACATCAGGAAGTTGCTGCAACCTTTGCTTCAATTTTCCTCTATCACCTCCTACGACACCCACGGGAGGATATAGGGTAGTAGATATTCACACACCAGCACTACTAAAAAAAGTGATATACACTCCGTAAACACTAGGAACAATCACAAGCTAGTGATACCAGTTTCTCGATTTCACAGAGTCAGTAATTCATTCTTGGGGCAATGTATACGCTATTACAACAAAGTCCCCGAAAATATACAAGGTCTCTTTATTACCAGGTTTAAGTATTTAATTAAACAGAAACTGTATAAAAAGGGTTATTATGATATAAATGAATACATGGTTGATTATAACACCTGGGAATAAGGTGGTCGCTTCCAAGCTGTTTCTGAAATAAATTTTGTAAATATTTTGTAACCGTTCATATTGTAAAATTTAAAAAAAAGAAGACACAGTGGCTCAGCAATGAGTTACAGCGCTGAGGGCCGCGGGTTCCAATCCCGCGCGGAACATGTATTTGTATGGCCTACAAGTAATTGTTCCGGGTCTAGATGTCTTTCCTTGTGAAATTTATGTATGTAAACTGCTCCCACGATACAGGAGAAAATTCTAGTGTGGGGGTAAAGTTTTATTAAATAAGAAAAAAGAATTTAAAAAAAAGCCCCGCTGAGTTTCTTGCTGGTTCTTCCCAGGACAAAGGTTTTTTCCAAACCAGTGGTAAAGTAATAAATGACATTCAAAAAGAATTACATGTAATCTATATTGAATACATAATTGTTCTATTCTATTCTATACACGCTTACCTACATTAGCGTACAATAAAATATCTCTTACCGTTTCAATTTCAGTGTCCAATATTTCTTCGGCAGCCGAGTCCACGGTCACCGGTTCCATCTGGGAAAAACGCGTAAAACTAGATATGCTCTCATTTCAGAGATGGTTTTAGGGAAGGGAGTGTTATTTAAAAACGAAATTGGCCGTCACCAGATCATATTTGATGGCAGAATTAGTAAAAGAAAACCAAAAAAAATAGAGTAAAATAAAAAAAACGAAGTGTATAATAAACGCAAGAGAGTCAAAAACGGTGACGTAGAGACATGAGGGCTGTTTGCCATCACGGCAAACGAGTCGGTTTTACTGCCAAGGCGAACTAATCCATGTTTCACATCGAAAAATATATTAAACAAATTTTACCCGTTTTTTTTTCTACGTGGTAGAGCTATGCTGCAGTTATATTAGGAGTGTAGCTGTAGCACGAATGGGTCGGCTCGACCGGGGAAGGACAGCGCTCTCACAGAATACCAGCGTAAAATAGCAGCTTGATGCTGCTGTGTTTCGTATGGTGAGTGTAGAGAACCGGAGACCTTTTTACGGAAATGAGGCATTCCACATAAGTCCTCACGGGTGACAACGCATCTGCATTTTGATTCGTAATCGATCATAGATGTAGATATCTATGGACCGCAGCAATCACTTACTGTCAGGTGGACTGTGTGCCCGTTTGTAACCCTATTCTATAAAAAAATTCTCTTAGAGCTCGTTCGATGTTAAATCCGAACACCGAAGCCTAAATCACGCTATCAAAGTTCCGACGTACTGCGCTATATATAGAATAGCTCTGTACTCTAACACATGAAGCGATGGCCGCTCCCCGGGCCGATTGCTTTACCCGGCAGGAGATCTTTTCTTTTCCACGTCCAAACGTTTATAATAGTGGGACAATGGCGGCAAATGTTAACACCCCCTCCCACCTGTCCCTTAAATTAAACCTGACAAAACCCGTAAAATTACTCTACTACACATGGTAGAGCTACACTTCAGCTATATCATGGTTGTAGCACGAGTGGGTCGGCTCGACCGAGGAAGGACCACGCTTTCACAGAATACCGGAGTAAAATAGCAGATTAATGCTGCTGTGTTTCGTATGGTGAGTGTAGAGAACCGGAGACCCTTTTTACTGGAAACAAGGCATTCCATCTTAGTCCTCAGGGGTGACTACGCATTTGCATTTTGATTCTTAATCGAAGATAAATGTGGATGTCTATGGATCACAACATACACTACTCTATAATGATCTACCTCTATTGTTAGGTTAAGCTATGGTTCTCACTTTGCATGATATACACAACAGAGGCTGAAGAAGTCCATTACTGCTCCAAAGTATGCTGCTATTTCACGTTGGTATTCCGTGAGAGCATAATTATCTATAATATTATTGCGCGCCTAAGTTGACGTCATGTATCCGGCACTAGCGCCATCTAGTGTCAGGGACGAGAGCGAGGGGAGCTTTCCTGAAAATGACATCACTAATCTTTCAACCGACAGCGCCATCTAGTATCGAAACGAAGAACTAAGCTTATAGAAGCCGACACTCGAACTTTCTGTATCCGGTAGGTTACATCGTTGATCCTCGTTACAATCCGGTACGGGCCGTCCCATTGGTGTAAAGTGAATTAAAGTGTTAATTTCGGTAATTCAATCGGCAGTTTTTATTGTCACGAACCTCAAGCTCGTAACAATATATCTTTGTTTCGAAATAGATGTACCATCAGGTGGACTGAGTCATCTTTACTTTATAGACGAAGAAAAAACCCGTAAAATTAGTTCTATTTAAATAACGCACTTCTACGAGAAACCAAAATCTTTTACCTTTATATCCATATCTCCGATCGGCTCCACAGCATCTATAATCTCTGTGGGCGACGACTCCTCTTCTTCTTTTTTGAACACGGGTTTCTCAATCCTGAAGCAAATGTGAACGTTTATTTATACAATACTCTACAAAAAACTACGATTATCCTCTTTGATGATGACATTATTATGATTTAGATAGAATAGAATAAAGTTATTCTACATAGATAACAAAATAATGGTCATGTAGAAAGAATGAATGAGGAAAGTGTGACAAAGCAAATTTATGTTGCAGAAGTGAACGGCAGAGTCGAAAACGGACGTCCTAGGCGAAAGTTTATCTGCCAAATTGACGATATATTGAAGATAGGCCAAATTAAGAGAACCCTTAACTGACGAGCATGTATGCGTAGGTACATGGATGTGGAGGAGGCGAGAGTGTGTCAGGATCGTGTCAAATGGAAGTCTGTAGTTTCTGCCTACCCCTCTGGGTGACAGGGGTAAGTATTTATGTTTTTTTATAGGATAGGGCGACAAACGAGCACACAGTCCACCTGATGTTACGTGGTTGCTGTGGCCCATAGACATTTACATATAACCTCGATTACGAATTAAAATGCAGATGCGTTGTCACCCGTGAGGACTAAGATGGAATGCCTCGTTTCCAGTAGAAAAGGGTCTCCGAAACTCTACACACACCATACGAAATACAGCAGCATCAAGCTGCTATTTTACGCTGGTATTCTGTGAGAGCGTGGTCCTTCCCCGGTCGAGCCGACCCATTCGTGCTACAACTATACTTCTAATATAACTGCAGCATTGTATCACTAATGGGGACCCTTTTTACTGGAAACGAAGCATTCCATCTTAGTCCTCAGGGGTGACATACCATCTGCGTTTTGATTCTTAAGTAATCGAGGATAAATGTAGATTGTCTATGGGCTACAGCATCCAGTTATCATCAGGTGGACTGTGTGCTCGTTTGTTACCCTAATTCTATAAAAATAATTAATTCGTTAATGACTTGTTGGTGAAGGAATCAACAATTTATGAACACTGAGAGTCGAGTGATGATGAACATACCTAGCAGCCGGTTTGTGCATGGCCGTGACTGGGGGGATGTGGATGTCGATGTCCCGGAACGCGTACACGTCCTCCGCCTTTATCTCTATGTCGTCGATGTCCACCGCTGGGACCGTGGGCGTCAGAGGTACGGCTGATGGCGTCGACGTGCTCGCTAGACATGGAGAGATATTGTTTAATATAACTTTGTATACATACAAAACATTTTCGTAAATGTATTGCGAGGTCAAAATCAATCAAAATCAATAAATTAATTTCCTTAAATTTTTGTCTTATAGATTACTGTTATGCCGCGGCCCACATCGCGATAACGCGAATGTTAGCTTAATAAATGAATATTTGAATAACGTAAGCCACATATTCGTGAATACTTCGTCACTATGTGCGATTTTTTTTATTATGTGCGTGCAGCTATGCAGGTCTAGGTAAAGAGGCCAGTATCACTGCGATCTAAAAGATCTATTGTGATCGCTGCTATGGCTATAGTTCACAGCTAAGCCCTATTAAGTCTTCAATGAATACAAGGAGTTGCTTAGCAACCCCAGTGACAAGTTGTAAAATAATAGCTCCCAACTATTTAGCAAAATTAAATATTGTAAATTGATAATATCCACCTCAATTTCTAGTTACAGTTGTTAATAAATAAGACTATTGTAGTAAATGTATAAGTATTTTTGTTTTGTGCTTCAACTAAAAGTAACAGCTGTAACGAACTTTATTTGAACTTTCTGTAAGTTATTGTAATTTTTGTTATCCCTTTAATATTTTAAGATTTACCTTTTAAATTAGTGCTGTTTCGGATTTCAATTTGAATTATTTACCTGATAATTTAATTTGAGATCTGTAAGTAGACCCATAGATCTAGATATTAGCTCACTCTGTTTCTTCGGTTTTCTTTCTTTGTTTTCTTTTGCTACTTTTACACACAATAGTAAAATGAATACACGCAACGCCAAAACGCGCCAAATGGAGAACCAACTTCAAATGGCGCTTCTTGAACTTAAGGCGTCAAAGGAGCAGTGTGAGCTGTTGCTTAAAGAAAGAAAGAATGACAACGAAAAGGAAATAATAAATATAATTGCCAAAAATAGTCAACTAAAAAGTGATATGGTTGTTGTCTTTAAAAGAAAGGGATCAGCTTCAGGGAACAGTCGATGAGTTCGACCGATGCAGCAAAGAATATGAGGTATCCCTCAGATTAATTGCTGCATTGCAGCTGCAGTTAAGTGAGACTAATGAGCAGATTTTGCAATTAAAACAATACTTAGATGAATTGAAAGTGGCCCAAACTCAAAGTCTGTTCAACGAGCTCATAGAATTTAAATCTTCAAAAACATTGCAAACCTCCACAACAATCGATTTGAGTGGTGATGATGTTGTCACATCAAGAACAGCAGAAAGGATTACATGCAGTAGAAGAAAGTTAAAGAAATACATAAAAATTAATAAATATGTTAGGAAAGTACAAAAGTTAATTAAAACTAAAATTAATACAAAAAATTATATAAATATATGTAAGGAAAAGCATGAATTAATTAATAAACTTAAATTATATTCAATTGAGGTGGAAAATATGAAAAACTGTTATGAGACTGAAATAGAGTGTCTCAATTCAGAAGTTTTGTCGCCTAAAAACTCCCTACAAATTACACTGGTCGGCATCAAAATAAGAGCAAAAAAATGTATATATGGAAGTTATTACGTTAGTTACGTTAAATCCAAATATGTAGTTAGAATTCACCTAGCACGTCTAGTTGAAAATGTATGTCACAATTTTCTTGGCAATAAAAAGGCTGAAAATTACACAGAGCTAACAGAAGAACTGATTTCGTCGTATCATCAACTTGGATACAATATGTCTTTAAAAATTCACTTCTTGCATTCGCATTTAGATTTTTCCCAGAAAATCTTGGTGCCGTGTCTGATGAGCATGGTGAAAGATTTCACCAAGACATTGCACATATGGAAAAAAGATACAGCGGCAAGTGGACCCCAGCAATGCTAGCTGATTTTTGCTGGGAAATAAATCGAGAAACAGCAGTTAAAATGTATAAAAGAAAGCGATCTACCAAGTAGTTATCATTTTTATGTTTTTTTTTAAATTCATATTTCATTTTAATTTGTGTTGTAAAAGTCATCAATCAGTGTAAATTATTTCGTTCTAAAATATATACATATTTAATATATATATATATATATATATATATATATATATATATATATATATATATATATATATATATATATATATATATATCAATACCGATATTTTATTTAAATGTAAATATCTGAAAAGCTAGAGGTAGTGATCTTCGATTGGACTCAACAAATCAAAGCCAATAGAAATCACATACTACACTTTTTGCTCCCGGATTTTAATTTTTTTTTTGCCGACCAATGTTATCTCCAATAAATATGCATCGGCTCAGGTTGAGATTAAAGAACACATATTGGCCATGAATGATCTGGTAAAGTCATGTAAATACAACGAGGAGCGCTTTGACACTCCTTAATAAAAGATCAGTGTGAGAATCAACGCTCCATACCATGTTCATCGGAAACAATATGTGTAAATAGTAACCGTCTTAGTTCACAAACGCTCTATGACGGTGCCATAACAAAGAATAAAAACTTAAAAATTAGTTTAAATATTAAAAAACATAAAGTTATTATGTATTGTGATGACATAGGAAAAAATTTGGGCATGATGTTAAATAACAATTTAAAAGGACAACTGATTAGTAATTACTGTATGCCTGGAGCATCCTTTAGTCATATAATGAATAAAGTTTTAACTAGTAAGTATTGTCCTAATAGCACATTAATAATTCTTGTTGGGAGAAGAGGCAATGTAAACAAAAATCAGTTATTAAAATATATTGATTACCTCAATACTTTAAATGTACACAAAATAATCTTGTTTACATTATTGCCTTACATACAGGGTTCGCCACCGGAGAATAAAATAAGATATGATTTAAATTTATTAATGAATAATTTATCATGTAACAATAAATTAAATTTGACATTTAATTGTAACAATTATACCAATAGAATTAATTTAATAGTCATTAATAATTTAATTAAGAAATTTTAGACTACAGATAGCTATTACCTATCCAAATATAATTTAAGACAGATAGCAAATGTGCTATCTTATCTACACATATAATAAAACAGTAACGAAAAAAAAAACTGTACATTGAGTATTTTCGAGAAAAAATAAGTGGCTTTTGTTATAAAAACGTAACTGATGACAAAAAGTGAGTTTTTAGAATTTTTGTCTGTTTGTCTGTGTGTATGATACGGCTTCACGCCAAAACTACTGGATAGATTGAATTGAAATTAAGCAAAAATGTTCTTTGTTTAACAAGGAAGGCTTTAGGCTACATATTATCACGCCGTATGTTATAGGGGGTAAGCAGTATTGATTTTAAAAGGTTTTTCTCTGTCATTGAATGCACAAATAATTGAATGCACGAAATGATATGTTATTAGTTAAAATAAAAATAAAAATTTAACTCTGGGAACATAATAATCACGCTATTTTTATAAAGGAGCGGGGCAGTAATATTATAAATTGCAAGAGAACAGCTGTTTAACAATATGTCGACTGTCAAAAATGTTTACCGCATTAAATGGTGCAAGCTTAAATCCCATAATATTGTTTTGAAAAATCGTAATTTTTGTTTAATTTTTGCACTTTTTATGTGCATTAGGAAATCCGGGAACTTTACATGTCCTATCTGATTGTATGGAGAGTTTCACACCAATATTACTAAACAGATTGATTGGTGGCTCAACAAGTTACACTATCATGAAGTCAAGTCAAACTTTTGGTTCTAAGTTATCATCCTATAGAAACGGGGGTTACCTTTGTTGTCTGTGTTGGTTGATGTGTTTAATTTTCCTACGAATAATTATTATTTTTCTACTATTACGTACTTATTCGATAACTTTTCATTATTTTGAATATCGTTGGTATCGGATTAAGAAGGAATCTAGCTATGCCTTTTATAAAAACATCAAATCTGTATCGAAACTCAAGGGTTTCTAAGATGCGCAGGTTACTTAGTAGTAGCAATAGTTTTTTTCGAACCCACGCAGAGCTTTAACAACGGCGGGGTGCTAACCGTGAGCGTAATGCACTAAGTTTGTCCGCAGAAACTAGCACGCAGCGCCAATTACGACTAGAATTTAAACGAGTCCGCACTACTGCTTCTCGATCTCAGGAAAGTGTGGAACAACGAGAAATGCTTTTAGCTATCGATCGGGATCGTCATTCTTTGTCTCGCGCATCCGAAACGGTTACACAGAGGGATCAGAGGTTGAGAGCAGTCAGGAGCGTGAGATACGACTTGCGCGTGACCGAGAACGTGGGCAAAGCCAGGGTTACAGCTATAGTTATTTGAAGATCTGGAACACCTGTTGTGAAACTCCAAAACCCGACGCACAGCGACATTATAACATATATAGGAATGACGCCTTAGCAAAAGTTGTTTAATCTGATGGGCATTTCGTGTTGACTTACAAAAATGAAAGATCTGGAACGTCTCGAATCGTCTCGCACATCACGTTGTTTTCCCGTCCCCGGGCTCTTAGAATTCGAAAACAGACGTTTTAGATCTTCGATTTTGACGACCCCGTTGTCGCTGGCGTAAGCAACATCATCCGCGTACAAAGTCGCGGGCAGCAGCTAGTTATTTATATATTAACTCAGCCAAGGACTTGGCTACCCAGACATCTGCTCCTATTGAGCAGCATAATGATTTGACATGCAATTTGGAATCCGTTCCAAGTAATTTAAATTAGAAAATGAGACAATATCAATTTAAATAATTTGAATGTGCTTACAAATCCTGAATAGTTGCAATTGTATAACTCCACAAAATGATAATAAAAATTGTTTACACCTGGTGCATCAGAATACACAAGGCATGATAGGCAAAGAACTAGAAATTGAATTGTTCTTAAATAGCAACAATATTCGTATTATATGTATTACTGAACATTGGTTAAAAGCTCATAATTTAATGTTTAACTTCAGTAATCACCAGGTGGTCAGTTCCTTCAATAGAGAAACGGTTTAAGAGGTGGCTCCTTAATTTTAGCTAGTAAATTATTATCATTTAAAGAACGTAAAGATATTATGAGCCTCTCTGTTGAGCAAACTGTAGAAATGGCATGTGTTGAGTTTGAGCACCTCATTGTTGTAAGCGTTTACAGACCCCCATGTTCTTTATATGATACTTTCTAAAAAATTATGGAGGAAGTTTTTGCTAAGCTTAATAAACAGAATAAATCTGTTGTAATATGTGGAGACTTTAATATCAATCTCCTAGAAGCTTCCTCCACCAATATAAAATTTAGATCATTGTTTAAATCTTATGGTCTTTTTAATTTATTTTTGGAGCCAACACGTATTGCTGAATCTAGTGCAACATGTATAGATAACATTTTTACAAATGTTAAGCCGTTCAAAATGTATAATTCAAAAATTTAGCTCTGATCACTGTGGACAATTAGTTTCATTACCTTATGTTCACAATTTATTATGTTCACAAAAAGCAAATAGATAAAAAAGTGGTGTTTGTTCCAGTAAATGCACATCGCTTGGAGAAGTTTAGAGGTAACATAGTAAAAAAACTTCCATTACTTTCATACCAAAATAATCCAAATTTTTGTATGGAACATTATTTAAGCTTATTTGCAATGAATTTAATAATACTTTTACTTCTAAAACATTCTCCTTGAACAATCGCAAAGCATTTAATGAATGGGCGACAGTAGGAGTCCATAAGAGTAGACAAAGGTTATATGAACTTTACAATGAAAGGTCATATAATCCTAGCGTCAAATTAAGGGGAATATTATATAATAATATATCATATTCCCTAAATTATATGTAAAATAATATATGATATAATAAAAAAATATTCCAAAATATTTAAAAGAGTGTGCTCCTTAGCCAAGTCATTGTATTTAAGCAACAAAATAAAGACTGCTTCTAATAAAATTAAAATGACATGGAGTATAATTAATAGTGAAACTGGTAAGGTCAACTCTCGCAATTAAACTACCAGTTAAGTTTTAACAATAAATTAACTAAATCAGATCAGGATGTTGCAATGGTTTTTGAGAAATATTTTACTGATATTCCGATCTTAACCACTTAGTCACTGAATTCTTCTCTTGCCGTCGCCGAATCATTACTTAGACAAAATGTAAATGTGTGTACAAAGAATTTTACATTTCATAAAGGGTCATCAAAAGATATTTTTTTTATAGAATAGGCTGACAAACGAGCACACAGTCCACCTGATGGTAAGTGGTTGCTGCGGCCCATAGACATCTACATCTATCTTCCATTACAAATCAAAATGCAGATGCGTTGTCACCCGTGAGGACTGAGATGGAATGCCTCATTACCAGTAAAAAGGGTCTCCGGTTCTCTACACTCACCATACGAAATACAGCAGCATTAAGCTACTATTTCACGCTGGTATTCTGTGTTAAGAGAACCGCCGATCTGTGGGGAATTTCTGTTAAAGTTATTGCGTCTATAATAGATGCGATCGCACCTCAACTATCTATTATTTTTAATACTAGTATTGAATCTGGTGTGTTTCCTGATTTAATGAAGCATAGTAAAGTAATACCTTTATTTAAATCTGGTAGTACATTGGACCCCGCTAATTTTAGACCTATTTCTGTACTGCCAACACTTAGTAAAATTTTTGAAAAAATTATTCTTGATCAAATGTTTAATTTTTTTAATGTAAATAATTTACTTCATAAAAATCAATTCGGTTTCACAAGGGATCGCTCGACAACTGATGCTGGTGTTGAGCTTATTAATTATATCTTTAATGCATGGGAGAATTCACAGGATGCTTTGGGTATATTCTGTGATATATCCAAGGCCTTCGATTGTGTTCACCGTGAAACATTAATCAGGAAACTTCAACACTACGGTGTAAGAAGTGATGCTCTTAAATTAATTATTTCATATTTAAGTGACAGAGCGCAAAAAGTTGTCATTAATAGTATAAGTTCTTCCGGGTCGATTGTACAAATGGGCGTGCCTCAGGGCTCAATTCTCGGCCCTTTTCTATTTCTAGTATATATTAATGACTTACCTTACATAGTAGGGGATAACCATGATATAGTATTATTTGCTGATGATACTTCATTAATTTTCAAATTAAAACGACAGTTATTAAATTACGACGAAGTAAATAATGCTATAGCTAAGTTAGTCAATTGATTTAATGTTAATAATTTGCATTTGAATGAAACTAAAACTAAATGTATAAATTCTTAACTCCTAATGTTAAACATGTCAATACTAATGTAATTTTAAATGGGGGGAACTGAGTCTTGTTGATACCACCATTTTTCTTGGAATCACACTGGACGCAAAGCTTCAATGGCTCCCCCATATATCAAAACTAGCTAGCAGACTTAGTTCTGCAGCATATGCTGTGAAAAAAGATTAGAACTCTTACCAGTGTTGAAACAGCTAGAATAGTTTACTTTAGTTATTTCCATAGCATTATGTCGTATGGTATTTTGCTATGGGGACACGCGACTGACACTGAAATTATATTTACTTTACAGAAGAGGGCCATTAGAGCAATATATAATTTAAAACCAAAAGAGTCACTGAGACAAAAGTTTAAGGAAATTAATATATTAACTCTGGCCTCTCAATACATTTATGAAAATGTAATGTACGTACACAAAAATAAAAGTAATTTTGCGAAAATACGTGTGGCGAAGGCGACGGCCGCGGCTGCTGGCGGTACCACGCGCTCGCACCAACTTGCTGCGGGAGGCGCCGCGCACTCGCGCCACCAGACTACTTAACCTTATCCACGAGGAAGTTGACATATTTGTATGTTCTATGAGTGAATTCACAAGGGCTGCATTATTTATAATATGTTATAATAATTAAAATGTTTACTGTTTTCACTAGCGCATTAGGTCATTAGATCCTGTAATGTTAGTGATAAGTTTGGCTGAATAAATAAATAAATAAATATATATAATCGGGATCTCGGAAATGGCTCCAACGATTTTCATAAAATTTAGTGTCCAGGGAGTTTCGGGGATAAAAAATCGATCTAGCTAGGATTTATTTTTAGAAAATGTCTTTTTTTGTGCTAGGGACGAATCCGTGTTTTTAGGCAATGAAAAGCTGCTACAATATCGTTAGAATAAGAAGGTAAATTTTGACAGATTGTTAATGATTATATATAGCTTAATTGGTATAATGGGCGGTCACAGAATCGTAAAACCCCGGTTCGAGCCCAGACCGACCGACCGACTTTTTTTAATTTTTTTTTTTCAAGTTCCTTTCTTTTTTTTAAGAAAATCTATTTTTTCGAGCCCTTTTTTTTAGTATTTTTTAAAAACACGAAAATTTAAATTAAAATAAATGCACTCATGATTTTTTATTCAAATAACCAGTTCCGCTTTTTCTGTTATGTCGCTAAGATCAAAAAATATTATTTATATTTCATCAGTATGTAATGTAAATATAATTTCCAAAAAATTGTATCTAAATATAATTTCCAAAACACACAAATTAAAAAAATCGAGCGAATAATACCGAGCAAAGCTCGGTCAACCAGGTACTATTACTTTAATAGTGTTACGAGCTTGGTGTGCGTGACTGGTAAAAACTGCCGATTGAATTACCACAATTGACACTTTAACTACCGAACACCAATTACAACTTAAAACACACTAATAATAAAACCCAATTCGCAGTTATATCGCTTCGAAGTATTCACTTGCATCGCCAATTCAATACTGACTCGGTCGCGATCCTTACCGGCCATTTATAGGGCCTTTTACACAAAAAAATCTAGAATGTTCGAGCACATACGGGTCCCGACCGACTAGGTGTAGAATCTTTTAGTATGGAATTCTCTAGAAAGCTCTCCTAGTTCTGCTACTCGATACTAGATGGCATTAGTGGCATAAATTACGGCGCGCAATAATAGCTATAAAGTTGTAATTACCTTTAAGTTGCTGCTCGATTTGAACCAGTTGACTCTTAATATGCTCGATTGCCGCGTGCTTGCTCTCGTGCGGGCTTGTGCCACCTTGGGGCTTTTCTAGAAGCATCGACAGCGTCGGTGCTCCTGCTGATGGCGATATCGTCTCTATTGCATAACAATAAGGTACAATTTTAAATAACACTCGGCTTAGTGTTATAAGTTTTGATAGATTGGCTTTTGAATTTACTAAAAGAGTCTTTATTACAACGCAATAAGGCCTTAAATATTTATTGCGATTAGAATTCACTCGTGCATGATCTTGATAACTACAAATTAACTACAAAAAAGAAAGAACCAGACATAGTGATCCCACTTATATTTTATATATATTATGGTCTACCAAAAGCTGCTAAACAGCTTCTCGGAAATATATTCCATCATCTATTCCAGTTTCCCTTTGTCGCTCTTAGGACATCTACGGGATGATATAATAGTAGAATCACTCACCCTGCAAACACACGGCACGGAACAGGCTTAGATACGTAGGTCACCATAAACGACAATTCCTTTTAGTCCGCAATTCCGTCACCGTTCATTTACACCATAACTATTTATTTAAGCTTCATAAACACGATACATAAGTATATAGGTAGAGTTACGTGAGATAGATTACCTATGGGTGATGCCGAGATAAAATAAACTTTGTATTTGAAAAGAGTTTTAGAATAGAAATTGGCGTAGAAATTGTATTCAATTTAATTCACTACATTTGTATACTTGTGTCTATCTTTTATAAAATGTGTGTAACCACCTGTAATTAAGTCAACATTTAGTATTTATAGTTTCTTGTGAAAATATTATGCTTTTGTTAGGGTGTCTTGTTGGTGTTAAATAAATAATAAAATAAAGAGGTGTATGTAAGCGCAACCCGACCAACGGAAGACGTATTGAGAAAAAATAGGAAAATTAGGAATAAGTGAAAGATTTACAAATTCATTCAGATGAGGAGAGAGAAAAAGAAATAGAAGAAAAATATAAAAGATGTGGAGAAAGAGGATGATGTAAAAAGGAGAAGAAATTGAAGATGGAGAACACGAAGAGGAGATGGAAAAAACAAGAAAGAAGAATAAGAAGTGGAGGAAGATGAAGAAAAGATGAAGATAATGAAAAAGAAGAAGAAAACAACGTAGTCAAATTCTTTTCCTTCTAACACCTGTAATTAAGTCAACATTTAGTATTTATAGTTTCTTGTAAAAACATTATGCTTTTGTTAAGGTATGTCTTGTAGGTGTTAAATAAATAAATAAAGAGATGTAAGAATAAGTGAAAGAAGATGAGGAGGAGAGAGAAAAAGAAATAGAAGAAAAATATAAAAGATGTGGAGAAAGAGGAAGATGTAAAAAGGAGAAGAAATTGAAGAAGGAGAACAAGAAGAAGAGATGGAAAAATCAAGAAAGAAAAAGAATAAAAAGTGGAGGAAGACGATGAAAAAGAAGAAGAAAACTACGTAGTCAAATTCTTTTCATTCTAAAATTGATTTGTTGTTAAGGATAAGAAATTTCCGACAAGTGGGTCTTATAAATAAATCAACAGTATCTTACCCACTACAGTAGCCGGGTGAGGGATGTGCTGGGGCGTGGTGACCACCGGCGAGGACTTCAATAGGGACGTCAGTAATGGTGACGAGGGCGGAGCGGGAGTACCTGATAATTGCACGGTAACACGTATATTAGAAAATATTTTATTAAGTACACAAATTAGCTCTATCGTTTGACGAATCGGTAGCGCACATGCGTGTTGTAGGTTCAAATCTCGCACGGAAAAACTAGTGTGGTATGTCAATGAGAATACAATCATCTTTTGCGCCAGGTTTTTATATTTAAAAAACTCTTAGATTTTGATTTGCACGCATTATTTTTGACATTAAAACGTCTAATATGTAAAACGATGAACGCCGGCTGTACGCACAAAAAAGGATGCCTCATTGTAACGTTACGCTCATTATAACGTTACGATCGGAGCGAGAGCGCTGCACGAGCGAGCGAAAGGCACGATCGGCTTGAGCGTTCGGCTTGCGCCACATCTATCTCTCTTCCACAAAGTATGCAATCGTTTCATCAATGTTTTGTTACGACGTTGTCACGTTAAACTATAGTCCGTAAACCGACTTTAAAGACAACTAATTTTTTTTGTTTTTACCGTGCAGAGGCGGTGTAAGAATATCCACTACTCACATCAACCCATCTCGTGGGTGTGTATGAGGCGACAGCGCCCCAGTCCAGCACCACATCGGCGTTCCTCCTCGGATAATAATATAATAATAATATTCCACAACTATCACACAACGCCATCTAGTCCCAAGCTAAGCAGAGCTTGTGTTATGGGTACTAGACAACTGATAAACATACTTATATATTTCTAAATACATAAATATTATAGATAAATTACACCCAGACACAGAACAAATGATCGTGCTCATCACACAAACATTTGTCCTGGGTGGGAATCGAACCCACGACCTCCGGCATAGCAGTCAGGGTCACTAACCACTAGACCAACAGGCCTGTCAAAGTTTATTATAAATTATAACTACGTATTTTGCATACAAATTATATTTTATAAGATAGTTCAGTGTAAAAAACATGAAAGCGGTGTTAATTAAAAATCTACCCCACGAGGATAGCAGCATCAATAATCCTGGAGAATCCCTCACTGGGTATCCATCCCCAAACTTTCTCCTGGGCGTGGATGCTCAGACTGCCTCACGTATTCCAGGGGGGGGGGGGGCACACTCCACTCTATGCACAGAGTTTGTACATACAACATAAGGGGAATTCATTCAAACCCTAAAGCTGTCTGAAACCATCTCGAGATATCTAAGCCGACCTTGCTCTTTCTCTCTTTCTCACTGAGACGCATTTCTATTCTCTGGCTGATACATCATATTCATCTTACACAGATTACAAACTGGAATGTTTCTGCCTCGGGCTGGAGTTTGTGTACGTCAGAGAGGATATCTGCTCTCGACGCCTCCGGTAGTTTTGAAGTCAGAAACCTGTCCATCCCATGGCTACGCATAGACACAAACGACCATCCAAGTGTCAATGGATGCCTTTATAGGTCCCACAGCGATAATGCCGAGACAGACCGACACTTCAACCACGTCCATGGCTACAGATTCCGTGCTATAACTGGCCCCATCCGCAGAGATCATGCTCCGGATTTCAACCCTCATATGCATATGGTCTGACACAAGTGGTCACTTTGCCCACACGGATTATAGATGTGAAGGTCATGCACCTTCCATGTTGGACCTTCTGCTGTGAACTCTCATCCCGATAGATAATCAGGTCCCCGTCTATGCCTGTCTTGGCTGTTCGGATCACTGCCTGATTTGTAGGCTGTCACCGTGTGTGGCATTATAGGCCAGCGAATTGGGAGAGAATGCAATCTTTTTATGCATGGCGGCGGATTCGCTTCTCGATGGATGATCTCAATATCAGTGCTTAGACAGTCGCCGGTGTGGTACTTCAGAGGATGAAAATTTTCACCCCGTCATCATGTCTCATCATGTCAATGTCTACCGGCGACAGATCCCAGCCTTGGCTCCTTCAAAATTACGTCGCGGCATCAGCGTCACGGGATGCAAGTAACTAGCACACTCAGAAAGAAGTACAACTCTGCTTCCAGGTCCTTCAAAAAAATTATCGCTAAGGCAACATCGGAGCACATTGAGAGAATTGGCGGGAAACAAGTTCTCCACCCTTGGGGAACTCGCGCATTCTATTCTCTCGCCACGATTGCCCAAGAGAATTTCTGCAATCCATCATTAACAGTTCTGCGCAGGGAGGATGACTCGCTGGCTCTCGCCGCAAAGGAGAAAGCCAATCTTTTAGGTTCCCTTTTTTTACGGCCAACTTGTCTCTTGATAACCGGGGCAATCTAACGCCGACAATTTTGCAGTGTGAATGCTCAAAGCACGACGTTCGCGGTTCACATGGTGCTTAGTGCGTAAAACACTACTGTTTCTGGACGTCCGCAAGTGGAGTCGGCCTGAAGGAATCTCTCCAATGGTGCTGATGACGTGTGCTCCAGAGTTAGCTACGGTTCTTACGCGTTTTTTCCGGTTCTCTTACTCTATGGGCGTCGTTTTAAACTCACAAAAGACAGCCTTAGTGCACCCGATTTCTAAAAAACGTAACTGATCTGACCCGTCCAACTACAGGCCTATCACCATCACCTCTTTTTTCTCCAAAATAATGGAATCCATTATTAACTGCCAGCTCAGGAGGAACCCACCTTGAAGAGCATCAGCTGATTAGTGACCGTCAATACGATTTTCGTCGAGGCCCCTCAGCTGGTGATCTTCTCGTCTACCTGGCTCACCAATGGGCGGAAGCAGTCGTGACCAAATGGAAAGCCCTGGCGCTGTTTAATTTGGACATAGCGAAGGCCTTGGATTGGATTTGGCACAAAGTTCTTCTTCCAAATCTTTAGATTAGTGCTCAGAAGAATAGCTCGGATTATTTTCAGCTGCTGAATTATACCATCTTACACTGCAACAGAACTCATTCCATCCTAATCATCTCGATGGCTGACGGTCCACTACGGTGCCCTTTATGCGGAACCGTTTTTCTCGCACCACCATACTGTGGAACTTATTTCCCCGCGCGCCCCTTTGTAACCTTGTGTCTCTAAGCAGGTGCCTAGTTTGCATTTACGATAATCCGCTACTGGCAGCAGCGTCTTCCAACGGGGCTGCCAACCCGCTCACCAAGCATGGTAACTATATCGAATATCCCCCCCCCAACTATGGGGCCATCTATGGGGGAGGCCTAAGTTAAGCAGTGGATTTTAATAGACTAACGGCTAACGTTACAATATTTTTTTATTACGAACCGTTTTGTAGTAAATAAAGTGCATGGAAACCGCTTTTCCAAAATAAAAAAACCACTTCCATTAATTAGGTATGAAAGATATAAAGTTACTTTCATTTTCGGTCATCCTAAGTTGCTTAATGAATAGTTTGTAATATACTCTGCTTTTACATACATTTTGTATGTAATAAAACGGATCGTAATGGATAACGAAACGTGTCTTGAATGTGGGAATTGGGCATTAGATACTACGTAATTCACGGGGCGAGATGAAAGTGGTTGATATTAAAAATAGAAATCACTAGGTGGTAAGTCTTTTTTCTTGTCTAGCTTTTAATGTCTAGTTAGGTACCACTTCTGCCACCAAGCAGTGTTGCTTGTACCACTACGGTCTGAAGGGTAAAGGGAACCAGATAATTACAGACTGTTAGTCATTCTATCTTAGTCACAGACGTGACTAAGTCTTTGGTGAGTGTAGAGAACGGGAGACCTTTTTAGGTTCCGTAGTCAACTAGGAACCCTTATAGTTTCGCCATGTCTGTCTGTCCGTCTGTCCGTCCTCGCTTAATCTCTGTGACCGTTAGCACTAGAAAGCTGAAATTTAATACCAAAATGTGTATCAATCACGCCGACAAAGTGGTAAAATAAAAATTGGAAAAAATGTTTTATTAGGGTAGCCCCCCTATATGTAAAGTGGGAAGTGATTTTTTTTTTAATTTTAACCTTAACGTGTGATATATTGTTGGAAAGGTATTTAAAAATGAATAGGGGTTTACTAAAATCATTTTTGATATTGTCAATAATTTCGGAAATAATCGCTCCAAAAGTAAAAAACAATGTGCCCCCCCCCCTCTAACTTTTGAACCATAAGTTTAGAAAATATGAAAAAAATCTGAAAAGTAGAACTTTATAAGGACTTTCTAGGAAAATCATTTTGAACTTGGATGGAAACAACAGTACCCACTACCGGGAGCAGTTGCAGGAGCGCGGAGCGCTGCTGGAGCGCGAACATAATGGATACCAACCTTTAAACTCATAAGTGGGAACACTTATTGTGACGGACGGGAAACTACGGAACCCTACACTGAGCGTGGCCCGACACGCTCTTGGCCGGTGTTTTACTGGATACGAGTACGACGCATTCCACCTAGACATATGTCAATCGTGCATGATTCGTTCATTTGACCCAGGTCGCATCTATGTATAGATGATTGCAATTACATTTTCTAAACGTTCCGAATCAAACGATTAACAGGACCTACGACTAAAGAGTATAGTAATGTCCGACGACCGACATTATCGAGCGGTACTTGCAGATCACAGAGTACTGAAACTCCAAATGAACGATTAGAATGACTGACCCGAATGAACCAGTTTGTAAGACCAATCAATACTTGAATGATCGGGTCACTAAAAATGAATCAATGACACATGTCTAAGTCTATCTTAATCCTCAGGGGCGACAATGCATTTTGATGCTTTATCGAGGATAGATGTAGATGTCTATGGGCCACAGCACCCACTTACTATCAGGCGGACTGTCAGTTCGTTGGTCACTTTTATTTTAAAAATTACAAAAATTAAAAAATAATCACCAGATCCCGGAGCGCCTTGCTGTGGCGGTTTCCATGTCTTCTCGGCTCTCGCCCGTCTCTCCTCTCTTTCTTTCAACCAGGCGGCCCGCCGCGCGCTCTCTCTTTCCCTCGCGCGTTTCGCCGCTTCTATACCCGCCCACAGCTCTTGTAAGCGCTCTTCTGAAGTAGCTGAATTACGGACTTCAGCTATTTCGTTCTGTCACAACAATTTGTAAGATATATAACTTTTTTATTGCATTCAAACCTCTGGTGGGGCTTTCTCTACATGATAAACTTAGAAATGAGGATATCCGCAATAGAACCAGAGTAACTGACATATCCCAACGGATTATTAAGCTGAAGTGGCAATGGGCCGGCCATATAACTCGATGAATCGACAACCGATGGGGACAAAAGGTTCTCGAGTGGCAGCCTCGTACCGGTAGGCGAAGTGTACGGCGCCCCCCCCTCTCCCTGGAGTGACAACCTGGTAAGACATGCAGGAAGTCAATGGATGCAGGTGGCTCAGGACCGTGCTTTGTGGTATTGCTTGGGGGAGGCCTATGTTCAGCAGTGGACTTGTGAAGGGCTGTAATGATGATGACGTGTGAAATGAGCACACAGTCCACCTGATGGTAAGTGCATGCCGTGGCATGCACTTACCATCAGGAAATGATCATCAGGCCATCAGTCATCACTTTTAACTTAAGTATTACTAAATCTCATCTCAACGCTACTATATATCTACTTAAAACAATGAAGTTTTTTATAACTATTGGACTAAGTAAAAAACAATAGTTTGTTATGATCAACGCCTTATAATCGGCAATTGTTTTAAGGCAAAATGTATATTTTTTTTATTTGGATATAGGGCATTCATCTTAATTCTGTACTAGTCCATTTCCAGAGCAAGCAGAGAAGATCATAAATTCATATATAATCAACAATAATTACAAAACACTGTTGTCATATTCAAAGATTTACTGTTATTCCATTTGGGGGTACTTGTTAACTAATAAAGTAAATAGAATGTAGGTAATTTAATATTCACTTTTGAAGTTTTGTCTTTTGTTTTTTTTTTGTTATAAAATATGAGTAACAAACGAGCACATAGTCCACTTGATGGTAAGTGGATGCTGTTTTTGAAATTCCATAAGTTGTATCGGTTCTGAAAAATCGCTGGTGTTAATCGATCCCACCCTGTGTGAACTCTCTCGCAGCACGCCGATGTCCTAACAATAAATAATTTTTTTAATAAGATGGTGTGACAAACAAGCACACGGTCAACCTGATGGTAAGTGGTTGCTGTGGCCCATAGACATCTACATCTATCCTCGATTATGAAACAAAACACAGATGTCTTGTCACCCCTGAGGACTAAGATGGGATGCCTCATTTCCAGTAAAAAGGGTCTCCGGATCTCTACACTCACCATATGCAACACAACAGCATTAAACTGCTGTTTTATGCTGGTATTCTGTGAGACCGTGGCCCTTCCCTGGTCGAACCATCGTCCCATTATTTGCTACAACTATACTACTAATACAACTGACATAATAACAAAGAACTTTCGCCATCTTAGCCGAAAGCCAAATGTGAGGTCTTTTTTGACCTAAGCTTTAGTCTGACACAAACTATCATTCACAAGTGTAGCTCTATCAAGTAATAGTTTCCAGTGGATGTTGCATTTGTTGAAAAGATGCCATCATCGTTACCTGCAACTGTTCGTACTGCTGATTCATTTCAGCAATATTTTTCTGAATCTCTACTACACGTTCTTGGGTGAGTCGTTTCAAGATACTCTCTTGCGGTGTCTCCACAGCGCCTTCCGAGCTTCGTTTCTTGCGCTTTGGGGTCTCCACATGCTCCAGTAGCGCCCCATATTGAGCTGCACAGCTAAAACAGTATTTAACTTAATTTTACATTATTACAATGATAGCATGGTGCCTATTAATTACAAATCTAAGTACTGTAGGTTCAATTATTTAAATAACATTAATAATCATTGAGTATAACCAGAGTGACCGACATAGCCCAATGGATTAGTAAGTTAAAGTAGCAATGGGCCGGCCATATAGCTCGAAGAACCGACAACCTCTCTCTCTCGAGTGGCAACCTCGAACCGGTAGGGGTAGTGTAGGGCGACTCCTCACTAGATGGAGTGACGACCTGTTAAGATGTGCAGGTAGTTGAAGGATGCAGGTGGAATCAGAACCGTCCTTTGTGGCATTCCTTATGGGAGGACTATGTTCACCAGTGGACTTGTGTAGGGCTGTCATGATGATGAAGTTGATGAATAATAATTGACCTTCCACATTTTTAACGCTAAAAGAAAATGAAATCATTAAGAAAGTAAAAGGCGATAATGAAAAACTCAAAATAATGAAATAATTTATACATGATTTAATGGCTTTGTAAGTGGGTGCTAAGAAAAATTTAAGCTTCAACTTATCGATTATGTGGATACTATTTTATTCCTTTTTAGGGTTACGTAGCGAAAGGGTAACCAACAGGACCCTATTACAAAGCCTCTGCTGTCCGTCCATCCGTCTTTCCATCAGCGGACTTTATCTCATGATCCCTAATAGATAGATAATTGAAATTTTCACAGAATATATATTTTTGTTACCGCTATAAGAACAAATAATAAAAACAAATTAAAAGGTGCTACTTTACTAGAAAAATGTTTTTACGATGGTACGGGACCATTCATGCGCGAGTCCGACTCGCACTTGACCGATTTTATTATTCTTTGTAGTTGGTGTTTACTTTTTCCAACAACTTCAAAAAGGAGGTACCCAATTCAACTGTATGTTTTTTTTATGTGTTACCTCAGAACTTTTTTCTGGATGAACCGATTTTGATATTTCTTCTTTTTTATTTGAAAGCTGGTGCTTCTCATGTGGTCCCACATAAATTTGATCAAGATCTGACCAGTAGTTTTTGAGTTATCCTTAATAACGTGTATTTAATTGACTTCAACTACATTGACGATGTTCTCATTTAATTTATATTGTAATCGGTGGTAATTCGTTAACTGGTTAATTCTATTTAGTGATAGTTTTCAGTAATTTTATACCATCCCGGTCCCCTTCTTTTTTGGCTCTAGAAAATCGAAAAATCATCCGATTTCGATGATGATTTTTTTAAATCTTCGTTTTTACGGCGGATTTACGAAAAATATTACAGGAATAAAACAATAAAACTCATATTGGTTCCAGGGCTTTAAATATTCATGAAAATGCACTCATTCACGTATAATTGTTGATAACTTTATTACAAATAATCGAATAAAGTTGTTATATTTTTTTATAATCTATACAAAAAATGAACATTTAAAAAAAGCAACATTGAAAGACGTTTGTTTATAAAATTTTTATTTTGGTGTTTTATTGAGTGTAAGATCTAGCGAAGCGGGCTCAGGACTTAGTGCATCCCGACTCGGACAGGTTAGGTTAGAAGAAATCATCTTCTTCTTTTTTTTTCGTGGGGAAATTGTCATGGACACCTTTGGCTGCAGGGGCAGTGAGAGGGGAGTTTGTGTTACGTGGTGCTTCCTTCCCCCAACTCTCTCCCGTAGCGCAGTCGAGGGAAGCCCGGTCGACGGAGCCCCGGTTAGCTGGGCTCCTACTTCTGAGTGGTTTATTAAAAAATAACCACGAAGGAGATGGCGGGGTTTATTCGCTCGCTTACTCGACCCCGCTATCTCCTCCTAACCTAGCCTGTTCGAGTCGGGATGCCCCAAGGCCTGAGCTCGCTTTGTTCGATCGTACACTCAATAAAACACCAAAATATTAACTGTTATAATTATTTCGATTTTCTAGAGCGTTTATGATAACATTTAAAGTCAGAATACCATATGAAAACTTTAAGATAAAAAATCAATAAACAAACATTTTTCAATGTAATAATAATTATATAAACTTCGTTTAATGCTTTGCAAATAAGTTATAAACGATTATATTCGAAGAAGTGCATTTATGATCACATTTAAAGTCATAAAACTATATGAAATCTTCAGGTGAGATATTTTCCATATTTTTTTCATAAATCCGCCATAAAAACGAAGATTTAAAAAAAATCATCGAAATCCGATGATTTTTCGATTTTCTAGGGCCAAAAAACGAAGGGACCGCGAAAGTATAAAAATACTATATAATTTTCTTTTAAACTTCATTATATATACTACTATCATATATACTTTTCACATTTCTAAAAACAGAAAAATACCACTTCAAAGCTAAATATTTCACAATCAAAGTTTTTTACAATAAAAAGGGGGTAAAAAAATATCCTCAATTTTCCTGTACGGCAGGTACACAAAATAAAAAAATTTAAGATTACATTTTATAGTTTTGTAGGCGTGATTATTATCAACTACGTCAAATTACAGATTTGTACCACCTAGAGTCTTTGAGTAAAAACGCAGATGAATGGATGGACATGGAGAAACTATAAGAGTTTCTTGTTTTGTCACTACGGAATCCTAAAAAATAATCGTAGAACTTGCTTCAGCAATATCTGAGAAAGCAGTGAAAAATATGCACCAAATATAGGTAAAACTTCCCCGTAAGGACTGATAAGTGGTAAAATTTAAAATTTCTACAACTGACTTCAATGTTAATAAAATGAAAATGTCATCAAAGTAGTGGAAGTCAATAAAATATGCATTGTTAAGGATAACTCAAAAACTACTAGTCAGATCTTGATAAATTTTTCAATTTAAATTTATATGGGGCCACTTGAAAAGCACCAGATTTCGTATAAAGTATCAACAAAATCGGTTCACCTAGAAAAATGTTCTGAGGTAACACACATAAAAAAATACAGTCGAATTGATTACCTCCCCCTTTTTGAAGTTGGTTGAAAACAAACTAAATTTAAATTAAGAGCCTATGACAGTGTAAGAATATCCCATGTTAATATAGTATTCCCTGGGGTGTCGTCATATCATTTTGATCAATATACCAAATTGATTCACTAAAATATCTCAGACCATTTTTATAAGATATTCATCGTCACAGTAATGTAAACCTGTACTGGACAATTGCAATAGTGTGCATATTTTATTTACTACACTGGTGTGCTATAATTTTATTGTATCCTTTACTTTATCAGTCTGTAACAATATTATGGTGCTGGATATGAGCTTATTTCATGAAGAGAGAATATGCCTAATCATACACAAATGGTAATGGTCATGACAATAATTTACCAGGTGTTTTAGTTTTTCATGGGTGGCACTAGTTATTTACTATCTGATGACTAGCATTAATGTTGCCCCTTCTTATGTGAAAAAATATTGTAGTACCAGAAGTTTCACACCTTTGAGGCTGCTCTCCATCACCGGTCAGTATTTTGGCATAATACATTTAGCCTCCTATATAGGTCTATAATCAGCAGTGTTCTATTGATAGGCTGTCCCTCGGAAGCCACGAGATCTATCTGGTGTATGACATACAGTGGACCCCCACTAATCCGGCCCCTGGCTAATCGGTCCCCCCTTGTAATCCGACACAAACTTAACTAGTAGGTAGATTCGAGTTGTGCTATGAATCCGCCATGATGAGAGGTGCCCTTCGCAAATATGTGGACAACAGGTTGAAATTAGTTCAGGCAGGTTATAATATCTCAGTTCAAATGTGACTATGGTAGTGGCCCAGCAGGCATTCATTATTTACTGTTTAGGTATTCATTGTGCATCACATGACATTTTGATTTTTTATTATTTTATATTTAATGTCAGATTACAAGATACTCTTTTTGGAAAAACTTTGGACTACCAGGGGGCTGGGGCAGTACTCTATAGTCCGATAATCCGACACCACTTTGCAAAATGTTAGTCGGATTACCGCGTGTCTACTGTAGCCGCTTTTTGTAATAATATTATTGCATGATAAGTGTAATTACAAGATGTAAGTCCAAATACCTCTTCTGGGAGTACCAATCCGGGGGCCTACTTGGTTCGCCGACGGTTTTTAAGGCCCGAGATACCGACATCCAATTCTGATCTCCACTCCTTACTACAGCCGACGCTAGGCATAGCTGTTCCCTTATATTCCACGTATCCAAAGGAACCCGTTTTAACTGCAACCTCTCTTGAAGTGAACTCATTTCGGGTTCAAAATCAAATTTAATCAATTAAATTCTATTATTTTTATGCAGTATTCAAAATAAATAGAAATGCGTCTAATTTTAAATAATTACTATAGATTTATTTATTTGTTTTGGAAACAGACTGTCAAATGTCAACTGTCAATGTCATTTTTTTTTTATTTAACTAGCTTTACGGCTCTGGTTTCAAGCCCTTCTGAGCAGCGTCATTTCTTTCAGAAACTTCATTTTATATATTTTATGCTCACAATACGCTTATGCGTCACATTGCGAAGTTTTTGGGAGATTTTGACGACAGCTCAACCCAGCGGAAAGCGATCAAATTAACTTGAGGTTTATATCAACATTAAAGCACTTATTTCGTCGTTTTCTCTAATAGTTTACACGCGCAGACAATGAATTCAAAAATTGCATCACTTTTACGAATCAAAAACCACTTCAAACCATTATTCAAGCAACAATCCGTCGACAATCAAGTTCCCGCCAAAACTCTGTCAATGTCATTCTGTTCTGTGATTCAAAGACTATATATACACTACGTATTGGATTAAATTAAAAATTACTTATGTGATTTATGTCCCTATTACACTACCCTGAATCAGGGCCCTGAAATAAAGGTGGGCGTTGAACTAGAGTCCGTTTCACAAGAGGAGTCCCGCGGAAAATGTACAAAATAAAATTTTATATATGGAATGTGACACCTGATGTCAATCTTTGCAAAGACTGCAAAGCCGCGACTAAGGGACTTCTTTCGTGAAACGGACTCAAGTCCGATTTTACGCCTTTACTCAGTCATAGGGATGAACAGGTGAAATAAGTATCGATATTTATTGTATCGATATATTTAAACAGTATCAATATGATAAATATCGATATATCGTCATGTTTTGCATGATGTAATAGGATAAGGGACATTTTTTTATTGGACATTTTGACGACGAAAAATCCATGATATTTAATATTGAAGAAAAGAAGAGGCCTCTGCTCCTCTTAAGATATGGGTGAAAGAACATTAAAAACTTACGGCAAATCACTCTAATGGGGTCAAATGTATTCCGAACACCACTTGTTATGTGGGACTTTTATAGTGATAAAGGATTGTTTTTTGTGCGCAGATTTCTCTCCGCAAAAAATGCCAGACTGTTGTTGACAGAAACATGGAACACTGTTGTCAGTTAAAAGTAAATAAAAGATAACATGAAGTATGATAGCGTCTCCGCAATTTAACTTTCTTTAGATTTAGCAAAGGTATAACTACAACGGGCATAATCACGACGTAATTACGACTTGTAGAATTTTTGATTGCTCTCGGTTGCCTGCGCAGTACTTTATGGTGTTTGAACGAGTGGGGGATTAGATTTTTATCTTTACTCCTCTGGTTTTTTTATAAGAGATAAACAAGCATACGGCTCACCTGATGGTAAGTTATCAACGCCGCCCATGACCAACTGCAACACCAGGGGAATTGCAGATTCGTTGCCGGCCTTTTAAAAAGGAGTAGACTCTTTTAAAAAGAAGTAGTATCGGTCTGAAAAAATCTCTAGTGGTAGTCGATTCCACAAGGAAGTTGTGCGAGGAAGAAAACTTCTTTTAAATCGCACGGTGGTGGACCGCCAGACAGCCAGATGGTATGGATGATATCATGAGTTTTGTCGCGATGTGCGAAGATACAACATCTCTTCGCAGTACCAGTGAGTCAAGCCTATCGGAAAGAGCTTGGTCGCCGACGATTCAAACAGCTCTTCGCTGGATGCGATCAAATGGAAGAAGCTGGCACTGGGGAGCCCCGGCCCAGAGATGGTAACAGTATTCCATGTGCGGCCAAACCTGCGCCTTGTAAAGTTGCAGGTGGTGAGCCGGTATGAAATATTGTCCCGCTCTGCTGAGCACGCCAAGCTTTTTGGAGACCAATTTGGCCTTCTCTTCCAAGTGACTACGAAACTGCACGCCACTCGATATGTCAACTCCGAGGATTCTAATATTGGCTGAGGCAACATGGAGAGTGCCTTGCAACTGAGGAGATACGAATAAGGGGGTTTTAAACTGGACTAGATTTAGTCGCCCCCAGTCCGAGAATTTGTTCAACAAAGTTTCGACTTCAGACACAAGTTTATCTCGGTACTCTGTGACGTTTTCCCGCAAAATATTGGCACGGCCGGTGTATAAAGCATCACCGGTGCTGTCGTCTGCATAGCAATGAATGTTACCGGTTTGCAACATGTTATTAGTCAGAAGAAACAGCGTCGGTGATAGCACGTAGCCTTGTGGAACACCAGCGTTATTGGGCTTGTAATCTGAGTATGCACCGTCTACGACAACCTTGATGCTCCAATCAGCAAGAAAACTGGTGATCCAATTGCACAATTTCTCGGGAAGCCCATAGGAAGGAAGCTTCGTAAGAAGCGCTTTGTACTAAACCTGATCGTAGGCCTAGCTAAATGTCCAAACAAACGGCTAACGCCTCCCCCTTGGACTCTACTACCTCCGCCCATTTATGAGTTAGGTAACCCAGAAGATTACTAGCCGAGCGACCGCGACGGAAACCATACTGGCGGTCACTAATCAGCTGGTGATCTTCAAGGTACCGCATGAGCTGGCTGTTAATAATGGATTCCTTTATTTTAGAGAACAAGGAGGTGATGGCGATAGGCCTATGGTTGGACGGATCAGAGCGATTACTTTTTTAGGGATCGGGTGCACGAGGGCTGTCTTCTATGATTTCGGGACTACGCCGAAGAAGTAGGAGTAACGGAAAAAAAGTTAAAACCAGTGCCAACTCCGGAGCACACGTCTTTAGCACAATAGGAGGGATGCCATTTAGCCCACTCGACTTGTTGACGTCCAGGAATAGAAGTGCTCTGCGCACTGAGCGTTGGGTAAACAGGATATCCTGCATGGAGCGCTCACTCCGCGGGATGGTCGGCGGTGTGTTCCCCCGTCATCAAAAGTCAAGTTGGACGCAAAGAGAGAGCCCAGCAGATCGGCTTTGTCCTTTACGGCATGAGCCAGTGAGTCGTCCTCCCTGTGCAGAGATGGGAGAGATGGCTGACAGAAGTTCCCTTGGACAGTCTTGGCGAGAGACCAGAATGCAAGTGATCCCGAAGGAAGACGAACTAGTTTCTCGACAATTTTGCCGATGTGCTCTGACTTTGCCTTGACAATAACACTTTTGAGACTGGAGGAGGTACTTCCCGAAAAAGTTCCATTTCCTGTACCACCACATCAGCAACAGAATCAGCAACAACGCTGGGATCATCCGACGAGAAGCAAACCCACCCCAAAGGGTAGGTTGCAAAAAAAGATCGCATCCCGTCCCAGTCTGCTGGCCTATAATGCCAAACACGGCGGAAACTTGCACTTCGCAACCGCGATGAATGCGTTAGTTGCACCGTACTCCAGATCAGGCAATGGTCCGAGAAGCCAAGAGGTGCATCGACGGCTACCTGATATCCGTCCGGATGAGAGGTCAGTAGAAGGTCCAACAGGAACGGTACGGCGTGGTAACCAGTTGTGTCAGACCATATGCCAAAGAAAAGTCATAAACAGATCTACCCGCATGATCGGTTAAGCGAGAACCAAGCCATTCAGCGTGTTGGGCGTCAAAATCTCCAAGTATCACGATCTCTGCGGATGGTATCTGTTGTTACACGGAGTGTGTAGCCATCTGGACGTGGTCCATGAGTCGGTCTGTTTCGGCATTACCGCTATGGGACCTATAGAGGCACCCGTAGACGCGGAAATGGTCGTCGCTGTCTACGCGCAGCCATAAGATGGACAGGTCCGTACCTTCAAGGCTGCCGAGGCGTCGGAAACAGATGTCCTCTCTGACGTACACGCAAACTCCAGCCCGGGCACAAAAGAGTGTTCTAATTTGTACCCCGTGTAGGAGAGATACGAAGCATCAGCCGGAGACCTGTGTCTCGGTTAGAAAGAGCAAGGCCGGCTTCGCTGTTTCCAGATAGTAGTGCACGGCGTTAAGGTTTGAATGAAGTCTGAAGACAAATGCTGCCGCGTGGCTCTACCGCTGTTAAGATAATTTGACTAAGATACTTTGTATTTTCTTTTATTTCTACCTTCATTCACATTATATTATTAGATTCGAATATTATGTTGTTTAGATATTTATATAACCTACGTTTAGAAAACTTTTTAATGAACTCTAAGCTTTTTTTTATTATATTATTTTTTATAAATTTAAAGAACATGCGCGGTATACCAACAACAAAAGAATTGAGAGAGCTGGGCGTCTATTGATGCAGTGATGAATTTGAGAGGGATTAAAAGTCATGTTATTCCCGTGCACACTTTTCGCAATATATTCCATAAAACACAAAATCTGGCTAATTTGCGCTTGTTCTCAAGACTGGTAAGATTAGTTCTAACCACATTGTTGTTACCAATAAGCACACCTTTCTATTGAGTCCATAGACAGAGAATCCAATTGGATTGATGACAATGGAATCAAAAAGTAGGATGTTTTTATCGATTCTGATAAAAACTATACGTTTTAAATAATAACAATTAAATAAATAAATAATGATCACTAAAGCTGTTCCATTAACACCTGGCAACAAATCTTTAAAACTCAAATTACATTTATAAACGTGGTCTTGGTAATCAACGATCACGACACAAAACCAAGGGAGTCACATATATAATTAACTTCATAATTTCGTCCTGGGCCAACGAGTGGCGCAACCTTCCACAACCACGTTCGACGCGCTACTTACAACTTTATTATTTGCGGTGCTACTAGTGTAGTATCCTCTTAGTTTTTTTTTTTTTTTTTTTTTTATAGAAGAGGGGGCAAACGAGCATGTGGCTCACCTGATGTTAAGTGACTACCACCGCCCATGATCAACCGCAACACCAGGGGAATTGCAGGTGCGTTGCCGGCCCTTTAGAAAGGAGTAAGTTCTTTTCTTGAAGGTCCCCAGGTCGTATCGGTCCGGAAAAATCACCGGTGGTAAATTATTCCACACAGAGGTTGTACGCGGAAGAAAACTCCTTTTGAAACGTACAGTGGTGGACCGCCAAGCATCCAGATGGTGTGGATGGTATCGGGACGTTTGCCGTGTAGTGCGTTCACGAAATTTGCCGGCTGGGATTAATCCGAACAATTCCTCAGAGCACTCCCCGTGATAGATGCGATAAAATACGCAAAGAGATGCAACATCTCTTCGCAGTGCCAGTGAATCGAGCCGATCGGAAAGCACTCGGTCGTCGACGATTCGAGCCGCTCTGCGCTGGATGCGGTCAAGTGGAAGGAGCTGGTACTGGGGAGCCCCAGCCCAGAGATGGGAACAGTATTCCATGAGCGGCCGAACCTGCGCCTTGTAAAGTTGCAGGCGGTGTGCCGGCATGAAATACTGTCCCGCTCTGCTGAGCACGCCAAGCTTTTTAGAGGCCAATTTGGCCTTCCCTTCCAAGTGACCACGAAACTGCACGTCACTCGATACGTCGACGCCGAGGATTCCGATACTGGCTGAGGCAACAAGGGGAGTGCCTTGAAACAGAGGGGATACGACAAAGGGGTTCTTTTTAGCGGTTAACGCGCAAACTTGTGTCTTCTGGGGGTTAAACTGGACTAGATTTAGTCGCCCCCAATCCGAGACTCTGTCCAGCAGAGACTCGACTTCAGACACAAGTTTGTCCCGGCACTCAGAGACGTTTTCCCGAGAAATATTGGCTCGGCCGGTGTAAAGAGCATCACCAGTGCTGTCATCTGCATAGCAATGAATGCTACGGGTTTGCAACATATCACTGATATGCAGAAGAAACAGCGTTGGCGATAGCACGCAGCCCTGTGGAACACCAGCATTAATAAGCTTGCAATCGGAGCTTGCACCGTCTACAACGACCTTGATGCTCCGATCCGCAAGAAAACTGGTGATCCAATCGCACAATTTCTCGGGAAGCCCATAGGAAGGGAGCTTCGAAAGAAGCGCTTTGTGCCAAACCCGATCGAAGGCCTTCGCAATGTCCAAACTAACGGCCAATGCCTCCCCCTTGAACTCTACTGCCTCCGCCCATCTGTGAGTTAGGTAGACCAGAAGATCACCAGCTGACCTACCACGGCGAAAACCGTATTGGCGGTCACTAATCAGCTGGTGATCCTCAAGGTACCTCATGAGCTGGCAGTTTACAATGGACTCCATTGTTTTGGAGAACAAGGAGGTGATGGCGATAGGCCGGTAGTTGGACGGGTCTGAGCGGTCGCCTTTTTTAGGGATCGGGTGGACGAAAGCCGTCTTCCATGATTTTGGGACTACGCCTAGGGAGTAGGAGTACCGGAAAAGACGCGTTAAAACCGGTGCCAACTCTGGAGCATACGTCCTCAGCACAATTGGGGGGATTCCATCAGGCCCACTCGACTTATGGATGTCCAGGGAGAGGAGTGCTTTGCGAACCGAGCGCTAAGTAAACTACACTTCCGGCATGGAGCACTCACATCGCGGGATGGTCGGCGGCGTACTCCCCCCGTCATCGAGAGTCGAGTTAGACGCAAAGAAAGCGCCTAGAAGATCGGCTTTCTCCTTTGCGGTGTGGGCCAGTGAGTCGTCCTCCCTGTGCAGAGATGGAAGAGATGGCTGACAGAAATTCCCCTGGACAGCCTTGGCGAGAGACCAGAATGCACGGGTTCCAGAAGGAAGACGAACTAGTCTCTCGCCAATTCTGCCTATGTGCTCTGACTTTGCCTTGGCAATGACTCTTTTGAAGGACCTAGAGGCGGAATTATACTTCTTTTTTAGAGCGCTGGTGTTTACATCCCTGGACGCTGATGCGTCAGCCCAGGCTTGGTAGCACTCCTGCTTATAGCATGATGCTATTTTACAGGAGCGACCAAACCATGGCTGAGATTTGCCTCCAATGGGCACCACAGAGGAAGGAATAAAAAGTTCCATACCCTGAAGTACCACATCAGCGACAGAATCCGCAACAACGTTGGGATCATCCGGCGAGAAGCAAACCCGCCCCCAAGGGTAGGATGCAAAGAAAGACCGCATCCCATCCCAATCGGCTGACCTATAGTGCCAAACACGGTGGCAGCCTGCAGAATGCAACCGCGATTTCAGCGTGAGTGGCACCACACTCCGGACAAGACAATGGTCCGAGGTGCCTAAAGGGGCGTCGACGGAAATCTGATATCCGTCCGGGTGAGAGGTCAGCAGAAGGTCCAACAGGGAAGGTGCATGATCCTCCACATCTGGAATCCGCGTAGGCGAAGTAACCAGTTGTGTCAGACCATATGCCAAGGCAAAATCATGAACAGGTCTCCCCGCATGATCGGTTAAACGTGAACCGAGCCATTCAGCGTGATGGGCGTTAAAGTCGCCGAGGATCACGATCTCTGCGGAGGGGATCTGCTGTAGCAACGAATCTGCAGCCATTTGGACGTGGTCGAAGAGTCGGTCTGTTTCGGCATTACCGCTATGGGACCTATAGAGGCACCCGTAGACGCGCGGATGGTCGTCGCTGTCTACGCGTAGCCAAAGGATGGACAGGTCCGAACCTTCAAGTCTGCCGAGGCGTCGAGAACAGATGTCCTCTCTGACGTAAACGCAAACTCCAGCCCGAGGCACAAAGGAGTGTTCCAGTTTGTACCCCGGGCAGGAGAGATACGAGACATCAGCCGGAGAGGACACCTGCGTCTCGGTCAGAAAGAGCAGAGCCGGCCTCGCCGTCTCGAGATGGTAGTGGACGGCGTTTAGGTTAGAGTGAAGTCCCCTGATATTGCAGAAATTCACGGACAGCGTGGCAGGGGTCGCCTTGGTCTTGTTGCTCCGTTTGCCCCGAGCAGTTTTAGTCTTGAGCGGAATATTGCCCCCCCCCCCCCAGAATACGCGGGGCAGCCTGAGCACCCACGCTCAGAAGTGGAGAAACATGGTCGTGGATGCTCAGCGAGGGATTCTCCAGGGGTGCTGGTACCCTCCTGGGGTAGTCTATCATTTAATTCCGCTACCATGTTGATGGGGGGGGGGGGATTTGGGCCTCCGGCCACCTGCACTCACCAGACGAAACGCGGAAGCAGAGCTTCCACTTCACGCCGGTATTCTGTGAGGTCGTGGTACCACCCCGGTTTGAGCCGGCCCATACGTGCGACAGCAAAGCTGCCGCGTGGCTCTACCCCTGTTAAAAAGTACTTAGTTTGTGGCACTCCTCTAGAATTCTAGAACATTCCACTAGGTAAGCACGTAGTTTAGTGACGCGTATATTATAATTCTTAATAAAACTGTCATAAATACACATACGGTATATTTTTTTTATATATCAACAACAAACCTGGTAGTAAGTGTTTTGTTGGTAAGTTGTTCGCAAAATGTGAAGCGGACGCGCCAGGGGTATCGATATTTAGACCTTTCGGATTTTTCCTCTGTTTTGTACCAAATTAGACACAAAAACTACCGTACCTCAGTTAGATCATACATTATAGTAGCATAAAAAAATTTTTTGGTTTCTAATTTTAATACTACGGGTACTTTTTTTTCTTCTGACAATGTAAAATGAGCCTCTCAAGATTCACCCATATACTAATTTGTTTGAAAGGAATTGTCAAGAATATCATAGATAATCTTCAAGTATATTAGTTTTATAAAAATTGGATCATTCTATCAATCGCTAATATTATTATTTACGGGCGTTGGTATGACTTTGTTCAACGGTAGTATCGAGTCATTAAATACATTTCAATGTTATTGCTAAAATCGGAATGAATTTGTCTAAAATTTTAAAAATATTTTATAATTATTTAAACCTAAAACATAATTACCAAAAAACGTTTTTTCACAAAGATGAACATTATACTATCTTATAAAATACCGGCCCATAAATAGCAGCAATATTCTTTACAAAACTAGAATTGCACATTATATAATGTAAGCAACCGACTCGGTGTAAAGTACGACCGCAACATTACAATGATACTTAATTTTCTTGCAGCTGCTTTACGCTCTGAACTCAATGAACCGCCCAATGATCAGGTTCGAGGAAACTTCAACCCCCAGTAACTGAAGGTGGCCGGCGAATTTCAATGATACATTTCAAGATAGAAGGAGCCTAGGTGTGCTGTCTCCTATTCACGGTAAAAAGACATGCTTGTGTTTTGGAGGCGTTGAACCACACGAGATTGGACTCACTCCATCCGGAGTCTACCTGCAGTAAGAGATTCACACTTTTGAGCATAGCTTCTCTTTCGGATTATTATTAGATCCCAATTGGTCAAAGCACTCAGCTGATATATACAGGACGTGAGCAGTTGTCATTGATGTGCAGCAGGAAATGATTTGCGGAGAAAACGAACCCCTGGCGACCTCCGACATTAGTTGTCATCAGCCTTCGACGACGACTCGCAGAGACTGTTCACTCAAGAAGTCATACATCGTACATTCAAATCATACAGGGAAAAGTATGAGAAGAGCACACTCTATTACGAGATCTCAAATATCTATAATCGATTAAGAAATGTGATCCATTGAAATTAAGATGGCATGCCTCGTAACGAGTAAAAAGGTTCTATAATTGATCTAGGTCTAGGATTCAAGGAAACAAGAGGAACGAAGAAATTTAACTTAACCATAACTTTATTCAAGTATTACTTCTATTTGTTCTACAGAGTAGATTTCCTTTGATGATACTTTGTTTCTTTGTAATATGACTGGCTTATTATTTTTAAACTCTTTCCAAATTCTGGCTGTCATGGATTCTAAAAAACTTTTTACCAAATTATTTACGATGTTAATTTTATCATTATCTTTTTCATTTCTTTGCACAACTTGTTGTGACAATGATTGTCCGGCTGTTTTTTGTCTACCGAAATCACGAATATTTGATGTCTCTTTTACTGTTGCAGTATTATAGAGTCTGTTAAGTTCTTCATACAGTATAGCCTTATTATTATATTCTGTTGTTGCAGAAAAAGACTCAAATTCAATCGGATTCTGCAAAGAAAGCGCTGAAATAAAATATAATCCCTTTATTTGTCGTAAATAATGTTTTGCCATGTCGTGATGATGTAAAGGAACAAACACCCCATTTTATCCCGTAGATATCGTAAGATGCGATTATGGGAAATGCGACAAAGGTTTCAGCAATCACAGAAGAGTAAAAAATCATTCGATCAGAGGCGAATCAAATGTCGACAGTTAACATTAAGCTGGTATTCCCTGAGAGCATGGTCCTTCCTCGGTCGAGCTGACCCATTCATGCTACAACCATAATATAGCTGCAGCAAGGCTCTACCACGTATACAATATAATAAACATTTTAGGCGAATCGTGAGATGAAACAAATTTTCACCAACACCTAAACTGTAGGCAATATCTATGTCTTACCTTGAGCCGTGCCATTTTTAAAATTTGGAGAATATTTTTACTAAAAGTAAACATTGAGACCTATCAGTGAATGTTAAAAGAAAATAAGTAAAAGCAAACTAAATCTACGGATAACTAAATTTAATGATTATGGTAATGTCTAAGTCCAATAAACAGTAATTATTGATCCTTTTACAGATTTAAATCTGTCCAACGTAAACAAAACTCATAAACAGTATTTTTTAAAAGAAAAGTATAAAACTTGTGTAAAAAATGTAGTTTTTGTCTATTTTTAGGATTTCCATAAGCAAATAACAATTATATGCAATAATAAATTACAACATCGTAATAATTTTCATTAAAATAGGTACTGTTCGCAAGGTGTCTCTTACAAATTGAAACATTTTTTTGTTATATGTTATATCATTGAAGTCAATATATCAATCATGAATTGAAAAGTCACATTATTTTATACTTAAAGAGAGATGGCGCATTATAATCACCAGTCATGAACATAAAAAAACAAAACTTTCGTTTTTATGTTTTTGTCTATTTATCTTAATATATATATATATAAATTACGTCTCACGTTGTTTGTCCGCGATGGACTCCTAAACAACTTAACCGATTTTAATCAAATTTGCACATCGTTTGCAGTTTGGTCCAACTTAGATAGGATAGTTTTTTTGGCCATGAGTGACCCACAGTTTTTTTGAGAATTTAAGGATTTTTAATAAGACATGTGACAGGGTCGTCAAAAAGGGCTCGAAGGAAAAGAAAAGAAATTTAAATTAAAATATATAAATGCAATCGCTAACACGCAGTTAGGAAGCGGGATGAACTTTTTTTTATAGAATAATGGTGACAAACAAATACAGTACACCACACGTAATGATTTGGTGTAGCCTATAGACATATATCGCATCTATCCTCGATTAAGAATCAAAATGCAGTTACACTATATCCCCTGAGGACTGAGATAGAATGCCTAGTTTCTAGTAAAAGGTCTGCGATTCTTTACTCTCACCATACGAAGCACAGCATCGTTAAGTAGCTATTTTACGATGGTACTCTGTGCAAGCGTTTTCCTTTCCCGGTCGAGACGACCCATTCGCGCCACGAGCCACAATATAGCTTCAGCGTGGCTCCACTATGTATAATAATTGATAATTCTTCCCTGTTCTAAAAAAACCACCTCAGAAATATGAATATGCCTTTGTCCAGCAGTGAGACGTACAAAGGTTATTAAGTTACTATTTTACTGAAGCTGAACATCTTATATTAACAGTTGTAATAGATAGGTGTTAATTTAAAAAAATAGATTTTAAATATGCGTATCAGTAGTGATAGTCTGTGGTTTAAGCATTTGATTTGATTGACATCCTAGCTCTACGTCGTAACGTTTTCATAGTTGATATATTTTAAGTAATACTAGTTAACAGTCTTTTTTAGCATTTCTTTCTTCTTCTTTCTTTTTTTCAGTATGTCTTTGGTATATATTCAGTAATCTATGCTAATTAAATTAAAAGTTATTCCACCTATGAGTTATATTCTGGCCGGGACGGTTAAGAATATCCACTACCCCATATCTTCCCGTGGGTGTAATAAGAGGCGTCAGAGGGACACAGAAAGGAGATGGGCAGCGGCATCTTCCTAATAATTATTAACTTCATTATGACGACCAGACGCCAACTGTTCAGTGATGTCTCAGTGATCGCAAGGGTGAAAACTGGCAGCGATCACCGAATGGTTAGAGGCACACTGAACCCAAACGTTAAGTTGGAGAGGTCTCGTCTAATGAAGTCAACGCTCCGTCCCCCCTCGTGCTCTTATCGAGAATCCCGAAACCTTTCAGCTCGAGTTACGTAACCGCTTTCAGTGCCTAGAAGATTGCAATGCAGTGGACGATATGAATTACAAGCTCGTGGAAACTGTCCATGTGCTCGGAGCTAAGTTCTGCAAGACCCGCCGCAGAAGAACACAAAAACTCTCCGATCACACTCTTAATCTCATGGCTGTTAGACGGGAGATGAGGCTGCAATCGTCAACAGATTTGACAGCATACAGGCAACTGAACAGACAGATCTCCAAATGCATGCGGCGAGACTTACTTAACTTTAATACTGCTCGTATTAAAGAAGCGATCGAGTGGAACCAGGCCTCCAAAGTCTTTGCCAGAGATCTGTCTGCCAGTAAGAGCCAACTGTCGAAGCTGAAGACTGAGTGTGGCAGCATCGTTTCCGGGACACCTGACATTTTGAGTGAGATTGAGAGGTTCTATGGGTAGCTGTACACATCATCGTTGGAGCCACACGCAAGTGTGAGTAACGATCCAAGAGCAAGTCTTATCCGACGCTGTTCCGATGATATCCCGGACGTCAGTCTAAGCGAGATTAGAATGGTTCTCCAGCACCTTAAAAACGGCAGGGCCCCAGGCGAGGATGGAATTACAGCGGAGCTTCTGAAAGCGGGTGGAACACCGGTATTTGAAGTCCTTCAGAAGCTCTTCAATTCCGTCCTCCATGGTGGTACTACTCCAGAGGCGTAGAGCAGAAGTGCGGTGGTCTTGTTCTTTAGGAAAGGCGACAAGGCTCTCTTGAAGAACTACAGACCGATTTCCCTTCTGAGACGCGTCTACGTGCTGTTTTCGAAAGTCATTACGAATCGCCTCGCACGCAGACTCGACGACTTCCAGCCTCCCGAACAAGCCGGTTTCCGAAAAGGCTTCAGTACTATAGACCATGTGTTCTCTAATACTGAAGCCTTTCTGTCGCAGGGTATGTATGTACATACCCTGCGGCAGATTGTACAGAAGACCGAAGAGTACAATCTGCCACTTTGCCAGGCATATGTGGACTATGAGAAAGCCTTTGATTCCGTCGAAATTTGGGCGGTGCTACAGTCCCTTCAGCGGTGCCAAGTTGACTGTCGGTATATCGAAGTGCTGAAGTGTTTGTACAGTAGGGCTACGATGGCTATCCGAGTACAGAACCAGAGCTCGAAACCTATCCAACTGCAGAGAGGTGTAAGACAGGGTGACGTTATATCCCCGAAACCCTTCACCGCTGCATTGGAAAACGTTTTCAAGCTACTGGACTGGAAAGGATAAGGTATTAACATCAATGCTGAGTACATCACTCACCTTCGATTTGCCGACGATATAGTCTTTATGGCAGAATCGCTGGAGGACTTAAGCACTATACTCAATGACCTCAATAGTGCCTCCCAACGGATAAGTCTTAAGATGAACATGGACAAAACAAAGATCATGTTTAATGTCCATGTCACACCTATGTCGGTAGTTGTTGGGAGCACTATGCTCGATGTTGTTGACGAATACGTTTACCTGAGACAAATAGTCTGACTAGGTAAGTCACCCACTTCGACCGAGAGGTCAATCGACGGATTCAACTCGGGTGGGCAGCGTTCGGGAAATTACGACATATCTTCTCGTCAGGTATACCTCAATCTCTAAAAAATAGATTGTACAACCAGCGCGTGTTGCCAGTGATGACTTACGGATCTGAGACGTGGTCCTTCACTGCTGGCCGTATGAGGACGCTCAAGGTCGCTCAGCGAGCTTTGGAGAGGGCTATGCTCAGAGTTTCTCTGCGTGATAGACTCAGAAATGAGGATATCCGCAGTAAAACCAGAGTGACCGACTTAGCCCAACGGATTAGTAAGCTGAAGTGGCAATGGGCCGGCCATATAGCTCGAAGAACCGATAACTGCGAAAGAAGCGCTTTGTGCCAAACCTGATCGAAGGCCTTCGCAGTGTCCAAACTAACGGCCAATAGTTGGACAGATCTGAGCGGTCGCCTTTTTTTGGGGTCGGATGGACGAAAGCCGTCTTCCATGATTTTGAGACTACGCCTAGGGAGTAGGAGTACTGGAAAAGATACATTAAAACCGGTGTCAACTCTGGAGCACACGTCCTCAGCACAATTGCGGGGATTCCGTCAGGCCCACTCGACTTGTGGATGTCCAGGGAGAAGAGTGTTTTGCGAACCAAGCGCTGTGTAAACTGCACTTCCGGCATGGAGCACTCACACCGCGTTATGGTCGGTTGGACGCAAAGAAAGACCCTAACAGATCGGCTTTCTCCTTTGCGATATTGGCCAGTGAGTCGTCCTCCCTGTGCAGAGATGGAAGAGATGGCTGACAGAAATTCCTCTGGACAGCCTTGGCAAGAGACCTGAATGCACGGGTTCCAGAAGGAAGGCGAACTAGTTTCTCGCCAATTCTGCCTATGTGCTCTGACTTTGCCTTGGCAATGACTCTTTTGAAGGATCTAGAGGCGGAATTATACTTCTTTTTTAGAGCGCTGGTGTTTACATCCCGGGACGTTGATGCGACAGCCCAGGCTTGGTAGCACTCCTGCTTATAGCATGATGTTATTTTACAGGAGCGACCAAACCATGGCTGAGATTTCCCTCCAATGGGCACCACAGAGGAAGGAATAAAAGTTCCATACCCTGAAGTACCACATCAACGACAGAATTCGCAACAACGTTGGGATCGTCCGGCGAGAAGCAAACCCGCCCCCAAGGGTAGGATGCAAAGAAAGACCGCATCCCATCCCAATCGGCTGACCTATAGTGCCAAACACGGCGGCAGCCTGCAGAATGCAACTGCGATTTCAGCGTTAGTGGCACCACACTCCGGACTAGACAGTGGTCCGAGGAGCCTAAAGGGGCGTCAACGGAAATCTGATATCCGTCCGGGTGGGCATGATCCTCCACATCTGGAATCCGAGTAGGCGAAGTAACCAGTTGTGTCAGACCATATTTTAAGAAGATAATAAATAGAAGATAAGAAAAAAAATATTAGATAGAAGAAATAATATTTCTATATTATAGAAAAGGATGATATTATGAACGCTCTTACCTACTGACCTAAAGAGCCATAACGATGAGACGATGGCTGGTTAGGTAGGTGTAGCTTGTGGATACTATAAATACAAGGTAGCCATCTCGTTTTTCATCATGAATACAAATACCCAAAGATTTAAATCGTTAGATGTGCCTTCACCTTGAAAAACTGTTGCATTATTTTTGAATGTGTGCGTTTGAAAGACGCAAACGCACGCACTCTAATGTGTGCGCTACCATGGCATTTCCGTCTGTTTATGTCTATTTATAGATGATCCGTTTGTGAACCGCTTTCTTGATACAGCTGAGTATGTAACTAAATAGGTTATTAGAAGAGTACTGAGACAATAGTGTCATCTCTTGTTATCTTACGGAAATTGTGTATACTACTTTATCTGTCGCGTTTGCCCGTAATTATTTCGTGGTATTTTCTGACATCAGAATAAAATTAATTCAATATTTAATAAAATATATATACTTACGAGTGAAATGTTACACCTTGGGCTTTATTTGTGTTTCTAGAATTTTTATTGCACTTTCGAAAGGCACACGTAGGCATTCTGAGAGTTTTTTTTTTGGTGAAATCAGCGCGTTAGTTCCAAAACCGCGCGCAAATAAGCACTGATTGTGAATGAGTGAGCTCACTCATTTGAGAATGAACACATTTCGGAGTGGTCATACTATGGTAAAGGCGCATCTAACGATTTAAATGTTTGCAAATACCTAGACCGGTGACGGGCACCAGCGTCAAAGGTGCGAGATATTTGGGGTATTTTCTGAAACGTTTTCAGTATACTGCCGAATACAAATGACGTCATCAATTGACACTATATTGCACTGGCGAGCCGCTGCCATATTGCGTCGGATATCCGGCCACAATAAAACAATTTTTAACTGTGTGTGCGCTGAATGAAGCATGCCAGAATTTATTTTTATTTATTCAAATACAAAAAGTTATAGAATAATTGCTGGCATCTCCATTAGGAGGATATAGTGATTTTTAAAGCACAAAATGACAAAATAATCGCCAACACTTTTCCAATATGGCGCAAATATATGACGTCATATACTGTCCTATGTTTTGGAACGAATCACCAGTATAGCGGCGATTCATGACGTCATTTGCATTGGACAGTACACTGGGTTCTATTTTGGAACATACCCCCAGTACTACGATTGTCAAGTCGCCTGCCAAGTGTGAAGATTAAGGAAAATCTCCCTACAAAGTTATTCAAATATTAAACATTAATTTAATATTTGAATAACTTTGGCATTGGATATTGAACTTTGGCATTAAATTATAAAAGATTTAAAGAAATTTTGTTTAAACTCTTTACAACTTTACTTAGAAATTTTACTTACAAACATTGTATAGTAATATTATAAAAGTGTAGAAATAAATAAGTCGTAAAACGATTTCTACGAGAAAAAGCATTTTCAAATGTTTTATAGTTTAATCATTAAAAAACCAATAACTTTGTTTTTATTGCATATGAAAATAAAATGTTGTATTTCAATCATTTTAACACGTGTTTAATATCACACTTTCTTGTTTGTTATAAATTTTAGCTCTAATATAAAAAAGAACATTGCAATAAATCGATTATAACTTATAATCGATTTACCGCAATGTTCTTTTTTGGAATACACAGTTCTTTGGCAGCAGTTTGTGCTTTCGACTCAAACTTAGCGTCAAAGTTGAGGTTAGCACTCAACTGTATGCCTAGAAGTTCGAGATGATCAGTAACCTCTACAGATGTACCTTGGAAAGTAGGAGTCAGATGAAACGGACTCAGTTTGGCGGAAAAAATACGGGCCTGCGTTTTGGCGGCGTTGAAAGTGACTAGATTTTTGTCACCCTATTAAGGCTTTTTTAGAATAATTTTTGTTATTATTCAATACTACCCACCTCACCTCATTTTAGACTTAAGAACGCATTAATCCACTCTACCATGGTCTCCCTGAGTGAACGTATTATTGCCCCTCAGTTTTGTTAAGTTAATTTTTGCTATTTCTTGAGTTTGTATTTTTATAATGCCTAAAGAAACAAAAAAATTGTTTAGGGGAGTCAAGCGCGGGGGAGTTATTCATTAGCCTTCGAGATTACTTTAAGCGAGAACAACAAAATGATAGAACGGATATAAAATAATTTAATTTATTTTCTTACTACTTTCTTTATCATCATCATCATCGACTTCTGCATGTCTTAACAGGTCGTCACCCCAACTAGTGGGGGGTCACCCTAAACTTTGCCTACCGGTACGAGGCTGTCACTCGAGAACCTTTTTATCCCATAGGTTGTCGGTTCTTCGAGCTATATGGCTCACCCGTTGCCACTTCAGCTTACTAATCCGTTGAGCTATGCCGGTCATTCTGGTTCTACTGCAGATATCCTCATTTCTAAGTTTATCGCGCAGAAAAGCCCGAGAATAGTCCTCTCCATAGCTCACTGAGCGACCTTGAGCATCCTCATATGGCCATAAGTGAAGGAACACGTCTTAGTTTTATAAGTCGTCACTGGCAACATGCACTGTTTGTACAGTCTTTCTCTATCTATTCATTTATTTGTTTATTGTAGTACATGAAGTGTAAGCTACTGGAATGTATTGCACCACACATTCTAAAATAGAATTATCTTACTTATTTATTGCGATTGTAGTCGCTTGACAGTTTTTACGTCCGATTATAGGGCACATCTCCAGTAATTAAATAAAAATACTACTAATAAGCATAGTACGTAACTGGGTACTCAAGTGAAATATATTAAGCTTTTATAATTTTATTCGTAAAAAAAAAACATTAGGTGAGATTTTTGAAGTTAATGCTAATCTAATAGTCATAACAGAATAGATAAAATTAAAAAAAAAACAAATTCAGTGTCATTTGCTCACTAGCGATCCCCCAGTTTCGCACGAGTGATTTCTGGATCTCGACAACAGTGCCACCTACCGAGTTCAAAGGTGAATATAAGCCATCTAGGGATCCATTCAAACACACACAAAAATATCATCAAAATCGGTTGGATAGTTTCAAAGTCGGTGTTTTATATACATAGATTGTTAAAATTTTTGACGTATCTTGCAAACACAAGCCAGTTATCACCCGTTTCTCCTCGGGTATCGTGGCTGACAGAAAATCTACTGATCTAGTGGCAAAAAGTTTATTTTATGAAGTTGTTTACACATATGCGACACCGTTATTTTGTCGACGCTGACAAGAAATGTCCTTTACGTCCGTAAAAAACGTGTTTAATATCGTTCGTCTGTAAGTATACTTACTTATGGCGCTGTTCACATTATGTCGGATGTTGGGCCCGGCAACCCTCTATACCGCGGAGTGCTTGCCGAATTGTTGCGTTTTCATTGCAACAAACACGTTGTACGCATGTATGGTGTTTCGTAATTCGTAATAATCGGTGTTTGGTGTTTGGAAAAAATTACATAAACCCTGAAGATTTGATCAAACTAGTTCGGAAAGAGGTGTTCTTTGGAACAAAAAAGATTCTTCTCTTAGCTTATTTTCTTTGTTTTCTCCTAAAGTAATACATCACAACACAAACTTTGTCGACGTCCATCCATAGACTCGCAGTCCTCGCATAGACTGCCCAAAAAACGAACGAAACTCCAGTTTCAATTGGGTCCGACAACCTACTAGTGTGAACAAGGGCACTGACACCCGATTAAAAAATGGCACCCAACACACAACAAGTGGGAACTAGCCCTTATGTTCTAGTGACATATCAACCTGTCACCCAAATCATGCTACAAAGCAAAAACTAACGGCCTGGCCACGGGGATCGGCGGCGCGAACGGCGAAGCGACAGGCGGGGCGAAAATTCGGGGGCCACGGGAAGTCACATTTGCCACCGCGACCAGATAGGCCGGGAGTGAAATGTCTTTATCAAAGTTATCTCGATATTGCTTAGAAAGTAATTGTTTTTTGATTCAAGACATAATATTTGGATGACATTGCGGAGTACTTGATTTGAATAGGAATTGGGTTATAGATGGAGAATTCCACAACAAATAGAATGCATTCAGAAAAAAATTTCGAGTAAATACCAGAATGAGTGTTGAAACCTGCGATTATATTCTTGTTATTATTCAACCAGAATTGGAGATAAAAGTCAATGCGGATAGAATTTTAAATTGTTTTTGTCGGCCCGGCATTTTTCGCGGCGAAAACAACTAAAATATTTTGTTCCCTATACTATTCGCCGCGTCTGCCGCCGCGATTGCCGCCCGGCTCCGTGGCTTGCACCGTACTGATTCCATACATTTGTTTCAATCACCCGCCGCGCCGCTAGTCGCCCGCTATTCGCCCGGTAAATTTCGCCGGTCGCGTCGCCACTCGCCGCTAGGCGTGGCTTGCTCCATACATTTCTATACATTTGTTTTAGTCGCTAGACGCCTCACCGTTCGCGTCACGCGAATTTTTTGCAACGGCGAATGTCCCGTGGCCAGGCTGTAACAGTACGTACGGATAAAAAATAGGATTAGAAATGGCATCTCATTGAGCTTGTACCGTCAATATTCACAGTACTAATAGCAAAAACCAGTTAATAACGGTATATCGTTATAACGCTTTATTATTCGGTTAATTGGAATTTTCTATTAATGGGAAAATATTTGAAAATAATTATATGCCTAAATAGGTAATTTAATTTTAAAATAACATTTATAACTAGCAACCTGCTCTGGCTTCACCTGAGTAGGATTTATAAATGTGGCGTTATTTAAACCCAAGATAATAATTAAAGACCATTTATTTTACCTTACCAATATTTATATTTTAATAAAATCTCTAAACTTTTCTGATAAAATTTAATCTAGAATATTCCTGGTTTACTTTGTGTACAGTTTACATGGTAGTTCGGACAGACAAACGCAAATTAAAAAAAATGATTACTTACAATGACATGTAAAAATTTTATACAAAAATATTAACAAAAAAAAACAACAATAATTATGAAGAAAACTCTCAGAACGCGTCGCAGCTTACATATTAGCCAAAACCAGATTGAATGTTTTGTAGTTAATAGCATTTTCTTATCATTGATTCCAATGAAAAGTTGGACTGAAGTTATAACACATACGAAAACCGCATATCGCAACGTATTTTTTTTGCAGTCTTTACTGGCGTGTGTGAGTATAGAAAGCGGCAGTGTGCATACGAGAGGTGACTAGAGGCGAAGCCATTTTCAACCCCATTCTTTAACCGCACAGATAGTAGATAACACCGTAGACAGAGAAAACTATAGACTAATGATTAGCGTGGCCTCGAATGAGAAAGGACGATAACGTAGTTTTAGGTTATACAATAATCTTTATGACTTTTATTTTTTAAATATATTTAGATAACATTTTTAATTGTTCTAAGAACTGAACTGAACAAGATTCACCAATCTTAAGCTCGCAAAACACTTTTTCTCACTTAAACCAACTTGAACACTCCTTAGATCGCTACGAACTGTCAAAATTGTTTAGCAAAGTGTAGTTTGCTAAATAAAAAAAACCGGCACGAAGAAAGGGACAAACAATCACACCGCTCTGTCTCATTTCTATGCAAGACGTATGCATAAATCTATCTTTTTCGTGTGCGAATGCGAAAGAAGTCGTCAATTTGCGTAGACAGAGAAACCTATAGACACAACACATTTTTTTTCTCACTTAAACCTCTCACTTAAATCTTGTTCAGTTCAGTTCTTAGAACAATTAAAAATATTATCTAAATATGTTTAAAAGTCATAAAGAGTATTGTATAACCTAAAACTACGTTTCGTCCTTTCTCATTCGAGGCTACGCTAATCATTATTCTATAGGTTTCTCTGTCTACGTCAATTTGTCTATAGGTTTCTCTGTCTACGACTACGATAGTATAATATTATAGGTTAGGCCAATGACAATATTTTTTTTTAATGAAGCAAAATTTTATAACTTAGAGTCGTAACCATGTTCTTATCATGCTAAATGTTAAATTGGAGTGGGTGGCAACTATAAGGCGGATTTTTAATTAATTTTTTATAAATAAATTATTGACGAAGAAACAATTATTGATTTAGAACAATCAAGAATAAACCACGAATGACGATATGTAACAACGAAATTTGAAAAATAGAAAAAATAAACAATTACGAGGGGGCTAACATCAGTGAGCCTGTATCGGGATTGGTTGGTTAACCTCAATTTATTTCACTCACTTAGGCCGTGTGTGACGCATCACCATAGTTTGAAGAAAAAATCGCGAATATTACGAAAAAATGATGATATAGCTTAAAGGGCAAGCATCTAAGCTATAAGTTTTAATTTAAAAAAAAACAAGTTACACTTTGGATCGGCGCCATTTCCTCCCGGAACCAGAATTATAGATAAGCCCGGAATCCGGAATATGTCATTGGTCATATTTAGGGTATGTTCCGAAATACAACGCAGTGTACTGTCCAATGCAAATGACGTCATGAATCGACGCTATACTGGTGATTCGTTCCAAAACATTGGACAGTATATGACGGCATACTTTTGCGCCATTTGGAAAAGTGTTGGCGATTATTTTGTCATTTTGTGCTCCAAAAATCATTATATCCTTCTAATGGATATACCATAAATTATTCTATAATTTTTTGTATTTGAATAAATAGAAACAAATTCTGGCATGCTTCATTCGGCAAACATACAATTAAAAATTGTTTTATTGTGGCCGGATATCCGACACAATATGGCGGCGGCACGCTAGTACAATAAAGTGTCAAATGATACGCCATTTTGCATTGGACAGTACACTTGCGCGCTTGTATTTCTGCAAACGCACCCTTATTCTTTTGTAAGTACCATAATACCGCTTGATAATTTAACGTTTAATTTCTTAGGAGTTAGGGTATTACCACTGAGTACTTACTTAAATCCTTACTTAGAGCTTCTGGATGTAACTACTAAATAATATATTATTAGTAAGAAGTCACTTCGTTACTAAGTCTGAGTGAACAATAGATAACGAAGATTGGGATTAGGTAAACAATAACATTCAAAAAATTACATTGGTAAGTTTAAAATGCTTAGGTCTTAGAACTTATTCTTAGTTATTATTTCTTTCTTATTTAGTTTTCCATAATCAAAAATAGAGAGAAACTACTAGCTGACTAATTAAAAACAAAAAAGTTTTGTATGTTTTAAGTAAATTTAAAAAATTGCTACTCAATAGTAGACGGCCGACTGCTCGCTGCCTACATGTGCGCAAACATTGCTGTATTTTTACTTTCTTCTGTAAAAAATACTAGTAGTTATTATAACTCCCCTTAACAACTCCAAGTAAGCTTAAAATGCTTGTTTGCACCACCCAGTTCACACCCTTTAACATTAAGCTACAGTAGCTTCAAATTATTAGATTGTTATTCCTTTTCTGCTTATGAGCTCCTCTGCTTTGTTACCATCCTTCACTCCTGCGCTCTGGTCTGAATAGTATTAGAGCCAGATAATTTACAATAGTATAAAATGATGTTTTTGATTACAGTAGATATATGTTGTAGTTGCATTGGGGTTCTAACATGGATGTGTCGGCTCAAACATGGAGGGACAATGCTTGCTCAGAATACTGATTTAAATAGTAGCATAATGCTGCTGTGTTTCATATGGAGAGTGACAAGAACTGAAGACCACTTTGTCTCAACTAGACATTCCATCATAGTTCCCAGTGGGTGACAATGCATTTAAATCTTAATTGAGGATAGATGCAGGTGCCTATGTCCCACAGCATCTATTGACCATAAGGTGGAATGTGTACTCTACTAATTTATCACCTTTTAATTCATTCATTCTTTCTTTTATTCATTTATTAGTCTTGTGCTGGCTCGGTCGTTGGATCTCTCTGTATTTTTTTTTTAAATGTTACCCCTACACTAGGATTTTCTTCTGTATCGCGGGGGCAGTTTACAAATATAAATTGCACAAGGACAAACATCCAGACCCGGAACGATTATTTGTAGGCTCTACAAATACTTGTTCCGTGAGGGATTCGAACCCGCAACTCCCAGCGCAGCCACGCATTGCTAAGCCACTATGCCACAGAGTCATATTAGTGCATTTCAGACAATGGACTTGTTAGTTTTATTAGATCTATTAGCTCAATTTGGTCATCAGTACTACTAAGCAGTTTAAACTTTATCTATCTGTATGGAACAGCTTGAGTTGTAATGTTGGTTGATAAAAAAAATTTTTTTTTTAAATACATATTTGATTTCCCTCTATACTTTAACAAGCTTAGGACTGTCATTTTATGAAAGAGCATAAAAATAATATATCGTTATTAATCATTGGTCACTGGTAGTCATACAGGCATTTGTCAGATCTTATTTGAGTGACATACTCGCTGTCTCTCACTCACTCGCTCTCGTATGTTCTCGTTCGCACATACTGACTGGCATCTTGCAAGTGTAGGTGTACAGAAAGAGCTAATAGACAGATGAACAATCAGAGTTGGAAATAATTCTTCTATTACTGTGCCATACATTTCCTAATTGTTCATGATTTATGAGTTACATATGACTATCATTTATTGCCTTCCCCTTTAGATTGAATAATTATTTGCTCACTAAGTGTAACAAGCATTGTAATGAATAGTTGAGATACTAAGTTTTTAATTTGTTTTTGTTGGATAAGAGTGGCAGACTAGCACACAGTCCACCTAATGGTGTTTGCTGCGGCCTATTGACATCTATATCTGTACTTGATTATAAATCAAAATGCAGATGCATTGTCACCTGTGAGGACTAATATGGAATGCCTCATTTCCGGTAAAAAGGGTCTCTGGTTCTCTGCATTTACCATACGAAACACAGTAGCATTAAGCTGCTATTTTATGCTAGTAATCTGCCGAGCCGGTCCATTTGTGCTAAATTATACTACTAATTAAAGTTGCGGCATGGCTTTACTGCATATAATGATATTATATGAAAATTAACTAATAAATTGAAATTTTATCACAAATACAATAAAGTGATTTAATCTTTCAATAGGCACATGGCCGGATCCGACCGATGTTCTGTCAAAATTAAAGCGGTCGTAACCGAACGCACCGACCCACAGCACTTTAACCCATAAATACTAATATTTAGAGACTACTTTTCTGCGAAGAAGTTTGACATTATAGAATCTATACGAAATTTTCTATCCTGTGGTCTAAACAAAAGTCAGTTACTCTAGGTATTTTTATTTTTATTGTACTGTCAATTTACGACATTTGCCGACCATACGAAAATGGCGCAATTTTACGGTAGGTTAAAAATTTAAATCCATAGAGTAATTGATTTGTTTAGACTACAAGATAGAGAATTTTGTATAGATTCTAATGCCAAAACTTCTTTATAGAAACATAGTCTATAAATATAAGTTTTTATGGTTTAAAGAGCTGTGTTTAAGTAATTGAGTAACTGACTTTTGTTTAGACCAGAGGATAGAGAATTTTGTATTAATTCTATAATGCCAAACTTCTTCATAGAAAAGTTGTCTCTAAATATAAGTTTTAATGGTTTAAAGCGCAGTTTGTGGGTGCTGTTGCATGCAACCACTCGGGGTTTGACAGACACATGCGACTGCATGGGAATTTTATGGGGATTGAAGAGTTAATATATAATATTATATTTAATGTATCAGTTTTTTTTATTATGTGCGAGCAGCTATGCAGGTCTAGGTAAAGAGACCAGTATCACTGTGACCTAGAAGATCTATTGTGATCGCTGCTATGGCTATAGTTCACTGCTAAGCCCTATGTCTTCAATGAATCGAAGGAGTTGCTTAGCTGTGAGCGATTTCACTTCTTCTGGGCGGAGTAGATAGTGTCCCAGATGAGTGTTACGTTTGCGCATTAAGGGTCCGCAAACGGTTAGGATGTGTAGATGCGTTTCTTTCGTTACGGAACAGAACCGACACATCCTTGAGTTGCTTAGTCCCAGGATGGACATGTGCTTTTTAAGACAACAGTGTCCAGTTAGGGCTCTTGCCAGAATGCGCAATTTATTTTTTCTTAATCCCAGGGCTTCTGAAGCGAATTTACGATCAAAAGCCCAGATTAAAGTTTTAGAATGTTTTAAGCCTGGTGTGTCAGACCAGATCTTAAGTGATTTATTGTGATAAAGAGTTTCAAGGGTCAATCGGGCTAGGCTTCTTGAGATTCCACAAAATGGCTCGGGTCCAAATTGTGTGCACTTTGAGCCCTCCCGTGCAAGTTTGTCGGCAAATTCGTTGCCTACAATACCCTCGTGACCCGGAACCCATCTTAAAACGACCCTGTTTTTATAACCCAGGGCGTTTAAACGGTTCACGCAGTCTCCAACTAGCTTTAAGTTCACTATGTTTGATCTCAGCGCTAGCAGTGCTGCTTGACTATCAGAGTTTATGTAAATTTTATGGTTGACGTAGTGTTTTTGCAGATTGATTTCCGCACACCGATGTAGGGCGAAAATTTCTGCCTGGAAGATAGAGGTGTATCTACCCAAATTCATACTAAGTTAAGTAGCCTAATACTAATAATAATCCTATACCAACTAGGCATAGAAGTGCATTAAGAGCCGCTCCAGGTGATGATCGCATAGCTCCAGTTGCCATTAGGCAGGCAGTCCTTTGTAGACTATTTAGTCTGTCCGCAGTCGTCTTTTGGTTGGCCTTGTTACACCAGACAATAGGGCGTAGGTGAGAATCGGCCTCACTATGTCGTGTACGCAACTGCATGTACCTAAAGCAATTTTTGCCTTATGGCATACGTTGCTAAGGTGAGAGTTCCACGTTAGTTTTTGGTCGATTGTTACGCCCAAGTACTTAACTTCCGTGGAAAATGGTACTTCTTCACCATTAAGTTTTGGTTGGACTAATTTGTGCAACCGTCTCTTTTTGGTAAAGGGTATTATAACAGTTTTATCAGCATTAACTGATAAACTGTTATCCCTACACCAGTTATTTATGGTGTTTAGGGCTCTTTGTATTATTGACGATAAAGTACTTTGGCAAAAGCCCCTAGCAATGATCACAAGGTCATCAGCATAACCCAATGTGTCAATGCGTAGGTCTGCCATTTTGTGCAATAGTTGGTCAACCGCAAGAGTCCAAAAAAGGGGTGACAAAACACCTCCTTGTGGGCAGCCTCTTGTGGTTGCAACCTCAATCGAAGTTTGAAACAGCGCTATTTTTGCGTTTCTGTTTGAGAGCATCGTCTTCACCCATCTGATGGTTGTGGGGTCAACATTTTTAGATGTTAGGCCCCCAATCAGCAGTGATGTGGGGCTACTGTCGAAGGCGCCCTCAATATCTAGAAAGGCACAAGGAGCTATTTCTTTATCCTTCAGTGCTTTTTCGACCCTGTCAATGACACTGATCAGGGCTGTTTCCATAGATTTGCCTCTGCGGTAAGCATGCTGGTTGTAATGTATGGGCCTCGTAGCTAGAACTACATCCCTTATATATCTATTTATAACCTTTTCCAATGTCTTAAGAAGAAAGGAAGATAGGCTTATAGGTCTAAAGGACTTTGGTAAAGCGTAGTCCTTTCTACCAGCCTTACATATAAATAGAACCTTGACAATTGTCCATCGTTCTGGAATATATCCCCACGCAAAACTTGCTCTGAAGATTTTCACCAGATAAGGAAGAAGGATGTCGATTCACCTCTGTAGTTGGATGGGAGTTATTCCATCCTCCCCGCTTGATTTAAATGGTTCAAAGGAGTCAACAGCCCACTGCACCAGGTTTGGCCTTATTATCTTTGCAGCCCTACGCCAGTCCTCATTGCAAGGCCTTCGTAGGGCTCTGAAAGAGTTCAAGGCTGAAGTCTTGTATGATCCTGGGAAATGGGTTGACGCTAGTAACTCCAATGTTTCTGTTTCACTATTAGTGAAGTTACCATCCGGCTTTTTAAGAAGCCCGATTGAAGGAGCTTTCGAGTGTCCAGACTTTCTCGCATAGCTTCCTCCACAATGCTCTTGGCTTTCCTAATTTCTTTATTATATTCAGTTAGGGCTGCAGTATAAATATCCCACTCTTTGGTTTTCTTAGCCCTATTAAATAGTTTCCTGGTCTTTTCCTTAAGGTCTTTCAGCTTAGAATTCCACCAAGAAACTTTTCGTGTTGAGGTCTTGGTTTTGACGGGACAACTGTCCTCGAAAGGCTTCACAGATACCTACGGTTACTGTCTCCGTCGCTAACTCCAGACCTTCAATTGTTTTGATGCTTTTAGGAAATGTTTCCAAATTCCTCCTTAGGCTATCTCTATAGATATCCCAGGAAGTCGCTTTCAGATCCCTAAAAGTAACGGTTTCAAAGGATGGTGATGCTCCAATCACAAACTTAATGTGATTGTGATCAGACATCGAGGTTCGCTACTAACATGCCAGTCATTTATCCGCCTGGACATGTTATTGGTAGCAAAGGTTATGTCTAACACTTCTTGCCTAGCACGCGTTACAAAGGTTGGTGTACAACCTAAGTTTAGGCTTACCAGGCGGTTGGAGATGAGAAAATCATAAAGTAACTCACCTCTTTCGTTGATGTTGGTGCTTCCCCAGGCTGTGTGGTGAGCATTAGCATCACAACACACCACAAGTTCGGCGTTGTGTTTTCGGGCGAACTCCGCCACTCGCTCTAACTCGATGGTAGGATCTGCGTACTCGCCTGTGCATCCCTTGAGATTTATGAAGGCTGTAACCAGGTCATCGTTGCAGTACTCTGAAACAGCTAAAAGTTCAATATTTTTATTGTAAATTATACAAGCTCTGGGTCTACTGCCTTTGGTATTGACAAGAATCTTACCGGCAGCCGCCAATCCCAGAACTTGACCGTTGGCAACCCAAGGCTCTTGTATAAGGGCGAGGTCAATGTTGTCCTCTGTAAAGCAAACCTCCACCACGGCAGAAGCAGCTGCTGCATGGTGAAAATTTGCTTGGAGGACCCTCGTCTTACCCTTGGATTTAGCCATTTATGGACGTGGGGGGGGGGCAGGGGTCTTTTCCGCCTGTTGAGGACGAGGACGTCCTTTTCCTGTGAACTTGACCCCCGCCTTACTTTTCTTCGAACCGCTCCCACCTCCCCTCCCCCCGGCCTGGACGACACCAGCGGAGGCCGTCGGACCGAGGTGAAATCTGCGCCTTGGGTCTTCGTCACTCTCACCGGTGGCGTTCCAGCCTCACCCCGAGAGGTGGAGGGCTCAGGGGATTGGGGTTGGGGCGGTTCGGCCTCCATTGCCGCGTCAGAGCCTCCCCTGACTTTAAAAGTTATCATTTTAAAGCCAAGGACGACTCTGCCGCCTGCCTTCCGAAGAGCCTCCGCCGATGGGTCGTCCAGAGAAAAGGTTACTAGGAACCCATTCTCCTCGTCTCTACGGTGGAGGATTCTCCAGAGCTCAGTATGGAGACCTTCATTTTGTGCCCTTAACAGCACAGCTGCCTCATCTGGAGAGTCGGCTTCGCTGCGGGGCAAGTAGGCAATGCCCAGCGTAGGCTTAGGCAGTTCGCCCTCGGGTATTACCGACAGCTCTGCCTCCGGCCAGGGCTTTAGTTTTCCGATTTCACCCACAATCCAGTCCTGGCTTGCCTTGTTCAGGCACGTTACCAGAATCAAACCTGGCTTGTGTGTGAAACCGGAAAATTTTGGGCCCATTCCCGGTTGCGACCCACAGGCCGTCTTAGCGATGGCCTGTGTTAGTGCCCGGTGGACCAGCCGCATCTGCTCCACACTCATAGGATTCGAATTGCGAATTCCTATACGCGCGGAGCCAACTACGGCACTGAAGCTGAGCTTCTTCTCCTCCGTTGCCAGCTTCACAGTCTTCTTGGGCTGGTCTTTGGGGGACTCTTTCTCAGACCAACTGCGTTTTTTCGCCTTCGGAACTGGGGGAGGCTTGGGCAGAGGAATTTCGTCCCAAGGCTTCTGGCAGAGAGAGAGGGCCTCTTCGGCTCCAATCTCAGCTGCTATCAGCCTTCGGTACCTTTTCCTCGCAGCCCCACTAAGCTTATAAGGCCTAGCGAACTTTTTCTTTTCCCCTCCCTGGTTCGTTTCCGATTGTGGTTCGGCTGCAAACGTGCCCTCCACTTCACGGCTCGTCCCAGGTTGGGGCGCACTGTTGCAGGGTATTGGTGAGGCTAAAAGAGCCTCTTCCAAACCTGCAGCTAATTCCATTAAAGGAGACTTCTCACTGTCTTTAACAAAATGTCGGTTTTCATCCATTTTGTTCCCACGAGTAGCTAGGGAAATACTTGGTCACCCCCGGCAGAGCCCCGCATGCCGAGGGAAGGGCTAAAATACTACCCGAATCGTCCTGGTCTCGGGTAGGCACTGTTTGCGACTGGACTCCCTCCAGCCACGCATCCATCGGCACGGTACGCTTGACACCTTGGATTGGGTTGGGATAGGATAAGGGGGAGGGATAAAAGAAAAGAAAAAGAGGATCGTCCGAGTGTTTCTGTTCTGTCTGTTTCCTATTGGACCAGACCAAATAACAGGCGGCAACCACGTGAAGGAGAACTCCTCAGACTTGCCCTGGGGATCAACACGACCTGCGCTCTCCCCCAGAGCCATACGCCAAACTGCTCGCCGGACAGGAGAGCAGAATAGGTGTTAATCTAGTCCTATTTATAATATCAAAAGTTAGGAGTAGACTAACCCCCGCCCAATGTATGTATCAGTTAACAAGTATTTTTATTTCACCAACAACTATTATTGAATAAAACTATATATATGTAATCTATTGCTTTTAATTTACTTATTTAACTTATTTTTAGTTCCCGACATTTCGGATGCTTTACAGTACCCATGGTCACGGGAGGGACTGAGATGTTTGACGTCCCAATGTCATAGTTAGCCTGGCTACCTTAAGTTTTTTAATATAAATTTTCGGTCCGATCTACGCAGAACGAGCTTATGCTTATGGTATGCTTGAGTTTGCTTTTAATTTTGTTAATTATAGGATCCCAAGCGGATGGCAGCACCTATCCATGTTCTCTATTGAAATTAGGATGTTTTTTAATTTCAATAGCCTTGCATATCATCCTTGGTAGGAATCGGTGTTCTTTTGCGAGGATTTGTGGTTTATGAAATCTAATATAATACTAAAAACCATCTTCATATTCATACACTACAAACTAGGGATGGGCCGAATATGGATTTCACCGAATACGAATATTCGGCCAAATGTTCGGTAAAATTTTTACCGAACCGAATATTCGGCCGAACATTATTCGGCAGGATAACCTCGGGACCCAACCAATTTATGTCGAAACTTGTTACCGTAAAGCGCGCGGGATTAGCGCCGGACCCTTCCTCTCGCTCCCCGCCACACCTGACTGTTATTGCATCATCTAGTACTGAGCAAATTGCCGGCACATGCTTATGTTTTGACTATTCTTGTAATAAAAAAGTATTTCGTTGTTTTATTCTTAGTGAAAATTGATAATTATATGATATAAGTGAGGGGCAGAAGATTTACTTTTTGGACTTATTTTAGAGAAACTGGCGACCAAAGTAAAGAAAATGTACTAATGTAATGTAATGTTTCTTTGTTTGTTTCCAAAAACATTTTATCAAGTTTCTATTTGCCATAATCGGAAATAAATCTACAGTGTCTCAAAAGCATAAATGTATAAATTTATACATTTAAGGCACTCTAGAGTAAGTACATTTAACCCATAAATAAAATACGCTTTCAACAGTAAAAGACATCGCATTACTCAATTCGTACATTTCAATACATTGGACACTATGAAAACGAATATTCGGTGATTTAGCCGAATATTCGGCCGAATACGAATATTCGGTAAAGCTGCCGAATACCGAATATAAAACGAATATTCGGCCCATCTGTACTACAAACTTCCCAAAGCATCGGTGCTTCTGAATATATTCTTTTTTAATATAATTTTCAACACCCTTGGGCTAGCTCAATATTTAACTAGCTAACTGTTGTAGTAACAGCTTGCCAAAAGTTCACTGCTGAATATAGGTCGCTTCAGGGATTGCCACATAGGAGAGACATATGCAATAGTTGCTATGCTTGGCGTACGGGCAACTACAGTTTTTGAAGTGAAAACTTCTTTAGTGGCGTTGTACACTTTTTGTAATGGGTAAAAGATGTTAAACTCGCGTCGCTCTGATCGAAAATTCGTAAGACGGATATAGGCGTAGGAGAGGAAGTATCCCCCTCTCTTTCTACGGCATGGCGAAAATGTATGCCTGCGCCTGCTGTTTCGTTCAGGCGGCGCAGGGCGCTTGCGCGAATGTTCGTGTGTGATAATTAAAGCAATTCGTGCAAAATTATTCCCTAACCATTCCAAAATATCAAAAATGCACAACGTTAATATTCAAGTTTTCACTTCTGCCGGCACTCCCGGAGTGCAACCCGTCGTTTTTTTTAAATAATTATTAGGAAGACACTGCCAATCTCCCGATTTGTTTCCCTCTGTCACCTATTACAACACCCTCGAGATGATATGGGGCTAGGGTAGTCAGGTCTTTAAACTGAAAATCCGGACAGACCAGCAAGCTTAACCGGACATTTAGGTAAAAAGGCCGGACATACTTAAGTTCTTCTTAATATAGTAAAGTCTATATACGTCCCACTATATACGTCCCACTGCTGGGCACAGGCCTCCCCTCATTTCTGAGAGGGTTTCAGGGCAAGGAAGTGTCCGCCGAGTTGCCCCAATGCATGTTGGCGAACCTCACATGTCTTCGTAATATTTTTTCTTATTCCTCAGACATGCAGGTTTCCTTACGATGTTTTCCTTCACCACCGAGCATTTGGTAAATCAGCACTTAAAATTGCAATAAACAATTTCGTTGGTGCCGACAGGGATCGAACCCGGGTTACTCGCTTTCTGTTATATTAACAGCGAGTGTTAACCATCTGAGCTACCATGGCTCTTTTCTTCTTTTTTTTAATATAACATGACAATTTTTTTAAGTTAAACAATGCTTTTTATCACTTACCATAAAATAAAGTAAATTTTATGGTAGGTGATAATTTTTAAATGAAAGAACAATAAAATTAATAAATCAGTCTTCTTTATTAATTGTTCAATATTCATTACAGTATTAATTTCAATAATTTCAATATGACATGATAGTCAAATTTTGATTTGATTGGCTTTGTGGTGGCAGTTATTGTGCACGCATTTGTGGAAGGGAGAAAGAGGTGCTTTTTACTAGATTACACACATAAATTTTTTTCAAGGATCTTAGCTAATTCATTTTCACGTCCTTAAAAAAAAACAGCAAAGTATCTTTTACAATTCTATTAGCTTGAATGTTTAGCAAATTCAACCCTGAATTCACCTTTTAGATACATGTGCATACAATTTTGAAACATGGACATGGAGCTACTTGAAACAAATGGAAAATATGTCTTACCATTAGATACTGTAGACTTGTCACTCCTATCAACATTGAATGTTGCTCCAAAGCACCACAATGACTTGTTGCCTTTATGGAGTAAAAGTAACTTAAGATTGAGGAATGAAGATTGCTATTTAGAATTTGAAATCCAAGATCAGCAGGACATCTCCGACACGGATACATATTATGATGAAACTGAATTTGAAGTAGATGATAAAGAAGATATCTCAGAATCAGAGGCCACATATGTAAGCCCCACAGGTATTCATAATTGATTCATATTAATTAAATTGAAGTGTCATTTCATAATACAGTGGAGCCCAGGAAACCCAGCCCCTGTCTAATCCGGCTATAAATCTGTAATTATTTATTATTGAATATTTTTTTGAGCACCCCCTGTAATTATTTATTGTTAAATATTTTTTTTGAGCACCCCCTGTAATTATTTATTATTGAATATTTTTTTGATGCATTGATTTTATTGAATGCATGATTGCAGAAGTTATAACTTCTACGCACCAATTATATTTTCATGCTTGTTTAATTGATTGATCCATAATTTTTGATTATTTTAGCATTTACACTTGTTTGTACACAACTATTTCCTAATGTAAAGTTATTGCATATTTTTATAATTCTATAGCATTAATGACCTTAATTTTATAATAAAGCGTAAGCTCTCTATTGTGTTGTTTAATTTACTACGTTTGACATACATAATCAAGTATAATTTATACTTCAGAGTACATATTATATAATATAACATATAGAATCTCTAATTTGTCAGATTACAAGGTACTCTTTTGTAAAAAAAAACCGGACCCCTATAGGTCTTAGGTAGTTCTCTATAATCCGACAAATTCGATAGTCTGACACTGCCCTGCAAAATGTAGTATATACATATACAGAACATACATAATCATATTTCTTTTAAATCTGTCTCATAATGGCTAATCCGATGGTAATGAAACTTTACTAACAGATATTGAAAATTTATTTTTTGAAAAAACAAATGAAACGAAGTTTATATGTACCTTATTTTTCAGAAAATTCATCAAATCCCGATGTCGATGGCGAAATAGGTACAAATTTCTGCTATATCTGCAATATCGAAGTTCCCTTGCCATTTATGAAGGAACACATAGATAGTTCTAAACATAAGACATTCCTAAAAATAACAGAAGTAGCATTAGAAAGAGTTAAAAAGCAAATGGGCTTTAACTTTTCCAGTAAAAATTCTGTCCCATCAATGTATTTTTGTCAAACATGTGTTACAACAACACCTGTCAAAGACAAATCTTTCCATATGAAATCGAATGCTCACAAAAATGCTGTTATATTAGATAAATTGTTAAATGACTTTTTGAAAATATACACACATGAAAAATTAGAAAAAGATAAAACAGAATCTGACATTGAAACATCTAATCATGAAGGATTGGATAAAGTTATCAATAAAATGTCAAATGCTAATTCTACTGTAATCTGTAGTGATGAAGTTACAAACATACCCGACATTGAAAAGCCAGTCTACAATAAAGATACTGCCGAAGAAATAGCTTCAAAGCTGATACCAATTACAGTTCCAAAGGTAAATAAAAATACTATTGTCAATGGTGGTACAAACTTAACAGAATACATAAATATTTTAAATGCTAAAACTTTTTCTACACACAAGTTAAAAGATGTCAATGGAGACTATTTTATTATCGAAACAAAAGATGGCAGTCAGTTAAAAGTAACACACAACCATTTTCATGGAGTATTAGCTATGGGAAAGCGCCATGCTCAGTGCAAACTATGCACAGAAATAGTTAGAAATTTAGATGAACATATTTGTTCCCAAAAACATATCGAGAAGTTAGTACTGCCTATAAATGACAAGGAATGTATTAGAGAGGTAAGTGTTTATTCACTATTACGCTATCGCCACAGCCAATCACAAGTCCTCTGCTAAACATAGATTATCTGCACGTTATACCAGGTTGTCACGCCATCTAGTTGGTGGTCACGGTCGGCCCATTGGCGCTTTGACTTGCTTATCTTCTGGGCTATGCGTCCGTTATTCTAGTTCTGCAGATATCATCATTATGGATTTTATTCCTCAGCAAGCAATCTTTTCCATGATGAGTTTACTATATAAGAGTTTATCATAACATCATAAATACCTTTGTCAATAGTGAGGGCCAATAATCTGATTCATCAGATGTCACTAACTACTAACTTAACTAATTGGGACACCGAGATTAACTTATTTGTTACACAATGTCAGTTATTTTTAATCAAATGTTTATCAGTTTCTAGAGTATTATAGACACAATGCCTCAGTTGTTTGATCTTAAATATTTTGCACATTTTCAAGTCTTTTTTTTAATTTTTCTGCTTTTATCCATAGGAATTATCTTCTCTGGCGGGAAACTTGTCTAATGTTTCATCTCATTCCAAAGTAGCTCTGCCCTGGTGGCAGAAAATGTTTTGAATGCCCTTATAGGGACCGTGCGCGAAACATAAAGGCAGCACTATTGCCGAAATAAGCGCCCTCTAGTGTTCTTTTGCCGAAGATAGTGGGATCAAAACATTCATTACAAACATTATAAAATATTTGTGAAAAATGGAAATAATAATAAAATACGGATTTCAACCAGTCAGTAATATTATACGTGGCCAGAATGATGAAAAAGGAAAAAAAAATATAATATTGCTCCATTACTGCATTCATTTTATTGGTGGTGATTATTAAATTATTAGTTTCCTTACTCACAGGATATTTATTAATACAGGAAACTTAATAGTTCATGATATTTGACTCGCTGGAAATGCTCCTCCAAGGATTGAATATTTATTTTATATTTTCGCTTCCAGGAAAAATCGAGAGAACATTAGACGGATGTAACAGATGTTCCGATTTGTCGTAAATGAGAACTACAAATTCTTGTATTTTTATTTGATTGGGCACCATTTTTTTTTTCGGATTTTCTCTGAAACCAAAAAATGAAACCTTAAGATTTTGTTATAAAATAAATATCATAATGATAAACTTACTATCATAATAATAAACTAATAAGAACTTAGTTATCAATATAATAACTTTTTACATGCCTCGAGTATAATCTGAAAATTTATTTTAATTTTGTAATAAATTATTAATTTATATAGTACTTACACATAATTTTTTTACTGCTTTTATCCAATGTTTACGTTTTGCTATTTTCCATACAGCTCCATACATGCTCTCCGGGAATTTATAAAATTTCACTTTCACATCAATTCCACGTTTTGGACGTGATGTATTATTACAATAAAGTTGACGTTATTAAAACTATATCAATATATTTTATAAATATGTAATTAGTAATTACGCATTAATCACATGTTAAATTAAACAATCTATAATGTACTCTGTGAAACGGTCCCAATTAGTTACGATATTTGCCACCACTTGGCGTAAAAGTCTAGATACACGGTCCCTATTACTCCTCTATTCTCGTTGCTCTTGTAATTATTGTTCCTGCAATTATTAGAAAGATCTGATTGTCTTTGGTAGATAGCTTTATTGTCTTGTACAATGTACTCCTAGATAGTTTTGACCATGGCAACAACTTTAAAATGTTGCCGGCAACTATTTTCTACGCAGATTCTATAGTGCTACATATACATACATAACATAGCAACACTTCTGTAATCCCGAGGGGGTGGGGTAGGGTAAGTCCAAAAAGTAGTGAACTACTCGGACCTCACATAGTCAAAAAAATGGGTATAGATGGAAAATTGTGAGATGAGAACAGCCACACATTGCCTACACAAACACAAACTCAACTCCAACGACATCAAAAAGCAACACTGTTGGTACATTCTTTTTTATTGTAAGTCCTACATAAACATGAGACATAAGTTTTTTGTGTCGAAATTCATAAGTTTCTAAGTCTCTGTGGTAAAACCATGCTGCAGCTTTATTATTGATGTAGTTTGAACGGGTTGGCTCGACCGGGAAAGACCACGCTTTTACAGAAAACCAGCTTAAAATTGCAGCTTAATCGTGCTGCGTTTCTTATGATGAGTATGGATGACATAGACACTTTTTACTGGAAACGAGGCATTCTATCTGCATGTGCATTTTGATTCTTAATAGAGGATAGATGTAGTTGTCTATGAGCCACAGAGTCCACTAACCACCAGGTGGACTGTGTGCCCATTTCTCGCCCTGATTCTAATAAAAAAATTGTCACATTTATTCTCTTAACGAAAGGACAAATGAATTTTTATTTTTAGTTGTTATTGAGATGTTATTTTTTACGTGGTAGAGCCATTCTGCAGCACGAATGGGTCGGCTCGACCGGGGTAGGGCCACCCTCTCACAGAATACCAGCATAAAATAACAGCTTAATGCTGCTGTGTTTCGTATGGTGAGTGTAGAGGACCGGAGACTCTTTTCACTGGAAATTAGGCATTCCATCTCAGTTCTCAGGGCTGGCAACGCATCTGTATTTTGATTCTTAATTGAAGATAAATTTAGATGTGTGTGGGCCACGGCATCCACCTACCATCAGGTGGACTGAATGTTTGTTTGTCACCCTTTTTCTATAATAAAAATAAGGCTGCTGCCCATCTCCTATAATGTTTCCCTCTGTCGCTTTTTTCGAATCTATGACACGATCTGGGATAACACTGACACCAACACTACGCGATATTCAAAAGCGTAAGACGATGTGCCTACATACAAGCTTTTCTTGTTACAGTTGGACAATACAAAAAGCCATTGCATTCTATGCAATGAGTTAGTCGAAAATGATGTCGATTTCCACATACACAACAAAAGACACCAAGCGTTATTGCAAAATGCCATCTTATCCGAAAATGAGAGCACAAGCCAAATAAAACTCGAAACACAAAGTGATGTTCACAAAACGAATATTACTGCACTTGAAATTAATGAAGAACAAAAACCAAAATATTGCGCTGCTAAAACTGCCGATGATAATATAAACAACGCCCAGTCAGAGCTTGAAAAGAACGAGGGTGTGGTTCAATTGGATGTTAGTAAATCTAAAACATTTTTCTGCAGTATCTGCTATATTACCCTTCACAGCAATAATATTCATTCACATGCTAGTGGTATAAGGCATAAAACGAACGAGAAACACATCTATCATTATCTTATAGAATATTCTATTGAAGCGGATAATTTAAAATGTAAGGTTTGTAATTGTTTAGTTGATACCCACCATACCGTTCATTTAACGAGTACAGATCATGCTGATCGTTACAATGCTTTATTGGCTGAAAACAAAATGTTTAAGACGGAAAATCATGTATTTTGCAAAGCATGCACTGTTTATATTCGTATAGAAAATGAGCTGGTTCATATTGATTCTACAAAACATAAGAGGTTGCTTTTGAATTTAAAAAGTGAAATTATTGACCAGCCCACAAAAGGAAATATTATTACAAAAGCCACAGGTAACGATATTAAACAACATTTTTGCGTTGTTTGCCAAGTTAATGTACCAAACAATGCCCATAACATCAGTACACATTATAATGGAAAATTGCATAAACATAATTTGGCTAACTACCACAAGAGCAATAAAATTGATAAAGGCCATGAGAAATTGGCAAGTGTATCTAAAAATGACAAAGAAAAAGCTAGTGTTAATCCTCCAGCAGAGATATTTTCTAAAGACACGCCGTCGGGAAGTACTGCCAAAAATATTCCAGTTGTTGAGCAAAACGGAAAAATAAATATCAAAAAAGATACAAACCCAAACTCTGTAATACAAACAGCAAGTCGACATGATAATAAAAATTCGATATCCGTTACTAGTGAAACAGCAATAGCGGAAGATATTTTAGAAATCACCATAAATCCGAAGGAGTTGAAGTGCAGAATATGCTTAGTGATCATTCCAAATAAAACAGAAAATATTCAAGAACATGTTAATGGGTACAATCATAACAATAATGCTGCAATACTACTGGTACAGAACCGGTTGAAGCTGACAGGGAACCAGTATTTTTGTGACGGCTGCCGTGAACCTGTGACTGTAGGAGACCAATTCGATCATATTAATAAGCGATCCCATGCAGTAAATATGGTCAGAACTTTAACTAATGATATAGTAAATGCTTTTGCAGAAAACCAAGATCACACCGACACCGAGTCAAATACAGGTAGTTCTATAATCAAGGGGCAAGCCTTGAAAGTTTCTCACAGCAGTTCAGAAAAAATACAACAAAAATATTTTGAAATAAAACTTACTAATAAACCGGGTGAGGTAAACTGCCAAGTTTGTTGTGTAAAAGTACCTAGCAGTGTTTCTACATTGAAAATGCATATAGGAGGACGAAAGCACGTCACAATGTTGCAAGAAATGTTATCAAAAAACAAAATACAAGTAAAATCGGACTGCTTTAACTGTTTGGTGTGTCAGATGGATATGAAGAAATATGCTCTTTTCAATCACGTTCAAAACGAAACTCACGTAGCGGCCCTTACGAAGACGAAGAGAAATAGCATTTGTAAAGTCTGTAATATAGCTATAATAAAGGAAACAATGGCTGAACACGTTTTAACTGTGCAGCATATTAATAATCAAAAGAAAAAAAATGAAATGTCTAGTCACATGTGTGAAATTTGCGACGTTCAATTGACCAATAATGCCACGAACATTGACGAGCATAACAATGGTTCCCAGCATAAAAACAATTTAAAACAATTAGAATTAAATAACATAGAAATAAAAGAAGGTGAAATGAAAGAGAAGTGCTACTGCAATACGTGTGGTGTGTACTTCACTTGCAAATCTTTTCAGGAACATATTCGTACGTCGCAGCATTTAATTTTATCAGGAACTGGACTTTAGCAATTACATTTCATACGAACACTGCTGACGCAAAAAGAATACTAGTGAGCAATACTGAAACAAATCAAATTGCAAAAAATATATTCAGATTTTAGTAATAAAAGTGATATATAACATTTTTTAAATTTATCGAATAAAATTATGTGCTATACAAGCAAAAAGGATGGCTGTGATTTAGTTTTTAAAAAGCAAAAATAAAGTCGTGTTAATATGTCTTCCTTTCATTGATTTTATTTATAAATTAATATTTCACACAAAACAAACTAAATATTGCTGCGCAAGTGAATCCATCACCGCATTTTGTTCTGTAGCGTGGGTGTCCTTAAAGACGTCTGTGTAAGTGTTGTAAATGAAAATACTTGGTACATTACAATTAAATCATACATACAATACATAACACTCACGTCTGTCACCCAGAGGGGTAGGCAGAGATTACAGACTTCCATTTAGCACGATCCTGACATACCTCTCGCCTCTTCCAGATCCATATACCTACGCATACATGCTCGTCGGTTAAGGGTACTCTTAATTTGGCCCATTTTTAGTATATCGCCAATTTGGTCGACAAACTTCCGCCTAGGACGTACCTTTCCGACTCTTCCATTCACTTCTGCAACATATATTTGCTTTGTCAGTCTTTTCTCATTCATTCTTTCTACATGACCAAACCACCGAAGCATTCCTTTCTTAATCCTATGAGTGATAAGACGTGTGAATTAAATGAAATAGAAATTCCGAAAGAAGATGAAAGAGATAGGGAGATAAGTATAGATGAAATAATGAAAAGCATGAAAGTAGGTAAGGCAGCCGGATATGATAGTTTCACTCGAAATGCTAAGGGCTGGAGAGGACGTGGTGGCAGGTCTGCTGTACACCTTGTTTAATTTATGTTGGGAACTAAAGCGGGTATCGGGAGACTGGTGCAAAGCCGTGATAGTCCCAATATACAGGGTTACTGGTAACTCGACGTATTCCCGTCAAGGCGTGATAGTTGGGGTACTAAATGTATGTGGGCACACTAAATGTAAATAATAGCGTAAGTTCAAACGCACAATCTTTTACGAGCATTCCCGCAGCTGTTGATAAGGTTCCGAGAAACGAATGTTTGGGATTACCCAAAACATTGCTACTCGGAACTTGTCTACCTGACCCCTTTTTTTCAAGTTTTTTCTGTACCATTTAAGTTACAAGTTACAAGCTCATTAGGTATCTAGATAAATAGGGATGTTTTTAACATGAATAAAAAAAAAAGAAAAATTATTTTTCACAAAATCATTTTTATCCTTAATTACTTATCTTCTGTTTGGAAAAAGTTGTACTTTTAGTAGCTTTACTTCGAAAATGATGAGACTTTTTGCACACTGTATTGATAAATAAGTATCCAGGTTTTCATTAAGTAAGAAATAAAATGAAAATAATACAGCTGTAAGTTTTTTTTAGAAAGTTTTGACACCAGACTTTTGGGATTTTTGAAAAAAATAATTAAACCTAAATATCTCGAAATTGGTCCACATTTGCATAATGCATTTTATGGTTCATTTGATAGGTTATGACCCCAACTATCACGCCTTGGCGGGAATACGTCGAGTTACCAGTAACCATGTATAAGGGAAAAGGGTCACAGCAGGACTGTAAAAACTACCGTGGTATCAGCCTTCTTAGCATTGTGGGAAAACTGTATGCTAAGGTACTAATTGAAAGAGTTATGAAAGAAACTGATGAAAAAATTTGGGATGTGCAAGCGGGATTTAGAAAGGGAATGGAGTGTACAGATCAAGTCTTTTCCATGCGTATTATCGCGGAGAAGTTTTTGGCGAAAAACCAAAAAGTTTTTTGTGCGTTCATGGATTTGGAAAAGGCTTATGACAGAGTGGACAGGGATATGTTATGGCAAACTCTGAACGCATTTAGGTTGAGCGCTGGTTTAATACAGGCATTAAAGTCTCTGTATAGGGACTCGAATGCTTGTGTTAGAATCAACGGGGTCTACTCGGACTGGTTTGGCATCCATAAAGGTGTCAGACAGGGCTGTGTAGCTTCCCCGTGGCTGTTCAACCTATTTATGGACAGTTGTTTGGAAAATTTGAAAGTTGAAGAATGCGGGTTAGAATGGTTGAGTTAACCATCAAATGCCTTTTGTACGTCGATGATCAAGTCATGCTTGCGTCGTCGGCGGCCGAGTTGCAAATGATGGTTACATTAATGAACAGGTCATTAAAAGAAAAGGGAATGAAAGTGAATGCAAGTAAGACGAAAGTGATGGTTTTTGAAAGAGAAGAAAGCAAAACGGTATGTGAAATAAGAATAGAAGGAGAGTTAATTGAGCAAGTGGATGAGTTCGTATATTTGGGATGTGTATTCAGCAGGGATGGGAGATATGATAAGGATATTGAACGACGAGTGAATGCAGGAAATAAAGTAAATGGGGCTCTACACTCTATTGTGAAAAGTCAGAATGTGTCAAAGAAGGCACGTATGGCAATTCACAATGCTGTATTAGTCTCTATTTTAACATATGGTAGTGAAAGTTGGGCGTGGCAGAAGAAGCACGAGAGTAGAATAAATTCAGTAGAAATGCGGTCGCTAAGGAGTATGTTAGGGCTGAATCTGAGTGACAGGGTGAGAAACTGTGTGATAAAAGAAGAGTGTGGTTTGCAAGATGATACAATTAAATCATAGGAAAGAAATATACTATACGTACTAATATAACACCAGACCGACAATTTGGAACGAATACTGTGTCACAGTTGTAGATCGCGCAAACGGGTAACGTTAAGCAAATACGAAATAAAGTTACATACATATCTATACATCTATACATATAAAAATCTGTAGAAAAATTATTTGTTCACGTGGTCGTTCGTTAAATCGTTCGTAATATTAACGATAATCATTTACAGTTTGGTTTGAATAATACCAATATCAATTAAAAACAAAAATAAATACCAAAATAAATTTAAAACACAAGATTTATCCATTTCTTCGTATTTGTTGTTACTGCTTATTTCTAGAGGAAAAGTTATGAAAATTTAAGATTGAAACTAGATTAAAAATAAATTTATTCAATCACTTTCAGTACAACTAGTTGAGCTGTCGTTGTTTAAATTAATTATTGGGTGCATTTGGCAGAAAAAAGCGCTAGCAAGCGCTTGTAAGCAAAATGGCGAAACTAAACGGTTTTCGGCCAGGACACGTTTGCTAACTTCAGTAGCGCTGACACAATCCGCCATTTTGCTTATTTAATTTGTTTGTTTTGAAATAGAGTTTATATTTTTTTATAGAAGAGGGGACAAACGAGCATGCGGCTCACCTGATGTTGAGTGACTACCGCCGCCCATGATCAACCGCAACACCAGAGGAATTGCAGGTGCGTTGCCGGCCCTTTAGAAAGGAGTAAGCTCTTTTCTTGAAGGTCCTCAGGTCGTATCGGTCCGGAAAATCGCCGGTGGTAAACTATTCCACAGAGGTTGTACGCGGAAGAAAACTCCTTTTGAAACGTACAGTGGTGGACCGCCAAGCATCCAGATGGTGTGGATGGTATCGGGACGTTTGGCGCGTAGGGCGTTCACGAAATTTGGCGCCTGGGATTAATCCGAACAATTACTCAGAGCACTCTTCATGGTATATGCGAAAGAAAATGCAAAGAGATGCAACATCTTTTCGCAGTGCCAGTGAATCGAGCCGATCGGAAAGCACTCGGTCGTCGACAATTCGAGCCGCTCTGTGCTGGATGCGGTCAAGTGGAAGGAGTTGGTACTGGGGAGCCACAACCCAGAGATGGGAACAGTATTCCATGTGCGGCCGAACCTGCGCCCTGTACTCATAAAGTTGCAGGCGGTGTGCCGACATGAAATACTGTCCCGCTCTGCTGAGCACGCCAAGCTTTTTAGAGGCCAATTTGGCCTTCTCTTCCAAGTGACCACGAAACTGCACGTCACTTGATATGTCAACGCCGAGGATTCCGATACTGGCTGAGGCAACAAGTGCCTTGAAACTGAGGAGATACGACAAAGGGGTTCTTTTTAGCGGTTAAACTTGTGTCTTCTGAGGGTTAAACTGGACTAGATTTAGTCGCCCCCAATCCGAGACTCTGGTCAGCAAAGACTCGACTTCAGACACAAGTTTGTCCCGGCACTCGGAGACGTTTTCCCGAGAAATATTGGCTCGGCCGGTGTAAAAAACATCACCAGTGCTGTCATCTGCATAGCAATGAATGTTACGGGTTTGCAACATATTGATATGCAGAAGAAACAGCGTTGGCGATAGCACGCAGCCTTGTGGAACACCAGCATTAATAGGCTTGCAACCGGAGCTTTGAACGTGGGAACGCAATGGATAATCAAAAAATTAACCAAAATGGCGGCGATGTGGTTCGCCACCCATCACATCTCGTTTCTCGCGGGGGCGAAAAGCGGCCCACGGAGAGCCGCTTCGCTACTTTGAATGTAAGAGGAGGGATGGATGGTAAGGTAGATGGAGTATGTCAGATGATGGATGAACGTTGCGTTGATATTCTGTGCGTGAACGAAACCAAGAGAAAAGGATGTGACACCACGGTTCATGGCCCCTACACAGCATACTGGTCGGGAGTCCCCCAAACCAGCCGAGGCTGTCAGGGAGTTGGTGTGATTCTTTCATCTCGAATGGTTGAATGTGTGATGGAGCATGAATGTGTAAGCCCAAGACTCCTCTGGATTAGGTCAAAAGTCGGACTCACCCGCTTGTTTATCCTTGGGGTCTATGCACCGACGGAGCTGCGTGGAGGTGGATCACTAAAATCACAACAAGAGAGAGAGGAATTTTGGGATAGTATGAAAGAGGTCTTGAATAAATGCGGAGAGAATGAACGGATCGTGATGTTAGGGGACTTTAATGGATGGGTTGGAGTAAAGCGTGATGGGTATGAAGGAGTTCTGGGTATGTTTGGGGACGAGAGAGTGAATGACAATGGGAGAAGCCTGCTTGAAGTATGCTTGGAATGGAATCTGTGCGTGACCAACACAATGTTTGACTACAAAAAGATTCATCTGTATACAAGAGATGAGGGTGAGTCTAGAAGTATGATTGATTTTGTAATTGTGGATGAAAGACTGAAGAAGAAAGTGCTAGACACTCGGGCATACCGCGGTGTAGGCCTCGACACAAACCACTTCCTGGTCATAGCCCGAATGCGTGGCCTCTTTAAACGGTGGCGACACCGAGGGGCCGAGCCTACGAGTGTTTTGGACAGAGTAAAAGTAGAAAATCTACAAGAAAAAGAAAAGAAAGACGAGTATGTAGAGAAACTGAAAGAAAGTTTTAAAGGGATAGAAGAGATAGGAGTGATTGAAGATTTGTGGGAGACATTTAAGAAAGGGGTTGTAAATGTTGCGATTGAGGTATGCGGGGTAGCTAAAAGAAGTAAAGGGAGAAAGAATGATAACGTGTGGATGGATAAAGATGTACAAAGGGTTGTGCAAGAAAAGAAGAAAGCGTGGTTGGATTGGTTAGCAACAAAAGCTAACCAAAAAGTTCAAAAGGCAACGGATGACGAGATAAAGGAAGCAAGAACGAAGTATAAAAGATTGAAAACAGCAGCGAAAGAAACTGTGTCTAGAAAGAAAGAAGAACGAAAAGATGATTTCGATAGGAGGCTCACTGAAGATTTCCAGTCAAACATTAAGTTTTTCTGGAAAACCATCAAAACAGCCAGAGGAAAAACTTCTACCTCGGAGCTGAGTACAATCAGGAGTCAAGATGGGAGCATTATAAAAGGAGAAGAATGTGTGTTAAAGAGATGGAAAGAGTATTTTGAAAGTCTGTTTGAAAGAGAGGAAGTGCAGGTACAGCATCTGCCACCTTCCACGGAAACGAATATAAATGTTGATGAAAATGAGATAAGCATGGATGAAATAGTGAAAGCGTTGAAAAGTATGAGATTAGGTAAGGCTGCAGGGTATGACAGGATTACCGTCGAGATGCTGAGGGCTGGACAGGGCCTGGTGGCTAGTCAGCTGTACCGCCTTTTCAATCTGTGCTGGCGAAATGGGCAAGTGCCGGGAGACTGGTGCAAAGCCGTAATCGTGCCATTGTATAAGGGAAAAGGGTCACGGCAGGACTGCATAAATTACCGTGGTATAAGCCTTCTTAGCGTCGTCGGTAAATTGTATGCGAAAGTGTTGATTGAAAGGGTTGTGAATGAAACAGACGAGAAAATATGGGATGCACAAGCGGGATTTAGAAAGGGAATGGGATGTACGGATCAGGTCTTTTCCTTGCGGTGCATAGCCGAAAAGTGTTTGGCTAAAAACAAGAAAGTTACTGCGCCTTCGTAGATTAGAAAAGCCTATGATAGAGTGGTGAGGGATTGTGGTCAGCACTGTCCATGAACTGTGTGAGCAGTGTCCTCATACGAGCATTGCAATCTCTTTATAGGGATTCTAGTGCTTGTGTAAGGATAAACGGGGCATACACTGAATGGTTTAATATCGAAAAAGGTGTCAGACAGGGATGTGTAGCGTCACCGTGGCTGTTTAATCTGTTCATGGACAATTGTATGACAGATTTAAAAGAGAATGAAAGTGGGTTGAGAATGAATGAGTTACTCGTCAAATGTTTTCTCTATGCTGATGACCAAGTATTACTTGCGTCTTCGGCCGAGGAGTTGCAGGAGATGGTAACTGCTATGAGTGGAGCTTTTGTTAGAAAGGGAATGAAGATGAATGTAAAGAAGACGAAAGTGATGGTGTTTGAAAAAGATGAGGCAGTGACAGACTGCAATATCGTGATTGAAGATGAACAAATTGAACAGGTGAAAGAGTTTGTGTATCTGGGGTCAAAGTTTACAAGAGATGGAAAGTGTGAGAGTGATATCGAAAGAAGAGTGAATGCAGGAAACATGGTGAATGGAGCTTTGCACTCCTTTATGAGCAGTCGGAAAGTGTCTAACAAGGCTCGTTTGGCTGTGCATGAGGGGGTGTTGGTTCCGACACTCATGTACGGAAGTGAAAGTTGGGTATGGCAGAAGAAACATGAAAGTAGAATAAATGCAGTTGAGATGAGAGCATTAAGAAGTATGATAGGAGTTAAACTGAGTGACAGGATAAGAAATAGTGAGATAAGGAAACGTTGTGGTCTGAAAGAAGATGTAGTGACAAAAATTGAGAAAGGTATGCTGAGATGGTTTGGCCACATCGAGAGAATGAATGAAGAACGATTGACGAAAAAAGTGTATAAGGCGAGTGTGAATGGAAGTGCTGGAAGGGGTAGACCTAGGCGGACTTTTCTAGACCAAATTAGGGACGTCTTGAAAAAAGGCCAGGTTAAGAGTACCCTAAACCGTAGAGCATGTATGAAGGGAATAATGAAAGTAGACGAAGCGAAACAAGTATGTAAAGATCCTAGCAAGTGGAAAGAAGTGGTCTCTGCCTACCCCTACGGGAAAGAGGCGTGATTATATGTATGTAACCGGAGCTTGCACCGTCTACAACGACCTTGATGCTCCGATCTGCAAGAAAGCTGGTGATCCAATCGCACAATTTCTCGGGAAGCCCATAGGAAGGGAGCTTCGAAAGAAGCGCTTTGTGCCAAACCTGATCGAAGGCCTTCGCAATGTCCAAACTAACGGCCAATAGTTGGACGGCTCTGAGCGGTTTTGTCGGCTGTTTTCTTATGATCGCCATTTTTGCTTACAAGCGCTTGCTACCGCTTTTTTCTACCAAACGCACCCACTATTTGATTTTCAATAATGCAGTCAAAATTAATGTCTCCTTCAAAGTCATCCATAAACACTTGTTTTTTCTACCACTTTTGCCCAATCATCCTTCGTGACATGGGCACATGCTTCAACAAATATAGAAGAAAGAGTCCAAAAAGTTAAAGACGGGTCACATAATAATAAGAAAAACACAAAATTACGCAAAGTAAGGTCCAGAAATGGCGGCAGATTGAAATTACGTAGTGGTTTTTTCAGCGCGGCCTTGTATATGAGTTTTTCGCCTACCAAAAACGTTGACAAAGTAAAAAAAATGTTTTATTCATGATTCAAGGAATTAAGAAATTTAAGGAATTTTAAAAATAAAAATTTAATTAAACAAATAATACATTAAAAATTTATGATTCGATTATTTGAATATTTTTGCCGATTATTGGCATAACAATGAATTTTAATCATCTAAACAGTACGCTAAGATATATATCAATGAAACGACGTCAAGTAAAAAGTTGATACTGGTTATTTTTTAAATATTTTGCTTTGTTTGAAAGATTCGAATTTAAATTAGTGATAAAAAACTATACACGTTGTAATAAAATATAGATAACTTCATAATTCCTCGGATTTACGTAAAAGGTTATTTTAAATCGTGTGAGTACGCTTGTGAAAAGTTATTTGGGAATTGGGAATGATTAATGTGAAACGTCAAAAGGTATTTCTTAGATTTGGTTGACTATAATAACAGCGTTTTCTTAGTCATCACATCAAATATATCAGTGTTAAATTGTCAGAAACAACGTTCGCGGTATGCAAAACAAATAAACTAACATGCCAGCTCCCAGTCGACTAAAAATTACGGAGAACTGACCATATCTTTGTGCGCAAAGTATTGCTACTGTTGTGCCAGGCTAGAGGTTATACATAAAAATCTTTGATTATAACTAATGAGCGCATTATCTGCTAGTAATTGGGCTTGTCGTACTCTCTGTGTGTCTATTTCTTTAATGTTAGTATTCTATTTTAGAAATTCAGCATTTTTTTCTTTTTTTTTTAAATGCAAAACAGGACGTGATATTTGGTTCTACATTTTTTAGTTTACAGGTGCAATCAATGCATGTACACATAAGAAATAAATGATATTATTATAACTATAGTCTCAAATAAAGTAGATTTTCGTTTAAAGCTGAACGCACATTTGCCAGCACCGTGCATGCTGATGATGTCATATAATGCGGTGCGTTTTGATACTTGTGTTGTTTAATGTTGCCAACTTAGTGGATTTTCCTCTAAAACTGGTTTCGACTTTCGTTCTGAAATATATTTTACTTTATTCTAAAGCATTTTCCTTTACTATGTAGGCAACAATGAGTCGTTTTTTTATTTTACAACAACTAAAATACATACTAAACAAAGTTCATAAATACAGTGCAACATAAACCTATATAAGATTTTTCTGCACACTGCAGTTCGCCGTCAAGTTCGAGTTCAGTTTCGAGCGCAAACATTTTAATATTATTTAGAGTAAGGAGGTAGTTCGCTCATTTCTATACACATAACATGAGGATAAGTTGTAGTGGCTATTTCGTTAGAGTAGTATATAGGGTGTTTGGAGGAAACATAATCATATTTTTGGAATATACATATGGTAATTATATTACACATAGTAAGTATGTTAGTTTTTAGTTATATTATGTTAGTTGATTCAAAAAGTATGTTTTTAATTCGTATTTAATATTTTTGGGATTGATATTTTCCTCTTGAGATCTTATTTTGATGATCGCCATACATATTATGTGTTTTAGCTATAATTAATTTAGGGTTATATATACTTCTAAGCTGATGTTTGTAAGTATGTAATTTTGTATTAAAGAATTGTTCTACAAGTAAAGTAAGTTTTAATTTTTCTTCTATTGGCAGGATACCACAGTATTTAAATAATTTATTGTAATTGTCCTTATATTGTTGTTTGATTTTAGGGAGGACAATTGTTTTGACGATTCTAAGTTGTAATTCATGTATTCCACAAAGATGCGATTTCCAGGTTCTACCATAGCTACTTAATCCGTATTGTATTATTGATTCGGCCAGAGCCTTATAAAAGGACTATAGTGTAGGAAAAGGAACTTTATACCTAACGACAGAAAATTTGGCAAGTATGGCCCTTAACTTATCATACACTTTATTAATATGTTGCGTCCATTTAAATCGACTGTCTATTATGAGTACAAGGTAAGGTTGTTGTTCTACTAATTCAATATGACTACAATTATAAGTCTGGTTAGACATGTTATTATGGAAACATTGGTGGCTGTGGGCAACGAGTTTTAAAGGAACAGATACTCTATTATGACTGGATGAAATGTACATCATTTTTGTTTTCGTGGCATTCAGAACAAGCCCTGCATCGTGAGACCATTTCATAAGGTTAGTAAAATCTTCTTGCAATTTCTGTAATGCCACATATACGTCGTTTTCCGCCACTAGCTACTTATCTTGCAGTTTCTAATTACATTGGCAACATTATTAACATATATCAAGTAATGCAAAGGCCCTGTGCAGTACCATGTGTGACGGTTTTCTTTGTACTTGTAGCATTTCCTACTTTAACTCTATATGCTCTCTCTTTAACATAGTCTTTGCACCAATTTAAAAGGGGTCCTCGCAGTCCACATTCATCTAGCCTTTCAATAAGTACACAAGACTTTTTATAACTTGTAATTAATACTGTTGCGCGGCTAAGTTGACATCTGGCACTAGCGCCATCTAGTGTCGGGTAACAGAGCGAAGAGAGAGCTTTCCAGAAAATGACTTCACTAATCTTTCATCCGACAGTGCCATCTAGTATCGAATTGAAGAACTAAGCTTTCTGGAAGCCCCACACTCGAACTTTCTGCGCTTGGATTTACTCGAATATTCTGGAATATTCTGGATGTTTCCGTGGAAGAGCCCTATATAAAGGCGCTGCAATACGCGATCGGGGAAGTATTGAATTCGGCGAGACAAGCGAAGCTTCGGAGCGAAATAAAGTGAATCAGTGTGATTAATTATTAGTGTTTTAAGTTTAATTAGTGTAAAGTGAAATAAAGTGTTAATTTCGGTAATTCAATCGGCAATTTTTATTGTCACGAACCCTAAGCTCGTAACAATACGTAATTTATTATACATAATTTGAAAAAAAATTGCATCCATCATAAATATGAATGAATACTTAGCGACAGAATAATTTAAATACAGTAAAAAAATTAATAGTTAATTTTAATTCAAAACCTCAAACATACAAGTCTTTCCTCTGGTTCAATTGGCCTTCTAAATCTTGAGTTTTCCATTGAGAGATATGGTTTTAGTAAATTTAGCAAATGTATATTAAATCTGAAAAATCGTTCATCATCATTAATAATCTTACATATAATATTCTCCGTACAACTGCCTTTTTAAATTAAGACTGAATATTCTTATCTTCGAATATTATTTTAGTCCTCTGCCAATAAGAAGGCTGTTACAACCATTGACTTATTTGACTAGCGTAACGACCGGGCCGACCGAACAACTAAAACGGACCAGTGCGCTCGCTGGTCCTAAAATTATAGTTTAGGGCCAACGCGAATCGGTCGACAGTGGTGCGCGCTCAAGACATATTTGCCTGTCATAAATATGTCTAGTTACGTGGTAAAAGAATGCAAAAATTACGATACAAAGATTTAAAAAACACATGGGATATCGTATCATCGGTAAATAACCTTATATTAATTTTGTTACAATTATTATAAAAACGCATTTTTAAAGTTTTATTTTACAGTTAGTTTAGTTACGTTATCAAGATTAGGCCAGGGTTGGATTCAGACCTAAAAAATATTGTACATGGAAAATAAAATTATACAATAAAAAAAATTATATCACATTTGGCGTTTCATGTTTATTTTTTCCCATGTGCCGGGATTTTGGCGTCACGCGTCTAGTTTATCTATACGTTTCGTTTTTTGACGGTTTTTTTTCTATTTCTATTTAATTTTTGTCTAAAAAACCTAATGTAAGTTAAATTTTGAATATTGGTACCTAATATATTTTATATTCAATAAGGCTTAATCTGTAATCTGAATCATCAATCTAAATCTAATTGAATCTGTAAATCTGACTCATAAAATATTTTTCAAATTCTGTTTTCAAACCGATTGCTTCTGGAGCATAGAGTTTTTATCGTGGTAGCTCCTCATTATAGTTGTATCAAGGATGCAACATAAATGCATCGATCGAGCACTGATAGACCAGAAAGGGAGCTAATTCTAATTTTATTTAAAAAAAAAACGTGGTACGCATGTACAATACAGAAATACTCGATATCGTAGGGTTAATATTAAAATGTAAAAAGACCCAATAATAATACAAGTCGACCTTTAGGTAAAATTATGGTATTTTCGCTTAGTATTATTATGATACTATATACTACAAACTATGAAATAATGGTACAATTAGGATAATTATACTACGAAATCCGACCCTGGTTACATCGTGTTTTGATACGACGTTTGTTTATGACAGATGCGTTACTTTTTCTTGTATGAAAAATTTATGAGTAAAATATTTAGATGGGCCTATCCTTCCTTTTAAAATCATTGATTACAACATTTTTTTCGCGACAATGTACGAATCCTCTGCTACTTCATAGATAAATTAAATAATGTTTACCTTACTGCTATCTTCATTTCATTATTTTCTATAAATATTGAGTTACCTAAAACCATTCACCAGGTAAATTGTCAGATTGACCTCTTTCATAGCCAACTTCCATGTAAAATTGTTAAAATTAATCACCTACAACAAATTTTACTAGCTTTTTATATTAGATAAGAAAAAAATGCGGGAAAACAAGCATGTTCCACAGTACCTAACTAATAAAAACCACAAACTAATAAGACCGTAACGTGCGTAGTTGAATGGCTAAGTCACAGAACACAACTACTCTAGAAGAATGCTATCCCCGAACTAAAAAATGAAACATGCGTCTATGAGTGTACATACTACTAGTGCCACAGCGGGCGCCTATATGAAACTTCCCGGGAATTTAAAATCTTTGTATTCTGTAACTTTTAAACTTTTATTTAAGGCAAATTCGAGTAATTTTTGCTCAAGCTTCACATACCTATCGCATACATATGAGAGGTTGCACCAAAATTACTAGAATTTACTTTAAAGGAGCATGTGGGATAAAATAAAACTATAAATACGTTTAGTTATGTAGGTGCAGGTCAGATTGTTAATAAACTATACATTGTTTTTGTTGTTTTTATTACTTTTGCAGATAATAACTCCACGCATGTTATTGATATATAATATATGTTATTGTCAGAGAGTTATTTTTCATTGAACATTAACGTAAATTTATATGAGGTAATTGTCAGGGTTAAAACTTAGCTCAGCCCAAATACATGATCTGCAACAGATATAATTCGAGTCAATATATTAAAAATCTTTAAATACTAACGGTTATTAAAATCAAAATGTTTAAGGTCCTAGTAAAGTAGAAAACCTGCGGAAATTGATCAGATGATTTTGTACTTTTTGTTTACACATTACACTTACTTTTGATTTCACTGAAAATAAAATAAATTTCTGAAAATAAATTTGATTACTTTACTTTTGATCACAAATCATGCATACAATTTTGAAATAATGAATTAATATATACTTAGTCAACATCCCATACAGAGTCAACATCTCAAAAAAAAAACTTTTTATAGGGTTACAGGTTACTCGAAAGTCGACCTAGATCCATTAAGGAGTTGTAGTGTGCATCGTTTCTGACTGATTTGACCGTCAAACACCATACCCCAAACTGAACCGTTTTTTAATACAGGACTAAATTTTATAATAAAATTTTTTTTAATACAGTTTTTCTTTTATTAGATGAGCGTTTTGTCTATTGTCCATTTATTTTGTAATTAGTGCCTCTAATTTATTTGATTTTTAAATATTTGTGTAAAAGATAAGTTGTTTTATTATTCTCAACACCAACATTGCAAGCGACTTAACAAATTGGATCGTACTCGTAGATTGAAGGTTAGAAAAAGGAATAAATTCGTAAAAAGTATTTTTTTTCTTTCAGGAATATTAAAAAAAAGTATATGATAGGTATGCTTCAGATGTGCTTATAAATATCTACGTTTCTACAGCTATCCACAAGGGTACAACACTTATAGATATTATTACAATTAATAGACAAAAGCTTAGATGAAAGGCTCCCAGGTGTTAGTAACAAATATCGAGGTTTTGTTGTTTATTTATTTATCTGTATGGATCTCCAACAGTTGTACATATTAAATTACTTCTAACACATGCTTTACACATCTATAAATTACTATGTACTACTAATTATAGGAGATCACATCATTCTAAAACAATTGCAGTGTTTATAATGTGCCTATTTTAATGGTAGTTGGAACAAAAATAAGTTTTACTAACAAAAGATTGTTAATAGTTTTTGTAACATAAATAAAAGTTAAGTTTAGCATAAAGTTAGTGAATAATTAATTTTATAAACAGTCGTTACATTTTTTCATAAAAATTGTTAAGTTCCTTGTTGCTTTCATTGTCCATCGTGGGAATACGGTTAGTGCGAGGGGGATATTGTACGGTAAGTGAGACAAAAAATCGCATTAAACGCCATTTTGTTTTTATGTTGCTTGGTTAGTCTGCTTAAGCGATTCGTCCGTGGTAGATGCGATCCTCAGTGCTCTTTGTTTCTAACTCGATTTGGCTTGTATTTCTGAACTGTTCTTCTTTCGATTTGTGACTGTGCTTGTTAACAGGATTTCGCTTTTTGCTTCTGATTTTGAACTGTTGTAGATGGCGACCTTTACGAACGAGAAATATGCAGATAGTTTGATTTGTTTCGGATACTGCAATTGTGTATCCGTACGAGCTCGTGATGAATACATAGCACATTATCCCAATCGCCAGCTGCCGGATGTTAGTGTGTTTGACGGAGTTTACCGACAACTTAGAGAGACTGACTCTGTTTCAAGACGACGAGCTGACCTGGGTAGACCACGTCAATGATTATGACGAAGAGCTAGATAATGTAATAGTTCGACGATTTAGAATGGATCAAACTACTTCAACAAATATCGTTGCCCGAGAACTTGGACTCTCGCAATGTAAGGTGTGATTTACCGTGAATACTGCCAGTCTTTACCCCTTTACCCCCCAGTCTTTACCCCCCACGCCAGTACACGTTATCGAAGAAGGAGATCCTGTGACGAGGTTGGATTTCTGCAGATTCATGCTCAGTGCAGATTTAGAAGACCCATCACTTCTAAGTAACATTTTTTGGAAAGATGAGTCGAATTTTGATAAAGACAGTATAACGAATTACTACAACGCTCATTATTGGGCCTCGAGAGAACATGGAAATCCCAATAAGAAGCGCTAAGAAACAAGATGAGAGTATGTGTGTGGAACAGAGGATGACATGTGGAACATGATTTGTAAAAAAGAGTAATAAATGTAATAATGTACTTATTTGGGTTGTTTTATTTTACGCATAGGCTAAACATCGTTAGGTATTTGTTACTTATATCTGGGAGCCTTTCATCTAAGCTTTTTTCTATGAATTGTAGTAATATCCATAAGTGTTGTACCTTTGTGGATAGCTGAAGGAACATCATGCATCATGCCTATCATAGACTTTTTTAATATTCCTGAAAGAAAAAAATACTTTTTACGAATTTATTCCTTTTTCTAACCTTCAATCTACGAGTACGATCCAATTTGTTAAGTCGCTTGCAATGTTGGTGTTGAGAATAATAAAGCAACTTATTAACTACACAATAATTGAAAAACCAAATATATTAGAGGCACTAAACTAAATACAGAATAAATGGATAATAGACAAAATTCGTCTATTTTATGAAAAAAAATTAAAGTCCTGTACTAAAAAACGGGGGGTACCTATGATGTTTGAAAGTCAAATCAGTCAGAAATGATGTACAACACAATCCCTTAAAGGATCTAGGTCGACTTAATCTGTGACCCTATATACACAATCGGGAGGAAATGCCCACAAACAAAAATGAAGTATTCTAAACCGATAATAACTGCATTCAAGCAAAAAGCAATAATAAATATTAAAATCTTAGTGTACCTATGATATTAATTTGAGAAAATATTTTCTACATAGAAATAAATATTATAATAAAATCACTTTCATGGTGCATAAATAAAGTCATTATTATAATATAAACAATTAATGTCATATTTTTTTTTAATTCAGAGCTTCTCTTGATATATTTCTGCCAATATTTAATAATATAATTTTAATCAATTTATAGGCTAATTAATTGTGTTAACCTCAGATTAATATGTATATAATTAATCTAAGGTGCAAACCGAAAAAAAAATTACACGGAATTAGAATTTTCATTTTCTTATGACATTATTATATACATTTGTATCTAATATAAAAAATAGCAATCTAAAACAACGAAAGGCTCCCAGGTAGTAATAACGAAAGAAACAGTTATATCTTTTTCTTGCTTTATTTTTAGTTGCCCAACCCAAACATAGACAAAATCATGATTGTGTGCAAATTTTCATACAATGATCGATCACCCAGAGATCACGCGAGAGATGAAGTCACAGTTGCCTTTACTTTTAATGTTTTGTACATAACCTAGGCCATTATTCAAATTCAGCCAGATCTATGTGTACCACAGTGGGAAGCCGCAGCTGATTTGTTTAAATGTATATGAGCATATATGAGCAATATATGAGCATTTTGATGATAAAAATAATGTTAATATTATCTTATATACAGCCATTTTATTATTTCAACATCAACCCGCCCTTATCACAAAACCAAATATTTATGTAACCCTTATGGCTGAAAGCCTTATAGTCATTGTCGCTATAAATTGATAAAAAAAACATTATTTTTTGAGTTGGCAATAACGTATAAAAATCTTTGGGATTTTTATGTGATAGATGATAGTGTGCATGATTTAGTGTTGTCAGGCATACAGTAGTTATCACAGTTGTAGGTAATTTTATCATCTCTACATGCAGAATTAGTGTTCACTAGTAATTTAAGAATAAACCTACTTTATAAATCTTGAGTTATCGTGAATTGAATCGTAAAAGTACCATTTTTCTGTTGTCGACCAGCCGCGTTCTTTAGTCAATAGGGTAGACGGCAGTTCCACCTCCTCCACTGCCCCCTAATATGGGCCTAATATGGGGTATATATTAGGGGGGCAGTGGAGGATGTGGAACTGCCGTCTACCCTATTGACTAAAGAACGCGGCTGGTCGACAACAGAAAAATTGTACTTTAATAAATAAATATATATTAAGGGTGCAGTACGAATATGTGGACTTTGTATGAACTCTACTTTATTAACTATTTATTAATTTTTGAACACGATAGTAGAAACAATAATTGGACTTGGCTAACAGCTAACATTACCAACTTACAAACATAAGTGTACAATCTACGGTACTAAGTACTAACATTACGAAATAATTGCAATTCTGACAATTCAGTCTGGTAACTTGGTATGTTATCACTTATGAATATTATCGGTCGTATGAGTAGTTTTACATCTCTGGTATATAGGTATTATCTATGCTTTTACATTTACAATACATACAGTTAATAGTACATACCAAGGTAAAGGTACATAGTGTTAGTGCTAGAACTAGGAGGAATAGACCTAGTATTTAAATAGGACAGCTAGGAGTAAAAGTGTTCTGTGGTACTTACTATAAAAATTGGGATATTATATTAGTATTACCTCTGAGTACCTACTTCGTTTAAATCCGGAAAAATAGTACGTAGGCGCCTACTTTTGGGTATAACTACTAAATAGTAAATCACTTTCGCAACAAAGGCTACCTAAGTGAACAATTTAGCGAAGATTATGAACATCTAAACAAACATAAATAAATACGTTCAGTAGTTGTGTTGGTAAGTTTGTAATGCATATGTCTTAGAATTTTTTTCTTATTTGCTTTTAATTATCCAATATAGAAAGATGTTGACTAGTTAAAAAGTTAATAGCAAAAAGTTTTTGTACGTTTTGAATTGTATTAAACAAATTAAAAAAAATCTACGTCATTAGAAGACGGCCAAATGCTCACTGTCAATCTGGATGAAATAGCTGCTGTACTTTTGCCTTCTTATTTAAAAATAATAACAATAATTATTACCAGTAATGCTATTACCATTAGTAATACTCCCGCCGACCACTCCATGTAAGCTTAAAATGGTTGTGTTAGGAGCAGTTCACAACAGTGGTTGAATGTTAGAATTTGAACTACCCAGTCAACACCTTTTAACATTAGGCTACAGTAGCTTCAAATTATTAGATGGTTTCATTCTTTTCTGCTTATGAGCTCCCACCATACACCATACTATCCCCCACTACTGTGCTATGGTCTGAAGTGCATTTAGACCCATCATAATTACCATAATATAAAAGTGCTGTTTTTGAATACAGTAGAGCCATGTTGTAGTTGCATTGGGGCTCTAACATGAATGTATCCACTCAAACATGGAAAGAGAATGCTTGCTCAGAATACAGATTGAAATAGTAGCATAATGTTTCATATGGAGACTGACAAGAACTGGAGAACATTTTGTCTCGTAACTAGTCATTCCATTGTAGTTCCCAGTGGGTGACTGCATTTAAATCTTAATTGAGGATAGACGTAGGTGCCTATGTGCCACAGCACCTGATAAGGTGGAATGTGTACTCTACTCATTTATCACCTTTTCATTCACTCATTATTTCTTTTATTACCTTCCCCATAGATTTATACATGGTAGAGCTACGCTGGAGCTATATTATGGTTGTAGCACTAATGGGTCGGCTCGGCCGGGAAAGGACCACACTTTCACAAAATACCAGTGTAAAATAGCAACTTAATACTGCTGTGTTTCTTATGGTAAGTGTATAGATCCTAAGACCCTTTTTTACTGGAAACGAGGCATTCTATTATAGTCCTCAGGGGTGACAACACATCTGCGTATTGATTCTTATTTGAGGATAAATGTAGATGTCTATGGGGCACAACATCCACTTACCATCAGGTGGAATGCTCGTTTGTCACTTTAATTCTATTTAAAAAAAGATTGAATATTTACTTGCTGCTTGCTACTATGTGTAAGTATAACAAGCATTGGAATGAAACTTTTAAGAGATACTTTTAATTAATAAATTAAAATTGTATCATTTATAAATGTATTTAATGTAAGATAATATGCCATTAAAAACATAACTTGTAAAAAAAACAAGTCTCTTGATTAAAACTACTTTTACGGATTTTATTGCGTTTTATTTATATTAATTTTAATACCCGAAGTTTCGGGTGCTTTCCAGCACCCATGGTCACGGGGGACTCGACTCGAATCGCAAACTGAAGTCTGCAGTTTGCGATCATATTCTAGATGGGCAAGGATGATACGTGAGGCTATTGAAATTAAAAAACATCCTAATTTCAATAGAGAAGGAGGCTGGGTACTACCACCTGCTTGGGATCCTATAATTAATAAAATTAAAACTAAACCCAAGCATACCACTGCAAGACTTCAAAATACAGTTAGTTCATTCTGCGTAGATCGAACCAAAGACAATAATTAAAAAGCTGAAGGTACTCCGGGTTAACTTTGACATCGGGACGTCAGTCACCTCAGTCCCCGGTGACCATGGGTGCTGGAAAGCACCCGAAACGTCGGGTATTAAAATTAATATAAATAAAACGCGATAAAATCCGTAAAAGTAGTTTTAATCAATGTATAGTGTACGCGTAAATATAAGAAATCAAAACAAGTCTCGCAAATCAGTTCTTCTACTATAAAAAGTTGTGAGATCCATATAGTACCAAGTTGGTTAATTTATTCAGTCCCTACTTAAGGGTCCTTCTGTCTTAAGTTATTACGTACTTAGCTAACCTAACAACATATTATAGTGACCATATCAATATTAAAAATCTTATGTTTTAATTAAATAAATTAAAGAAGCCATCGCATGAAAACACAAAGTATCTCACAAGTAATACATATTATATTAAATTAGATTGTGTAGTGCGATTGCCAAGTCATCATTAAAAAAAATCACACCACTAATACACGGTCTAGGTCAGGGAAATACTTGAATTTTCATCAATATATTGCGATGCTAATAAGCTTGGTAAATAGTTTTCTTAGGAAAATGCTACTTTGCATATTTAGTTAATGGAATCTGCACAGTCTTAAGTTGATTCCACAATTTCAAATAAAAAGGAAAAACTTACTTAAAACTAAAATGATTAAAATAATTTTCTCATAATTTATTAGTTATTGAAGCCTAGATGGTTTGTCTAACTCTCACATACTTTTCAGAAGGTATTACATTATGATTTCTTAAATTTACGCGAACACTACACAGTTTTCTTAGTGTAACGTGTTAGGGGAATTGGTGTAGTGATGTTGGGGGAAGTGGAAGAATTTATATGTAATGTAATACTTGAATAAAACTAAATTTACGGATTCTATCGCGTTTATTTAACTGATTTTACTTATTTTTAATTCCCGACGTTTCGGGTGCTTTACAGCAACCATGGTCACGGGGGGGACGGAGATGTTTGACGTCCCAATGTCATTGTTAGCCCGGCTACCTTCAGTTTTTGAATATTAATTTTTGGTCTGTTTTACGCAAAACGAACTTACAGTATCTTGAAGTCTTGCAGTGGTATGCTTGGGTTTAGGTTTAATTTTGTTAATTATAGGATCCCAAACAGATGGCAGCACCCAACCATCTTCTCTATTGAAATTAGGATGTTTTTTAATTTCAATAGCCTTGCGTATCATCCTTGGTAGGAATCAGTGTTCTTTTGCGAGGATTTGTGGTTTATCAAATCTGATGTAATGGTGGGGACGATCTTGAACATGTTCACAGACTGCAGACTTCCCGGAGCGTCGGTGCTTCACGTCAGCTATATGTTCTTTCACGCGGGTTTTTATGGATCTTTTTGTTTGACCTATGTTAGAGAGAGACCACGTTCACAATCTAACTTGTACACTTCTGCATCTTGTAGAGGGATATTACACTTGACGGATGTAAAAATTGACTAATCTTCTTCGGCGGCTTGTAGTATGTTTTAATGGAAGCTCGCTTCAAGATGTAGCCAACCTTGTCTGTAACTCCTCTGACATATGGTAGTACAGCAGGCACACGCTCGACTGTGGCCGGCTTAACTACAACTAACACGCTTAAAGCAACTAGCGATTTAATAAAGAAATACTCCGAAAAATTAAATCTCGACGTGAATTCGCTAATACCATCATGTACCAAACCACCAAGGTTGTATGGGTTACCGAAGATACACAAACCAAACGCTCCACTACGTCCTATAGTGAGCCAGATCGATTCACCAACTTATAAGCTGGCACAACACTTGGCAAATATACTGTCACCACTGAGAGGACATACCAGAGCACACACAAAGGATTCATACCATTTTGTTAGTGAGATAAAAGACCTACATCTCGCTGACAATGAAACTATGGTCAGTTTTGATGTTCAGTCACTATTCACATGCCTACCTATTAAAGACTGCATCTCAATTGTAACTAGGAAGCTAGAAGATAACAACATGCCTGCTTAATATGCAGTATTACTCAAACATTGCCTCAAATCTGGCTATCTATTGTGGAAGGAAGAGTTCTACAAGCAAGTAGATGGTGTGGCGATGGGCTCACCTGTATCTCCCATAGTCGCCGACATATTTATGGAGGACTTCGAGGAGAAATCCCTTCTAACTGCTCCTGTAAATCCAAGATTCTACAAGCGGTACATAGACGACACCTTCACAATTTTACCATATGACAAAGTAACTGCATTTTTAAACCACCTTAACTCTATAAACTCTAAAATACAATTCACAATGGAGTTAGAGGCAAATAACTCTTTAGCTTTCCTAGATGTTTTAGTCTTCCGAAATCCTGATAACACTATTGGTCACACTGTGTATAGAAAAAAGACCCATACCAACCGGTATTTAAATGGTGAATCTCATCATCATCCTTCACAGTTAGCTACCGTGGGTAAATCTTTGTTTCAGAGAGCATGAGGGATCTGTGACAGAAAACATCTGGCCGCCGAGCTGCAGCATGTCAAGCAAGTGTTGCAAGACAACAAGCTTCGGATCCCGCGCCTACGTCACAGTGACCGAGTGAAGCCGGCCACAGTCGAGCGTGTGCCTGCTGTACTACCATATGTCAGAGGAGTCACAGACAAGGTTGGCTACATCTTGATCGAGCTTCCATTAAAACATACTACAAGCCGCCGAAGAAGATTAGCCAATTTTTACCATCCGTCAAGTGTAATATCCCTCTACAATTAGCAGGAGTGTACAAGTTTGTGAATTTGGTCTCTCTTACATAGGTCAAACAAAAAGATCCATGAAAACCCGCGTGAAAGAACATATAGCTGACGTGAATCACCGATGCTCCGGGAAGTCTGCAGTCTGTGAACATGTTCAAGATCGTCCCCACCATTACATCAGATTTGATAAACCACAAATCCTCGCAAAAGAACACCAATTCCTACCAAGAATGATACGCGAGGCTATTGAAATTAAAAAACATCCTAATTTCAATAGAGAAGATGGTTGGGTGCTGCCATCTGTTTGGGATCCTATAATTAACAAAATTAAACCTAAACCCAAGCATACCACTGCAAGACTTCAAGATACTGTAAGCTCGTTTTGCGTAAATCGGACCAAAAATTAATATTAAAAACTGAAGGTAGTCGGGCTAACAATGTCATTGGGACGTCAAACATCTCAGTCCCCCCCGTGACCATGGTTGCTGTAAAGCACCCGAAACGTCGGGAATTAAAAATAAGTAAAATCAGTTAAATAAACGCGATAGAATCCGTAAATTTAGTTTTATTCAAGGTATTACATTACATATAAATTGCTTCCACTTCCCCCAACATCACTACACCAATTCCCCTAACATCGTTACACTAAGAAATACTGTTGATAATCAAAAATGTGTTTCTCCTTTAAACAAGACATCGCTAGGGAAAAATAACTTTAAGGTGACACACTAAGTGGAGTTACATATTGTAGTTAATTTTTTTCTTGATGACGGTTATAGTGCATGTATTTCTCAATGAGGGAGGTGTTTCTCAATAGGTTACACATTAATTTATGTTTTATAAGGATCTTACCTAATTCATCACATCCTTAAAAAAGAAGAATTTCTGTCAAGTAACTTTTATAATTCTATTCATTAGTTTGAATGTTTAACAAATTTAACTCTGAGTTCATACTTTTTAGATACATGTGCATACAATTTTGAAACATGAACATGGAGCTACTTGAAACAAATAGAAAATATGTCTTACCATTAGATACTGTAGACTTGTCACTCCTATCAACATTGAATGTTGCTCCAAAGCACCACAGTAATTTGTTGCCTTTATGGAGTAAAAATAACTTAACATTAAGAAATGAAGATTGCTATTTCGAATTTGAGATAAAAGATAAGGAGGACATCTCTGAAATGGAAACATATTATGATAAAATTAAATTTGGAATTGATGATAAACAAGATATCTCAGAGTCGAAGGCCACATATGTTAGTTCCTCAGGTATTCATAATTTATAGTATATGTAAATAGAATTGTAGTTTTTAATATTGAAATAATTGGCTTTGATTAAAATCAGGAAGTTATTTCTATGATATTAAAACATAAATAACCATTTTTAAATATTTGGTGTGTGATAATTGATAGATCAGAAACTAAACAAAATGATGTGTCTTACCTAGTTTGAAGAGCACCTCCCGGCCTCCCTCAATTGAGTGCACTAATCCTGTCACCACCCATCCCAGCACCAATACTCCCAGCACCAATACTCCCAACACGCCAGTGTATCGAGCCGTGAACTCGTATCTTCTTGGGATTGAATTGGATTAGATTTAGTCGCCCCTAATCCGAGACTTTGTTCAACAATTGCTCTACTTCAAACTCAAGTTTGTTCCGGTAGTAGACGACGATTTTCCAAGAAATAATAGCACGGGCGGTGTATAAAGCGTAGCAACATAGCAATGAATGTTACCGCTTTGCAACATATTGCTATGCAGAAGAAATAGCGTTGGTGATAGCATGCAGCCTTGTGAATCACCAGCGTTAATAGGCTTGCAATCAGATATGCATCATCTACTACGACTTTGATTCTCGGATAAGACAAAAAACTGGTGTTCCAATTGCACAATTTCTCGGAAAACCCATCAAAAGGAAGCTCCGATAGAAGGCCTTCGCTATGTCCAAACTAACGGCCAAAGGGGGAGGCCCTTAGACTTGATCGCCTGCGCCCATCAGTGTGTTAGATAACAAGAAGATCACCAGCTGAGCGACCCCGACGGAAATCGTACTGGCGGTTACTAATCAGCTGGTGCTCCTCAAGGTGAGTTCGCTGTAAATAAATGACTCCATTATTTTGGAGAACATGGAGATGATGGCGATAGGCCTGTGTAAATTCGGTACTACGCCCAGTGAGTAGGCTCACTCGACTTGTTGATGTCCAGGGAGAGGAGCGCTTTACATATCGAGCACTGCGTGAATCGCACATCAGGCTTAGAGCACTCACACTGCCAAACGGTCCCGGTGTGTTTTCTCTGTTTTCGTCCGGGGAGAGGAGCGCTTTACGTATTGAATACTACGTGAATCGCATGTCAGGCATAGAGTACTCACACCGCTGGTTGGCCCCGGCGTGTTTTCCCTGTCATCGAGACTCGAGATGGACGCAAAATGAGAGCCTAAATGATCGGCTTTCGCTTTTGGCGCGTGGGCCAGTGAGTTGTCCTTCCTGTGCAAAGATAGTAGTGATGGCTTACAGAAATTCCGTTGGACAGCCTTAACCAGAGACCATAATGCACGGATTTCTGAAGGAAGGCGAACCAATTTCTCGCCAAATCTGCCAATGTGCTCATACTTTGCATTGGCAATAACTCTTTTGAAGGACCTGGAGGCGAAGTTATATTTAAGCTTGCCGGTGTTTACATACCGAGTCGCCGAAGCATAAGCCCAGGCCTAATAACACTCCTGTTTACTGCTTAATGCAGTCTTACGGGAACGATAAAACCAAGGTTGGGATCTGCCTCCGATGGGTACCACAGATCATGGATCATGGTCAGTGACAGAGTCAGAAGCAGGGCTAAGACCATCCAGCGAGTAGCAAATGCGCCCCCATGGGTAGGATGCAAAGAAGGACCTCATTCCGTCTCAATTTTCCGACCTGTATGATAGTCGTCGCTGTTTATCCGTAACCGGAGAAAAGGCGAAACCGCAGGACACCTAAGTCTCGGTCAGAGAGAGCAAGGTCAGCTTCGCTATCTCCAGATGATAGTGGCTGGCGTTTAGGTGCGAGTGAAGCCCGGTTTTTGGGGTTTTTGCTCAGTTTTTATCTTGAACGGAATTTTGTCACCTCATTCCCCCATAATACGCTGGGCAGCCTGAGCATCTACGTTCAGGAGTGGAATAGCTTGGCTGGTCAGCGAGGGATTCTCTGTTACCAGCAGTGCTGGTACTGTTTTGGGGTAGTCTCTTATTTAATTCCGCTACCATGTTGATGAGGGCGGGTGAAATTGGGCATGCGGCCACCTTCACTCACCAGACGAAACGCAGAAGCAGAGCTTCTACTTGACGCTGGTATTCTGTGAGCTCGTGGTACCACCGCGGTTTGAGCCAGCCCACGCGTGCAACAGCAAAAGCAGCCTTGCGGCTCTACCACTGTTAGTCCACCTACAGCTCTACCACTGAAGTTTTTATATGTGTTGCCAAAACTTTTTTAAGTGAACCGATTTTGATATTTTTTTTATTTGAAAGCTGGTGTTTCTCGTGTGGTCCCATATAAATTTGATCAAGTTCTGACCAGTAGTTTTGAGTTATTCTTAATAATGCGTATTTAATTGACAATGCGTTACAAAATTTTCCATTTTACCACTCGATTACAAATAGATAGATTTTTTGTAGTCGCTTGCATAAATATTTTTGTTTAGTATACTTAGTTATAGGATAAAATAGTTGGATGAGTTTTAGTGCAATTTATATATTTACGAAATTATTGAAAATACATTCATTAATTTTTAAAAAACGTAATTATGAAAAAAATACAGCAATTAGTTAAAATTTTAAGAGAATAATAACTTTATCACTCCGTGTCTAAGTTTTCCCTTCCCAGTATTTACTTCGTCAGATTTAAAGCTTTTTCCACTCTTAAAGGTAACAATTTCTTTTTGTATGCAGAGTGGACCCTCCACAATTTTAGTAAATGTTATATATGCTATAGATTACAATAGTATTGTTTGTTTTACTGCATCTAAACGGAGTACTGAGAAATTAACAATTAAAATGTGAATCTAACAGTAACCTAAAAACGAACAGAACCGATTTTCTAGTACTTTGCACCGGTATTATAAGTTAAAATAGTGCACTGTGAATAATTATAATACATATAAAACAAGGTTGTAGGTATATTCAGCATTTATAGTTACTTTGAGATCGATGGAAAAAAAATCACTAGTTCCGGCAAAATATAGTGCCCGTCTGTGTACAAATATCGTATGGATTCTATTTTTGACATGTATTGATTGATTGTGAATGTACATCCCAAATACTATTAAAGTAATATGATTAAAGCCAAGATGATTAAGGGATAATATGTTCATTAATATTTATAATATTACCAACATAGGATAGCAATATGTTTTAACTGATTGTGTTACAAAAACAAAATTTTATGTAACTGTATTTGTTTACTGTATATCATAATTTATAAAGTATATGTTATTAATAGAAGTACCGAAACATAAACTTTTTATTAAATTTAGATTATAAATAATACTTATTGAAAGTCACTTTTTTTAATTTACCACTTTTCGGAAAAAAAACACCTGGCCTGGGAAGAACCTGCAAAAACCCAGTGAGACTTTAAAAAAAAAAAGAATATTAGTAACAATTAACAACACAGAACAAATTAGGAATAGCTTGGTAGCGATCACCTTACCCAGGAGTTACTTACCATCCATAAATTCCTTAATATTATAATAACCCTTTTTATATACACTTAGTTTAATAAAGTTTTTGAACTTTGATGATTGATTGAGATAGACAGACAGGCGCGGTGTCAAGACTTTGTTTTAATATATTTTGGTTGATTAGTAAGCACTTATACATCGTCATAAAATGACTGGGTAATAGCATATCAAAATATCATACTTATCTGATAAACGGTGAGAAAGTAAAATGTTTTAAACTGTTTGTGTAAGGATTCCAAAACACAGGTATAATTTAATTGTAATTATTTCTAGCGATCCGCCCCGGCTTCAAACGGCTCATTAATGGACATGTACAACAGCGCCATCTACCGGGTTCAAATGTAAATATAAACCAATTAGGGATCTTTTCAAACACTCAAACCTTTTTTATCAAAATCGGTTGGATGGTTTTAAAGTCTACGAGGGGCACACTGAAATGATCGGAAATATGAAAAACCACATGCACAGTATAGCAAAATTGTATTTTATTGTTTTTCGAAGTATTCTCCGTTCAACTTAATGCATTTTTCCATTCGTGCCAACCAATCATTAAAACAGTAATTCCACTCTGAAGTTGATGTTGACAAAATGGCTGATTTGTACGCTTCCACAACTGCTTCGGGTTCGTCAAACCGTTGACCGCGTAATAAATCTTTCTTTCTAGGGAATGTAAAGAAATCGTTTGGGATCAGGTCAGGACTGTACGGAGGATGGCTTAACATTTTCCTGCTTCAAAAATCCATTTGTCTTCGGAGCCGTATGAAAGCTCACTTTATCGTGATGTAAGATGATGCGACGTTTCGAGTTATTTTTTCGGAGTCCAGCTATCATTTCTGGCAAACAAACCGTGATATACCACTCAACGGTAACCGTTCTGCGTCCCTGTAAAGGAATTGTAGCAACATGCCCCTTTTTCGAGACAAACGTAGCAAACATTTTCTTTGACACGCTCCGGGAGCGAACCATATTCGTTGGTTTGACCTCGTCTTCGAAGACCCAAACTTCTGACTGATGTTCTCTTTCAGGTTCGTATGAATAAATCCATGATTCGTCACCTGAGACGATATTATAAACGGCGTTTTATTTCCCGCCGTTGAGGCGTTGCAGAGTATTCCGGCACCAATCTACACGAGCCGCCTTTTGCTCTTCGGACAAGTTGTGGGGAACCCAGCGGGAAATCAGCTTTCTTACACACAGCTTATTATGTAATATCGACTGAATTGCAGTCATTCGGATACTGATAACATACAATAAGTACGGAACCAGAGTTCGAAACCTATCCAACTGCAGAGGTGTAAGACAGGGTGATGTTATATCCCCGAAACTCTTCACCGCTGCGTTGGAAGACGTTTTCAAGCTACTGGACTGGAAAGGATACGGTATTAACATCAATGGCGAGTACATCACTCACCTTCGATTTGCCGACGATATAGTCCTTATGGCAGAATCGCTGGAGGACTTTAGCACTATGCTCAATGACCTCAATGGTGTCTCCCAACGGATAGGTCTTAAGATGAACATGGACAAAACAAAGATCATGTTTAATGTCCATGTCACACCTATGCCGGTAGTTGTTGGGAGCACTATGCTCGAAGATGTTGACGAGTACGTTTACCTGGGACAAATAGTCCGACTAGGTAAGTCCAACTTCGACCGAGAGGTCAATCAACGGATTCAACTCGGCTGGGCAGCGTTCGGGAAATTACGACACATCTTCTCGTCAGGTATACCTCAATCTCTGAAAACTAAAGTGTATAACCAGTGCGTGTTGCCAGTGATGACTTAAGGATCTGAGACGTGGTCCTTCACCGCTGGCCGTATGAGGACGCTCAAGGTCGCTCAGCGAGCTATGGAGAGGGCTATGCTCGGAGTTTCATTGCGTGATTGACTCAGAAATGAGGATATCCGCAGTAAAACCAGAGTGACCGACATACCCCAACGGATTAGTAAGCTGAAGTGGCAATGGGCCGGCCATATAGCTCAAAGAACCGATAACCGATGGGGAAGAAAGGTTCTCGAGTGGCAGCCTCGTACCGGTAGGCGTAGTGTAGGGCGACCCCCCACTAGATGGAGTGACGACCTGGTAAGACATGCAGGAAGTCGATGGATGCAGGTGGCTCAGGACCGTGCTTTGTGGCATTACTTGGGGGAGGCCTGTGTTCAGCAGTGGACTTGTGAAGTGCTGTAATGATGATGATGATGATGGATACTGATAACAGCCCGAATCTGCTAGTATGTCACATGACGGTCATCTAATATAATAGTACGCACAGCTGACATGTTTTCAGGCGTTACCGCTGTTCTTTATCACCTGCAGAAGAAACAGTGCTGAGCGACACACGACCGCGTCGGAAATCGGCATACTAGCGGTATATTGTCGTTTGACTCGGCGCTTCAACATCATAAATCGAAACAAGTTCGTTGAGACATTTATCTTGAGATAAGCCGCGACGAAAATTGTTATTCACGCGTGAGCTCCATTTCTGTTAACGAAGTGTCAACTTTAAACCAACATAGTTTTTGCTTGTAAACATAAGATTCTAAGAGGCCAGTATTCAAATTCTAAAAAAGCTTTCATTGTAACTCAATCCGAAATATTCTATTCCCGATCTTTTCAGTGTGCCCTAGTATAACGGACATGTGGAAACTTTTTGTGTTTTATATTTCTAAAGATTCTTTCAAAATAACTTGACGGTAACATGTCCATTTATGATATTGTTAGGAATCAGAAGGGCATTTTCAATGATAAGAGATATGATATAAGACTTGTCTACAATATCCATACACTTATTCATCTCTACTTATGGCCAGCTCTGCAAGCTTTTAGCCTGCAAGTCATACAGATTTGTTCTAAGCGATCCACCTGAAAAGAAGCTAATAAATATTGTAAATATGTCTTAATTCTAAACAATAATCTAATCAACATATTACTTTTTCTACATTAATTGCAATTAATATACATATAAAATGGCTTCTGGGGACATTGTTGATGTAATGTATTGATTTACATTTCAAACAGTATATAGCCATAAACACAAGTCCATTTATGATTTTGTTAGGAATCAAAAGGACATTTTGTAATAATTAGATATGAGATAAGATTATGCCATCAATGTCAATAAACTATATTTCCACATTCTTATGTTACATAAAAAAAGAAATTATTATAAATTATACACCATTATTCAGCTCCAGCTGATCAAATACAGAAGCAGTAATTATTGATTAACCTCAAAAATATCTATGAAGATAATAAATATATATGAAGTTGCATCAAATCGAGAAGATTCCTTAAATCCCTTGACCTAAATATTCTAATTTTCTTTTAACGTACACAAAAACTTCTTTTTTATATATTAATTAAATTAGATTTTACTAATAAAATTAAACTTAATACTTTGTCACTTTTAACATACTAATAAGGTTCTACGACCTGTTTCGTCATTTGTTTTAGGTAATTCAACATATTTAATAATAGATTTTCGGAAATTCTAGGTGGAAAGTAAACTCTTGTATTACATACATACATACTCTAAAATTTATTAATCTAAACTCATCACTTTTCATTTTTGAAAGTCATTAGCGAATTTTATCGCAAAAAAAAAATACAAAGAGGAATTCCTATAGTTCATAAAAGATAGCTTGATCTCTGCGACAGCTGTCAGTAAAATCACGCCTATGAAGTCCTGAATTTCTTAGTAGTACAGACAGTACATGTAATGCAATGTCATACTTTATGGGCATGCACTAATTAGGTCGGCATGCCCATAAAGTATGACATTGACAGGTTCTGTCTGTACTACTACTAAGAAATTCAGGACTTCATAGGCGTGATTTTTACTGACAGCTGTAGCAGAGATCAAGCTATCTTTTATGAACTATAATGCTGAATATTAATATTTGGGCAACTTGCATGATAATCGGGTATCTTAACTTCGTATAAGTATTGCATAACATAAAAGGTGATTGACATATACTTGTTTGTTTAAAATATGAGTGGTTACAATGAAACAGTAAAACAAAAATCGTCAGTGTGGCTTTATTTTGAAAAAATATAATATCGTGAAGAAAATTGTTTGTGAGATATGTAAAAAGCAGTTTATAGATTTTAAAATACTAAACATGAAAAAAATATGGAAATACTACAATAAATAAATATTTAATATTTTCATTTCATTTCATATTGCCTCATTACTCATACATTACATTACTTATTTAATAAAGTTACATATTTAAAAATTCTTTAACTAAAGTAATCGCTACTCTCAACTCTAGTGATAAACGTTTACTAGATGCAGGTACGTTAGGGCACACTGAAATGATCGGGAATAGAATATTTCGGATTGAGTTAAAATAAAACCTTTTTTAGTATTTAAATACTGGCCTCTTAGAATCTTAATAACATTCAAACAATTACAAAAATGTTAAAAACAAAAACAATGTCGGTTTAAAGTTGACACGTCGTTAACAGAAACGGAACTCACACGTGAACATTTCCGTGCCATAATTTATCACAATTTTTGTCGCGGCTTATTTGAAGATAAATGTCTCAGCGAACTTGTTTCGATTTATGATGTTGAAGCACCAAGTCAAACGACAATATACCGCTGGTATGACGAGTTTCGACGCGGTTGTGTGTCGCTCAGCACTGTTTCTTTTGCAGGTTGACCAAGAACAGCGGTCACACCTGAAAACATCGCAGCTGTGCGACCTATTATATTAGATGACTGTCATGTGACATACGAGCGGATTCGGGCTGTTATCAGTATCGGAATGACTGCAATTCAGTCGATATTAGATAATGAGCTGTGTGTAAGAAAGCTAGTTTCCCGCTGGGTTCCCTACAATTTGTCCGAAAAGCAAAAGGCGGCTCGTGTAGATTGGTGCCGGAATACTCTGCAACGCTTCAACGGAGGGAAGTCAAATGCCGTTTATAATATCGTCTCAGGTGACGAATCATGGACTTATTCATACGAACCTGAAAGAAAACATCAGTCAGCAGTTTGGGTCTTCGAAGACGAGGTCAAACCAACGAATATGGTTCGCTCCCGGAGCGTGTCAAAGAAACTGTTCGCTACGTTTGTCTCGAAAAAGGGGCATGTTGCTACAATTCCTTTACAGGGACGCAGAACGGTTACCGTTGAGTGGTATATCACGGTTTGTTTGCCAGAAATGATAGCTGGACTCCGAAAAAATAACTCGAAACGTCGCATCATCTTACATCACGATAATGTGAGCTCTCATACGGCTCTGAAGACAAATTATTTTTTGAAGCAGGAAAACGTTGAGCCATCCTTCGTACAGTCCTGACCTGGGCCCAAACGATTTCTTTACATTCCCTAGAAAGAAAGATTTATTACACGGTCAACGGTTTGAAGACCCCGAAGCATCTGTGGAAGCGTACAAATCATCCATTTTGTCAACATCAACTTCAGACTGGAATTACTGTTTTAATGGTTCGTTTGCACGAATGGAAATGTGCATTAAGTTGAACGGAGAATACTTCGAAAAACAATAAAATACAATTTAGCTATACCGGGCATGTGGTTTTTCTTATTCCGGATCATTTCAGTGTGCCTGCCCCTCGTATTAATAGTCGATTTACTCAAAAACTCGTGTACAACTAGAATGACATACGCACATAAACTAACCTAACGCAAAATTCTACTCGAGTCGCATCTTTATCTTATGGTCAATTCAGTGTCTGTCTACAATTTGTGATAATTTATTGATTTAATATAATTTGTGACATTAAAACCTACGTCATAAAGTTAGAGTGATTATTTTATGAAAATTGTCGATATGCAAACAAAAAATATATAACTACCTATAAAGTTGAGAAATAATAATTGTGTTGGAGGGAAAAACAAATATAAAAATAATTTGCGGCAAATTGACACAGTTTTGTTCGGCTAAATTTAATTGCGTAACTCGAGTTACCTTAATTTCAACTCGAGTTAACTAGAGTCGAGTTTCTTTCGAGTTGGCACATCATACAATTTTTTTTAATAATACACTACCAGAACCAATGACCTGAACACGAATATCAAAACATTTACATTTCTTGATTCTATTTATAATAATAAATTGGTATAATAATAAAGTTGTGAAGGGGATAGTGTACGCAACTGAGGGAGGGTGGGAGGTGGGTGCTTTTTAGACTGGGAATGACATATCATTGTATTTTATTACACGAAAATGAGCAAATTAAGTTCTAACAACTTCAATATAAAGGATTTCCGCAACGTAATGCCTGGTTTTTTTATTAAATATCGTAAAAGTTAAGTATTTGGGCGTAACAATCAACCAAAAACTAACGTGGAACTCTCTCCTTAGCAACGTATGTCATACGGTTAAAATTGTTTTAGGTACGTGCAGTCGTATGGTTGGGAACTGGGGCTTGCGTCCCAGTATGATCCTATGCCTGTACCGCATCATAGTGAGGCCGATTATCACCTACGCCACCATTGTCTGGTATAAAAAGGCCAACCAAAAGGCGTCTGACGACTAAATAGTCTACAAAGGACTGCCTGCTCAATGGCAACTGGAGCGATGCGATTTTAGCCTTGAGCAGCTCTTAACGCACTTCTGTGCCTAATGCCTCTTGATATTTATTTAGACCAGGAGGCGAGGGCTAGTTTTCATAGGATTAACGCTCAGGGCCGTCTGCGCTTGCTTTCCTAAAAATTGTGATCCATGCTCTACTCAATTAAGGAAACAGGTCTTATGCATGATCTCAGATATCGTGCGTCCACTATGCACTTTTGATAGAAAGTATATAGTGGAACTACCCTCCACAGAAGACTGGCTGAATGGACAGATTATCATTGAGGTCGGAAGCCTTATATGGTTCGCAGATGGGTCAAAAATGGACCTCGACGTAGGTTTTGGAATTTATGGGGAATGCCCCAAATTCAAACTTAGTATGAATTAGGTTAGCTTCACCTCTATCTTTCAGGCAGAAATTTTCGCCATACTTCAGCGTGTGGAAATTAATCTGCAAAAACACTACTTCAATCATATAACCTATATACCTAAACTCTGATAGTCAAGTAGCACTGCTAGCACTGAGATCAAACTTAGTGAACTCGAAGCTAGTTGGGACTGCGTGAACCGTCTAAAGGCCTTGGAATTTAACAACAGGGTCGTTTTAAGATGGATTCCGTGTCGCAGGAGTGTTGTAGGCATTGAACTTGCCGATGAACTCGCATGGGAGAGCTATAAAGAGCACACAATTTGAAACCCAGCCATTTTGTGGAATTTAATTAAACCGAGCCCGATTGACCCTTAAAACTCTTTATCACAATAAATCACTTAAAATTTGGTCTGATATACCCGACTTAAAATATTTTGAAACCTTAATCCGGGTTTTTGATCGTAAATTCGCTTCAGAAGCCCTGAGATTAGGTAAAAATAAACTGCGCATTCTGGCAAGAGCCCTGACTGGACATTGTTACTAAGTGTAGACCAAGCAACTCAATGATGTGCCGGTTTTGTTCCTTAACGGAAGAAACACCTCTGCATAACCTGACTGATTGTGGACCGTTAATGCGTAAACGTAACACATCTGGGAAACTATATCTACTTCGCCCAGAAGAATTGAAATTGCTCACAGCTAAGCAACTCCTATTCATTGAAGACATATTAATAATAATAATTGGCTTAACAGTGAACGTTACGTTGTCTATAGCCATAGCAGCGATCACTTGATCTTTAAGATCGCAGTTATACTGGTCTTTCTAGACCTGCATAGCTGCTGCATAAAAAAAGCTATGCAATCTGAATCTATGGATTTACCAAAGGTGTCGTAATGTTTAAAAATTTTGTCAGAATTTTGATACAGTGCCGAGCATTTTCATCTAATAACAGATAGATCCAATTTTTAAGCCAGGCCGATCCCGAAAAAAGAAAACATTATTTGTGTACGAAGCCGTAGGTGAGACACCAACACCTAAAGAATTGTTTAAATTGAACGTTTTGTACCCTGTGTTTGATACAATTAAAAAGTGCATTGGTAACTTGACTTAAACTATCAAAATTCTATGATACGTGTGCATTTTTATACAAAATGAAAATAATTCCAGAAAGGTAAAAAATCCTGTGTTGATTTGCAAATCAGTTGAAGAGATGGGCATAATGTGATTTGTCTAGTTGTAAATTGGTTCAGGAACTTGTGAGCTTGAACCCATTATTGAAAGATCTTCAAACAGCAGAGCCACGTAAAGTTCTCAGACTTATTAAAAACGAATGATTTCCAGGATATTTTTCCAAAATGTGTAGCCAGCACTTCGTATCTTGCTGACTATACATGTACTTCATCTGTCGTTAAACGGAAACGAATTTTTAGTACATTAAAACATTTAAAAATTTACCTACGTTTCTACTACGTGTCAGGAAAGACTGTCATATCTTGAAATCTTTATTCTATTGCCCAGCAGTTAAATTATTCAGAATAAATAAAAAAATTGCAAGCGCATAAGCGAAGAAAGCTGGCCATCTAGGCTTTTCGTTAAGTTTGTTGTTAGTGGTTCTGTTATATTTTTTAACACTGTAGGACAACAGTTGAAATAAAAGTTGTCAAACAGGATTATTAACTCTTATTATGAGAAATAATCTGTACAACTAGTCACCGTAGCAAGGCAAGCATAGTGGCGGAATGGAAAACATTTCTTTCACGCGAATAAGCTGAACAACTGCTATGGAAAGAGCGACAGACACAACTGTGCTTGCCTCGCATATACACCTGTGGATATTTCATAGGTCTAATACTATTTAAAATCACGAAAAAGCAACTGCATAGTATAGGAACACTAATGTTTTGTATTTAGAGACCACTATGAGATCTCGCACCACATAAAAATTTTGCCAAGGCCGCCACTGTCTGTCGCTTCTTAAGACACCCACAAGACGATATGGGATAATGCTGACATCGCCACTTCGCGATATTCAATAACGTTATACGATATAATATGTACCTACATAAAATCTTTCCTTGTTACAGTTGGATAATACTAAAAGCCATTGCATTCTGTGCAATGAGTTAGTCGAAAGTGCTGATTTCCACGCACTTTGCAACAAAAGACACGAAGCGTCGTTGAAAAGTGCCATCTTGTTATCTGAAGAGGAAAATGAGAGCCAAATAAAAATTGAAACACGAAGTGATGATAACAAAACAAATATTACTCCATTTGAAAGTAATGAAGAAAAAGAACCAAAAGATTGCGCTACTAAAACTACCGATATTAATATAAAGAACGCACAGTCGGAGCTTGAAAAGAATGAGAGTGTTGTACGATCGAAAGCTAGTAAAACTGATACATCTAAAGTTAAGAATTTTTTTTGCAGTGTCTGTTACGTTTCACTTCACAAAAAAGATATTCGTTCACATATACGTACGCATAAAGCGGCCGAATGCATGTTGGAGTATTGTATTGAAGCTGATTATTTAGACATAGACATAGACATAGATTTCGAAAGAAAGCTTAGTACAAAATTAACAGGCAACGATATTAAACAACGGTTTTGTGTCGTTTGCCAAGAAAATGTACCAAACAATACCCATTGCATCAGTAAACATTTCAGTGGAAATTTGCATAAACATAATGTGGCTAACTACCAAACGTGCACAAAACATGTTAAGAGCACTCGTGGGAATTTGGAAAGTGTATCTAAAATTGAAGAAGAAAATGCTAGTATTAATCCTCCATCGGAGATATTTTTGAAGGACACGTCGTCAGAAAGTGTTGCTATAAATATTCCAGTCGCTAAAGGAAACGGAGAAATAGATACAAAAAAAGATACAAACTCAAACCCTATAACACAAACAGCAAGTGAACAAGATATTAAAAATTCAATCTCCGTTACTAGTGAAACAGCGGAAGATGTCTTAGAAATCACGTTAAATCCGAACGAGTTGAGGTGCAGCATATGCTTAGTGATAATTCCAAATAAAACACAGAATATTCAAGATCACTTTAATGGGTACAACCATAATAATAGTGCTAGAATACTGGTACAGAACCGGTTGAAGCTGATAGGGAACCAGTATTTTTGTGACGGCTGCCGTGAACATGTGACTGTAGGAGACCAATTCGATCATATAAATAAGCGATCCCATGCAGTGAATATGATCAGAACTTTAACTAATGATATAGTAAATGCTTTAGCAGAAAACAAAGATAAAAGAGATACCAAGTCATATAAAGATACTATAATCAAGAGACAAGATCAAGTCTGCCAAGTCTGTAATGTAAAAGTACCTAAAATAAAGTATCAATTGAAAATGCATATAGAAGGACGAAAGCACGTCAGAAATCTGCGAGAAATATTATCAAATAACAAAATACTAGAAAAAGATGACTGCTTTAATTGTTCTGTGTGCCAGACAGTACTGACTAAAGATGCTCTTTTCAATCACTTAAAAGACCAAAATCACTTAACAGCCTTGAGGACGAAACTGCCGAATAGCATTCTTACGACCTTATTCCGAAACACGGAAGAAATATAGTACATAAAACATAATGATAAAACGAGAACTATCTTTAATCCAAGTATTAACTGTGTTACTAAAGTTAAACTTCCGAGACACCTAGTTTATTTATAGGACTAACATCAGTGTCGGTACTACTTTATTTGAGGTTAGCGTTATATTTATTTTGTTCTTAAAATCTTAACGTGATTGTTGGTGTGGATATTAACATGTCTTGATGAATTTGGCAGATATCGTACCTACTTTTACACATAAAAAGCTTTATCTACTTACTTTTTATTTTCTGAATGATACTGACGTTTCCGTAGATTCGTGTACATAATACTTCCTATATTAGGAGTGCATAGACGATTCGCGTCGAAAACTTCATGTTTTAGGGTTTTTCCAAGGGCAATATCGTAACGATGTAAACAGATTATTGTAATAAAATTACAGCATTAGAAAGATGAAGTCTTTATTTAGTGCAGTACATAGCAAAATTATGATTTTAATCACGATTTTTTTAGAGCGAAGGCAATCGCTCCATAGCATTTTACGAAAATATACCTCGGAGCTGTCTTTTCAGGTCGAATACATCCATTATTATAAGCTAAAATACTTTATTATAAGCATGATTATAACGGAATATATAGTCTTGAAGTGCAACACAGAGCCTGAATTACGAAAATATTTCGATTTAATATTAACAAACTACTATAAAATCACAAACTGTTTACTTCAATGTCATTTTTTTCGTGTGATTTGAATATAAACTTATCTTTTATCATTGAGCTATTATGTACTACGTACTAGAGGCGACACTGCATTCAGCTACTCTGTTCCACTCTACTGCGGTGCTTACACCGCACTTTTAATCAGTCACTCGCTAGGCGCTTGTGGAGTCGCCACGTGTTTAAAAAAATCTCTTGGTAAAAATATGCCGTCATGTGTACTTAGATATTGCACAAATAATTCAAGAAATGTCAGTAAAAAGATACTTAATCGATAAAAAAGTATTATAGATTAATAATAAAACAAATTATTTCTAAGACGCCAATCTCGTGTCATGAAATATAGATTATGAAATTAATATGTTCAGATGCGATATTTCTGTGGGCATATTCGTCCTATATAGCAAAGTATAAGCAAAGTATAGGACGAATATATTATTATACACATTTTTTGTAGAAACATAATATATAAGTTATTATAATTAGGCTAAATTTTTAATGTTTATCTGCTTATTATTCTTTTATTTTATTTTTAGGTTTCCACATTAAAGTCAAGGTGGAATAAATTCGTCCATTTTTAACTCTCGCGTGTCCAGCATTCATGAACGACTCTTATTCTAATTTAAATAAATATGTTTGTAATTTAAATGTTATGTTAGTTTTCCTTAACATACATTTAGTATGTTTTTTTTTATATTTGACATAGATACCTTTTAAAATATTCAGATAAAAATATCATTAAATGTAATTGTGACATAATATTATGTAATATTATATTAAATAAGCAAATATAATATACAAAATAAATGACAAAATTTAAATATTGTTCTCAATATAATTTACCTATTTAACAATACAATCTAATATTACCTACGGATCATTCTACCTATTTTTATTCTATGATAAAAAAAACAACCGCGCGAACACATAGTAGCTCACATTTTTTGTTTGAGATAGCTGTTCTAGTACGTAAGTACATATTACTTCAATGTCTTTTATAATTATTTTATCAAAATATAGGCTTAATGCTTAATATCCTATTTGTGTTTTTAGTTTTATTTACTCAATTGATATTACGATTATATCCTATTTGTGGTTTTAGTTTTATTTACTCAATTGATATTACGATTATTTTATAAATACTTTAAATCACCGCGCACAAATGCTGGCCGATTAGTGAGTTCCCGATCCTCCCAACGCACTATAGGAAAACCCCATACAAAACCGTCCCATAATCGTTTTTAACGAGTCATTGTTAGGTGATTAAAATTATAAATTAATATACTATTATAAATAAAGTTTCTTTTCAGGTATTTTTTATTTTATTTTGTATGTTTAACATAAGTATAAAAGAGCATCAAATCTTGGTCCTGTTCGATTAGATCATTTTGACGAAATACGTTATTACGATTCAAAGTCACATTACTTGAAAGCTTTCCATATAAGTATTATACATTTTTGGAAATATTATATGCTTCTACAATTTTTTTGAAAATAATATATTATATTATTTAACAAAAAAAAAACAATATAGCTAAAGATGGTGGTTTTTTACACTTTTTACAAGAGATTTATCTCTTACCGATGCTTGCCGATGTTGAGGTATTTATACTGCATTAAGATCTTCACACATAACTCTGTTTAGGGATAAAAAAAAATGCTATTACTTGCTCCTTTTTGATACGGATCCAAAATACATCGCGAGAGATTAAAATCAATTTTTTCAAAAACTTGAAACAGTGACAAAGGAATTATTTGATGAAGCCAAAGCTCTTCTTGCTCTGAATGAAGTTCTATAGAAACTCAAGAAATTTTGTGTATATTTATTAAGATTTGATTTGATATTATTTTAACAGCCCATTTTATGTAAAAAAATTAATGCATTTCTTTGTCATGTAATAAAGATATAACTCATAATATGTTTTTTCAATAAAGACTATAATATATCCAAGTAGACTTATGTAAAATTACAGCTTAATTCATTATATGAAACAACTAAAATATGAAGTTTTGAGACGAAACACACCCGCCGGCTTTCCTATAGTGCAACGACAGAACGTATAAATTTTTCCCGCTAGCGTAAACGAATGAAGATTAAGAGCCCCACAATATACTTTGGAAAAATGTCTAGTGTGAAGGTAACGTTATTATAAAACAAAAAGAAAAAAAAGATATCAGAGCTGTTGATAGCAGTTCAGCGAAAATATCACCAGTGTATTAATTTTGAGATGGAATTTACCGAATTTAATCTGGGTGTGGTAAATTGACAATTTTGTAATGTTAAAGTACCTCACGATGATTCGTCATTGATAAATCATAAAAAGGGACGAAAGCATGTCAAAAAATTGCTAGAAATATTGTGAAGTGATGATATACTAGAAAATATTACTACTTTAATTGTTTGGTGTGCCAGACGAAAAAGATGATGCAAGATGCTCTTTCCGATTACGTCCGGTCACAAAACCCGAAATCATGGCCCTTGCAAAGACGCTACCATTTGTAGTCTATAATATAGCTATGATCATTGAACTAATATGTACTTACGTACTAGAACAGCTATTTGAAACAAAAAAATGTGCGTTACACTATGTTCGCGCGGTTGGTTTTTTTATCATAGAATAAACATAGGTAGTACGAATAGTAGGTAACTTTGAGTATTAATAATTTAATACTAATATTAATATTAAATTACATAATACTCATAATAAATAACAATATTATTTAATACTCAAAGGTAGGTAAGGTAATAATAGATTGTAATGTTAAATAGGTAAATTATATCGAGAACAATTTTTAAATTGTCATTTATTTTGTATAATATTTTTGCTTATTTAATATAACATTACATATAATTATATCACAATTACATTTTAATGATATTTTTATCTGAATATTTTAAAAGGTATATATGTCAAATATAAAAAAAAAACATTTAAATTACAAATATATTTATTTTAATCAGAATAAGAGTTGTGTAATGTGCAAGCGGGTTTTTAGAAAGGAATGGGGTATACAGATCAAGTCTTTTCCATGCGCATGATTGCGGACAAGTTTTTGGCCAAAAACCAGAAAGTTTTTTGTGCGTTCATGGACTTTGAAAAGGCTTATGACAGAGTGGACAGGAATGTGTTATGGCAAACACTGAACTCATATGGGTTGAGTGCAAGTTTGATACAGGCATTAAGGTCTCTTTATAGGGACTCTAGTGATTGTGTCGGGATCAATGGGGTCTACTCGGACTGGTTTGGCATCCAAAAAGGCGTCAGACAGGGCTGTGTAGCTTCCCCTTAGCTGTTCAACCTATTTTTGGACAGGTGTTTGCAAACTTTGAAAGATGAAGAATGTGGGTTAAATTAGCGAGTTAACCGTCAAATGCCTTTTGTATGCCGATGATCAAATCAAATTTGCGTCATCGGCGGCTGAGTTGCAAATGATGGTTACATTAACGAACTGGGCATTAAAATAAAGGGGAATGAAAGTGAACGTAAGTAAGACGAAAGTGATGGTTTTTAAAAGAGAAGAAAACAAAACGGTATGTGAAATAAGAATAGAAGGAGAGTTAATTGAGCAAGTGGATGAGTTTGTGTATTCGGGATGTGCATTTAAAAGGGATGGTAGATATGATAAGGATATAGAACGACGAGTAAATGCAGGGAATAGAGGAATAGGGCACTACACTCTATTATGAAGAATCAGAATGTGTCAAAAAAGGCACGTATGGTAATTCATAATGCTGTGTGAGTCCCTACTTTAATGTATGGTAGTGAAAGTTGGGTGTGGCAGAAGAAGCACGAAAGTAGAATAAATGCTGTAGAAATGCGGTCCTTAAGGAGTATGCTAGGGTTGAATCTGAATGACTGGGTGAGAAATTGCGTGATAAGAGATAAATGTGGTATGCAAGATGATGTTGTGACCAGGATTAAAAAAGGAATGCTTCGGTTTTTAGGTCATGTAGAAAGAATGAATGAGGAAAGAGTGACAAAGCAAATTTATATGGCAGATGTGAATGGCAGAGTCGGGAAAGGACGCCCAAGAAAAAAGTTTATCGACCAAATTGGCGATATTTTGAAAATGGGCAGCAGCATCTTGACGAGCATGTTGCGTAGATATAGTATGGTGTGGTACGGTATAGTAACTTATATATGTTACCCTTGATGATAACTTGGTAACCGCCGTGTAGTGGCGGTTAAGAATATCCACTACCCCATAACTTACCGTGGGTGTCATAAAAGGCGACAGAGGCAAACAGCAGGAGATGGGCAGTAGCATCTTCCTGATAACAGCAACTATACAACAAAAAAAGCTGCGGTCGCCAACCCGCTCGCCAAGTGTGGCAACTATGGCAATATACCCCCCATGAAGAATTACACAAATAGACGGTCCTCAGTCCCCGGCGGCCCCGCTATTCCTGGCTACGGTGGTGTACAATGGTAACGCGGGGCAGGGGGTGCTAAGAATCTCCGGTGGAGGTTCGGTTGCCACCTACGTCGACTCGACCTGGCAACATTTAACGCACGCACCCTGAGGACATACGAGAAGATACCGGAGCTGGAAGAAGAGATAGACAAGTTGCGCTGGAATATTATAGGATTATCTGAGGTCCGAAGAGAAGGGGAGGAGACGGTGATTCTCAAATCCGGCAACTTGTTCTATCACCGGGAGGGCGACCGTCTGTCCCAAGGAGGTGTAGGATTTATCGCCTAAGTCTCTCGTTAACAACGTTTTAAAGATTGGGAGTTTATCGATGAGGGTTGTGTACCTTATACTCAGAATCACCAAACGGTATTTGCCAAAGGTCATACAGGTTTACGCGCCAACGTCGGAACATCAGGATGAGGAGGTGGAGGAAATGTATGAGGATATTTCTAGAGCCATGCATTCCTCCAAAACTCACTATACGGTGTTAATGGGAGACTTCAACGCAAAACTGGGTACAAGAAAGAACGGTGAGCTGAAGGTAGGGAAATTTGGGATAGAGCAACAGAACTCAAGGGGCCAGCAGCTGCCCGACTTCATGGAGAAAGAGGAACTTTTAGATGATAAACTCTTTCTTCCAGAAGCGGCCAGACAGAAAGTGGACCTGGTCGAGCCCCGACGGTTCGACAAAAATGAGATTGACTTCATTATGACGACCAGACGCCGACTGTTCAGTGATGTCACAGTGATCGCAAGTGTGGGAACTGGCAGCGATCACCGAATGGTTAGAGGCACACTGAACCTAAACGTTAAAATAATACTAGTTTTTACGGAATTTATCGCGTATATTTAATTTTTTAAATACTCGACGTTTCGAACGCTTTACAGCGCTCATGGTCACGGGCTGGACTGAGATGTTCAACGTCCATATGTCATAGTTAACCGCGGTTACTATAGATTAAAATTTAACTTTTGTTCCGATCTATGCAGTATGAACTTATGGTATCTTAAAGTCTTGCAATTGTATGCTTGGGTTGGGATTTAATTTTATTTATTATAGGATCCCAAGCAGATGGTAGCACCCAGCCATCTCCTCTATTGAAATTAGGATGTTTTTTGATTTCAATAGCCTCGCGAATCATCCTTGGAAGGAATCGGTGTTCTTTAGCGAGGATTTGCGGTCTATCAAATCTGATGTAGTGACGGGGGCGATCGTGTACGTGTTCACAGACTGCAGACTTCCCGGAGCGTCGATTATTCACATCAGCTATATGTTCTTTAACGCGGGTTTTTATTGATCTTTTAGTTTGTCCTATGTAGGAGAGACCACATTCACAATCAAGCTTGTACACTCCTGCATCTTGCAGAGGGACATTACTCTTGACTGATGGTAAAAACTGACCAATCTTCTTCAGCGGCTTGAAGTATGTTTTGATGGAAGCGCGCTTCAAGATGTAGCCAATCTTGTCAGTGACTCCTCTAACATATGACAGTATAGCAGGTACACGCTCGACTGTGGCCGGCTTCACTGAAATTATCTGTAGTGTCGAGGACTGTTTATTTAAAAACAATATGCGGAAAGAAGATTTGGAGGCGATACGTCAAGACATTTCGTCTATGTTACGTCGATGTTTAGTGCCTAAACCGAATCTTCCCAAAGACGAATTTATAGCGTTAAAGAACCTACGCAATAAACCAGAACTTACGATTCTCCGCGCAGATAAGTGAAACGCCACGGTAGTCATGGATAGTTCAGATTATAATTCAAAATACAAGAACTTTTGTCGGATGTAAGTACTTATAAAAAGGTTAAAAACGACCCAACAAATAGCACACTAAAACAACTAGTGACCTCATAAAGAAACACTCCGAAAAATTAAATCTGGACGTAAAATAGATAATACCTACGTGCGCCAAATCACCAAAATTGTATGGGTTACCAAAAATACACAAGCCCAATGCTCCATTACGTCCCATAGTGAGCCAAATCGATTCACCAACTTACATATTGGCTCAACACTTAGCGAAAATACTCTCACCGCTCAGGGGACATACAAGAGCACACATAAAGGATTCCTACCATTTTGTCAGCGAGATTAAAGACCTACATCTGGCAGACAATGAAACTATGGTCAGTTTTGATGTGCAGTCATTGTTTACATACTTACCTGTTGAAGACTGCATCTCAATTGTAACTAGAAGGCTGGAAGAAAACAACATGCCCGTAGAATATGCAGTATTACTAAGACACTGCCTTACATCTGGCTTCCTATTGTGGAAGGAGGAATTCCACAAGCAAGTAGATGGTGTGGCGATGGGCTCACCTGTATCTCCCATTATCGCCGACATATTCATGGAAGACTTTGAGGAGAAAGCCCTGCTTAGTTCTCCCATAAATCCAAGATTCTACAAGCGGTACGTAGACGACACTTTCACAATTCTACCTTTAGATAAGTAACTTCATTTTTAGACCATCTTAACTCTATAAATTCTAAAATTCAGTTCGCAATGGAGTTAGAGGCAAACAATTCCTTAGCTTTTCTAGATGTGTTAGTAATTCGGAATCCTGATAACACCTTGAGCCATACTGTGTATAGAAAAAGACCCATACAGATAGATATTTAAACGGTGAGTCTCACCACCATCCTTCACAGTTAGCTACCGTGGGTAAATCTTTGTTAGCACGAGGGATCTGTGACAGTAAACACCTGGCTGCCGAGCTCCACCATGTCAAGCAAGTTTTGCATGACAACAAGCTTCGAGTCCCGCGCCTGCGTCACAGTGAACGAGTGAAGCCGGCCACAGTCGAGCGTGTACCTGCTTTACTGCCATATGTTAGAGGAGTCACTGACAAGATTGGCTACATCTTGAAGCGCGCTTCCATCAAAACATACTTCAAGCTGCTGAAGAAGATTGGTCAGTTTTTATCATCAGTCAAGTGTAATGTCCCTCTGCAAGATGCAGGAGTGTACAAGCTTGATTGTGAATGTGGTCTCTCCTACATAGGACAAACTAAAAGATAAATAAAAACCCGCGTTAAAGAACATATAGCTGATGTGAAGAATCGACGCTCCGGGAAGTCTGCAGTCTGTGAACACGTACAGGATCGCCCCCGTCACTACATCAGATTTGATAGACCGCAGATCCTCGCTAAAGAACACCGATTCCTTCCAAGGATGATTCGCGAGGCTATTGAAATCAAAAAACATCCTAATTTCAATAGAGAAGATGGCTGGGTGCTACCATCTGCTTGGAATCCTATAATAAATAAAATTAAATCCCAACCCAAGCGTACAACTGCAAGACTTCAAGATACCATAAGTTCATACTGCATAGATCGGAACAAAAGTTAAATTTTAATCTATGGTAACCGCGGTTAACTATGACATATGGACGTTGAACATCTCAGTCCCGCCCGTGACCATGAGTGCTGTAAAGCGTTCGAAACGTCGGGTATTTAAAAAGTTAAATAAATATACGCGATAAATACCGTAAAAACTAGTATTATTTCAATGTGTAGTGTTCGCGTAAATATAAGAAATCATTACCTAAACGTTAAGTTGGAGAGGTCTCGTCTAATGAAGTCAACGCTTTGTCCCCCTCGTGCTCTAATCCAGAATCATGAAACCTTTCAGCTCGAGTTACGTAACCACTTTCAGTGCCTAGAAGATTGCAATGCAGTGGACGATATGAATGACAAGCTCGTGGAAACTGTCCATGCGGTCGGAGCTAAGTTCTGCAAGACCCGCCGCAGAAGAACACAAAAACTCTCCGATCACACTCTTAATCTCATGGCTGTTAGACGGGAGATGAGGCTGCAATCGTCAACAGATTTGACAGCATACAGGCAACTGAACAGACAGAACTCAAAATGCATGCAGCAAGACTTACGCAACTTTAATACTGCTCGTATTAAAGAAGCGATCGAGCGGAATCAGGGCTCCAAAGTCTTTGCCAGAGATCCGTCTACCAGAAAGAGCCAACTGTCAAAGCTGAAGACATCGTTTTCAGGACACCTGAGATTTTGAGTGAGATTGAGAGGTTCTATGGGCAGCTGTACACATCATCGTTGGAGCCACACGTAAGTGTGAGTAACGATCCATGAGCAAGTCTTATCCGACACTATTCAGTTGATATCCCGGACGGCAGTCTGAGCAAGATTAGAACGGCTCTCCAGCACCTTAAAAATGGCAGGGCCCCAGGTGAGGATGGAATTACAGCGGAGCTTCTGAAAGCAGGTGGAACACCGGTACTTGAAGTCCTTCAGAAGCTCTTCAATTCCGTCCTCCATGGTGGCACTTCTCCGGAGGCGTGGAGCGAAGTGCGGTGGTCTTGTTCTTTAACAAAGGCTACAACGCTCTCTTGAAGATCTACAGACCGATTTCCCTTCTGAGCCGCGTCTACGTGCTGTTTTCGAGAGTCATTACGAATCATCTCCCACGCAGACTTGACGACTTTCAGCCCCCTGAGCCTGATGCTATGTGTATGGGGGTATTGGAAGGCCTTCGTTTTTATGAGCTTTTACCTCCGGGCAAAACCATCGATTCGGATCTCTACTGCCAACAAATAATGAGACTTAAGCAAGAATTTGAGCAATAGAAAATGAGTGGTCTTTAATCATGACAACGCCAGACCACACACATGTTTGGCCACTCAGAAAAAATTAAGATAGCTTTGTTGGGAAGTGCTAATACATTCAATATATAGTCCTGACCTTGCACCTTTAGCTGTCCACCTGTTTGGTCTCTTCAGAATTTTTTGGGTAGAGTAAGGTTAACATCAAAAGAGGACTGTCAGAATTACTTGTCGCAATTTTTCCGAAAAGGCTTCAGTACCATAGACCACATACATACCCTGCGGCAGATTATACAGAAGATCGAAGAGTACAATCTGCCACTTTGCCCGGCGTACGTGAACTATGAGAAAACCGTTGATTCCATCGAACTTTGGGCGGTGCTACAGTCCCTTCAGCGGTGCCGGTGCTTGTGCTTGTGCGGTCCTTATTGCAGAATCGCTGAAGAACCTAAGCACTATGCTCAATGACATCAATGTGTCTCCCAACGGATAGGTCTTCAGATGAACATGGATAAAACAAAGATCATGTTTAATGTCCATGTCACACCTATGCCGGTAGTTGTTGGGAGCACTATGCTCGAAGTTGTTGACGTTTACCTGGGATAAATAGTCCGACTAGGTAAGTCCAAATTCGACCGAGAGGTCAATCGACGGATTTAACTCGGCTGAGCAGTGTTAGATGAGCAGAGTTAAGATACATCTTCTTGTCAGGTATACCTCAAACTCTGAAAACTAGATTGTACAACCAGTGCGTGTTGCCAGTGATGACTTACGAATCTGAAACGTGGTCCTTCACTGCTGGCCGTATGAGGACGCTCAAGGTCGCTCAGCGAGTTATGGAGAGGGCTATGCTCGGAGTTTCTCTGCGTGATAGACTCAGAAATGAGGATATCCGCAGTAAAACCAGAGTGACCGACATGTCCCAACGGATTAGTAAGCTAAAATGGCAATGGGCCGGCCATATAGCTCGAAGAACCGATAACAGATGGGGACGAAAGGTTCTCAAGTGACAGCCTCGTACCGGTAGGCGTAGTGTAGGGCGACCACCCACTAAATGGAGTGACAACCTGGTAAGACATGCAGGAAGTCGATGGATGCAGGTAGCTCAGGACCGTGCTTTGTGGCATTACTTTGGGGAGACCTATGTTCAGCATTGGACTTGTGAAGGGCTGTAATGATGATAACTTATATATGTTTCTACAAACAAAAATGTGTATAGTAATATATTCGTCCTATACTTAAGTACATTCTTAATCCTGGTCACCACATCATACTACTTAAGTATAATTAAGTAGTATGATGTGGTGACCAGGATTAAGAAAGGAATGCTTCGGTGGTTTGGTCATGTGGAAAGAATGATTGAGGAAAGAGTGACAAAGAAAATTTATGGTGCAAAAGTGAACGGCAGAGTCGGAAAGGGACGTCCTAGGCGAAAATTTATCGACCAAATTGGCGATTTATTGAAAACGGGCCAAATTAGGAGTACCCTTAACCGACGAGCATGTATGCGTAGGTGTATGGATGTGAAGGAGGCAAGAGAGGTGTGTCAGGATCGTGCCAAATGGAAGTCTGTAGTCTCTGCCTACCCCTCTGGGTGACAGGCGTGAGTGTTTATGTATGTTTATGTACTTAAGTACCCACAGAAATCTCGCATCTGAACTAATTAATTTCATAATTTATATTCCGTGACACGAGAGAGACTAGAGACCTTATGCGGGCTCCAGACTCCTGTGTGATTCACGGCGTGAATTCACGCCATAATTTTGCGCGAAGTCGTCGCGAAAAACATATCCCTTCATGTTCGCAATCGTTCATAGTTTAGTTCGCGTGCTCGTCAAGAATGGACGCTGAAATATGCAACTGCTATCGCCGTGACGCTATGTGCTTTAGCTTACGACAATTAAGTGTATATAAAGGATAAAAAAAAGTATTTGTAGTTTATTTTTACAAATATCGCTTTTTCCTAGAAAAGCGTCGATCACTTCAAAGGCAATCCAAACGAGCTTGTAAATTTTGTCGCTGCTTGCTCCAGACTTCCTTTCAGAATCCTTCACCAATATCTTCAATTTCTATTCTATTTTATCTTATTTTTTATATCTATTCTATTCACCTATGGAAAATTTTTGGTGTGCCATTTTATATTATCTAATTAATTAATTATAATGTATGTGATATATTTTTCACTAATTATGAACCTTAGTTTTGAAATAAGTGCACATAAATATTTAAATTGTTTCACAGTAATCGATTGTTAGCCGATGTTGGTTAATAATCGGTTATATCTACTAACGGTAGCATAGTGGTATAAATAAGTAAATAGTACGGTTGCAACTTGTTTTAATAAATAAAATAACCTACTGTAACTAATATTTTTTTCAATCGGTACTTACAGTCAATATTTTTTTGCAACGGCATTGACCGAGCTTATCTCGAGTCAATAATTTCAGGCAGTACACTTTATATAACTCTTGTAACTTGGGTAACATATTCAATATCCAAAATTTGTCGTCTTAGAAGATGTTTAGTACTTTTACTGCATAATCTGGGCTAGTCTACATGGCAAACATGCAGACATTTTTATTCTCTATTATTTTTTCTCTAGAGATAGGATATTTTTTTTTACGTTTAGTGAAACATTAAGTGTATTTAGTGCATAGTAAAATATATGGTACTGTTACGAGCTTAAGGTTCATGACAATAAAAACTGCCGATTGAATTACAAAAATTGCCACTTTAATTACCGAACACCAGTTAAAACTTAAATCACACTAATAACTAATCACACTTAACACTTTAGTTCACTTTATTTCGCTCCGAAAGCTTCGCTCGTATCGCCAATTCAGTACCGGCCGGTCGCGGCCCTAAATGGCTTTATATGGGCTTTTTCCACCGAAACATCTAGAATGTTTCAGCAAATACCGGTCCCGACCGACTAGATGTAGAAAATTCGAGTGTGGAGTTATCTAGAAAGCTTAGTTCTTCAATTCGATAATAGATGGCGCTAGTGCCATGTACCAGACATCAACTGTGGCACGTAACAGTATTTTTATTTAAATAATTAAAAAATAATAGTAATGGTTTAAAAAGTAAAAATCGTAGTATAGTTTAAGCAAATGTTGATGATTATTTTGGTATAAATTTAACGTCAAATGATACAGAACTTCGGAAACATTGGGGCATGTGTCGAAACTTTTTCGGTAGATAATTGAATTGTGTCGATTTTTTTACATACGTGAAAGGCATATAACGAAAATGTAGTTTGTCTTTATTATAATATAGGATATTTGTGAGATAAAAATATTTTTTTGATGGTCGATATTCAATAGAATCTACAAATTAGAGCTCCCAAATCATGTCTCTCGGAGTTTTGGCCTAAACATGCATCGGGAGAATGATTATTATTAAATAAATAAACTAAATAAATACATAAGTTATGTAAAATTTGCCTTGAGCTTATTTTAGTAGAGAAAACGAACTAATTGTTACTTCAAGCAACGAACGGAAAACATATAATTTCAATGAGGAAACCTTGTAATTTCACGTTTTTTTGTAATAATCCTCTTAAAGCTCTGCGCATAAACTACACTCAACATCTTTTAATACGTTTTTTTGCGTTATTTGAAAATTAACTTGGAACAAGCGAGGCAACCATATTGACTCAATTTATGTAGACTTGTCGGTTTCCTTTAAGCATACGTATATATGTAATTGGGTACTCTTAAGTCACAGCATGCGAGCGTACAGCTACTAATCAGGCTTGTTATACTGTCTATGTTGTCTATTTTTTTCGTAGACAGGAAACCTATAGACAAATTGACGCCTTCTTTCGCATTCGCACACGAAAAAGATAAGACTTATGCATACTTCTTGCATAGAAACGAGACAGAGCGGTGTGATTGTTTGTCCCTTTCTCCGTGCCGGTTTTTTTGTTTAGCAAACTACACTTTGCTAAACAAAAAAACCATTTTGTTTACAAATTTGACAGTTCGTAGCGATCTAAGGAGTTTACAAGTTGGTTTGAGTGAGAAAAAAGTGTTTTGTGAGCTTAAGATTGGCGAATCTTGTTCAGTTCAGTTCTTAGAACAATTAAAATTTTTATCTTAATATGTTTAAAGTCATAAAGATTATTGTATAACCTAAAACTACGTTATCGTCCTTTCTCACTCGAGGCCACGCTAATCATTAGTCTATAGGTTTCTCCGTCTACGATTTCTTTAATATTAATAATCTGTTCTAGAAACACAGTAAGACACATTGATGTTGTTTTTTCTACGAAATAGGACATACACATGTATTTGGTTCTATGTTTACGAGCGCAAGTAATGCCTTTATACTCTAAAAATTAAATGGTAATTTTAACTTTAGTATGACCTAAAGTAGACTGGGTTAAGTGTGCCACGGGCTCAAATTATTTTTACAGGATTCATATTTATGTCGTAATAAACCTAGTGTTTAATAAAATTTCTATTTATTATTGCTCCTTATTTTGTTTCCAATAAAAAATAAAAAATAATAGTAATACCAGAGGAAAAGTTTTCTTTTAAAAAGTAAAAAAGTCAAAAGAATTAAAAATTATAAAATTATTTCTAGATAAGAAGTTTCAGAAGTGAATACAGTGAATTTAAGAGTTAAAGTCCCGACTTCAAAAGCTACAATGCATTTGGAAATTATTTAATTATTTTTAGTTCTTTAAAGTCTATTTATACTTCATATGCAATATCTATAAGTATAAGAAATCTAAGTAATGAATTAAAATTGCGCATTTTACAGAAAAATAACAAATAATTTATTAATCTCATCAATTTATTAAATATCAATATAAAACTTGCCACCTCACTTTTCAATGTGACACCTGTCAGCATCTGTAAATAAAACAAAACTTCATTCCGCATCAAGTCAAGAAATTAATTGAGAAAATCTATTTTAATTCGATCCCTAACACTGTGAAACATCAATCTAACTGAGGATTAGTAAAACTGTGACCTTCAACGTCATCTGCCGCTAAAAGGTTACTGCTGGACGTGAGACTCTTTCGTTGCAGGAAGAATTTGCCTTTATCATCGTGCTGAGCAGTTGGATTAACGTTCGCAGTGCCAGAAGCGAAAATAATATTTTAGACCAGGCATAATGAGATGATGATATCACCATCTATTGAAAGTTGATCTTATAACTTTTCTTTCAGGCATTTTCTAATACACAATAATGTCCTCCAGACCGAATTTCGGTCACGGCGGTCTGCCTCAACGGAGACTAGCCATCGGCGCAGGACAGGATTATAGTGCCCAAGTGTATGTGCAAGCACAGGTGCACTCTATTCCCTCACTCTCATAATCCAATGGGACGGTAAACCGACACGACCGGAGAGAGGCGCAGGACCAACGGCTTTACGTGCTTTCCGAGGCACGGGGGTGAGACACCGCCAACTTCCTGACTCCGGGAAACTACTGAGAATTTTTTGACGGAAAAACTCAATAATTAATTTTTTGGCCCGACCCGGGATTCGAACCCAGGACCTCATGATCAGCAGTCGCACTACTACAACCACTTGACCAACGAGGCAGTCATATACACAAAGTATAATACACAATAGAATTGCCGTCAATCTTATTTTGTACACACAACAAGCAATTACGTCGTATTATCAGTTAATCACTACTACAAACCCGATTCGCTGTGTTGAGAAAGGGATTTCAATACATATTTATTTGTAAATAGCGTGCAATTTGGCATTTTCTAAATAATTTGCATGCGAAATTTGGTAACGATTATAACGTCAAAACACATATCGTGTTGACATTTATACGTGTGAATTGACGTGTTAGTGGCATTTTAGTGGCTACACGGGCTCCGCCCACTCCCCCGTTCTATTATGTACGTATTATAGTATTCTATGGTCTCATATGACACACATGGGACGATAGGTGCTGAAAGAATTACACCGCTTAAATACCATACCATAACATTACAGCCCATCGAAAGTCTCTACTGAACATAAGCCTTCCCCATAGATGGTCTCTAAGGATGAAAATTTGTCATAGTTGCCAGTTGCCACGCTTAGCTAGCTGGTTGGCAACCGTAGTTTATTTATTTATTTAGCTGTTATCAGAAAGATGCTGCTGCCCATGTTCTGGTTCAATTCCTGCTGTCGCTACATACAACACCCTTGGGATCATATGGGGTGGTGGATATTTTTTCACCGCGAATACACAACTAATGCTGCTCGATTCAATTGCACAGTAATTTTTTTTAAAGGACAGGGTGACAAACGAGCACACAGTCCACCTGGAGGTAAGTGGTTGCTGTGGCCCATAGACATCTACATCTATCCTCGATCACGAATCAAAATGCAGATGCGTTGTCACCCGTGGGGACTAAGATGGAATGCCTCATTTCGAGTAAAAAGGGTCTCCGGTTCTCTACACCCACCATACGAAACACAGCAGCATTAAGCCACTATTTCACGCTGGTATTCTGCGAGAGCGTGGTCCTTCCCCGGTCGAGCCGACCCATTCGTGCTACAACTATACTACTAATATAACTGCAGCATGGCTCTACCACGTACAAATGCGGCAATAGTACACTAATAACTACAACCAATATCGGTAAGCAATAGAACTCTGGTTGAACCGTGGTAGCTCAGATTAACGCCCGCTGTATAACAGAACGCGAGTAACCCGGGTTCGATTCCCGCCGGCACCAATGAAATTGTTAATTGCAATTTTAAGTGCTGATTTACCACGTGCTCGGCGATGAAGGAAAACAGTCGTGAGGAAACCTGCATGTCTGAGGAATAAGAAAAAAAAAATATTTCGAAGACATGTGAAGTTCGCCAACACGCATTGGGGCAGCGTTCGGCGGACATTTCCTTGCCCTAAAACCCTCTCAGTAATGAGGGGAGGCCTGTGCCCAGCTGTGGGATGTATTTAGGCTTTAACTTTACTTTTACTTTATAGAACTCTGGTTAAAAAGGACTGTCTCCAGGAACGGTACGTTACTTGCGATGAAGAATAAGTTTGAAGCGACAGTAGCCTAATGGCGGGGCGCGGATCGCGAACTCAAAAAGTTTGTGGGTTCGAATCCGCCATTTTACTACCGTCGCGAACCACTTCTAACACAAGCGTTTAAAGCTTACCAGGAGTGGTTAAAAGGAATATTTAAGACATAAAGACATTTATTCCAACACTTCAGATTACAATCACAAATTAATAAACAAAATTAAGACGAATAAGAATAAAATAAAAGAAATAAAAACACAAGAAAATTTATAAACAAAAAAAAGTAGAGGATAAAATTAATAATCGAAACAGATGAAGTGGCGGAAGAGACCGTCTCAGCATAAGTCGTGGGATAGCGACGCTGATTTTCAGTCGGCCCCATACGGTCACGGCCCCGCCTAAGGGTATTAGTGTTCTGTGCATACGGTCCTACAGAGACCGTGTCGAAAGTGTTGACATTAAGCGAGTAGTAGATACATATGATAATAACAACTGATGAATGTTAATAACAAAATGGAAAATACGTATTGTATAGTTGTGCTGAACGTAAGTTGCTGAACGCTACGTGAGACGTGACGGGAACATTAGTAAGTGTAATAATTTAATTTAACAGTGTATATTATAAAATTATATATATATATATATATATATATATATATATATATATATATATATATATATATATACGTACACATACATACATATACATAGATACATACGTTTAATAGGCTTTTTGTAATAAATACGAGGGTGGATTGAAAAGTACTCGGCCTAACACAGATCCATTCAAATCTAAAAATCAAATCTACCCACATTATTTAGTTCAGTTCAGACTAGTTCATTGTGTGAAGTTCGAAACGTGTGCGATAATTAGTTGTGATTTTATAAATTTATTAATAAAGTAATCGGACATAATTTCCGCGAATGGAGCAAATCGAGCAGCGTTCCGTCATTAAGTACCTCCATAAGAAGGGGCTATCATCAAAAGCCATCCATGATGACATGGTCAGTACATTAGGCGATTGTGTTCTGTCATATTCATCCGTCAAAAAATGGATAGCAGAATTTACGCGTGGTAGAGAGAGTGTGAAAGATGAACCCCGCTCTGGAAGGCCTTCGACGTCAACTACTGACGAAAATATTAAAAAAGTACTTGACGATGCAGATGATTTTTTGAATCGTTTTGTTACTATGGACGAAACATGGGTTCATTACTGTACACCGGAAACAAAACAACAATCAAAACAGTGGAGAAGACCTGGTTCACCACCCCCTAAAAAGGCTAAGTCGATTTTGTCGGCAAATAAGGTGATGGCTTCAGTATTCTGGGACTCGAAAGGTGTGATTATGATTGATTATCTTGAAAGGGGTCAGACTATAAACTCTGATTACTACTGCACCTTACTACGTCGTTTACGAGAGAAAATAAAAGAAAAATGTCAAGGAATGCTCAGAAGAAAAGTCCTGTTTCATCAAGATAACGCCCGTGTTCACAAGTCAGTACAGTCAATGGCTGAAATTCACAACTGTGGCTTTGAACTGTTACCGCATCCGCCGTATTCACCTGATCTGGCACCATCAGACTTCTTTCTGTTCCCTAACCTAAAAAAGCACTTGGGAGGTCAAAGATTTTCGACAAACGACGAGGTCAAAGCAGCTGTAGACGCATATTTTGACTCTAAGGAAGAATCATTTTTTTTCAACGGTCTAAATGCTTGGAAGGGGAGGTGGCAAAAGTGTATTGAACTTGATGGTGATTATGTAGAAAAATAAAAATATAACTGATTTAGTATGTGTTTATTTTCTTGTTTAGGCCGAGTACTTTTCAATCCACCCTCGTAATAATATGTAATAACATAATAAATAATATGTAAACGAAATATCAGTAGCTAACGTCTAACCTCTTTATTAGTAAGTGTAATAATTTAATTTAACAGTGTATATTATAAACTTTTATATATATATATATATATATATATATATATATATATATATATATATATATATATATATATATATATATATATATATACGTACACATACATACATATACATAGATACAAACGTTTAATAGGCTTTTTTGTAATAAATAATAATATGTAATAACATAATAAATAATATGTAAACGAAATATCAGTAGCTAACGTCTAACCTCTTTATTAGTAAGTGTAATAATTTAATTTAACAGTGTATATTATAAACTTTTATATATATATATATATATATATATATATATATATATATATATATATATATATATATATATATATATATATATATATATATATATATAAACTCACCGGCACGGAAACTTGGCCACTCGTGAATTTGCTGATTATTTGCACTGAAACGTTTTTTTAACAGTAAATTAAGGGTAGATGCATTCAATAAGTGTCTCTAATGGTTTTAGAACATAGAAATTTAATGTTTACTTCACCGAAATTTTTCTTTTCAAGATAACATGTTTTCACTAAAATTAACATCTTTCCATTGTCACTTTAAAAACACTACAAAGTTAAAAATTAAGTCTGTTTCTTTATTGTCTATCAGTTTTAATATCGGGTGTTTCCTCCTCTAGCCCTGATAACCGCTTGCATTCGATCTGGCATGCTTTGAATGATGTTTCTGACATCAACTTGCGGTATGCTGTCCCAAGCGGCCAGCGCTGCATTTCGGAGCTCATTTACAGTTGTGGCGGTTTGGAGCTGGACTTTATCTTTCTTTTGAGCATACCCCATACACGCTCAATTGGATTTAAGTCCGGGCTACGAGCTGGCCACTGTAATTTTTGTATTCCAACCTCTTCCAGATATTCCTCTACACAATGTGCGACGTGCGGGCGTGCATTATCGTGCATGAGGAGGAATTGGTCGTGTCCAATGAATCCCGAATAAGGCATTACGTGCTCCTGAAGAACTTCCTCGATGTATCGAGTAGCTGTAAGCCGATTATCGACGATGATCAACTCTGTACGTGCGTCGGAACTTACACCTCCCCATACCATTATTGAGCCTCCATGGAAACTCACAGTTTGGGTGGTGGTAATGGGTAGAAACCTCTCTCCTCTTTTTCTCCACACTCGTTCTCGACCGTCTGGAGCACGTAAAGCTATTCGACACTCATCTGTGAACAACACTCTAGCCCATTGCTCGTGGGTCCAATTGACATGTTCTCTTGCGAACTGAAGTCGGGCTACTCGGTGCTGTCTGAGAAGTTCTGGACCTCGTGCTGGTCTACGAGCTTTTAAATTCACTTCCTCCATTCGTCTTCTCACCGTACGCTCACTAACATTAACGCCTCTTGCGATTTGGAGCCGCTGGCGTATCTCAACAGCGGTCAGGTAGCGGTTTCTCAAAATCTCCATAACAATAAAACGATCGTCCCGGCCCGATGTGCACCTTCCGCCCCCACTGCCTGGCCTGCGGGTGTAGCGGCCTGTCTCCTGGTATCGTTTCAGTGAATACTGCATTGAGGACCGTGGTACGTTAAGCACAATAGCAACTTCACGCTGTGTCAGCCCTTGGTCAATTAATGCTACTGCTTGTGCAACTTGTGCTGGTGTTAATGGCATTTTATTGGCTTTAAAGCACCTTTAGTTATTTAATTAAGACACAAGATCACAATAATTGAATAACCTTACAGTAAACTTTTCACAACACACAAATTTAAAATGTGAACTTAGTCGCTCAAATGACCCGATTCAACCAAAAATTAAATAATTCGTCATGGTGCACTTAAACATAATGAATTACCCTCTTGAACTTGAGGGTAAACATTTTTTGACATACTTGCATAACAAACATTCATCAGAAACACTTAAAGCTTTTGCTATCGCGAGATAACCGCTTGGCCAAATTTCCGTGCCGGTGAGTACACGTACACATACATACATATACATAGATACATACGTTTAATAGGCTTTTTGTAATAAATAATAATATGTAATAACATAATAAATAATATGTAAACGAAATATCAGTAGCTAACGTCTAACCTCTTTATTAGTAAGTGTAATAATTTAATTTAACAGTGTATATTATAAAATTTTATATATATATATACATATATATATATATATATATATATATATATATATATATACACGTACACATACATACATATACATAGATACATACGTTTAATAGGCTTTTTGTAATAAATAATAATATGTAATAACATAATAAATAATATGTAAACGAAATATCAGTAGCTAACGTCTAACCTCTTTATTAGTAAGTGTAATAATTTAATTTAACAGTGTATATTATAAACTTTTATATATATATATATATATATATATATATATATATATATATACGTACACATACATACATATACATAGATACAAACGTTTAATAGGCTTTTTGTAATAAATAATAATATGTAATAACATAATAAATAATATGTAAACGAAATATCAGTAGCTAACGTCTAACCTCTTTATTAGTAAGTGTAATAATTTAATTTAACAGTGTATATTATAAACTTTTATATATATATATATATATATATATATATATATATATATATATATACGTACACATACATACATATACATAGATACAAACGTTTAATAGGCTTTTTGTAATAAATAATAATATGTAATAACATAATAAATAATATGTAAACGAAATATCAGTAGCTAACGTCTAACCTCTTTATTAGTAAGTGTAATAATTTAATTTAACAGTGTATATTATAAACTTTATATATATATATATATATATATATATATATATATATATATATATATATATATATATATATATATACGTACACATACATACATATACATAGATACAAACGTTTAATAGGCTTTTTGTAATAAATAATAATATGTAATAACATAATAAATAATATGTAAACGAAATATCAGTAGCTAACGTCTATACCTCTTTATTAGTAAGTGTAATAATTTAATTTAACAGTGTATATTATAAACTTTTATATATATATATATATATATATATATATATATATACACGTACACATACATACATATACATAGATACATACGTTTAATAGGCTTTTTGTAATAAATAATAATATGTAATAACGTAATAAATAATATGTAAACGAAATATCAGTAGCTAACGTCTAACCTCTTTAACAATACTCCTATTTATTAACTATGCCCTTCTGTTCGTTTATTAGGAGATATTTTAAGTGCTTTCTAAACGTGCCTAATGTATTAGTAATGTTAATCAAAAAGATTACAATTTTTTTTTAAAAAAGAAGGAAAAAAACAAGTGGCAGGTAAATATGGGATTACTGCGCCTGCATGTGTGTAACTGCGAATTCTTAATGTGGTATTCACTGGAAACGTGCTTTCCATTGTGTAGTTCTCATCAGTGACGACGCATCTGCATTTTGATACTTTAACGAGAATAGATGTAGACATTTTGGGTCATAACATCCACTTATCATCAGGGGGACTGTGTGCTTGTTTGTCACCACTGTTTAAAAAAATAAACAAATTAAATACGTTTTGTATTCCACCGACATAACTTACCAAAATTATCATTTTTTCTGCATCGTATGTATTGCAAAACTACATCTTCGTCATTGGGCTCTCTCACTCTACCTTTTAAAGATGGCATCTCGAAAACTGGAGGAGATAGCATGCAAGATTGCCGCGAGACTAATTCCCATTCTGAAAAAAATAATATTCGATTAAAAAAAACTAAAACCACATGCATTGATCACGAGCTGTGAGAATCCTAGCGTCTATTGTATATAATAGGTTATAATCGTACAGTTATACTGTAATCGGCACATAATACATCAGCAATATTTCATATAAATCTGGATCTAAGGTCTAGAAAACATGAGGAAACCTGCATATTCTTTCCCTAATCCTCTCTCAGAAATAAGGTCGGACGGATGGATGCCCGTGCCCGATAAAAGTACTTTACAGAATGTACCTAACTTAACTTTTTTCTTTATTGTAGTGAAATTTCTTTGTCATTCTTATGATTTGAAACTCAATGAAACGAAAAAGCGACACTAAAAAGGGACAAATATATAAATCTATAGGATTGGCCCACGAGTAGGTACTACAGATGATGGAATAGAAAGTTCCATTCCCTGTAACACCACATCAGCGACAGAATCAGCAACAACGCTGGGATCATCCGACGAGAAGCAAACCCGCCTCCAAGAGTAGGATGCAAAAAAAGATCGCATCCCGTCCCAATCGGCTGACCTATAATGCCAAACATGGCGGCAATCCGCAGAACGCAACCGCGATGGATGCGTGAGTGGCACAGTACTCCGGATCAGACAATGGTCCGAGAAGTCAAGAGTACCTTACCTTAATAAAGATGTTAATTCTTATCTTCTTTTTTGGTTTTACCTAGTTTAAGTAACCGTCAGAAGGATTCATTTAGCCGTCAGAAGGGTTAGAAGTGTTCTTCAAACTAGTTAAGACACCATTTTAATTTACTACGCGTTCAACTAAATTTTTACAACTTTAAGGATAAACCTTGTTCAAGTTTACTCACTGTAATTAGGATTATCACAGTTGTCTTTTCTGAGATGACATACGCTCAAGAAAGTTTTGTATTCACCGTCTTCTTTACGAGCACAAACCATTACATCCCGAGCTGGACAAACGGACGGACAGTCCTTATTATATTGCTCCTTGTCCACTGAAAAATCAATGTAAGTTATTATAACATTAGAAAGTTATTATAACATTAGAAAAGTTATTATAACATTAGAAAAGTTATTATAACATTAGAAAAGTTATTGTAACATTAGAAAAGTTTTTATAACATTAGGAAAAAAAAAACGACGGGTTGTACTCCGGGAGTGCCGGCAGAAGTGAAAACTTGAATATTAAACGTTGTGCATTTTTGATATTTTGGAATGGTTAGGGAACAATTTTGCACGAATTGCTTTAATTATCAGTATAAAAGTACTATCATTTATGTGGTAGAATACAATATTTATTTATTGCGCTAAATAATGTAAATTTTATCAGTTTTATATTTTGGGATTTGTCACAACCACCTAGGTAGTATGAGAAGAGACTTTTAATCACCTGGTGCACGGAGGGTTAATTCCATTTAAAACTTTAATATTTTTTTAGTGTTGTTTTTGCTTTTAGTTATGTATTAAACATTGAAGTAATATGTACTTACGAACTAGAACAGCTATCTCAAACAAAAAATGTGCGCTACTCTGTGTTCGCGCGATTGTTTTTTTTATCATAGAATAAACACAGGTAGAATGATTCTTAGGTAATAGTAGATTGTATTGTTAAATAGGTAAATTATATCGAGAACAATATTTAAATTTTGTCATTTATTTTGTATATTATATTTGCTTATTTAATATAATATTACATAATATTATATCACAATTACATTTTAATGATATTTTTATCTGAATATTTTAAAAAGTATCTAAGTCAAATATAAAAAACATACTAAATGTATGTTTGACAAAACTTATTAACATAACATTTAAATTACAAATATATTTATTTAAATTAGAATAAAAGTTGTTCATAAATGCTGGGCACGCGAGAGTTAAAATGGACGAATTTATACCACTTTGACTTTGATGTGGAAACCTAAAAATAAAATAAAAGAATAATAAGTAGATTTAAACATGAAAAATTTGGCCAAATTATAATAACTTATATATGTTTCTACAAAAAAAATGTGTATAATATATTCGTCCTATACTTAAGTACCCACAGAAATGTCGCATCTGAACATATTAATTTCATAATCTATATTTCATGACGAGATGGCGTCTTAGGAATAATTTGTTTTATTATTTATACATAATACGTTTTTATTGATTAAGTATCTTATTAATCAATGAAAAGTAATTCTTTGGTTTTTACTGACATTTCTTGAATTATTTGTGCAATATCTAAGTTCACACGACGGCATATTTTTATCAAGAGATTTTTTAAATCAACACAACACGTGACAGCTCTATAAGCGCCTAGCGAGGGACTGATTCAAGTGCGGTGTATGCACCGCAGTTGAGTGGAACAGAGTAGCTGGATGCAGTGTCGCCTCTAGTACGTAGTACATAATAGCTCAATGGTATTAAATGATCTGTATTTGACATATGGTTAAATCGAAAGTATTTATCATATAATTCACGATTTAATTGTTTTTTTTTTTAATATTTTTTATTACTGAATAAATAAGCATAATGCAATTATAAATTAATCAATAATCTAGCACTTGATTTTATATTCACTTTTATTTAGTTATAGTTTTATATTACTTTTATTACTGTGTCCTGCAAAACATGAATGAAATAATATGAAGATTACATTTTTACGTATTTACATTTACAATTGTTTATCATTAATTAATTTTTCATATTTTGTAGTTAACGTATCACTGATGATACATTTTGTGTGTTTTTTTTCTGTAGTAAATTTTATTTAAATGTAGGTACACAATTTTGAAAAGAGTTATAACCGATTTGCTATTATTGTTTTCTTTTTTTTCTTTTCTAAAGGCACTACATCATTAATTTATATAATAAATTACTTAAAATATTAAAAAATTGTTCTATATGATGTTTAAATAAATTATCTATCGTTGTGTAAAGTTTATAGCTGCTATAGTGATTATCAATTTTTCTGTATACAATCTAATAAATGTCATATTTATAGCAAAAGTATTTTTTTTAAAAGCTAATGCATTTTATGATGTATGTAAAAATAACATAAATATCATTGAAGTAATATTATGTACTTACGTACTAGAACAGCTACTTCAAACAAAAAATGTGCGGTACTCTGTGTTAGCGCGGTTGGTTTTTTATCGTGGAATAAACATAGGTAGAATGATCATTAGGTAATAGTAGATTATATTGTTAAATAGGTAAATTATATCGAGGACAATATTTAAATTTTGTCATTTATTTTGTATATTATATTTGCTTATTTAATATAATATAGATATTATTATATCACAATTACATTTTGATGATATTTTTATCTGAATATTTTAAACGGTATTTATGTCATAAATAAAAAAACATACTAAATGTATGTTTAATAAAACTTATTAACATAACATTTAAATAATTTTAAATTATATTTAAAATAGATTGAGAGTCGTTCATAAATGCTGGGCACGCGAGTTTTAAAAATCGACGAATTTATACCACTTTGATTTTGATGTGGAAACCTAAAAATAAAATAAAAGAATAATAAGCAGATTTAAATATGAAAAATTAAGCCTAATTATAATAACCGATGTAAATAAAATGTTTCTACAAAAAAAATTGTATAATAATATACTCGTCCTATACCCATAGAAATCTAATTTCATAATCTATATCCCATGACACGAGATGGCGTCTTAGGAATAATTTGTTTTATTATTAAACTATAATACTTTTTTATTGATTAAGTATCTTTTTAACCGATGAAAAGTAATTCCTTGGTTTTTACTGACATTTCTTGAATTATTTGTGCTATATCTAAGTACACACGACGGCATATTTTTATCAAGAATTTTTTTTTCAATCAACACAACATGGAACAGCTCTATAAGCGCCTAGCGAGTGACTGATTAAAGTGCGGTGTATGCACCGCAGTTGAGTGGAACAGAGTAGCTGGATGCAGTGTCGCCTCTAGTACGTAGTACATAACAGCTCAATGATAAATATTAACAATTTAACTATTTCTAAACTTCTGTGTAAATTAAGGAAATGTTTAAAACTACCTTTTTTAGGTACATTTTACTTGCATTCATATTATAACATATTGTACATGTTATCTTAAAATTAGGCGTGAATCACACCGTGCCCATAGTCCGATGTAATTACTAACGATGCCTTATACGTACTTTGGAATTTAAAACAAAGTTGTCTCCAATTGTTTGCGGTGTTAGGATTACAATTTGTATTTTGATCTGTGTGTTGTTATATTAATTATAATGATTACGTTGCTTAACATTGACTTCTTTGTTCTGTTTATCTTAATGTGAAATGTAAGAATTTATTTTCGGTTTTATATTGTTTGAATATTTTAAATCATAAGCTTCTAACTATTATAATTTATTATTTTCTTGGAAAACTACTACTAATTTGAGTAGATTATGAAAGTATTTTCTTCGCATAATACGATTTTGAAACTCACTATATAATGTTTAACACAACTATAATAATTGATTTAAATTTTGTTGTTCCCATATTATGAGCCTCAATCCCTGACTGACACTGTAACTAAATATTATACCAGACTATTTTATGATATAAAGTAAAAGATGTGATTAAATGTATGGTTAAGTTACGGAATACATAATTATAAATGAAAATATTGATAATGTATAGTTGCGAGAGTAAGATAAAGAAAATTATCGGAGGTTAGTATATCCACATACAATCAGCTTGATCAGCTCAGAGTTTGGAAAAACTAATAGCCGATTAATTTTTTAAGGTTGTTCGGACACGATTAAATGCGGAATAAGTTTTAATGTATTTTTAATGACGGAAATGATAATTTATTATGAATTATATAGGAATATTTTCCATTATCTTGATCATGTATGTACGCGAGCCATGTACGTGAAAGTTATGGTACAATTAAATAAGGAATTAGGTGAGCTGAAATGTAAAGAAGTGAATTAAATGATATCGTATCGATATAATTCTTGATCATGTATGTACGCGAGCCGTGTACGTGAAAGAAATGACATACATATGTAATGAATAGTCAAAGTGTTAGTTATGGATAAAAATGGAAAATAAATAATGGTTAACTAAGAATGAAGTAAATATATGACAAAAAAAAGAATAAAATAAAATATTGAAATGTAAAAGAACATGAGGAATAAGAGAATATTATATACTAGCTTGCCAGGCAGAAGTTGTTCTGCCCTTTTTCGGTGACCCTTTGTCCCCTATTAAGAACCCTATTAAAAATCCTTAAATTCGTAAAAAAATATTTGTGGGTCACTCATGGAAAAAAACTATCCTATCTTTCAAGTTGGACCAAACTGCACACGGTGTGCAAATTTGATTAAAATCGGTTGAGTAGTTTAGGAGCCCACCGCGCACAAACAACGTGACACGTAATTTATATATATTAAGGTTAATGTCCTGTTTAAATAAATGGCAGGCATAATAATAAAATGATTAAGGATACGAATAAATAATATTGTAAATTTTCGTTAAAATCAAAACCCGATTTTATGTTATACATAATTATGCCTCATTATGTCAGTTATACTACTGTAACTATGCATTTTTGAGAGCTAGACATGTCTTAGATAAAAAGTAAAAGTAAATAAAAAATATAGCATATTTTTTATTCTTTTATGGTGGAAGGTGTAGAGTAGTGCCCCCACTTTAGTATACTTTAGTGTTAAGGTAGAATAATGAGGCAGTCTAATTAAAGTCTTAGTACCAACTACACGTTTCCTTCGTTGACACCTTTCCTATATTACACCATGCTGCAGCTATATATACTGGTATAATTGTAGAACAAATGGGTCGGCTCGACTGGGTAAGGAACAGCTTGGTCCTCGGTAAACAATAAGTGGTAGAGCCATGCTGCAGGTATACTATAGTTATAACACGTAGGGTAGGACCACGTTCTCACAGAATACCAGCATAAAATAGCAGATTAACGCACTGTGTTTCGTTTGGTTAGTGTCGAGAAACGGAGACCCTTTTTGGAAACGATGCATTCCATCTTAGTCCTCACGGGTAACAACGCATATCTGCATTTTGATTCGTAATCGAGGATAGATGTCTACGGTTCACGGCAACCACTTACTATCAGGTGTACTGTGTGCTGGTTTGTCAACTATATCATATTAAAAAGAAAACCTATTAATACAAGTGGACCGGAAGAGCTTTTACCATTATTAAAAGTTATAGCTTTTTTAATTTTTTTAAATTATTTTAATTAAAAAAATATAATATTAACAATGCTATAAACATTACTAAAATTCCCCTTAACCACTCGTGGTAAACTTAAACTGCTTGTGTTACGAGTGGTATACGCCAGTAGTCGAATGGCGCATTCGAACCCACGACCTTTTTGAGTTCGCGGTCCGCGCCCTGCCATGAGGCTACTGTCGCCTTAATAAAAAAACTAAAAATTATGTTCTGTGTCCTATTACTTAAGTATGGAACAACAGCAACCCACTAATGAATATAGGCCTCCCCCATAAATTGCCAGATGAGGTGATTATTTGCCATGATTGTCACTTTACCATCATTGTTAGCAAGAGTGTTAGCAACCGAAGTGTATTATTATTTTGATCTGTTCCTCTATCTCATTTCAGTTTTCCTCTATCGCCTCTTATGATACACACGGAATGATATGGGTGGTGCATTCTCATATAGTGGTGGCGCTACATTGCAAGCTATTATTTTCATCGTTATATTTTTATAAAAAAAAATACATACCATCATTATAATATACCACGTCGGAGTGGTCGATAAGTGCTTTGTGAGTGGTCTTGTTTGAAGTGTTGCTCTTCTTCTCACCCGTTGCATTATTTTTAATCAATTCTGATGAAAAAGCTACTTTGTTGTCTTCCTCCGATAATTCATAGTATTCCATAATTTTTCCGTTTTTGCTATCGTCGTCAGTATTTTCTGTATTGATTTCATTCAATTGATTTTCTTCCGTTATTTCACTTTCTACGCTTTCTTTATCTTGTTCATTTGGTTCCAGACCTTCTACTCCATTAGTTGAGTTAATATTTTCATTAACTTCAAGTTTAATCAAGGATACTTCATTATCGCTTTTTTGGTCTTCTGCGTCTACGTTTTGTGTTTCGTCCACGTTTCGAATACTACCCTCTTGTTCACTTTCTTGTGATTCTTTATTGTTAGTAGGTGATATTTCCTCACCATTATCAGATTTAGCTTCGAATTCGGCGTCACCTACAAAGCTTCCTTCGTTAGCTGATTCGTCACCGTTATCAATTTCCCGTATTTGAAATATAACATTATTCTGTATATTATCATCTGAAAGAATATTCAACTTAGACTCTCAAATTAATCTTATGTGATATTAAAACAGATCAAGCTTATTCTCATAATTCAATTCTAAGATAGGTTCTGAACAAGCATGTTCAGAATATCAGCATCAGTGACGCAAAAAAAATCTATAAAAATGGAGTTTGATGATAAAAACGTCACAGTTGTGTATTTTGCTCGGAATTTTACAACAGAAATAGATATAGCTTATTTACCTTCATTTGATGAAGCAGTCTTTTCATCTTTACTTTGGTCTACGTTGCTATCACCCTCTTTAACTTTAGAATGTTCTTCTTCAGTCTCGGAAAAATCTCTCCTTTTATGAGTCCCAAAATAAAGTTTGGAATAATTTATTTTCTTCTGCGGCTTATTGAAAGAGGAAACAAACTTTCGTCGATTTCTTCCTGATCCGGAATAGTTGTTGTGATGTGTTTTAGTTGCTAAAGTAAAGAACACGGTTTTAATTTTTTTTATTACAGTTGTCGATATCTATACAATTTATCACGAGCCGAGCAGGCGTGGTGTTTTTATATCGTCCCATCATACGATCCGTTACTACTGCAATTGTTAATTTCTCCTACAAAAGTTGTTATTTAAGGCCGAAGCACACCAAATATATTTGCAGTAAATCTGCGTGTCGTATACTTGGCGGCAGAAGTTGTGATATACGATATTATGATTTTTAATAAAAATCTTTAGTTTTTTTTAATAAAACCAAAGTGACACACGCACGCAGTCAATGGTATATGGGCACATGCAAACAATTTCTAACAAAGACGGCTGTAGATGCGTTGAGGACTAATGTAGTAGTATTATAGGCTCATATTACTCAGAGCATTTGAAATGGCTTATTACATTACGTATAACAGATAATTATAGGTTGTGAAGCATTTTATTTTAGTCCTCGAAGTTGACACCGTACTACTTTTTTTGAAATTTTGAGTCGGCTTTATTGAGGAAGGACCATGCTTTCACAGAATATCAAAGTAAACTAGCAGCTCAACGCTGCTGTTTCGTATTTTCGTATTCGTGTTGAGAATCGAAGACCCTTTTAACTAGAAACGAGGCATTCTATCTTAGTCCTCACAGGTGACAACGCATCTGTATTTTGATTCTTATCCAGGGTAAATGTAGATGTGCTATGGTGCTATAGACCACAGCAACCAATAACCATCAGGTGGAATGTGTGCACATTAGTCACCCTTATCCTATAACAAAAATAGTTGCAAATATCCGCGATCATTATAGTAGCCAATCACCGTCAAATGGACTTCTAACACATTATAAAGTTTTTCTTATCCAAACACGGGAAAGTCAGCCACAGTCTAGCTAAGAAGGTAAGTGCTCACTTATTACGTACCATAGATAAGCTAGTATAATCGGCTTTTGACTGCCTCGTTGGTCTAGTGGTTGTAGTAATGCAACTGCTGTTCATGAGGTCCTGGTTTCGAATCCCGCGTTGAGCCAAAAAATCAATTGTTGAGTTTTTCTGTCAAGAAATTCCCAGTAGCTGCCTGGAGTCAGGAAGTTGGCGGTGTCTCACCCCCGTGCCTCGGAAAGCACGTAAAGCCGTTGGTCCTGCGCTTGATCTCTCCCCCGGTTGTGTCGGTTTACCGTCCGTTCGGATTACGAGAGCGAGGGAATAGAGAGTGCACCTGTGCTTGCGCATACACTTGGGCACTATAATCCTGTCCTGCGCCGATGGCTAGCCTCCGTTGAGGCAGGTCGCCGTGGCCGAAATACGGTCTGGAGGACATTATTAGTATAATCGGGACTTACGTATGTTAGCAACTTAAGTTTAACCCGTAAGGTTTGAGCACCAATGGAGTTCTTAATTACAAGTGTTGATTTGTAGCAATGACTTTTAATGGATAACCAAATCAAACATACAAAGATATAATTAAAAGGGATAGAATCTAAATAACTAAAGGTGCTTATTTGGCAACATAGAGTTCTGGTTTGGAATATGCCATTCGCCTACTGTCTTGAACCACTCCTTTTTAGGGTTCCACTCCTTTTTAGGGGTTAGTATTTACACAACAAGGTACCCATAAAGTATAGCCATGTCCATCTGTCTGTCTGTAGTTTTACTCAGACATCCTAGGTCCTACAAATCTGTTATTTAGCATAAATATAGATATTAATTAACACTGTAAAACAAAATCTTAAAAAACTTTTTTATTTTGGTTACCTCCCCTACAAGTGAATGGAGAATGATTTTTACCCGTCTTTTCGATCGTTGGATAGGTCTTTAAAAAACATTGTGGGTTTGGAACAATATCTTCTAGACCCCTTAGGTCAGTTTGCGAAATACTTAGCTTTAAAAGTCATGTGTACCTCCTTCTTCAACTAAACTGCTGTTTTTGGAATTGTGAAAAGTATACTTGATAGTACTATATATAATGAAGTTTAAACAAAAAAATTCACAGCTAGGTAAAATTAACAAGTTAACGAAATTTCGTTTCAACTCCGTTTTTTTTAGGAAAAGGGTGACAATCGAGCACACAGTAAATGGTTTCTTTGGCCCTTTTATCCTCTATCTATATCGCAAATCAAAATGCAATGCGGATTGTCACCTGTAAGGACCAAGATACCCGTTTCCCTACACTTACCATACGAAACTCAGCAACGTTGTGCTGCTATTTCACACTGGTATTCTGTTAGGGCGTGGTCCTTCCCCGGTCGAGTCGACCAATTCGTGCTACAACTATACTACTAATATAACTGCAGCATGGCTCTACCACGTAATGAAAATAATCGTAGAAAATGACCTAAAACTAGCTGAATTATAACTTTGTAATGTTATTGTAAACTGAAAAAATAAAAATGCTATGAAGAAAACGACTTATATGCATTACTGCTACAGCTGTACTTTGTCATTTATTCGGGATAGACAGGGCTGATCTTTCTTTCTTACTATCTTCACTTATTTTTTAGTTGGTGGTTATTTTAGGTCTCATTCAAAGTATTTATACAATCATATAGCTTCATATAGGATAATTTAGGGCAGTGGTGGTTTACGTGAAGGTTATGGTCATATAATATGTATATCTTAGGGTTGCACTGCCGGGAATATATGGATATATAGTCAACTATGATCATATTTGTACTTACTAGGCATGCGAATGATTTGATGTAAAATGTACTATTTTCAAAATCGAATTTTTTAAACCTTTTTTGAATGCCACTCCCTAAAAGTCTCATTTGAAAATAAGTCCTTCAGTTACTAATTTCTTATTTGGGCCCAATTTTAGTGGTTATAGCGGTCAAACCGCGAACTCATTATGCTCATTATTAAGAAACTTGGCCAGTTTTTATTTTAAATTGGGATTGTCTACGCATACTCGCCTCGCAGGGCAAGGAAGGGCCGAAGGGCTATGTCGGATTCACACCGACTAAAACCCCGTGGTGTTCTACCTTCGTCGCGTATTGGCAAGGCCCCCGACACCAGCCCCCTATGTGAGGAAAACTCCTCCCCTTTCTCCTTCTCAGGTAAGGCGCACTAGAACATAAAGCGGGCCTTCTTCCGCAGCTTCTAACTTCTCATGCGCTACGGACTCCCAGAGTCCGACACGCAGAGACCATGTAGCCAGGAAAAACGAGCACACGTAAACACCAGCCATCCTGACCCCGGCGGCGGTTCAAAACTTTGGTTCCGTCGCTAACCGCAGCGACCGCAGAGGGTAGGGAGAGCGGCGTCGTAAACACACACACGCCTTTTGAGCTTAGTAGCAATGAGAATATTAGTATTAAGTAGTTACTACTATAACATTGCTAGTATTTTTTCAAAAGGAAGTAAAGATAATAAGTACATACCAATATTCGGACTTCTTTTAATCCTTTTCTTCTGGGCTGCTGGAACATAACTGCCTGGAACATAAAATTATAATTGTTATTTATTTATTTACTAGCGATCCGCACTGACTTCGTACGAGTGATTTCTGAATCCAGAAATCAGCGCCACTTACCGGGTCCAATTATAAATCTAAACTATCCAGGGACACACTCAAGCACATACAAAATAACCATGAAAATCGGGCAAGGCATTTTCGAGTTTTAGCGACACTAACGGTCACCAATTGTTTTTTTATATATAGAGACAAGCGATCCGCCCCGGAATCGCACGGGTGATTTCTAGATCTCGACAGCAACGCCACCTACCGGTTCCATTGTAAATCTAAACCATCCAGGGAGCCACTCAAGTGCACACAAAAAATACATCAAAATATTCGAGACTTTTTCGAGTTTTAGCGAGACTACGCTTGGCATACTCCAAATCCGTCATCGGCCGAAGTTTGCACGGGCGGCAACGGCCGAACTCGGACGATCGAATCAAACACTTGTAAAACAAAGAGAGCGCGTACATATACGCGACTGTCATCGTCCGATAACGCACGAAAACGGCCGATCAACCGTCAAATCCGAACTTGTTGGGATTTCTCGCCCGACTGCCGGCGTCTACAGTAAACATTGAGTGTATTTATTCTTCGATTATGTCTTTATTCTGTTGTTTCTGTCAGTGTTGTTATCTACCTAAACGACTATGGATATTGAAAATAGTAAAATAGAAAAGAATACCGGCAACGTTCAATGCCAACTAGTGGTACACTGTTGCAGTGTAAGCACATACACGTCCGAGTTACACGTCCTGGTAGTTCTGTCCGCCATCGGCCGACAAAATGGGATTTGGTGTACACGCAGTGGCGTAGCTACCTAGGGGCTAAGCGGGGCAGTGCCCCGGGGCCCTCAAGCTCAGAGGGCCCTCGAATCCTTACCAGAAAATCTTTCGACTTTAATCATGGAAATTCGGAACTTATACCTAGGGAATTCCTCTAATTTCTTTCTGTGGGTTAACAGTGTTGTTAATTTGACTAAAACTAAAATTATGGACAAAAAAGAAACCCAGTGGTACTTATAAACAGCCAAAAACGCCAAGAAAGAGAAGATAGTAAACATAAATTACCCAAAATTGACAAGTTTTTTTAGTTAGCCTTCTGCAAGTACTTCTGGACTCTGACAAAATATTTCTATTGATAGTGACTTAAATAATGTGGTAACTGCAGTGTTGGTTGAGAAGCCTACTGAAGAAGATTCGACAATTATTGCAGTTGGAGATACCTCCGCCGCCGATCATGTGAACGTGGTTGATGTTTGCATGGCACACAAGAGCGGAGGATTTGGAGGAACCACAAACCTCTACATTTTTTGAAAATGTGTACGATAAATCTTCACAGATAAAATATTAAGTGATAACGAAAAACGTCAAATTCTTGATATGGGGCCCTGACACCTTCAGGACCTTTTCCAACAGAGATCAACCAGAACAATAGGTGTTTTTCAAAATCGTATTACGTTCTAAATATGGACTAGTTAATCGTTTTTGGTTGTGTTATTCCAAAATACTAGACGCTGCATATTGTCAACCCTGCTGGTTATTTGCTTAACAAAGGAATAATATTTCGTGTACGGGAATTCGGGATTGGAAGCATGTGCTGTGTATGAATTTTGAAAAAAAAATATACTAATACTATCGATAAGGAACTTGAAAATGAAATTCGTAAAGGAGCATCATTTTGGAAAATGGTTCTTCAAAGGTTATTCGATATCATACTTACCCTAGCAAAGACTACTTTGACTTTGAGAGTACACCGAGAAGACTTAAGTCAAGAAGAATAACATGGAAATTTTCTTTCCTTTTTAGAGCATGTTGCCCGATATGATCACATTTTGCGGCAAGTTTTGGATATACCCAAAAGTAATTACTTATATAAGATTTTTATAAGTATACATAATAGTATACATAAGATTTTTTATTATTTTATTTTGTTTATAATTATTAACTGTTTTTCTGTGTTTTATAATTTTTTAGGATCTACAAGATATCTGAGCACAACAATTTAGAATGAAATGATTGAGAGCTTGGGGACCAAACTCGAAACCTATCTACTAACTAAGACAAATTAGGGCGTCACCGTTTTTCGCCATCATAATGGGTACGACACAAAACATATCGAAGGTAGATCAGCTAAGCATTGTTGTGAGATATGCAGTAATAACCATATCGGAAAATGGACAGCCAATTAATATAGAAGTAAAAGAAGTGTTTCTAGGCTAGGCAGCTATCAAACATGGCGCAGCAGATTTAGTCAACAAACATTATTTATTGACAAAAATATTGATTGCAAAAAATGTGTATAATGGTGTTCAAAAACATATTAAGGATATCCAGCCTAACGCGAAGTACATACATTGTGCCACTAATAATTTAAATTTGGTGATAAATGATGCCGTTAGCAGTTGTGTGGAAATACAGATTTTTTTCGCAACGTTGCAAGATTTGTTTAACTTTTTCGGAAAAAGCATCAAACGTTAGGATCTACTGTCAAAATTTACTGGCGAATCGGACACCACTCAAAAAAAAAAACTAAATCCAACTAGATGGTCCAGTAGGGTCAATACGATATCTGAAAATTTCGTTTTTTTTATATCAAAGCATTATCAGAAATAGTTCTAAAAAGTCCTAATAAAGATGAGCGTAGTGAAGCATAGAGAATTAAAAAATGCTAACTTTGGAGTTCGTGTTGCTTTGCTAATTCATGCACAGTGTATTGAATGACATGAATTATGTATCCAAAACTACAAAAATGCGACATCAATTTGGGTGGGGCAATTAAAGCTTTAGCAGAGACCAAAGCAAAGTTGCAAATTCATAAGAATGATTTAGAATTATTCTAGTGCAAATCCAGTGAAACTGCAAGAAAATATGGTACAGATACCCATTTTTAAGAAAAAGGAAAAGGAAAGCTAAAAAACATTTTGATGAGTTAGCTGCTGATCACCGATTACCAATCAGAGAAGAAATATTTAAAATTGAGATTTTGAATAAAGTACTAGACACATTAATAGGTGAATTAAACACACGTTTTACTGGTATGTATGCAGTCAGTCAAATATTCGATTTTCTAACACCAACATTTTTATTACATGTTGATGAATCCAAAGAAAGTATTCAGATATAATAAGCCCTAGTTTTTCACTTCAATTTATTAATAATTACCACCTAGTTTTACATCAATTAATTCAAGCATGGACTGTTCACCAATTATGTACTTAAGAAAATAATGAGCAAATATGGAGTGCTAGAAGGACTTCCTAACGGAAGTATTTACAGCAAAGTTATTATTCTTTACAATTCCTGTCACTTCTGCAGTAGTTGAAAGGTCAAATTATTTAAGAAATAGTAGGGGCCAAACTTGACTCCGACGTTTATCGCTAATAGAAATTGAAAACAAACCCGCATAAAGCCTGGATTTAACCGAAGTCATTGATACTTTTGCGAAAACTAAAGCTAGGAAAAGATTGTAAATATAATTGTTGTATTATAATTTATATTCTTGCTGTTTAACATTTTTACTACCTGCCCTGCAGTGCACGAAAAAGAGCTGATGATAACAGCTTACCATTTTTAAAGTATTTTTATATTTAATATTTTTACTTGATAAAACCTAACCAGTTTAGATAGCAGTAGAGCCCTATTTTTTAATTTGCCCCAGGGCTCTTGGTCACCTAGCTACGCCACTGTGTACACGTACCGTAACGGATAGCATTTTATTATTATATATATAGATATATAAATTTAATTGACAAGTGTTGACTTTAGGCATTCTATAAGAGCTAAGATAGAGTTGAGGAGAAGTAATTAATTGTAATATTTTTAAATGGAGGTAAGAAAAAAAGTACTTATTGTTTATTTACTTTCTGCCGTTTTTCTCGGAGTGTTAAGCGATTATAGTGATTATAGTGCCCGAGACACACAGCACTGTTGTGCACTCTGTGTTCCCTCACTTTCATAATCCATTGGCACAGTAATCCGACACGACCGGAGAGAGTTCGGACGCAAGACCAACGGCTTTACATGCTTACTTTACGTCTGAGGCAGGTTGGTAAAGTACCATCATCTTTCCGACTCCGAGCTGCTACTGAGTAATCCATGTCATAAAAATCCAATACATAACTGATTTTGGCCAAATACTCTCACTACCACTACACCAGCCAGGCAGAGAAACTTATAAAAATCCACTGCTGAATACGAGGCTCTCTTGGCTTGTAGAGGGGATTTCCCTCAATCTCAATTCTTTACAGGTGGATTAAGGATCATAGACCCAGATGTTTTGCACCTTTTACGCTGCTCCTCGTCGCCAATCTGAGTATTACGTTCGGCGTAAAAAATATGAAAATGACTTTTATTGAGCCAACTTAGCGATCGCAGCGCCTCACTTATGGTGTCCATATTTCTGGGACACTATTTTCTACGGCGATCTTTCTCCTGTTCTCTAACATCCATGGCAAGAACTTTGAATAGGCTGTAACGGTATCGATAACGATAAACAAAAAAAATCGAAGATATGTGAAGTGCAACATGCATTGAGGCAGCGGGGTCGACACTTCCTTGCCTTAAAACCCTCTCAGTCGGTGGCGGATTATCCTAAAGGCAAAATAGGCACGTGCCTTGAGGCGCAAAGTTAAAACGGGGCGTGCGTGGAAGTATTTAAACAAAAAAAATCGTATACTTGAATGCACCTTCATCGCTGTTTTTATTCACGCCCACCTGTTAAGGATACACGTGTCCAAATCATTTGGCGTCTATAAGGTGCTAGGCTAGGACGCTGTCAACATTTAATTCGCCTCTGATCTCAGTCAACCTTTCCATACTCGAATCTTACGAGCTTAGGACACCCACGGGACGAAATGAGTCGATGTATTCTCTGCTCCAATCACAACGCAGCTATAAACACTACATACTTATAAATACTACTTACGATTTTCAATAGCGAGCTTGTGAAGGCAGTTCTTCATCGGCACTACCTTTGCTTCTAGTCCTGTTAACGAATTATTACACTTTTCTTTCTACATATTACTTATTACAGTATCGTAATCCGATTTTCTCGTAATATTTAGTCGAGGTCGAGTCGTATTGGTCGGCTTAACCGTGAAGAACCGAACCCTTAAAAATACCTGCTTGAAATAGCAGGTCAATGCTGCTATGTTTCGTATGGCTTATGTAGAGAACTGGAGATCATATTTTACTGGAATTGAGGCATTCCATTTTATTATTCAGGGGCGATTGATCGATGAAGATGTCTATTGTTCACAGCATCCATTTACTATCAGGTTGACTATGTATCTGTTTGTCATCCTTATTGTATAAAAAAGACCCGAAGAATAGCAGTCGGAGGAGTGGAGTAGGTTGAAGGTTGGTTGGAAGGCACGTTAAAATTAAAACTGCGATTCACCATCTTAAGCTTCTTTACTACTTACCACCAGACGGGACAGTAGTTGAGCACAAGCTATACGAAAAAAAAAACAGACATAGTACATTGAAATAGTAGGACGTACCTAAATCCTACTATTCCATTGTACTATTTCAGTTTTTAAAAAAGAGAGCTTTTAAAAAAGAGTAGGCTCTTTTCTTGAAGGTCTCTAAGTCGTAACGGTCCGGAAAAAACGCTGATGGTAGTCGATTCCACAAGGAAGTTGTGCGAGGAAGAAAACTTTTTGTTAATCGCACAGTGGTGGACCGCCAATCATCCAAATGGTAAGGATGGTATTGCGAATTTTGTCGCGATGTGCGATGGTAAAATTGCTGGAATTGGTCTGAATAATCCCTCTTAGCACTCCCCGTATATGCTAAGCAAATAGGGAATTGTTCCCTGTGAACATATACATTACTTAATATCTGAAACTTCGTCCTGACTCGTTCTAGCTTATGGTTTACGTGCCCTACAAAGTCACCTGACTATACAGGGTTATTTTGCTATTTTTACCGGCCAAATTTGCAAAGAACGTTCAGAATAACTCAACATATGAGATACAGGTAGGGGGTATAGAAACGATTGGTGTTGATGCTATAAACGTAGACTTACCTTTATGACATTTAATATATCCAATTTCGCATTTATTAATAACCATTATGTAAATATTTTTCGAGTCGTATTCCCTTTTATTTATTAACTTGACGCACATACGTTTCTCTTCTGTCGGACATTCTATTTTGGTACAGTTCGTGTTGTTAAATACATCTATTTTCTTTCTCCGAATTTGAGACGGCGTTGACAGCTTGTTGTAGTCTGATGTTGCCACTCGATCGCAAAAGCATGAATGGGTCGCTGCAAACATATTTGCACATAATCTATACCTACATATATACGTGGTAGTACCACACTGCAGTTATATTAGTGGTATAGCTGTAGCACGAATGAGTCGGTTCGACCGAGGAAGGACCACGCTCTCACAGAATTCCAGCGTAAAATAGTGGCTTAATGCTGCTGTGTTTTGTATGGTGAGTGTAAAGACCCGGAAATCCTTTTTATTGGAAACGAGGTATAACATCTTAGTCCTCAGGGGTGACATCGCATCTGCATTTTGATTCGTAATCGAGGATAGATGTAGATGTCTATGGGCCACAGCAACCACTTACCATCAGGTGCACTGTGCGCTCATTTGTAATTCTATCCTTTTAAAAAAAATTGAAGACTCTGTACGTAATACTGATATAACTGGATTCTATTAAGCTCAGGGTGTTATTGACATGGTATTATGACATAAATAACCTTTTTTTATTTTTAAAACCTTTTTTCGAAACAGCTAAACCGATTGTGATGAAACTATAACGACAGATAGAGAGCACTAAAAGGAGGGATTTAGACTATTATTAAAAAATAGGCATTAACAATGTTATTAACATAACTAATATTCCCTGTAACCACTCCTGGTAAACCTATATGCTTGTCTTAGGAGCGGTTCATGACAATATTCGATTCGCGGATCGAACCTGCAACCTTTTGAGCATGGAGTGTAGAGGTAAGGAGAACCGTCTCTGTATTAAAAAGTGTCCGTAGAAAAGCGTTAAATAAGGGCGGCGCCACTGTAGCTAGAGGGTAAATTTTAAAGAACATTTTAAAACTTTTTATTGCACAAACTTTCACCATAATTCTTTTTTATAATAATAGCTTTATTGATTTCAAAGTTTTAATTTCAAAATCACTCTCAACGTGTTTCACGGTGACTTTTTCTAGGTTATTTTTACTAAATTATTCTAGACAACGTGAGTAGTTGTACTGCTCATTAACTACTCTAGTCACCACAAATATTAAATTCCTCAACTCAGCACACTTCACTCCGTCGACAACTGCTAAGTTCATTTCATACCCTCTAGCTACTCCAGCGCTGTTGTGGAGAGTTTTTGAACTGTTATAAAGTACTTACAGATGGACACTTATTCAACGATTCTCTCTATGTGAGACGGTTATCTTGAGTTTTTTGGAAGAACTTAAAATTGATAAAATAAATGATTTTAGATTATCTTAAATCTATATAGCGCCACATAAATACTTTCTATATAAGCGAAGCCGGGACGGGTAACCACTATGTAATAATTGACAGTATAACGAAAAATGCACACTGACATACTTTTATCCAGTTACATCTTTTTATGGGATAAGGGTAACAAACGAGCACACAGTTCATCTGACGGTAATTGGATGCTGCGGCCCATAGACATCTACATTTATCTTCGATTAAGATTCAAAAAGCAGATACGTTGTCACCCGAGGACTAAGATGGAATGCCTCGTTTCCAGTATAAAGGGTCTCCGGTTCACTCACCATAAGAAACAGCAGCATTAAGCTACTATTTTACGCTGGTATTCTGTGAGAGCGTAGTCCTTCTCTGATCGAGTCGTAATAGCCACATTAATATATTCCACCCAGACGAAATTGAGGCAGGTCACTATTCACACATAAAAAAATATACGCGTCGAATATAGAACCCTGTTTTTTGAACTCTATTAAAAATAAAACAAAAATAGCTTTTAATGTATTCATTCTTCTCTTCTTACAGAATGTAGCAGACAAACGTCCCATTGCTGGACTTAAGCTTTCTCTTTCTGAGAGATATGTAGGAGGAAAGTCTGTCCCGTTTCCTCTGTGTTCACAGACTTCATTATGTCCTTAAAATATTTTTTTATTTGTTTTTTTTTAAATAACGTTACCCAACAGTAAAATGTTCTCCTGTATCAAAGAGGCAGTTTACAAACAAATTGCAGAAGGTCAAACATCCTGACATGGAACAATTATTTGCAGGCCATACAAATACTTGTTCCGTGCGGGATTCGAACCCACGGCCCCCAGCGCCGCAACTCATCGCTAAGCCACTACGCCATGGAGCTGTCCTGTTAATGTCTCTGCTCTGACTTGCCTCTAATTCCGCTAGATTCCGACGTCGTCAAATGTCGCCGTTCCGTCACACACATATACTACATATGCACGTAGCGCCACAAACACAGTTGGGACAACGGATGGGACGTAGAGAGTTCACCGACGAGCGCGCCGCATACCCCTCTGTACTCACACGCTGGTGTATTCACCCTACATCCGCGTCTGTAGGCAGTTCTCACCGCCCTGATCTGACAATACGAATTAGCCAATTAGGTTGTAGGCTCGTAGGCGCTCGTAGGTGCACTTCTTTACAAAAGTAGCGTTGGGTGTTTAATTTTATATAATGGTCTCGGGTTTGCGGCCTGAAAGGCCGGAAAACCTGAGACCTAAAAAACTGTAAGAGCCAAAAGGCTAACAGCACTAACATCATCAGAAACCAGATATGCCTGTTTGTCTGTTTTCAACCTTTGAGTGTGTGGTAGGTACCGAAACTTTATTAAACTAAAATCAATTTGCTGACATTAAAAATTGTGGAGGTTTAGATACAATTTCGACTTTTGGTTTTTGTTTTTGTATGCATATTACGTGCATAGAGCATCACGGCCCAATCGCAATGGTGGCCCGTGTTGCTCAATTTCAACAATTCACCTTTATAATCGATTAAAAATAAAATGCTGAAGCGTGGTAACCTCTGAAGACAAAGAAAGAGTGCCTCGTTTCCAGTAAAAAGGGTTTTATACACTCACTGCACGAAACACAGCAACATTAGACTGCTATTTTATGCTGGCATTTTGTGAGAGATTGGTATTACCCCATTAAAGCTGACCCATTCATGCTACAACCGTAATATAACTGCAGCGTGGCTCTACCACCTATAATCGCGGTTACGCTTTATCTTAGTCAATTATGAAACGATTTTGACGATTCTTTTTTTTTATTAAATAGGTCCCATATAAAGAAAATGAAATACTACCATGAGGGTGACAAAATAAGGGATGAATTTATTCATGAAACTATTTAGACGACGTTGAGGCGTTATTCCTTGGTCCATTCGAAAGGGTAACAAAATAAGTTTTCATAAAAAGTAAAAGCCGACTTCAAAGTTAATTCTTCATAAATAATCATATATATTTATTCGTGGTAGAGGCACGTTGAAGCTATATCATGATTGTAGCACGAATGAGTCGGCTCGGCCGGGGAAGAACCACGCTCTCACAGAATACCTGCGTAAAATAGCAGCTTAATACTGCTGTGTTTCGTATGGTGAGTGTAGAGAACCGGAGACCCTTTTTGCTGGAATGGAATGAAATGGATTCTTAATTAAAGATAAGCATGGATGTCTATGGGCCACAGCATCTACTTACCATCAGGTGGACTGCGTGCTCGTTTGTCACACAATGTTATAAAAAATTTAACATTATATATAAGTGAAGAGAGTATATATATACTCTCTTTACTTAGCTTAGCACTTCACTTAGCGGTCAGCTGCCGTAGAGTTTACATTACTTGAATATGTTTCGTGTAGAGGCGAACCACGTGCCGTATTGTCGTCGATGGTGTGTCTTACCTAGAATAGTGGTGTTGGGAGTTGTGGTGTTGAGAGTAGTGGTGCTGGGATTAGTGGTGACGGGATTAGTGCGCGCAATTGAGGGAGGGCGGGAGATGCTCTTCAAACTAGGTAAGACACATCATTTTATTTAATTTGAGCGGATGGTTGCAAAGTAACTATTAATATATATATTTACTTAATTAATTTAATTCAAAATGTTTGCTTTATATATATATACACATATATATATATATATATATATATATATATATATATATATATATATATATAATTTATGCCCCAACCCAAAAATAGTATAAAATACACGTATGAAAGGTGTAGTTTATTCTTTTAGTTCTATAAAGTCGCCTCTTTATTTTTAACTAAAGCAAATAAGTTTACATTAAATAAGTTTTTATTGTTTATGTTTCTATGTGTATGTATGAATGTAATGGAATTTATAATTTAGTGTTCACACACTTCTTTATATGTGAATGATCTGAAATTTGGAGGCGTCTCAGAACCTATGAAAATACAATAATTTCATTATTAATGACGTAGTTTTCACAGCTCATGATTAATGCGAGTTTTGATTGATTTCTTAACTGTGGTATTATTTTTAACTATATCAAATTACAAACATCGACGTGAAATGAATGTTCTCAGAAAAATACTCTCTGTCTTCCCTAGCCGATTTTGGAAAGAAACAAAACAAAAATATTACATACCAAATAATATTAAAACAGCTAAACATCTCATGTTCGTAACAATGTCGAGACCGTATTGCAAACTGCTATTAAAATGTTATCACGATCATATTATTCAAAATAATTCCTTTTTCTTTGCTCTGATGGACTTTATTGTTTTGTATTAATTGAGTTCTGAGCAGTGCTTCAAGGATTCGTTTTATTAGTTGAAGGCGAAGAGGCTTTTTTATTTTTCATTTGGAAGTTGTTACAATGGGTCCAATATATGACAGTTCAAACTTGATCGTTCTCTCTGCCTTTCGCTTGCAACATGTTTCTAAATTATTTTTTAAATATTGGCTTCGTAACGCAGTGACTGAGGCTAAGCGTTTGGTCCCAGCCGCCGCAGGTTCGAATACCGCACTGAGCAAGTGTTGGCCCATTAAATTAACCTATTTTTACTACTATATTTTTTACTGGCATCACATAAAAAGTTAAGACAAGATGCGGACTTTTTTCTTTAGTTCCACCCCTGAAAATGCCGTGTGACTCTGACATATATATTAAAGCAATGATTTAGCATTTATCTATACTCGTAAGGGGTATCCTGTTAATAGTAGTCCAAACGAAATGCAGCAAGTGTCGTATGAAAACAGTGAAAAATTTTAATAAAACTGTAACAGTTTACAAGAATATTTAATTTTCAAGATTTTATCGAAAATTAGACAATTTTCTTATTGGGTCCACTACAAATGGTCATGATTATTAATGGTATTATACACACAAAAAAATTGGTTGACCCTGCAGGCCATCTCTCGAACTTCCCGCTAATTTCAAATGCAAAGCGCTCGAAATTATGTTAAAAAATTCAAGTTATGTTAAAAAATGTTTTTTTCAAATTATTTCTCCTTCGATATCTCACGAATGAATGAACCGATTTTTATTTTTCAAACGGCATTTGACGTCATTTTTTGAGGATAAGAGCTGATTAGTTTTTGAAATCGGTCGGTGAAGCCGTTTAAAAGTTGTTGCAAAAAACGGTTATTCAATATTTTTATTTTTATATTTCTCAAAATCTGCTCGTCCGAATCAGTTCATATTATCAAGAAATCTATTCCACATTGATATCTTTAAACTGCATGTCAATCCATCAAGACGTTCAAAGGTTATGAAAGGTTTACATACTTACACACACACACACACACACACACACACACACACACACGCACGCACGCACGCACGCACGCACGCACGCACGCACGCACGCACGCACGCACGCACGCACGCACGCACGCACGCACGCACGCACGCACGCACGCACGCACGCACGCACGCACGCACGCACGCACGCACGCACGCACGCACGCACGCACGCACGCACGCACGCACGCACGCACGCACGCACGCACGCACGCACGCACGCACGCACGCACGCACGCACGCACGCACGCACGCACGCACGCACGCACGCACGCACGCACGCACGCACGCACGCACGCACGCACGCACGCACGCACATCGCACGCACGCACGC